>OZ020195.1:82649644-83877356 GCA_963971165.1 Philopedon plagiatum
TTATCAAAAAATGTTTTGCTTACCAAAAGAGCACACAACTGTGTTCTTCCTTTTTGTGCTGCCTCGTGAATCGGAGTAAATCCCCATTTATCCGTAGCATTAACCACCGTGTTATATTTTATTAACAACGCGGCAATGTCTAAGTGTCCGTAGCTCGAGGCATTATGCAGTGGTATTAAGCCGCCCTTATCTTGCGCGTTGACGTCGGCGCCATTTTCTAGCAGGAATTCTGCTACTTCTACATTGTTGTAACCCGCTAAAAGTCAAAAAAGTTCGCAATTAAGATATCCGATTATTTTTTAATTAAACCCGAATAAATAGTTTTAGTTTTGTGACCACAACTTGACACGAAACTGACATTTTTTTGTCATAATTGGACATAATAAAAAAACTAAAAACAATACAGTATAAAAATTGTCCTGTAAGGCAGGGCCATAATTATTATTTTTACTTGCCTGAGAAAATTTGTTCAACATAGAGGGTGTTATGAAATGTAAAAAACGGTCCACTAACTAATTAAAACGCAATGCTTAAAAGAATCCACGGTATTTTTTTACTATCAGCACTGAAAAATTAAAAAGTTATTTATTAAACAACACAGCTCTTGCAGTCCGCCTAAATAAGTTATTTGACATTATGTATTTTTTTTAAATAATTTTAGCCCTGCGGTACCAAAAGATAGGCAAACCAAAGAATAAGAGATAGGAAAAAGTTGTGGAAATAATAGCAGCATTCAGCAATTCAATCTTTTTATCCTTTTTTTCGCCAGTTTTCCAATTCGCATTTATATGAAACAAGAACAAACTTCCTGCGACTAGAGCTGAAATATCTAAATGTCTGAAATACTTTTATCCCTGTCAGGTTTTTGTTTATTTCAACGTACTCTACTGCATGGGCAGCAATACAAACACGCTTGCATATTATTGCATTTCACGAGTGGTCCCATATTAAGTAAATAAATTTCTATTAAATTAAAATCCACATTTTTGGTAAAATGCGTCTGTGAAATTAAAAATAATTTGGATAATTTTCGGCTTTTACTAAAACTGATTAAAAAATGAGATGTCACAATAATATTTAAGTTTGGCTGGATTATTTGTTTTTAATATTAGAGCCTATGACGTCAGGCTCTTTAGAAGCGTCGTATACAGGCCGGTATTGGGCATTTTTTAAAATAAAAAAAGTGCGATATGAGGGAAAAAAGTATTGGGTATATCTACTCCAGGAGTCACAAATTCCAATGTAAACAGTGAATTTCATAACACCCTGTGTAAAAAATCATCAATATAAAATAGCACGAGCACGAAACTGACTAGGTTATGGCGAGTAAAACAGACTGGTTGTGTGCAAAAAATGATAATAAAATTGGCATTGGCAAAAATGCACTTACATGCACTAAAACACGTTCTTTTAATAGAAATTTATTGATTATTTAATTTCAATTCATGACTGGAACAAGTACGGAACTGACATTTTATGATAAAATTGTTAAAAAAAAGTTTAAAGTAAAATAATAATAAAAAACTCTAAGTAAATCTCAAAGACTTTACAGTACAGAGACTACACGGTACAGCCATTAATACAAAAAATACCACTCGACTAGGTAATAATTAAAATAAGCAAAAGTTAAACAAAAAAATTCCACGCATTTTCGTCACTATTCGCACTATTAAAAACGAAAACTAGTATTTTTGTTACTTTTAGAGTAAAATCTCTGTAAAATACACTTTCTGTAGAAAGATTTTACCCAAGAAAATAGAATAGGTTTGTTAGGCTTTACGTTAAACTTATACAGACTAGTATCGAAACAGAGCGATTTTTTTTTAAATTTAATTATTTTAATTTTTTTCTAAGCAAGGAAATAGGATGTCTCACTTTTGGGCAATTATATTTTTTTATCAGAATTTGGTTAACTTACCTGCTAAATGCAAAGGAGTTGAATTACGTCCTTGGGCGTCTCTACAATTAATATTTTCGGGCGTTACCAGTCTTTGAACTCTCGCTAAGTTTCCTTTTTTGGCCGCATCTAGTAGCGCGGCGTTGCCTCTTAAAAGATCGGCAACGTCTTGGTCTCCTTCTCTCACTAAGTCGAGAGGCGTAGCGCCATCTCTGTTCTTTTTGCTAGGATCAGCTCCGTGCTAAAACAAATTGTAATACTTACGAACAGAAGTGAGTGGGAGGAAGGGGAGCGATTTATAAACAGTGGTAAGACGTGCAATGATGTATGGAGTGGAAAGATGGCTAATAAAAATGTATACAAGGTTAGATGCGACAGAAATTAGGAATGAAAGAATAAAGGGAACAACTAGGGTTATACAAATAATAAGAGTGCGTTTTTCGTAAATTATTTGAATAAATTTAATAAAAAACTTGCCTTCAGCAAAAGTTTAACAATTTCATATTTTCCCTTGGCAGCTGCTTCATGTAAAGGTGTGAATTTCCACAAATCTGCTACATTAACACTTGCACCATGTTTTACGAGTAACTCAGTTACTTCGTAATGCCCATACGAACAAGCATTATGTAGAGGAACTAAACCACTAAAAATAAGCAAAAAAAAAGATATTTTGAGGAAATAATTTTTTTGTTATGTAACTGAGTAAAAATCGGCTCACAACCCTACTATTTTTTTAAACACTGTTGTTGCTCGGTTATTTGCTATAAAATACCAATCACTATTTGGTGTAGACACATAAGAGACATATCATTCTTCAAAGCAATAAAAATCGCATCTTTTTCCTTCAAAACTGCGCCCTGCGAAAGTTCGATATGTCTGTCGAATTTTTGCGACGCGCGGTTTTAAAGAAAAAGCGCGGATAAAGTTTTGATTTTGTTAATAAATTACCTATATGTCTTTTTAAGCCACTGGTTTTTTTTATATCGAATATATGAGCAACAACAATGTCAAAAAAGGGATGTGAGCTGATTACTTGGCTTTATTTAAAATTTTAAATAATAATTTAATTTAAATTCTAATTCAGAAAATTAATAAATCTCATGAAAACTATACTAACCAAATGAGCAGGCTAGTCATAGACGTCAAATAAATTAAAGACAAAGTAATTTACTATTCAAAGCAATCAATCATTTGATTTGCACTAAAAACTGGTCGACTTATTGACTGGTCAACTGCAGACGGTTGCCAAAGTGTACAAAATGTCCTGATTGATGCCATATAAGCAATACAGTATTACACGACATTTATTTGATTATATCTTCACTAATAAAATTAGTATACATAAGTATTAATTAATAAGAAAAAAGTAATACATTTTGTTCTATTCTATGCATCAGAGCCGAATAAACTTTTATTCCCTTCTCACTGTGATAAATTATTAAGTAAAAGTGGCAACGCTGTTTTACCGTTTACTACCAGCTTTACTAGGAATTGAGAAGTGACGCAAGAAACCATTCATATAATTCGCTGGCGATTGCGAGAAGCGTTTAAGGGTTCTTCTTTGAAGAAGCTGACATTATTTTGCGAAAAAAACATTTAAATATGGTGCGGCTGTGTCAAGTTTGCAAAAAATTGGGCTATTTAAACCCAGAAGTTTCTTTTCACAAGCAAGTGAGGTTATATTCACTTGTATCGTATCCGTTGGTGCAGTTGGATTGAATGCTGGACAGTGTTGCCATTTTTTTCCGATGTCTCTACCTCTCTTCGTCGCATCCATTGCATTTTTTAAATGGATGATTGATCTGGCGCGAAACGATTTTATGAATGAAATGCTTTGTCTATAGTTTTTTTAACGTCTATGGTATCAATAGGGGTTTTAAGATTATAAAGGAAAATTTAAACCTTACCCTTTGTCCTTTGCATGTACATCGGCGCCCTGTTGTAATAAAAATTCAACAACTTGTACCCTGTTGTAGCCAGAAGCGAAATGCAAGGGAGTTGAATGTCTTCCATCTAAGTCCCTAAAGATATATGTTCTAATTACGTTAAAAATACAAGTAAATGTATGTAGTATAACATAGTTATAACTAAAATGTTTGAGTTAGGCTTTTGTGCCTCCTTCGTATTCTTAATTTTTATTATCAGCATTTACTAACGAAAATACAGACATGATAGTGACTCGTAAGCAACATGACGATTCGCTCCTCGCAGCAGCAAAAATTTAAATTATGAATAACTGATATGAAAAATGAGTGATGTGGAAATATCGGCTATGGTAATTAAAATATGTTACCTAATATGAGTTATAAGTAGAAGCATAGGTAATATAATCCGAATACAATGATATGCCTTTCAGTGTTAGGGCTAGACATTGTGTCTAGTCCTTACACTGTAAGTGTTAGTGCTAGACATTGTCTAGCTATAACACTCACTTATTTCTGCAATTTTTAACTAACCTGCAATTAACAATATGTGGGTAAGATCCCAAATATCTTTGAACCTGATCAAGATCTCCAGCTTTTGCAGCTTCCAGGAGTTGCGTTTCTACGTCAGCAGGAACTGCTGGCGGATCTACAAAAAATACTCATGGCATTTTTCTAGTAAACAAGCAGCTACATTGCTTCACTTTAAAAAAATGAAACTATTGGATTTTATAAATAAAAAGAGGAAAAGCTTTCTTCTTTCTGATAGTTTCTAAAGATCTGAATCAGTATTCCGTCATCTAACCGTGTTAGATTCTATGGAAAAATATTTGAAAAAAACGTATTTTCGAAAAAATGTACTTACAAAAAAATTGCAAGAAAATTTATACAATAATTGTTTTAAGAAAAATTTAGCACCACATTATAAAATATTTACCTTGTAATATTTTCAGGACATTTTCTGAAGCTACCTGAGAAGCTGTATAACCCTGAAGTGATACTATTGAGGTATCAACGTTGTAGGAAAGTAGAATTCTACAAGCTTGAACGTTGTCTTCTCGGGCGCAACGATGAAGTGCTGTTTGTCCCAAACCGTCTAGCGCATTAACCTACATATTTCAAGTATGGTGAATATAATTCAAGAGGAGTTGTTGTTACTCTGTTATTTGCTACAAAAAAACACTGACTTTCCGGTACAGATACTTAAAAAAGATATATACTGTATGTCCGCGGATGGGGTTTAGAAGAGCTCAAATGCACCAAATTTTGCAAGATACGTAAAAATGTTACTCCTAGTAAAAGTTTTTGCTTGTAAAATAAATAAGATTCACGTTATGCACAATTTAATCTTTTATACAGGGAGCATGAAAAATACGAAAACGTTATTTTGCGTACGAGTAAACATACCTTGTTTATCATTTTCTACCAAAAGAAGAAATACGAAATATGTTTTAAATTAAACCCTAAGACGAAGTACAAGATTTCATTAAAAAATTTAGATATTAAAAGTAACGAGTTTTATAACATTATTTTAACTATTCTCTCTCACACCTTTAACCAGAGTACTAGTTTCTACATATTGTATATATATATATATATATATATATATATATATATATATATATATATATATATATATATATATATATATATATATATATATATATGTAATTAATAAATGTTTGAAAGTAGTTTCCGTTCGATCATCGAAGTTAAGCGACGCCCGGCACGGTTATTACTTGGATGGGTGGCCACCCACGGTATATATAGTACTTAGGTTTAGACCTTCGTGGGCTGTCCAAAGATAAAAAATAATAATATGAATATTTTATATGTATACACCGGACAATATGTTTATTATAGCAAATAATGGAGTAACAACAATGTCTAAAAAACAAAATAGTAGGGATGGTCGCTGATTACTTCTCTAAGTATAATATTGAACAAAAGTAGACATACGAATTGCCTAAACTTTTACCAACCTTCGCTCCATTTCTCAACAAAACATCCATAAGATCATAATGAGAATTGTCGGCTGCTAAGTGCAAGGGTGTCAAAAACTCCTTGTTTTTCTCATTCAGAGGTGCTCCCTTACGTATAAGAGATTCCAAAACCTACATCGAAAATATTTTAAATTACCACCCGACTATTTTTTTCCAAAAAAAAAAAAAATTCTAGCTTAATGGACTTATAAGTAAGGTAAGTACTAGTGTTGTAAATATCCGTATTCATTAGATATCCGAATCATACGGAATCGGAATCAGCTAATATCCGTATCCATTATCCGAATTCGAATCCATTTCTTGACCCGCGCGACAGCGGTTACAGATCATGTATACGTATGCATGCAACAGACTAAAACATTTTCTATCCGGATACACGGCTAGGTAGGTCGATGCGGTATCGGTATCATACCAGTCGAAGTCGAAGTTTAGGGACAAGAAGGCACCGCGTCGCGCCGTTCTCGTTTGAATTCGGTTCGGGTGAGGCGGGACTAGTTTAACCAATGGGTCTCATCTCATATGATACCCGTTACCCCGATAACTATGCCATCTTTTTTTAGGAAATGTCATTAGAAAGAGAAAGCACAATATCAAATATGCCAAATCGCAGACCGTGTTGTTCGCTTACACTCGATTCCGATTCCGTTTTCTCTTTGCACTTTGCATTAGTAACCACCCGATGCCAATTTATTTTGATTCCGAATCCGTATTCAAGTTCTCGGCCGGTTCCGGATAATCCGGATTCTTTTAATATTCGGATCCAACGGATTTTTGGATACGTATCCTTACATCACTAGTAAGTACTTATTTCCGGCATTGACGGCCTCTGGTGACAAACCAAACTAGCCAGCCTTACTTATATATATATATATATATATATATATATATATATATATATATATATATATATATATATATATATATATATATATATATATATATATATATATATATATAATGAAAACGTTATCACAGAAATAAAACTTTCCGACATTTCGCTTTCGATTGCATAAAGCACCTTCGGGAGTCTTCACTCAGAGTAAAGATCCTTGATGATGCCTCGTGCAACCAAAGACGAAATGTCGGCATAATTCGGTTTAATTCAAAGAACTATGATTTTTTGAATGATATAAGCCGTAAAAGCTTCCGTTCTATGCTACTCACTTGTTTTCTTTTAGGATAGAGAGATCCACAAACAGCATGGACTGCTGTATCACCTGTATAAGGGTGTTTGAAACCTATGATATCGGCAGCGAGGTATTTCTTAAGTTTCGTGTTGTCCGCTTGTCTTGAGGCATCAAGAAGGAGATGACCTTTATATTCGTCTGTTAATAAAGACAATTTTCAGTTTTCGTTCTACACAACGGAATTTAGAATATTGACGCAAGTGAAATTTTAGTTACAACCTTTAGTCCGATTTCAAAGAAATTTTTATTTGGCTTGTAGGTTTCTGTCCGAATTAGTTAGACTGCAGGTTTAAAAAATACAAAGTACGAGCTATATCTTCGAGCTATTTCAATAAATTTAAATCCTATTTCCTAATTATTACTGTCTCATTATACAGTGTGTCTGCTTAAGTTTGCAGCATATGGGAATATGGGAAACTTTTTTATTATTAATTTTACGAAAAAAAGGTATTCTTCATAAAAAGTTCTGAATGGTCCAAAACCTAAAATGCAATCATCAGATATCGAAATTTCCCAGTCATATACGAGGTCTGTCAGAAAATATGAATTTTACCCTACAGTAAAATACTTTTATTTTTGATAGTATCGAAAACTTTTATGAAGAAAATTTATTTAGAATTGTAAACTAATTTCTAATAGACATCTCTTCATAAAAGTTTTCGATATTGTCAAAAATAAAAGTATTTTACTGTAGGGTAAAATTCATATTTTCTGACCGACCTCGTATATGACTGGGAAATTTCGATATTTGATGATTGCATTTTAGGTTTTGGACCATGCAGAACTTTTTATAAAGAATACCTTTTTTTCGTAAAATTAATAATAAAAAAGTTTCCCATATGCTGCGAACTTAAGCAGACACACTGTATAACCTTTAGTTTTATTAAAATTATTATTTGCTGTAAGTTTTGCTGGAATAAACTTGAAAATATTATTTTAGCTGCGTCATATGATACTTACAAGCTAACCGTTCCTGAAGTTCCCTAGTAGGAGCTGCATCAATTGAAGACTTTGAATGGCAGTTTAGTTGGTAGGGATCAGCCCCTGAGATATGAATAGTATTTTTACACAGCGTTATGCACAATTTTTTTTTTTCTAGAAAGGAGCGGCCACAAAAGTGAGTCATTAATTGACTTCGCAAGAGGAGGTTATCAGTTCGACCCGTATGTGTCATTTTTTTTAAGTATGTTCACGCATAATTGGAGTACGAAATTCCTAATTTACTTTCAGTAGCGTCAAGATAAAAGAGGCGTATCTGGCTTATCGAGTATGGAGAATTCTTTCCATTATGTAAGGAAGTGAATCATGTTATGCAGAAATGGTCTAACCCATGGATTTATTAAGAATGGATACGGGATGATTTAACATTCTTTGAAGCCAAAACAAACCATTCTAAACGACACTGTGAACACAATTTGTAAACATTGGCCACATCTTATTTTACCTTGTATTTTTGTACAAAAAATACGTTAGAAAAGCATTACAAGATTTACTAAAAGTAATAAAAGCCCTAAAATATTTAGTTTTTCTGCTAAATAATAATAAATTTAAGTTAAAAAGGTTTTATTATTTATAGGTTATATTATTTCTAAAGGTTTATTTAAAGTCGCTCCGAGGCATTTATAAATCTATAAGTCGCACTTTTTCTTTTCTAGTTCATTAGACAAAGACGTACGTGTAACCGAGTGTTCAGACGTTTATTCTAAGCAACCAGCAGAGACAGGAACACTTCTGAGCTCCAACACTCCAATGCTATTTTATCTATTTCTACTACCATTCTTCATTCAATGACGCATTTCCTTAAAGTTCGTCAACTCTACACCTAGGGGAAATGTTTTCATAACAAACAACAAATATAAGGCTTCACGTTCGATACGCTCACAGTATACGGACATCGAATCCTTTCTTAATAAATCCATGGTCTAACCCACAAAAAGTGCTAGTTTTAGGGTATTGGTGTAGGTGGGTCCCAACGTGTTCAACAGCCGTTAAAACCTAAATGAGAGATATGTTTTTGACTTTCAATGTCTTTATGTATTGTATCACAACGTGTCAACTGGTAAACATTTCCAATCATCTTCAGATAAAAATTGAATAACATGCACCTGGAGACCACTGGAGATTTTTACCACGCTGTGGTAAAATAACTAAAAGAGAGTGGAAGATCCCTTGCAATTTACCGAGAAGCGAACGTGTCCGGGTACGACGTCTTTTCAAATAGCAGGTACGTTTGAAGGGTCGTGCCATCGGCATCGTCCAGGACATCGTGCGTTGGAGTCATCGTATCACGCGGCGCCTATCTATACTGGTGGTGGTATGGCCACGTACTATGATACAATAAAAGGAAGGTATGATATCAAACCGTGTCAAATTCGTCCGGGTTCGCGCATGACGTAACGCGGTGAGTTATTTTTGAAAGTTATAACGCGGAATATAGAGTTTACGTTAGTTAAAGGTGATTTTATATAAATTCTATTGGCATACTTTGCCTCCTGCTTATAACACAAATTTTAAAGTATATGATTTAAAATAATCATGTAATGGGATAAATTAATTTAAAATAATAGATATTGGTAAACTGCCTGCCAGTTGCGTTCTATGTATTTATTTACGTGAAAAGGAAAGGTAAATAATTTTAGAAAATAAAACTATGCCTAATAATTAAGATAACAATTTTTATTTAGATGCATATTCTTAATAACATATATACCTACAGAGTCTTCCGAAAATATGTTATGAATAAGAATTTTGTTTGTTCATATAATTTGTCAAATATTTTTGCGGTGAATAACATCTGTATGTTTGCGACGGAAACATGTTTTTTAGGATAGTTTTTTTTTGTTGGTTTTTTAAACTTTAAATAGTTAATTATTAAAAATTATTGTATTTTTGTATTCTTTGATTTTTCAAATTTAAAAAATCTTAAAATGCCAAAAATTATTTTAAACAAGACAAAATATCTTAATATATGAAATTAATGAAATTAATTAAACAATAAATTATTTTTTAAGAAAATAGCCTTTTTCAGTCTCTTTGTCGTATTTTCTCGATTAAAGTCTATTGATTCGTTTACCGTGAAGAGTTTTAGCGATTTTATTGTTTGTCACAGTAAATTTTTTTATATGAGGCTTCCAAACAGTTTGTCTTTCTTGGTCTTTGGGGGAGCTAAAAACTTTAGTATCGGGCATAAAGCCCTTACATTGATTGTCCACATCACAACCATACACAACACACCTTATTTTCACTTTTAAACTCTTAAGTGTTATAAAAACACCAAAAAATAAATTTAAAACAAAACGCGATCTTAACAAAGACGTGTTTAGTTTACTAAATATGGCCGAATTACTCACAGCGTGACGTTCATGGCTACGCCTATCTGCGCGGTATCATATCTTCTTTTATTTGTATCATGGCCACGAACCACGTACTGAAGACCGCCCGGCAGTATTGGGTGCAACCACAGTTATAAATACGTAAAAATATTATTTCATATTTTTTAGTACTTTTTGTTTGGTTCATTTTTTGAAAAAAAAAAAATTACACAATGTACGTCCGTCATAAAAAAAAGGAAAATAATAAAAAAGAATGCTTCCAACCATTACGGTAAAACCTATACATTTTCTTATATTTTATATGATAAACAGTCGAGTATAATTAATTTATTAAATTCTACAAATTGGCACGTAACTGACATATTTTTGTCCTAATTGGACATAAACAACAAAAATACACTACACAAAACTATGCTCTAAGGCACAGGCTTTTAGTTACCTGAGAAAAACTGCTTAACAAATAAAAAATCATAGATATTAACGAACACGAAACTGACAAGGTAGCGGGTTATGACGAGCAATATAGTTTTGTTTTGTGCAAAAAATGATAATAAAATTAACCTTACATGCGCTCATTTGCAGTACAAACGACTTAAAACGCGCTTTAATTCGTTTAATAATTTTGATTTTTTCGAAGCAAAGAAACAGAATGACTCATTTTTGGGATCATTACTCTTACATCGTGCTCACGAGGGTCTTGTGAGGACAATGGTTTCAGGATTTTATAAGCAGGAAATACAAATCAAATTAACTTAAAAACAACTAAAACAGTACATTTTTCTTACCCTCACTCAGTAACAAAGAACAAACTTCAACTCTAGATTTTGAAGCAGCTTCATGGAGAGGTGTGAAAGCCCAAAGATCATTGGCGTTAACATTGGCACCATGTTTAATAAGCATTTCAGTCACTTCGAAATGGCCGTAAGAACAGGCGTTGTGAAGTGGTACCAAACCACTACAAAGATGTAAAAAATACTTGTTCTCCCAATGATGAAGTTGTAATATACACACACACAGACAAAAAACCGATAAATGCATCAACGAACGATTTAATGAAGTTCGGTGATTTACAACTTTTATAACTTACCCCTTGTCTTTAGCATGTACATCTGCTCCATTCTGCAGCAACAGCTGAACAACTCTTCCCCTATTGTATCCTGCAGCTAGGTGTAAGGGCGTCGATCGCCGCCCGTCACTTGCGTGACAATTGACGTTTAAAGGATTTAGAAGAGCCAATAGCCTGTCCTCAGCTCCAGAACGAGCTGCCTCCAATAACTCATCCTAAATTATTAAAATGTAATTTTTTTGTATTCTTCTACTACTTTTATGATAAGGATGTTTATTTTATCCTGTTCTGTAATGTACAAAGAATGTAATATCGAAAAGTTTAATAATTATTAATGTAGGTACTACTAATTTTTATTCAGAGCGATTAATAACTGCCAATATGAAAATACTGAAAAGTGTGTGTGAAGTTAGTGGCGAGATCGAGTATTTTTTCCAATTACTTTTAAAATTTGTTATTGTCTTAAATTTTTTAGCATGTAATAATAAATAATTCTCCGTACAAATGATATTTTATTCGGATTTTAAAGCGTGACAGACTCGATAACAATACATTTACAAAAACAATATAATAATTTTCATTGTAGTGTGAGAAGCATCAAAAAATATTTCAAAATAAGCGGACATAAAATTAATTTTCGCTTAGCAGGCGACGAATATTTACATACAATTTTAAATTCAAAAAATATTTTTTGTGTAACTTTAAAATTAAGGGCATGCATGTGTAAAACTTGTAACTGTAAGCCAACGGTTATCGAATCTCAACAAAATATTCAAGGTTAAGTATATAATAACGTAAAATCAAAAAAAAACGTCCTCAAAGTATCATGAATTTTGACCAGTTTCGCCAAGTTTTGACTAGATCTGTGGCTTCGTTTAGAGAAACAGCAAGCGTGAATAGCAAGGAAGGTAGTGGGAGACCCAAAGTTCGCACTGCACAAAAAGTAAAAGAATTGAGGCAAATTGTGAATGAATACCCACAAACCCCTATTCGGCGTTTTGTCTAAGCCAGCAAGTAAATGTATCCTACGGAGCCTGCAATACAATCTTGACATGTAACCTGCATATGCATGCTTATCGTCTAAGCTCAGTCCAAGAATTGTTACCAAACGACAAGCCGCAGCAAATGCAATTTTGAGTGGTGTATGGGTAATTTGCATAATCATGTAAACATATTTGAAAAACCCTTTTTTACTGACGAGGCATGGTTTTACCTCTCTGGTTATGTAAATTCTCAACAAATGAGAAGGTGGAGTTCTAAAAATCCACATTTCTTTATAAAGAAGCCCTGCATTCACAGAAAGTTCGCGTGTGGGCGGCCATATCGAAAAAAGGTTAATTGGACCGATTTTTTTTTAAGGAACTCTCAATTTGGCGGGATACTGTAATGAAATTATTATTCTACTCACCTTACGGTACTCGCCAGTTAATACAGGTCTTGTGGCTGGGTCTGCTACTTCTAAGGGCGTCTTGCCCTCTGTATTGCGTATATTTACATCAGCGCCATGTTGAAGAAGAGCTACAGAAGCCATATTTATATAATACCCATTTGTATTAAAAAACTGAATATTTAATAAAAAAAACTTTTTAAGATAAAATATGACGCTGTGTACTGTTCATTTTTAACCTATCATTCCAAACTCTATGCAAAGAAAATGGCAAAAAGTGATAAAATTAATGATATCTGGAAATATTTTTAAAAAAAATTTCAGCAAAGATATTAAAGAAAATATGCATTGAATACAAAGAAACACTTAATTTCTTCATCCATTTATCTAATAAAATTAATGACAATAAATCAACAACAATTTTTTGACAAAAGTAAACTGGTATACTACAAAACTTCGTTGCAAGTTTTGTGAATTACACTTAATAAAAATACCTATCTTCGTAAGTATTTATACATCAAAGGGACTAAAAAATTTAACTAACAACAAAACCATATTAATAGACATTACACAATTCTTGTTTAACTTACCAATGCAAACATCAATCTTGCCTTTAATTGCAGCTTCATGGAGGGGAGTATAATTCCAATTATCCCTAGTATTAGGGCTTGCTCCAGCCTCTAAAAGTAGCCTGACTACATCGGCATGTCCAAATGAACAAGCATTATGAAGGGGGTGCAAGCCCCCATCATCACGAGCTTGGATTGAGGCTCCAGCTGAGAGGAGGAATTCAACTACATCTCTCCTTCCATAACCTGGAATATATAGTTTTTCTCCAACTTCAGTATATATTCAATTTTCATATCAACAACCTGTGACAGTATAGAGAAAACACCCAAGACATCCTTGAAATTTTTCTGATTGTGAAATATTTTGCATTTGTTTAATGCTTATAGAGTTATAGCCTCGCTTATAGCTTTCTTTAAGGGATTCATGTTTCAATTTATTAAGATCAGTACCAAAATGCATTGATATTTGTAATTTCCTTTACTTATAAATAAAATACCTGTTAATTTATTAATTAATTTATTTATTTATATTTCAATAAAAATGATCCTCTGCATACTGACATGTCCCTTAATTATCTACACCATATACTGGGTGACACAGAAAAGAGGAAACCCCAATAAAATTATTTCCGTAGTTTTAAAATAAACCTATAAAAACTTTAGGGTACTAACAGTGTATAAATTGTCATTGTTTAGTAAAATCAGACCTTCAAAACAACTTCCGGTCTACCCGGAAGTGATATACACTTTTTTATTTTAAATGAAAACCTATGGTTTTTATTCGATATTTGAATTCTCCAGAGAATTTCATTGATCTTTCAAAATAGACATTCTAACACTAGAAGGACAAGTTTTACTTGTTAATTTAAATCAATCCGAATAATATTACTCGATAATCATGCACCAGTGCATGATTATCAGCCTTTATTTGGTAACAAATATTATTGGTAGAAATTAACTTTAAGTAGATTCCGCACATAGTTTCCATTTTTCGTCACATTTTCTTTGTAAAACGACCCATCTTTTTTTAGCATGTGATTCCCCCAGTCTTGTAAAATTAAAGAGAGCTTCTCTATTAATGTACTCTTGTCCAGACTCTGCTGTTTTTCAGCAAGGAAGTCATGAAATTGTCTCCAAATAGAAGCTTTGGACCTTTTGGTGTTTTTGGGGTAAGAATTTCAATATTTTGGTTAATGTCTTCTAGCATTGCTGCTCCAAATCGCCATAAAATTGCTTATTGTACAGCTCGTCTAATAGTGTATCACTTGCCAATAATTGTGTTTACAATAAAATCCAAGTTAAAATATATTATAAGGGTATCCCCTAAACCACTTTTTAATATCATAACAAGGAATGCATCATTTGCATGAAATTTTTGAAAAATAATGTCACTATTTACGGATAGTGAATACTTAATGATTCACGGTCTGTGGCCAATAACAAAGCATTTTTATTACTCACGGTTTTTTGAACCGATCAGGAAGTAACTTTAACAAACTTTCTGAAACACCAAAGCAAGTTTATAATTATAAAAATAGTTGCTCCATCGTTGCGTCAAGAGTACGAGCCCAGTCGCATATAAATTGGACTAAAGAAATCTATACACAACTTTATATTTGTGATGTAGTCCTTACGTTATTTTTGTAAGGTCAGCAAATACAACCAAGTTTATTTTATACTATATGGTGTTAGCAATTAATAAACAATAACTGCTTTGTATTTCTGTTACAATAATAATAATAATAAAACAAAAAAGATTTTGTTATGTCTGGCAGTCTGGCGCATATTAATTGTACCATAACTCTCTCATTAGGATAAATAAGTATGTTGATAAAATACTGCACGTAATTTCTTGAGGCAGACATCTGATCAAGTTGGGGTTAAAGATAAAAGTTACTTCAGTATTTTAAATTTGGGTTTGAATTTTGTTAGTTGTCAAAATGTTTCGCGGAAAAGCGTTATCTTACTATGTGCGAAATTTCATTGTTGTTGCCCACCAAAAGGGAGTTAGTGGGCACAAAATTGCAAAAAATCTAAGCATTGCTCTAGGAACTATTAGAAGCATTATTGCGCAATATGATAAAACGGGAAATATTCAGATTAAGGCTAAAACTAGTCGTTCCTCGAATATTACAAAAAGTGATTAGCGTGTTCTCTGTGCACTTATCAAAAAAGATCGCCGAAGCTCCGTCAGGGGGTAGAAATTTTCTTTAAAATTGTCTGACCTTAAGTATTATGTCGGATTGTGGGGTACTACAGATGTAGTGGTTGGAAGAGCGAAATTGGTAGGAGGAATAAGTGTAAGAATAAGATACTTAACTGAGTTTTGTACAATGAATTTATTTCTGAGTATTTCGCAAATGTATAAAAAAAGGGCAATTTAAGTAGGTAGGTATGTATTTTCCACAACTATGGGAGCAAATTAATTGTAGCAACATGTTCCCAAATAAAAATCAATCGAAAATAATAGAATACTTAACTCATAAATGCTTATGAAAATATATCTATAATGCTAATAACAAAACTAAATTTATATATCACCAAAACAATTAATAGTTAATTGTTTAACCAAAGCAATTATTGCTTTCATTCATTATTTAATCTCCAAATATGAAAAATATCACATTTTTAATAACTAGGTTAAATACAAGAGTCACAAGAGTGTGTATATGGCTTTAGAAAGGGCAAGTTGACAATCAGAGCTATTTATCAGGCAATAACTGACATTATAGGGTTTTTAAATATATTAAAAACAGGCTCTGCCAATGTGCTTGGGCCTTTCTAAGGCCTTCCATAGTGTAGAGTGTAGACCATAGGAAACTAATAGTAAAGCTTGAGATATATGGTGTTAGAGGTAATGCATTAGAATTATTAAACTCATATTTAAGTGATAGGACTCAGCAGGTGGTGGAGTCTGATCCCTATGGTAAAATCGTCACGTCAAAAAAAGTAAAAGTAGTAAAAGGTGTCCCCCAAGGATCCATACTTGGACCTCTCTTATACATTTTGTATACAAATGAACTACCTGAAATCACTGGGGAGCGGATTGTACTGTATGCTGATGACACTGCACTAACACTTAGTGAAAAGTCTGTGAACATACCGTCTTTCAAGGTCCGTCCTGCCCTTGATGCTCTTGAAGGTTCGTTTTGGTGCAACAATGTGTGGTTAGATGTGTTCAAAACAGAATGTGTTCTATCTGGTAATAGGTTAAATGATTTCAGTTTCATATATCAACAGAATATGTTTGTGCATGTCGAGAGTGTTGCCAATAAAATTTTGCAGTACTGTTATGCACTTAAGATTGTATCAGACAGAGTTGGTACAGAGGTGGCTTTGTCAGCATAGCTGCTTTTGTGCAATCTAGGATGAAATATGACTTGATTTTTTCGGAAAATTTCTCTTATGCAGAGAACATTTATTCTGCGGAAAAGATGTTAGAAAGTTGCAGAAATGTATTTACTGCTTACAGCTCGTTAACACTGATAAGTACGTACAGTCTGGATTTGGTATTGTTTGTGGTTCATAACAGATTTACTTGGGGATTCACATATCAAGGCTGGTTATGCCACTAGAAATAAAGCAGATTTATGCAATTTCAGTTACTTGTCAAAAAATGGTCAATTTTCCATTAGAAAAATTTTTAATAAGTACTTTACTTGAGGATGTACACAACCTACCAAAAATTGAATTTAAAAAATTACTAAAAGCACTCTTATACAGACATGCTTTCTATTTCTTGGACAAATTTTATGGCAGCAGTAGGAGCAGGTTAATTCCCTCAATGAGGCCCTCGATGATGTCTATGAAGTAGTGCACTTGTCTGTCTATGGCATGCGGGTTTGTCTTTGAGGATTGCTGTTCAAATGCTGTAAGGTCTCTTTTGTTTTATGTGGTATGGCTTAAAAATTGTTGCCAAACCCCGAAGAAATTTTTAATGTGCTGCTAAGATATATTATTTTGCCCATAAGCTTTCTTAATATTCACATGTAGGGTAGGTATTTAAAAAACAAGTAAAAACTAAAATATATTTTTATGTTTTAGGTATGTATTTTTATCTGTAAGTACCTAGTTTCTTTGACATTGTTCCATGCCTGATCTGGGTTTTTTATGTAACTTGTTATTTGTTACTGTGGAATAAATAAAAATGTATCCATATATCTATAAAA
This sequence comes from Philopedon plagiatum, assembly GCA_963971165.1. Classification (NCBI taxonomy): domain Eukaryota; kingdom Metazoa; phylum Arthropoda; class Insecta; order Coleoptera; family Curculionidae; genus Philopedon; species Philopedon plagiatum. Next base: position 82,667,177 of record OZ020195.1, read on the forward strand.
AACACACTGTATAGTACAATATAAAGATTTAATACTCCAAGCTACAAGTAATTTTGTGTAGCACCGACTCTGACATGGCATTCAGAATTTTCAATTTTACAAGAGCCCCTCCCTTAAATTAGACCACACAAAAATTCTACAGAATAAAAACTTTGCCGAACACAGTATTTAAGAAATATTTTACACTGAAGGGAGAACCGCAGAGCTGACAGTACTCAATTCTGTTTTATATAACAAAATAATGTTTATGCCTTGGTTTATGCATTAGACTGATAAAAGTATTAACTTTCTAAGTACCCAACAGTATATTTCACATAAAACTGTACGATATACAACTACAATAATATAACTGTATCGAATGATAAAAAAACTCACCAGCTGCAAAATGTAAGGGAGTTGACTTCCTTCCTGCAGTGTCTCTGGCATTAACAGTTGTAGCAGTAACCAATTTCCTTACTCTCGCAATATCTCCGACTTTACAAGCCTCAAAAAGCTCCCTTAAAGGGTCATTGCTACTTGGCAAAGGATCCATCGAAGTTTTTAGAACGTCTCGTCTGCTCGTCGCCATAACGTGTTTAAAAACTTATGAAAACATCGCGGAAAAACTATTTTCGAACGATTTTTACGCCACTTTAACACAGCCTAGCCACAACTGAGGTGAAAGTCTTCCTTGGCATCGTTATTTTGCAATATTTTGGTCTAATAAAGTTGAGTCATATCGTTTAATTCTTTGTTTGTTGTCAGGCTATCGAGGACACAAATTGCAGTGAGAAATTTTCCACCAGCTAAAACGATATTTCTGTCTTATTTGCTCTTATTTGGAAAGGAAGGAGAAATATACAGACGTGTGCTAATTTTTTTAACAGACAAGTTACGTCATATGACAAGGACGTTGACGTCAAGTATAGGGTTTTTTTTGTCTTAGAACTTTGGCGATGTTGGGGGACATCCGGCAACATCGGGTTGTGTAGCTGCTTTTTGACAAATTGTTCTGTGCAAGTTATTCGTATTAATGCGATATATTATGGATATATTGCACTAGACGGCAGCCGATGTAAGTATTAGGTTATTAGTTATTTGATTCCCTCCAGAATTGTAATTACCGCCTAAAATAAAACCTAGGACTGGATGCCCGAGGGACGTCTTTTTTAGATCCATGTTATGTCTGGACACCTAAAGAGTTAAACGGAACATCTTATAGATGTCTGTTTAAAGACGTCCACAAGAAGGTTACACCGACAACCCGTATTTTCCATTGGTATTTTCTCTATTTTATGTTTGACAATACCATATAGGTACCAATACCATATTATGTACTTTGACGGAAGATTTAAAGCTTCTTAACCAATCAATTAGTTAACTCTTCTGTTTACCACGACTATTAACATTAACAAATATACCTTCGATTTTGTAACAACACACTCTCTGAACATTTTCAGAAACACTGTCAATTAAATGAACAGTTACTCTGTTGCTAACTTCAAGCGAATAGCTATTAAGCCAAATCGAGTTCATGCACTCGCGGAAATGCGCATCGACGAAATAGCGATGCCAAACGGCACCGATGGATCCGTCGTACTGATACTAATACGCAACTACGGATGGGCTACTAAATATTTTCTAATTTTTTAATAACTATTAAATTAATCTTTTACGCGAATTTTAATTATGCCATACGTGCCTTCAAGATTCTTTTGATCAAGACTAGATACAAATTTTTACAATTTCCCATCAACTTTTTTAAAAATCATTGTTTTTTTATAAATTTAATTAATGTCTGGCGGCTTGACCAACATATTCGTATTATAGAGTAAAATGGAAATTTTGTAAAGCTGTGGGTGCAGCTTTCGCGAATGAGGCGCACATGTCATAGCCATGTTATCAAGAATATTTTATCAATTATTTTAAAAATCACCCATTTTTTATATAAAGATTATTTTGGCAATATCGATGAATAGACACTTTGTTGTTCGGTGGACTTGGTGGCGACATTGAAGGTCAGCTTGGTTTTGTTTACCTTTACGGAGTAAGCCAAGTTATGCTGATCTAGTAATGCACCGAACATCAATCACTGGATGATAAAGTGATAGGCAGTCGTTCCGAAGATGTCGAGATAAGACATGTGCCCGTTGGTCAGAAGAAGAGCCGCCCTTACAGAGAAGATAAGCGAAGTAAGTAAGTAAGTGTCTTATTTTATTTATTTAAAGCCAAACTTTATTTTATGAGTGTTAGTCAATTAACAAATTCTATTTTTTATAACCTGACATAACTTCATTCCCTCTATAGAATCTCAGAGACTATTGTTTAGTCTCAGTCGAAACAACCCCCGCTGTCACAATATATATATATATATATATATATATATATATATATATATATATATATATATATATATATATATATATATATATATATATATATATATATATATATATACAGTGTGAAATGATATTTTTTCTTTCCCAATCGCTCAATGAACAATCAGTTTAAATATCTTGAAATCCATTTTCGTGCATTTTTTGACCTTAATTATATTCTCACCTGTATAACCTGGACTAAAGTGAGGCTTAACTTTTTTCTTTGGGTATAGAGCACTTTTTTATCTAAGATATCCCACGTAGACTTCAAGCCTAAGTACTAACGTACCGTGGACGTCTGAAGAGAAGGGAAATGTAGTCTATTGACACGGGATTTGAAGGATTGGCGGTTGGGACGGGAAGGGAAAACATCTGCAGGCAACTTTATTTTGTATATCTCAAAAATTTAAAATTTATTATTTTTAATTTTTACACGTTGCAGTACCATATTTTTGAGGTACCCTGTCTAAGTAAAAATAAATTTGATATACCGAAAATTGGTTTGGAGACAAGCAAAAGCTAACCTCAACAGGATAACTCTGAGAAATACATAATAAAAAAATTTCCCATTTGTTAAGAAATATCGGGCAAGCTAAGGGTGACGGTAATTAGTAAAATGATGGAACTTAGAATTGTTTGATAAGGTGTTCGCCGTCAGAGAGTAATTCTAAATGAATAGACCGCTCAATCAGCAGAACGTAGACTGTGAATAAAAATTGTGAAAAGAGAAAATAACACGATTGAGCAAAATTTTATTAGGTACGTATTTATTTTTTACGACTATATTAAAATCTACAAATCTATACAGTTTTATGCTAATATTTACATTATCTACATCAAACTGTTAAACAAATTTTATAGTCTGCACATACCGTGAGTTCGCGAAATATGTTTCTAAATGTGATTACAATATTGAGCAAAAAAATATGTATTTTTTACATTTTTAAATTTACAGGCTTGGCTACATTAACATCTTTAAGACGAATGTAGATATATTTATATATGTATCTCGTTGACTAATCGATTTAAACACTCAAATTAAATTATTTCTTAACGGAGAGCTCGAAAGACACCAATTCTGAATTTCACCGCGTATTCGCAAAATGGTCAATGTGCACGAAACAGTAACAAAATTAAAATATCAGAATATCCTGCCAAATTAAATTTAAAGTAATATAAGTACAATTTTATGACACGGTGTGAGACTACATCAATTCTTAAAAAATATTTATATTTTTAATATAAATATTTAACATTGGTAAGAACACTTATTGCTCGATATTACCTACGTACAGAACACATATATTATAATTTAATCATCGATCTCTTCGCGTGTAAGATGCTTCTGGCGTCTGATGTTAAATGAAGTTTATTCCCTTCTATAAACGTCAATTTTTAAGCCACTTACACGCTAAAAATGACATTGGTATTAGATATAATCACGTTTAATTGATAAATTTCATCATATGAAGTGTGGAGTGACTTCCCCAGAATATCTAGTAGTGTTTGATAATGATTATGTTTAATTTAATTTTAATTACATATATTATGTTTTATAAAAAATTGGCACATGATATATTTTTTAAACTTGGCAATATTTACGTATAATGAATTGTCTTAAGTTGTGTTATATGTTCTTTTCTATTTTCTCGTTCAAGGTGCATCTATTGATGCGTTATTTGCAGGATTGAATGTCATATTCCATTTCTCCCATATGGGAGAAATGGAAACCTTTAAAGGCAAGAAGTTCTATAAAACGAACACTCTGAGTATGCACGTCTCCATGGCATGTTCGGGGCTTTTGCAGCTGGACAGAAAATAAATGCATACGGTACTTTTTTGGGAATAACCAATAGCGATATTTCATCACTTATGACCTATGTCATTCACATGAGAGATAAACAATAGATTAAACGTCAGTTGTTATATCAACTGCCATGTACGCTACACACATAATAATATACCCTGAGAAAAATATAATCAATGTATGACAGTACTTTTGAGCAAGATAAGTGAATATATCTGTATATAAGAGACACAAATTAACCCCTGCACGTCGATGAGCGAGAATGCTTTTTCATACGATGTCTCAGTCAGATTCTCATTGCCTGAATAGAGAGAATGATGTTGTTCATTTCTGAATCCTTTTTCCCTGCTAGGACGAAAGTATTTGTGAAAAGACTCTTTTTAGACGCTTGACTCAAGGTAGATTAACAATCTAAATCAAAATAAAATTAGAACTGGATTTCCATTACTAAACTTATCCTCAGTCAATTTTCAAAATAGAGATTCTGAGTAGTTTGGTCTATAAGTTTTGTTGTTGCAGTCGTAATATCATGAGACTGTTCTAACTTTACTCTAATGCTACATAAAGTACATATTTTCCTTTTTAATTCAAATAAGTAAACTACTTACAGCAATCCCTGTCTTTCACTGCAAGCGTCTTATGAGTTTTATTATTTAGACGTCCCTAATAACATGCCTAAATTCGAGTATATGTAAGTACTGATTTCCTTATTTTTAAAAATAAGAAGTGCATTCTCTTTGATATTCTACGACACGACGCTAAACATATTGTATTCTATATCCGATTAAATTCTCTGGTAAGCTTGACCGTCCTGTAGCAACCGGAATAGTCAACGAGTTTTTCTTATCCCTTAGTAACGTCGGACTGTGGCTGGATCATCTTACTCGACCGGACGGTGATCTTAGATGCGACCTTATGTACCCGGTCCTATAGTCAATGACATCTCGGCGGTGAATACTCTGCATTCCGTGACGACTGCGTCTACTCCACCTAAAAAATAAAATTTAAGGATTTTTTTCGATATCTGGAATATAAAGAGATATCATTACAAGCAAATTAGTACATCCTCAATTTGCAAGCCAAATAATCTAATTATTGTTGTTATATCGACGATTTCTTGGCAGTTAGGTCAGAATTGCGGATAAATTTTTGCGACAACCCGTTGAAGGATATAGCCAATGAATAGTGAAGACGAGGCGGTTATGCGATTGATTCAATCGTCACGTGTTAGATTGTTTACACTTTAAAATTTTAATTTGTCTATCTTTACTAATGAAATTTAAATCCACATTTCCCAAAACTTTAATTTTTGAAAGATATAACCGAAAATTCCAAAATCGGTAATTTTTCATTCATTTAGAGCTCACTTATCACCTTATAACTGCAAATAATGTTGCTCCATGATGCGGGAGTCATTGGTGTATTCCAAAATTACCGTTCGTTGGATTCACGATGGATCAGCGTGATCTCGCGGAAATTTTCTTATTATTGATGCTTTATGATGTTAAAGGACGGTCTCAAATTACTATTTCGTATAACGAACCAAACTTATAATAAATCTAGCCCAGAGAAAATATCAGCTTATATTGATTGTACCGGTATAGATGTAAACTTTGTGACGTTATATATGTAGAATAAAATACATATATTTTTATGAAATCGTGTGCTAAATTTGTTTTGTGCAGTAAGAATGATTAAAAAATTGAATACAAGCTTGTTATTTTTAAAAACAATGGGAATAGGTATTTGTCAGATAAATAGTCGAGGGTTGAAAGCAGGAAGTGCCCATTAAAGCTTTTAAAATAACCTCCATACATATTACATAGGTCAGCCATTTTGGACCAAGCAATGACTTTGAGATATTACCTGTGGTTCGGGCTTTATCGCAGACGTACGGTGGCTGCTCAAGGGCGTGTGACGTCATAAAAAATGGGAGTACACCTCAACCGGCATTAACTACTCCGGGAAAATAAGTGACTTTAAGATGACACATCGGTACGGTACCGAGTTATAGCACGCACGTGTGAACTTAATACCAGCCGTTTAAGCTCAAGGTTAGGGATCGGTAACACGAACAGATATAAGAGTGGGGGGAGAACCCCAACCGGCATTTCCACACTACTCGTGGCATTCATCGAAATGTATATTATTGACCTTGCTAAGAACTGACTTGAAAACTGACAAGTACTAAAATAACTATAGTATCTGTAATCACTATTGTGCTTCAGTGATGTTTGTACTCTTGGGATGAACATTTTTTCCAAATTAATATGTTTGCAAGTTTTTTCAAGAGGTACCAATCTTCTTTATGTAGATTTTACTATTGAACGAGATTAGACTTTGACTAAAATCAATATTCCTGTAATCGGAGGACACTGAAATTAATTTATATTTATTATAAATCTTTCTTTCCTCAACCATGTAATAGATTATCTTAAAGTAACATGAACCAAAATTAATCAGCAGTCTACGTCGTTTTTTGCTTTCTGTTGCAGTCAGGCTCGCTTTGAAAGAAAATCAAGAACAAACATTTAAAAAGTAGTTATAAATAGGGCGGTATACGGTTGTTTACTACTTTGTGGATTAGATAAACAATTTAAAACGTATTAATATATTGATGACCTACAATATTTTGTAGTGCACTTTTCTCTTTAATCTAAACTAAGTATTATTTCCCCAAATTGTATTCGTGTATCTAAATTTCGAACAAGATGTTGCTCTCGGGACCTACTTTACGTTGCCTTGGCGGAATAGGAGTTATAAATTTTTAAGTAAGAGGTCTATGCAGCTGTACCTTTTTCCAGTTTTTGTAAAATTGAAATGCATGATATCGTAAGTGCAATACCTAATATCGGGTTACATCTGTGCATTATTTCTAGATGTTTTCATTTTTAAGATATAGTAAAGATCAGGCGCTGCCGGGCCATAAGGTCATTTGGTCAATGACCCACCTAAATTTATTTTCAATGATCCACCAAATAATTTATTTTTTAAAACCAAACTTTTCTTTCAAAAAAGTGCAGCTTCCATGCGAAAAGTCCCCAAGAAAGAATCAAGCCAAGCCATCGTCGAAAGATATCCAAGCTTGCTCCGGGCTGGGTCATATTTTAAATTGGCCGCAAAGATTTATATGGACGATATAAATTCATTAAAACTGAGAGAGAAACACACATACGCGATTTAGGAAGTTAAAAAGAGACAAAATTTGTCGGCGGCCCACCAATAATATCGCGCCACTCCCACTATGGAAATACATTCGAACCACCCCGTGAAATATACTCTTTCAAAACATTTGAGTTGGACAAAGAAAAATTAATTAGGTACCTAATACGCGCATTGTATCTACATTGTATTAATGTATAATTAATTAGTGGCTAAACGGCATCGGCACGAGTTTTCTGACATTAGAAACGTGGTCCAGAGGTAGAGTCTCAGCTAGTGAACCAGGAGGTCGTGGGTTCGAGTCTGTGCTCGGGTAGACTTTTTTTAAAATTTTTGTTATTTAAAAAATTAGATCGGCTCTAAAAGGTGTATTGGCAACAAGGTTTAGCAATTATTCCTCGATAAAATATTTTTAAAGTTATTGATAATCACATATCTACTACAGCTGGCAGCCTGTATCATACTTTTAGTACCCGGCGCGACCTCTATTGAGAAGACGCAGACGTATCAAAACGCGAAGCCGCTAACAATCTGACTAAAACACATAGAAAAGTAATACTAAACGTCATAAACATCTAGAGTAGCAATGTTCAATATAATACTGTACCTATTTTATGATTTTTGCGGTGTCATTTGTAGGTTAATAATTTCTTGGCAAAACTAGGCACATTATTAAAAAACCTTCCTTAATTAAAAAAGTGTATTTTGCTTGTTGCGTTGATATCACTAGTTGCCCACAAAATTTTGACCCACCTGTAAAAAAAATTACGGGCCGCGTCTGGTAAAGATATAAGTAGCATAAGTTGCACATAGATGGGAGCTACGGTACAGGTAAGAAGTAATTTTGGATTGACACGGCATCGGCAGTATCTCATTATGGTTGACATGCACCAGGACTTTGGGCCCCTTTTCGATCTTAACGTGCATGTCGTTACCCATTTACAAGTAAGGGAATGACGCCTACTAGTAGAGAAAATGGTAAAAGGAAGATAAAAGGCTGGAGAAGATCCTTGGAAGACGTGTATGGTATGGCACAACAGGAGCTTATGTGACAGAAATGTTAATGTTAAGACCAATCAAAAAGGTAGCAAAGAGATGGCTAGAAATGAAAAAATAAAGAGACCGACCAGGGTAGTGGAACTATCTATCAACGAAGATACATGAAAGACGTCAACGGATGGGAAGAGAGATTATGTCGGTAGGAGGGTAATGGCAATAGATGGCAGTATGGTGTATAGAAGCAGAGGTGAATTAAGACTAAAGCAAAGATGGACTGATGGTATCAAGAATAACCTCAGGAAAAGCGGTTTAACAGAAGATACAGCGCCGGACCGGACGATGTGAAAACGAATAATCAGAAACTTCACTCCTCTATAAAGTAGGGAAAAGGCGGAGTCAAGAAAGAACAAGAAGTATATGTATAAGTTGCATTAGAGTCACAGGAATTTTGTTCATGTTAGTAACATATTGTTCAATCCGGATATGTTTAAGCATCGATTTTGACTCTTATTCATAAATAACTGAAAGGGCAAGTGGATGAAGGGGTTAAGTAACATTTTTCAAAAAGGAGTTTTGTGCATATGCAGCTTGTCCCCAATCCCATTTGACTCTACTTCCCTTCTTTAAGCACATATGAAGTAGTAAGATGGGATTATGTTACAAAAGTTATTAATTCTGTTGTGTTGTGAAAGAAGGAGCTGTGAACCCATAAGCTCCTAAACTACACATTACTCCACTTGCCCCTTCAACAGTAAAGCACAATAATCGTCATGCATTTATGTCAACACAAATTAGTCTTTACTAATCTATGTTACTTGTCCAATGGGACTAAAATCTACAATTAAAACCAATGTAAAACGTAAACAGTGACATGCAAACACAGAGTGATTCATATGCGACAAAAAAGTAACAGACACAGTAAGCATATTTTAAAAACAATATTTTACAAATATTACTAAAATTAAATTTTTAAACGATTATTTAAAATTTTGCATTTTTAAAGAGATTTTAAATAAAATACAATACGTATTCCAGAGAAAAAAGTCAGTAATAGTACGTATAAAAATGTGCTATCAATTTTTACATGTCTTTTGATTTTAAATTGACTATCCTCGAGCTATTTAAAAATTATATCTATGGTTTTCCATGGGACACCATGTATAAGCTTGAATTCGTTTACCAAAAATATTGAGAAAGATACTTCATTTTCTCTTTATATACAGGGTATTTCCAAAGTAGTCAAAAAAGGGCATGTAATATAACATTGTATTCAAATTAAACGCGTATTAAAAAAACTTATATTTCAAAACAGCAGACAAAATTTTACGTTATAAACATCGAAAGCGCACAAAAACACAACGCTAATGTACAAAATATAATCACTCACATTTAGAAAAACACTAGTGTTTGGTTATAACTGATGTGACGTCACGGTGTTGTTGACCTTCATTGGATAAGCTGGTGGCTTGTGGAGCCTCTCGCTTGGAGAAAGATGGTCTTCGGTACATCAAGTGACACACACATAGAGCCACAGTTACACGTGATACAGGAAAGGACAGAGATAGAGTTTATGTTAGAGAATGAGTGAAAGGTAAAGAAAATGTGATTAATGTTAAATATAAATAGATCTATATTTTTTTAACTATATAAAATAAGCATTGGTGAATTTAGCCTGTTCAAACTAATAAATTAAAATTAATTATTGTTTTTTAATGTGCGCTTGCAACAATTTCTAAAAATAAGCTTTCAAATAACTTTTACTTAATAAGATATAATGATATCAGTCTTCGAATATAACGCCGTTTTGATCAAACTACCGTTACTTTCAAAGTTACTGAACAAACAATTAGGTGAATTTTAATTTCCACTTTAGTTGGTTACTTTTTTAGTCAGCATAATATTTTACCTTGAGCTAGTTTTCCTCAGTGTAGCAAATTAACAGGTAAGTGTTCACTCTTTCACAGTTCATCTAACACTATGACTTTAAACTTTTTATTTAGAGCTTACTTGATCAGGCTAGTGTTATAATTAACATTGGTATGTATACAGCATCTAAGAAGATCACTTGATATTTTTTGGAAAGAAAAATATAATGATGAATTTACATAATGCTATTATGTTATAACGAAGAAGAAATAAATATATCATATTTTTATGTTTTTTTTTAAATAAATTGAAATTTGATCACTTGGTATTTTCAGGTTTAACTTTGCTGTGTGCTCAAAATAATCTACTCACTAAAATTTGCGAAATATTGAAAAAAATGGTGTTAGGCAGGAAAAAATGTGGGGATGTCTGGATAAATGATTCATTTTATTCTTAGTATTTTTTTCACTTCGCTTAAGCTAAATTTGTTGCCATCACGTATTACTTTTTTAATCAACCCAAGTAGTGTGGTAGAAGTACTCACCTATTTCTGATATTGACCTTGAATAGCGAGGTGTTTAGTGTACACGTGTTCAATACAGGTGGGCATTCAATACATTGACTTAAAGTGGTTAGCTTCAAAGTAAATATATTATTGAGACGCTTGAATGTCAAATAACGTGTGTTTTTTGCTGGGACTAGGAATGCGATTATTGTTTCACGGTCAAGTAAATGTCATGAATTTTTAAGGTCTTACGACCACGTGGTGTAACGTTCATGAAAAGCATGTGCTTTTAGATGTACCTTTGATTGACTGCAGTTTTACCTTGAAAGTGTATAAGACTCACTTGACCTTGAAACAAACACTCCACACCTGATCACCAACTAAATATCACAACATCGCTTTAAGCATCCCCATAACTTTCTTTAAGGTCAACCACTTCAGCAAAAAGATCTTGAGATAGCACCTGAGGTATCAACCGTTGTCCTACACGTTTGCACTGGACACCAGACCATTCAGTCAAGGTCTGTGGTGGGAGGAGAACTTTTATGGGCATTACCACACTACTAACCCGGCACAGTAAGAATATTTTGGTTATATAAACTTTTCCTTTTAATTTTTTTTTCCAACTGAATGCTTTTTTATCTAAGGCTAAATATTTTAAGAGAGAACTGAACAAATCATTCTACCAAACATCTTTTTAGACGAAATGGTGTGCAGAAAAGATGAAGAATAAAACAAAAATAAATTTTTGTGTAACGAACGTTATTTATTTCAAATACTTTTACACGAATATAAAATAATATAAGCTCCATCAAAATTATTGTCAAGGAGAGAAACAATTCGGGAGGAAAAGGTCTTTGTATTGTTTTTCTAATGTCTATATGAATATCTATCTACAATTTTTACATGTGTTTTCAAGTGACACAGATTTTAAATTTAGCACAAAACGAAACTTCTCATGGTGTTGCTCAAATCACAGACAAAATATTGCTTGGAAAATATAGTTGTAACGTTGTTTAATATTATATCCTCTCTTTGGATCTTTGAATGGTTTATCACACGCAGTATAAAGATTAAAGATACTATATTTTACATGCTTATTATAAGCTAGATACAAATAAGGTTAAGAAATTGTTGCATCGTATTCGATTGCATTAATACCCTGTATGTTGTTTTTAGTAAATATTAAACTCTTAACCTATGTAATATTAGGTATGTGTTTACTAAAAATTTCTTTTGGTGCAAAGCAAAATCTACTTATTTTTACTTTAAGTTCCACATTCTACGGAAAAAAGAATATACGTTTTATTAATAACATTCACTTAGAAATAATTTTTGCTTTGTCTTTGCACAAATAGATGTATATTTAAATGTAACATGTGATATTCTAAAGAGTAAATTGGATCAAAAACATCTCTTATAGAAGTTCTTCCTGTCTATAGAAGTACCTACAGATCTTACGCTAGTTTAAACATCTGTCAATGCATTAACTTTATCAAATTCGGATATTTTGTAGCTTAACTTTGCAAAAAGTAGTTCTTTTTTGTCTTCCGTCTAATTGACATCGTTACCTAGGGCGTTCTCATTTTGATTTATGACAATTTTCATGTTTGATACCAAGAACTTGTATTTTTGATGATGTCACTTGTGATATTTCACTAATCAAATATAAATTACGATAAATATTTGAGGACAGCGATACTATTAGATCGTATGTTACCAGTGCAGTACACTTGCAACTAGTAATTTATTTATTTTGTAGTTTTGTGGAATTGAGCCCTCAGATCTACTAATAAGGTATCTAGTGTAAGGGATCAATTGATTATATGAATTTTCATATTCTTAGACACACTACTGTTATTTCGAAATTAATGTATATTTATAATAAAATATCTATTTTCAAAAAGTGAATTCGGCATTTTTAAGTCGAAAAATTCATAACAAAATTATGTTCCTAAAATTATTAATTTATTTTACCATACCATACCATACCTAGACAACATACTAACATGCCTATTTTAAGCCATTTTACTTCACATTAAAGTTTATAGTTTTATAACAAATTAGAACCATAATTAAGACTTTTTGAATTTCTATTTAAAAAAAAACAATTTTTCGTGGTAAGTTATCCATTTTCGATGGACTATTAGGTAGCCCATTTTGAGTATTCAAAATATATTCATCGTTTATAATATAGATAGAGGGAAAATTCTAATAATTTTAATCCAAAAGAGCTTGATCCTTTTTTTTTAACTTAATTTCCCGATACAACTATAGTCCTTAAAATTTAACTTAATATTTCGCAATGGTGTCACTTGAAACAATTTTAAAACAATCTAAAAATATCTACAAAATGTTTCTATCTTATTTTGTACAACATCACCAGAGCAACACAGCCAACTACGCATACATACATTAGTTCACGTTTTTTGCCCCTGTTTGGGGTGGGCATACTAAAAATCGAAAAAAAGAGACTTTAGCTAAATTGACTAGCTAAAATAGATAAAGAAAGGACTAGCTACGTTCTAACACTAGCAAGAATGTTAAAGATAAATTATGTGTTTTGAAAAGGAAAAACTGTGTATAGTAATATTTGGCATTTTTTGTAGCAAAATATATCTACCAAGTGATATTTTAGAGGTTGTAATAAAACTTGAAAATAATAATGTTTAATTTATAAAATCATAGTTCTTGGGATTTTAAATAATTGTTTACCGTTGCATAGCGGCGAAATTTAGAGCGATCGTGACACCGTCACTTTCTTTTCCTAGTCCTGTTCATTCATGGACTAAACAGCCATAGAGATGATGTACGTTTTGGTGTACAGAGTTGCTTAGCAGTAAAAATATGTGTTGTAGTGACATTTTTAGTGTTTTTTAAATCATTTTATCCATAAACTTTGGAAAATGGCGCGTCAGTGCGAAGTGTGGCAAATTGGACTGGATCCGGAACGTCCTTGCATAGGTTTGCTCGGTTGAACACCGACGGCTCGGAAAGTCAGAGCGTTGGCGCGCGATGTCGCGATCGGTATTCTCTCTCTTTTTCTTTATCTTGCACATGAGCAATGTATTAAACAAAACAGTCTTGCTGTTGCTGATAAGTCCATGATCCAATCCCAAGAACTACATGGTTTTCTAAATGACTCAAGCACTGACAGCTTCCGGTCTATGTTAGCTGTTCAAGAACTTTTAACAAGACTTCTAGTCTTGGTTTAATTTATATGCTAAATCACATTTGTCAATGAAGACATATTTTAAGGAAATTATTAAATTATATTAATAGCAAAAAACCAACAAAGAAAATATTGTTATTTAGTGTTTCGAGTACAGTTAATTGATAATTTAATTGACTGAAGTGAATCAAAGTAACTAACTTACCTATTAGCTGTAACGAACCAAAAAAAGAAAATCAAAACTAAGTATATCAGTGTAAGTGTGTGTCATAATGATAAAATGCAATGTAATAGTGATAATGATAACGATGATGAACTTTGTATTGAACAAATATAAGCCTAAATATCAAGGAAACATTTAAAATATGATACAACAGAAACATCTGGAAAACATTTGTGATATTGAGGACAGACGAACAGACACAATTTTTGAAACATGCACGTTTATTAGTAGTTTGCTTATTTTCACTTACCTCGCACTGTGCGTCAACATGATGATATTTCTGTAACAATATAAGTTAGTAGCATGTTTTACTTTTTTAGCTATCTATATCTAGTCTCTAGAAATTGATACAGCAGTATTATAAGGTGTTGTTTATTCTCTAGTCATAGAATGTATTAAAAAGGATGGTCAAGAATCCAAGGTCATTTTACATTTCCTAGAACTGGCAAAAATTACCTAACTAACGTCAAATCGTCCTACTATATTTAAGTTCAAATAAGTAAAGCAGTTAGTTAGCATCAGTAAAAAAAGTTTTTCGACTACGTTATAACTTAGAGGGAATATCTTCAAACTTCTTCTTGTGAGAACTGAGGTGCTTGACTGTGCATACAATGAGTTAAATATCTCGTGATGAATAAGCTTATTGTGAGAGAACTAAATAAAAAGCCCAGTGTTAATTTAGTCAATTAAAGTATAATATACTTTAATTATATTATACAATTTTAAAGATTTTATTAAAACCTTACAAAGCAGTATTTATAATCTAGCAAATAAAAGAGTAAAAATTATGCAAAATTCTAACAAAAAATGGCTTACAAAACTGACCTTGCCGTTGAAGAAACGGGTTGAGATTCTGCAAAGATATATTTTTATTTTCCAGGGAAACAATTGTGATGGCATATTATTCAATAATTGTTTAGAATCGATTTAAGTAAAAGATCTACACAAAACCATAATAAAAATGTCATTTCTAAAAAAATATACGGATTAATAGAGGGAAAATACCCAAGAAAAAAATAAAATCAAGTAAATCTATAAATTTGTAATGACTGTATTTGCCGTTTTACCAATAAAAAAACAAACGAAGCTGAAAACGTAACATTAAAATTCATGTAGACGTGAAATGGTTAGATCTAGGCTACCGGGTGGATTATGCAATATTTACACAAAGCAACAGGATCATGTAAAACTTATATTATCTGAGGCCCTATCGTGAATTTAATGGGTTTTAGAACAATGGCTTTTGGCAAGATATAAGATATTGCTAAACGCTATTTTTCTTTAATGGGGACATTTTATTTTAATGATGATAACTTAAAGAACTTCCACTTTTCATTCATATATCTAATTATTGTTAAGAATAATAATATTGATTCAATAGATTACAATTTTTGATCTATTAATGTTTTTCCAAAATATTTGTTCGTAAAACAGATTTTAAAAATTTAACGCGCTGCTGAGCTTCAATATTCTCAGGATTGCTTAGGTTTGTTTAAGTTTTCTTACGATCTTTTTATGTTTCTTTTTCAGTTTGAAGTTCAATTTTCAAAAACTTTATTTTCTAAGAATTGTCTTTTCCAAAAATGTGTCTTCGAAAAAGATATTTTCGATAAAATGTAAGTATTTCAGAACTTCATTTAAAAAAAGCATTTGCGAAAATTTTTCATAGATCCACAATTCATGATAATGGACTTCGGTAACTCAGTGACTTTGTTGAGGATACTATATAATATACGAAACTGTGTTCATTTTTTGGATATCGTGCTTTGTTTATAAATTAAGTCGTCACTAACATTTTTGTACATAATTTATATGTTGTGACATTTCCATGTACAAGTTAAATTTCTCTAAAACATTTTTACCTTAATAACCGGGTGATGTAGTCTGGCCAGTTGTCAGGAAACATAACCAGGAAAAATCCTACTGCTATTAATATCATTCCAGCTAACTTCATCCCTTCGAATTGAGCTCCATATAGCACAACATCCAGCGCTAAAATAAAAAATAGAAGCTTTTAGAGCACTAATAATATTTAGAATTAAATGTCCAACACAATGTGTAAAGGTATGATTGTCATTTCTTAGTTTCATGCACAATATAGTGCATTATGATAGACAATTCTTTAAAGATCCTTTGTTAATTTTTAAAATTTCCTGTTACGCAATTATAACGTATTAAGAGATCAGTATTATAATGTTCCTTAACTGACAGTTCCAATAAGTTCTGATAATTTGGACAGTGTTATTGTGTAATCTTAATTAATATTATATTTTCTGCGAATATCAATATCTTCCAGATGAATTTTTAAGGGTTGTTGAAATTTATCCAACTGAAAATGTGCTGCTAAATAATTATAGGTATGTAGGTATATGTAAATTCTTACCTGCAGAGACTGGGACAGCGGTTATAAGCCCCAGTGTGATAAAAAGATCGTAAGTTAGGGCAACACTAAAATTTCCTAATAAATTGGCAACTGAAACATAAAACTTGATGTTAACATTATTATTAAATGTGAAGAATTTCCTAAAAAGCTTTCGCCTTTTTGTAACGGTATTAATAGTTGTTGTTTCAAAGCACGAAGAAAACGATCAATTTGGGGAAACGTAGGTCAGGAAACAAAGAAAATGAACGATTTTATATCTGTCGAACTATCTAAGAACTTTTCTTTCTGAATAACCTGTTAAATATAACATAAGAAATAGAAAATGAAAAGTCATTAGGTCCAGGAACAAGTATTGATCAAACTTGTCAAAACTTCATGTTGAAAAATGACCCGTTTTGAGAACAGCTTGTTGGGAAATATTATTCTGTTTTCTGTTTCGCCTTCTGTGATAGCGATTTGGTATAAAATTAAAAAGTAATGTATCAAATAGAAATAAAATTTATAGAAGTGGAGAAAAATAATAGCGTTATGTAAATATTGTGGACGAGTTATTTAATGTCGAAAAAAACTTCTGATAAAAGCAATTTTTTAAAAATATATTTTCTAGCTAAGGATTCTCGAAACTAACTTTATTTGCAAAATACGATTTGTCGAAAATTTAATTTTGAACTAATAGTCCAGCAAATGTTAATACAAAGAGCCATTCTTTGGTTTATTGGGTTGGCTCAGGCTTCTTTCTGCTTAGGTTTGTATGGGATGGTGGCCAGAGTTTTTAAAAACTATATTCCGGACACGCGCCTATTGAGAATCTTTATTTTCGAAAAAATGTACGACAAATTTTAGTAGTTCTTGGTAGGTAAGTAAAAAAGCTACAATTTTATTGCAGAAAATAGATCACTCAATCTATGGATGGTATATGAAATGTTCTTAAAAGTTAGCTTATGATAATAGACAGAGAACATTTACCTAGAGAAAGGCAGCTGGCGCTTAATAACGCAGGCCAGGGCAGTCGATCCCAATAAAGAGTCTCCCATCCTGTAAGGAACAATGTTAAACTAAGCGGCCATAACAGTGCCGCATTGAGCATTCCTATAAGCGAAAAAAAGAGAGCTACTTGTCCATAAGTCGCTTCTCCAATTACCTAAAAGAGGAAATTACCTGAATAAGATTTTTAAAATAGAAAAGAAGAGATAAAGGAGCATAACGTGCTAAAATAATTCACTCATTTACAGACAGTCATTGAAGAACTATAATATAACAAAAGCCAGTGTAGTGTTTAGAAAAAAATCATCTCGATTACGTAAAAATGTATTACTTACTTTCTTAAAAAGAACTTTATACACTCCAGATCCCGCAGCTGCGGATGTAGCTAGAACTACACCCAATAATGTTGGGCTGCCAGTAATTCCATCCATATATGCTAATAAAGCGACACCAGTGTCACATATTATCACAGCCATAATCTAAAAAATCCAAGTTATTTTCATTTCATACAGCGTGTCCAGAAACCATCTTAACCAATGGGAAACTTTTTTATTTTTGACGTTGCGAAAAAAGTTCTGCTTCTTAGACTATCACCCAAATTAAAAACACCCAATTAAAAATATCAATTGACGGGTCTCATTTTTTCGAATTTTTTTCCTTCAATTAATATCGAATTGCGGCCACTGTACTTATATATAGTTATATTGCTTGTGATATCATACAACAAGGGAGGGTATAAGTTTTACTGTGTCCATTATTTAATATATTATTTTCCGTTGTTTTCACATTCTTTATATCAGACAAAATTAGAGTCAAATGACCCACTTTCGTGGCAATCAGCCATACAGAATTGTGGGTCGGGGCTAGCTTTAAGGCCAGATCATTATATTAGGTTACTTAGGACCTATATTACCAAAGCTGGGATTTAAAATAGCTATAACATAATATTATTTATACTTACACGTATACCGACAAACTGCTCGTGTAAAATCACCCAACTTAAAAGATACACGAAAGACACATTGGTTGCAAACAGAGCCATCACATCGGTTGCAAGGAGTATCTTTAAAGACAAAATGTACATATAGTTTGTACCTACCCATAGTAGGCAGAATAAACTGCATCTAACCATAAATCTAACTAAAAAGAAACAAAAAACTATTAAAAATGAGAGTAAAATTGATTTAACATATTTAAAGCTAATATTAATAAGTTATACTAGACTACGAGATATCGCGGTTAAAACCTACATATTTTTTTCTAATATCATATGTTATATATCTACTATCAATAATACCACAATCCAAAGGAAATTTTTATGAAAAAACTATGTAGATCTTGACGCAGCTATTTCTTAGTCTATAACAAAGAAAGCGTAAATTTTAAAATAGTTATTAAAACAAATAAATTTTCTTACGTGCGGTAAATCCTTTATCCCTAAAATCTCTAATACTCTCTGACAAAATATCCGACATTGACTCGCATCGCTTCATACTAAGTCTACTTAAAAAATACAAAGGGAAAAAGAACATTGTCCAATTTGTAACGAACCATGTTGTAAAAAATGGCGCCTGATAGGAAACATCCTACAACAAGAAATGATTATAATTACAAGAAATTTTTAGCAGCAATTTCTTTAAGGTATCAGGTATAAGACTGACGTTTTGGTAAAAATTCAAAATGGGTCTACGAAAAATCTTCCAGAAGACCATACGTTACTCTACGATCACTTTTCGAAAAACTATCTACACAGAATGATAAAAAATTATTTCTCGGATTTAGTGTGTATCCTCGTACAGACTACCCCGTCCCCTCGCGCTAGGAATGTTTTTTTTTATTTTGTATATAGTAGTTTTATTGTGTTATATTGGAGGGACAGTAAAACGTTACAAGAATTTTGTCCAAATAC
The DNA here is from genome assembly GCA_963971165.1 of Philopedon plagiatum. Taxonomy (NCBI): domain Eukaryota; kingdom Metazoa; phylum Arthropoda; class Insecta; order Coleoptera; family Curculionidae; genus Philopedon; species Philopedon plagiatum. The sequence goes on from OZ020195.1 coordinate 82,686,544, forward strand.
TTACGTATCTGGTTTGAACCATAGTCATATTCAAATCGGTGGTATCGTGAGGTACTAAAATAGGATCGTCATAGTCATCTTTTGGTCTCCTTAGGTACAAATATTTAATACTATGTGTTGCTCCAACCCAAGATGCCGTTACGCATATTGTCACCCATATACCAAAATATATCTGAAAATTAGGCAAATTTTCAATTTATTACTTTTCAGATAACCAAAAATTTATAAAAGGTCCTTAGATGAGGGCTAAAATAATAAAAAAAAAAATGCGTTTGCAAATGACCGAAATGAAGTTAGGTGGTTTTTACAATATGTTTAACCAATCTCATCTCCATGATTGATTTCACAGACGCAATCATACACAGTTTCTTTGTATTCTAGTAAAAGTAACGGTTGCATTTGTACATTACGTATGTACAGAAATAGTACCTATAAACCATAATAAGATTATAAACTATGCTTCAAATATATGAGAAAATAAATGTTTTTCTAAACTCGTTGATGTAGTTTGGTGCTCATTTTCCTTCCTCCGGTGTGCCTAAGGATATACACCGATCCAGTATTTTTTTCAGTAATTGCATCTACTTCATAAAAAGACGTTATAACCTTTCAATGCCAGGACGAACATCGGAAGCTTTGTTTGTGCGAATTTTTAAATCCACCAATGTGTTCTCTCCCTTTTTAATAAATTTATAAGGAAAATGGCAAAACATAAAACTGATGCCATCGAATGCAGAATGCGCTGAATTTCAAAACTCCTTCTTTTGCAAGATTTAAGTCTACTTGCGTTTCATTGGTTATTTTGTTATTTATAATTCTCGTATCCGTGAAAGGTCATAGAACAATAAATATTCTTTTTTGGTAAATATTTTTTATACATAGAGTTATATAGGATTATTATACTCCCTATGAGCAAATAATATTTTTATATGTATATTTTGTTGGTAATTAACAGCCAAGACACTAAAATTTCTCATATCCGTAAAGTTCAATATTCGTTTAGATTAAAAATTAATAAAAGATAGATTTTTGATTTTCTAACTTATTTTAAGGATGTGCAAGGACCAGGAGGCTAAAAAAGTTTATAAAAAGCAAAGACAAAGACAGAGAGAGGCCATGACTGAGTAATAAATCGAATTTTATCCCGTGATGTATGAAGAGAGAAGAAGAAAGCAAAGAGAGATCATCAACATCAGCTAATATCTTTCCGTCATATTTTATTACCATACACTTTCATTATACTTTATGTATGATCAGTGAAATTATGTTTAAAAAAGCCCATTTGTTTCTAATCATTATTCTAACAAATATAGTTCTTTATTAGAAGCATTAAGTAGTAAAAACATACCTATTTCTCTTTAAAAAATATTGAATTTATTTTGTCAAAAATTCACTTCAAAATTTAAACTTCTCAGAAGAATCAACAAGTTATAAAAATAAAGGTACGCTAGTACTTTAGAAGCAAAAGACAATTTTAGAGTCAACACTGTTCAAGTAGGTATCCACTGTATTTTCTTAGTTTTAGTCACAAATACAAAAGGTTACATAAAATCTTAATCAAAAATAATTTAGCTGCCAATTAGGCAAGAATCGCGTGCAGGATCGCGTGCCACAAATTGGATCGATTTACTTTTAAAACTTTCGATATGGAAATACACTCACTACTTTTCTGCGTGCGTGATTTTATATTTTCGTTTATTCGCACACTTTACTATATGGACGTAAATTTATTTTACACGATCTACGTGCCAGGTAAAAGAAAATTTACGATATAAGACCTTTCCGCTTACATAAACTTTACATAAAAGTTAGCTAAATATAAACGTATATACAGGTTTATGATAAAGAAACGGATCACTCTTATATATGGAATGCCGCTTAATATATCTAAAATCGCTCGGGCCAGTGAATTTTTTAATCATTCGTAATTTAACAAGATTTTATTTCCTCCAAAATTGTTCCCAATTTAACCCACTCCGACTCTGGCGCCGTTTAATAATTTTGAAACAGTTATATTTACTTTTATTGAGGCACATACCATTTTGTAAAAAGGCAACTAAAGAGCTTGAAACGAGCTTTACCTTTAGTGGAAATACGTCTATTATTTTTTAAATTGGTGATCACCATATAATTTACAAATTTAAAACTGGATATTAATAATATATATTCAGATAATAATTCCAGGACTAATTTTGGGACTATATTACTAGACCTTAAAATGCCTAAACATGTGGCAAGACCAATGCCGCCACATTTACAAATGTAATTATGTAGTGTATTAATGTAGTTTCTCTAATGGTATAAAAAAATTGTAATATATATGATCATAACAATATGTGATCAAAGTGATGTTTTCCTATTTCACACATATAAAGATGCATATATAAAGAAGACAGATAAGTAGTTTTAAATAACGGTGATTAGGATTTTTTCATCACTTTGAAAGTTTAGTTAAGCTAGTAATATAGATCTTTCATACCTTTATACATTATTACCGGAGAGAAAGTGCAAAAATATTATAATTAGGTAATTTCATTAATTTCATTAAAATCAGACACTCATCGTGACATCTTGGCCTTTTAATAATTTTGAAATATGTGTATTTACATTTATTGAGGTATACACCATTTTGTCAAAAGGCACCTAAAGAGCTTGAATCGAGCTTTACTTTTAGTGGAAATACGTCTATTATTTTTTAAATTGATGATCACCATATAATTTACTAATTTTAAACTGGATCTCAATAACATATTTCCGTATAACTCCAGGACTATAATGGATCCATTATAATCCTGGGCATAATAATTATACCTTTATAAAGATTTCAATAAAACGGGAGTCATACAATAAGCGATTGTGATTTTGTCTATTATCTAATAATAGGCTCTCATCGCCGGCAATTGGATTTTCCTACAAAAGTCGATATATTCTATAAAAAGCCAAAATTCCCGTTAAACACAATGAGAGTTTATTTATGCCCTAACCTCATGCGCGTGTTGCAAGTGTTAAGAATTAGCTGCGAGTGCGAGCAAGTGCAAAAACTGGTTTTGCACGCACACGGTAGTAGTAGTCTTCGCATTTGAAGGCCTTTGAGGGTTGCCAGATGCAATTCATGCCGCGTCTTGGCCTGAATGCCCCTTTGCCATCGCTCACACCCACACACACACATACCATCACACACGTATAGTGCTTCCAATAGTAAGTGAAACCGCAAAAAAAGTAACTCAGCAGACACCTTTGACGCAACAGTATCGATAAGGTCTAGCCATAGGCGTCCCAAAATATTCTAACCAATTTAAGATGGACACAATAAAAAGTTTTAACTTTTTAACCGAATGTTATTTATAAGAATATCAAAACCTAACTGAATCTGCAAAAACGATGTTTAATCATAGAAATAATTGTATTCATGGGCGTACCGTCGACCGATAATTAAGACTAAATTAATGGCATAAACACGTTGTTATTTTTAGTTTTGTAGTGTACATTTTATATCTATTAATTCCTAGTTTGAACAGCGGTTTCGCCCGCGGCCGCTGAAAAACAGCTTTATATCGCTGTAATGTAGGTACGTCACTATTTTCATTTCAGTTTTTTTCATAATTAAATACTAAAATCAGAATGTTACAACCGACCCCGGTCTACCCTACATACCTAATTTATAAAAAATGTATTAATTTAATTTTCAGACTCTAATTAAATAGTCTTTCAAATTAAATAGTCTTAGAAAAAGTATAGTATTTTACTCATGGTAATGACTATTAATTACTCGCATTATTTAGGACACTCGCTTGCAGCTCTTGTCGTAAGTTTCATCCTCGTAAATAGTTCCTGTCATTCCGCTCGTGAATAATATACTAAAAATAACATTTTTGATTTGTAATGGCTTGCTTGAACAATATATGTAATAAAAAATATACATGCATATTCCCTATTCTATTATCGTAGTATTTTAAATAAAAAAGATGTAGCCAATGTTGCCGACTCATCCTTTTCAATTGAAAGGTCATTCGAAACGACGAGTTCTGTCACCAACATAATAACATATAAAATCAATTCTCGTTATATTGTTATTACTAGACAGAACATTGGTCCGGGACTTATTTACACGTTAACTGACTCGCACTTTATCAAGACAAAGTGAGGGAAGTGTAATGCAGTTTTAGATTAGATAAGTTGTTGAAGATTGAATGATAAATCAGTATTAATATTAAAAATTACTATTCATGCTCGCATCTTTCCTTAGTTGTTCAATAAATGTGTTTTTCGGTCCACCTTCCTTACTCTGGCCTTCCCTCGATGATCAGCTGGGAAATAGTCTAGTAACAACCTTTTAATCTACAGATTCTACTCTAGTATAGCTTCTTGCAGATATATAATGAGTGATTTTTAATTATTTTGATCGGGAACACGTGGTGTAACAGTACCTTCTGTTCGTTGTCTATTCGTCTATTCTTTATGCGAGTAGTTAATTAGCCTTCTGTCAGTAAAAATGTGAACCTATTTTTCCTAATATAAACAATATTTTACACGAATATTGTCGAATGCTTTTCGTAGGTTACAAAAGGCAAGCATGTCATATCCTTAGCCTTTCCTCTATTATCAACCGGTATAAGAATGGCCTCCTGCGCTCTCTGTTCCTCCTAAACCCCAATTGGTCATCTCTATTTCCATCGCGATCTTATTTCTTCTCTATATATTTATTTTCAGGATGGTCATTATTACGATTCAAAAATAGAAAATGATTAATAAGGCAATAGCAACTATTTTCATTTAATATGCAGTAATTTTATTGTTATTACTTTATCATTAAAAACCAATAAGTGCAACATTTAGTAAACATTTTCAATACCATTAGTCTATGTGATATTATCATTCTGCGTGACTTGTTTCTTACCTTTCTTGCAGACTTAGAACAAAATGAAGAGGAACAACTTTTTAATTTTCCCCTGCAGCCAGTTCCATTAATTCCTCCATTGATTGTTCCCTGAGGAGTAGAAGGAGAAAGAGGCTCGGCTGAGTCTGGCTGACTCCCCATCGAATCGGAGTGACCAAATGAAGGACCTGAAATTAATAAAATAGAACAATAAAGCTAGAAACCTTATTATCCACTTTACTTAGATCTTGATCTTGATCGTCCTATTTTTTTGTAAATCTACGGTACTCACCATTTGCTACTCCTTCGTCTGTCACTAGAACGCTGGGAGTGCGAGCTCGTTGTGAGCTTCTGGGATTGAATATTGTTGGTATATCATTGTCCCTTGTCATGATTGGATGCCGAATCTTGTAGCTTATTACGAGTATTTCGTGGCTAGTGTATCCATTTTATGTTACCTGGAACAAAAACAACTTTTCTGACATGTTTAATAAACTAGCACGCGTAAAATCAAGCGATTAAAATAATGTGCAATTTAAAATTTCAGAAGTTTTATATTTTATTTATTTGAGCCAAAAGATGTGCAGTTTAAACATACTATTTTTGCTCTGCACATTAATCATCTTTCGACGGATATTACAACTTTTCTGTACTTGTGACGAAAATATATTTCCTTGCATTTACTAAATTCTCAAGTCAGGATATTATAATCAATATTGTATTCGGACTGGAAAATCATTTACTCCCAATGCAAAAGATTCTCTACAAATTTTCACCAGGGACATGATTTAACTATATTTTTCTGTAGATTAAAACTGCTGTTTTAATTTTATTTTAAGTTATTTAGATGACATAGTAAAAGACATAGTTAAGGTTAGCTATAGAGAAATGAAAGATGAAAAGTTGTGTCCAACCAATCCCAACATTTTTCTTGGTAATGAAACCAGAATAATATCTTGTAAAGGAAAGGCTAATGTTAGCGATAACTGCGTTTTAAGAAAAAATATCTAAACGAATTTAATAGTGTATTCATTGAAACTATTGCAGAAGTTTCTTTTGTATTTTGTGGTATTTTCTCTCTTTCTTGTGACTGCTTTCACACACAGGATAGAAGAAGTTTAAGTGTCATTTCAAACTACAAAGAATTCATAATTACTTCTTTAAAGTTTCCTAACTTCTTTAATCAGTACAAATGACTTTTTACAATTCGCGCTTACTCTCTCTGTGAAAATGTTTTCATTTTAAGGATGTTATTACCCGTAAAATATTCTCTATTGAAAATGACAGAGGGATCAAAGGACAAAACCAGCCTCAATAAAGGCTAATTTATTTGACGATGGTGGTTGGAAACAAAAACAAAGAAACAAACCTTCAAATCTTAAAAACAGTTTTAAAAAAGCTAGGTTGCAAGAAAATCGTTCGCTTCAACATTAAATTTTATAGGTATAAAAAAAATAAAAATAATAAAAAATCAAAATAAAAATAAAAAAAAAATAAATAAATAAAATAAAAACAATAAATCTATTAAATTTTTTTTTACATACTCAAATTTTTCTTGACTTTATAGATATATCTCGTATTTATTACCCTCAATTGATTTTCCTCTCAGTGCAAAGCGAACTAATGCTAATAATAGCATCAGAAAGGGTCAAGGATATGAAGGGAAACGTAATAAATAATTTAAATTACTAGCCTTGTGTATACCTAGTTAGCTATTAAAAAAGGGATGAGAGGTATTTTGACAATTTGGGTTTCATTCGTTTGAAGCTAATTTCCTTTCGGAAATGAACACACGTAAGAAAAGAAGAAACAAGTGCTGGAAAAAAATTTTAGTTTATCCTGGATGAAAATTCATATGACATTAAAGTTGCACACCATCAGCATCAATTTAAAATAAATGTTTAGGCAGGTATTACTGATCGCTACTTTATTGGTTCTATTGTGATTCCAGGTAGGTTAAATGGATATACTTATATAATTTTTTTGCAAAACACCTAATAGCTCGACTTATTGATGACCTAGTTCTTAAAAGAAAACTCCAACCGCTGAGATCACTCCATCGTTGCCTCTGTTAGTGCCAGTGTTAACTGTCATTTCAATCCTAATTTCTTCAATCGCAGTACTAATCGTATGAAAACTTCGTTCCATCTACTGGAAATGAATTGAAATCTTTCTCGGAACGGAGTTAAATTACTGTGAGATCGTAACTTTAATCTCTGCCATTCATTTCGCAGCTATCAATTTATCGATTATAATGGATAGAGCTGCATTCGATCATTTCCATTTACTCGACAGTGATGATGTACACATATTGACTAATTCGGCTTAATAGGAGTCTGTGTCTAACAAAAACACTTTTTGATTCCAACCTTTAACAGGTTTAATAACCAATATAAGTATTTATGCCCCTATTAATAAAGATTTATATTCTTGTTAAAACATTACAGTGTTCCAGAAAAATACGTAAAAACATAATTTGGGAAAACAAAGCATATTTCTGACATGTTTAATAAACCATCCTAGCACACATAAAAGTAAGCAATTAAAATAATTTACATCTTGAAAATTTCAGACGTTTTTATTATTTGTTTATCCGGGTTAAAAGTCGTGCAGTTTAAAGATTTCCTATTTTTGTTCTGAGCCTTAGTCGTCTCTCAACAGACATTAAAACTTTTCAGTGTTTGTGACGAAAGTATATTGCCTTGCATTTATTATATTCTGAAGTCAGAATATTATAATCAATATTGTGTTCGGGCAGGAAAATCATTTGCTCCCAATGGAGAGATTCTCTATAAATTTTAAACAAGGATGTGGTTGAACTATATTTTTCTACAAATACTATTAAAAGTAGACTTCCTAACGTGTCATTGTGTAGTGTCAAAAGAGTCAATTTTAGCCTCCCGTTTTAAAAAATATTTACTTCTAACACCAGTAATACAAGTGAATACTTTTGGAACTGGTATTAATAGTGTATTATTCTATTAATGTTCTGTCTGAAATTTCATATTGTTTCATATTGCTCATTTTTGGTAGCAAATCGAACGTACCCCTTTTGCTGCTTCGTCGATTTTTGAAAGGGGCATATTTTCTTTAATTTCCATCATAAAATAGAAAAAAAATTCAGGTACAGAACAATTTTATGTCACTTTTTGAGAGCTTTTCTCTATCAACAACAACAGAAAGGTTGCTAACTAAAGCGAAGTTTACACATGCAAAAATTTAGTGGCGCCAGACCTAACGCCGGTTACGGTAAACTTTTACATATATTTTCTATCTTGCGTGCCTGTCCCCATATTTTAAAGATTAAATTGACATGCATGAAGGTGTTTACATTTGCAAATTTTATTTTGCTGGGGTTGGAAACAATAATTGGCACATAAAAATTGGAAGGCTACCAACTTTTTTAATCCATACATGCGTGGATGAAGCTTGCACGCCAGTAAGTGTTTCCATATACATTTTAGGTTTGCTGACCCACCAATAAATCACTGCGTGTGTAAACACCGCATAATAAACGCAAAATTTGATTTTAAAAAAAATGTGTTCTTGGAGAACGTGTTATTAAATAATATTTCAGCAATTTGCTTAGTTTCCAAATGATTTTCATCTTGAAACGTGTTGCTAGAATGAATTTAGTTCGAGTGCTGTGGAACGTACTTACTAAAATTGGCCCGTTCATTATTAATTTACAAAAAACTTCATAGTGTAAAACTTAGTCTTATTCTTTTTGTTGACCAATTAGACCGGTCTAGCGTTGGCGAATTTGCCCGTTAACTATTCTTTTATTTTCTTTACAGACTGACTGATTAGCCACAAAGTGCTTTGTCTGTCACCTATTTTTCATTTTGACGTTCTTAAATTATTCCCATTCGGGCCTTTCCTATGTAAATTATATTACGGTTTTTGTTCATCTCCATTCATCTCCATCCTCGTCAGATCCCTAAGCTTTTGTCTGTTTTTTACGTCAATAGGGACATTGCCCTATTTTATTTTAATTAAATTGGCATTTCAGTATATTTAATTAGATCGTTAGAGGCTGGATGAATAGCAGACCTGCCCAAGTAAAAAAAATCATTAAATCCTATTTTGGTATGAGAACGTATAAAGTGCTACTAACCTTGATATTCTGGGATTTCATAAAGAAAATATTAATCTGCCTATTTTTAAGTAGACGGGTTTCCCTAAACACACAAAAAATTTAAACCAGAAATTGTTCTAAAAAAATGCGCTCCAGAATTTGCACCCATCTTAACTCGTCTTTTCCAGATCTCCTATGGCAAGGGTGTCTTCCCAGACAGCTGGAAGAGTGCTCGTGAGCAGCCTGTCCCGAAGAAGATTCAAAGTCCCTTCCATCCAATTATAGACCTATCTCTCTTCTCTACGTTGTCAGCAAAGTTATGGAGAAAGTAATCAACTTGCAAATTCTAACATATCTGGAAAAACACAAAGTCATCCATGACAAACAGTACGAACGTCGTTACCACAGATCCACAGCTGATCTCCTTACCTTGATCACACAGAACTGGAACAAGTCTCATTGCGAATCCCAGATTGTTGCTCTTCATATTTCCAAGGCCTTTGACCAATGCCGCACTCCTCAACAAACCATCTTCTTCCAAAGTATGTACCTGAATTGATAGCTTTCGCTCTAATCGGCGCATATCTGTCGTGGTGGACGGTCACTTATTTAACTTCTATCCGACCACTGTTGGCGTACTCCAAGGTTCAGTTCTGGCACCAACCCTGTTTCTTCTTCACATTAATGATCTGCTCTCTTTAACCACCAATGCTATCCACAGTTACGCTGACTTTTCACTCCAACATTCATTTTTTCCAGACAGTGTCTCGAATCAAAAGCTGGATAATAGACGCAGATCCATGTACCTATCTCTTTCCCAAGATCTTCAATTAATCTTAGACTGGGGTTCCAAAAACCTTGTTTAGTTCAATGCCTCAAAAACTCAGTCTTGCTCCCTGTTACGCAATAAAACCGGCAACGCTCACCCCATCCACACGAATGGTCAATCCCTACAGAAAAATGAAACGTTCGATCTTGTTGGCATCGCTTCCATGATCTCAATTGGCATTACACATTACTTCAATAGCCACATCAGCACCAAAAAAGCTTAGTTTTTTTTCGAGCCAGCAAGTACTTCTCCCCTTCCAACTTACACACTCTCTATGTTTCCCAAGTAAGACCTAAGCTATAGTACTATTCCCACATATGAGAAGTGGCATCACCTTCGACACTTAACATTCTTCGTTTTATTTAAAAGAGAGGAATTCGACTGATCAATGACCCATTCCTCACAAGAAAACTCCTTTCTCGGGCTCATCGCCGCGCAGTTGGGAATTTATCCCTTTTCTACCGATACTTGTACGGATTTTGCTTAGAAGAACTAGCCGCCATAATTTCCATTGACTGTTCCTAAGAGGACAACAAAAGGCGCGTTACGTATGCATCCTTTTATTTTCCAGATACAAAAACCAAGAACATCCTACTTTTCTCGCTCATTCATATCTAAGGTCTCAAGATTGTGGAACAAATTGGCAGCCGATGCTTTCCCTTTCCCTCCCTACCTCCAAATCTTTTTTAAATCCAGCGTCAATAGATTACTTTCCCTTCTCTAGTGGCGAAACTAGTACATATGTTACAATATTAGGGACAACTTTTGAGCCCAACATATATTTTAAGGAAAGCCATAAATTTAAGGGCAAAAGGTTTACTTTTAAATCATTTTGGGTCTAGCATACATTTTAAGTTACGAGAGCCACATGTTTGCTTTAGATTATTTTACATAGATTAGTTAAAAGCTCTTTCCCAAGAACTTACCCATATTTTTGTCATCATAGATACCATAAAGCTAAAAAGGGCAGAAGGCTGAGCTTGGGAACTGAGAACGAAAAATTTACGTGAGAGACAGAAATAATAGTACCTACTTTATTTCTGTACGAGTTAGAAAAAAACACAAGTTATTAACGACCAGTGTCGTACCTAGAATCTTATCGGCTATTTACTAATTATTATCGCGAGATAACGAATATACTTCTTTATAGAAAAGAATGGAATGACAATACAGATGTAAGTAACTGCCAGATTTAAAGATTCAAATTCCAAATGTAAAGGCTATTTAGTGTTTTTTTTACGTTTGGGAATTAACCAATAAAGGTCTTTTTTTCGATCACGTATTCAAAGTTCCTTAGCGTAAGTTAGTATAGTGTTTGAACCTTGACATAATGTATAAACCATCCATTAAACAAAGAACAATTTAGTTTCATTTCTTTTGTATGAAATTTGATAGTACTCCGTCCCTCTAGCACAGACTAGGTCTAAGTGGGCGGAGAGTAACAAGGGATATTATGGGTACGTAAGGGTGGTTTGAAGAGTTGGATTAGATAGGAGTCTCCAGCCGGGCTTTCGAGGAGACAGTCAAAAGGAGTAGCTAACCGTTTCGAGGGTAGTGCGTCGACAGAGAGGTGCGTTGTACCGACAGGCGACGCGTGTCATATTTGAACTTAATTATTATGTAGTCAGGGGACTTATGTATCTTAAAGGGGTGAACTGATGTCAGGGTAGATTTCTAACGTTATTTTTATAAGTAATTGGGTAATTGATAGATTACAAAACGCTTGTCGAGATCATTGTTCAGTTCATTATTTAATATTCTTTAAATTGTTAGTAACAAGGGATATTATGGGTACGTAAGGGTGGTTTGAAGAGTTGGATTAGATAGGAGTCTCCAGCCGGGCTTTCGAGGAGACAGTCAAAAGGAGTAGTTAACCGTTTCGAGGGTAGTGCGTCGACAGAGAGGTGCGTTGTACCGACAGGCGACGCGTGTCATATTTGAACTTAATTATTATGTAGTCAGGGGACTTATGTATCTTAAAGGGGTTAACTGATGTCAGGGTAGATTTCTAACGTTATTTTTATAAGTAATTGGGTAATTGATAGATTACAAAACGCTTGTCGAGATCATTGTTCAGTTCATTATTTAATATTCTTTAAATTGTTCTTTGTTATTTTATATCTTTATATTTTTTCGTCTATTGTTATATCATTATTTGTGCAGTATATTTTCATTTATTTCGTTAACGGTGCGACATGAGAGATCTGTAGATCGCGACCACTTCCAGAACTTCGATCTTTAAATGGCGACAACTTCAATCTTCTAGATCGGCTGAAAGATTTAGGTTTGGCTTCCTTTCGTTTGAATATTACTGTGACCTCAAGAAGGCGTCTTTGTCAAATGTATAGTTTAATCTTGATTAATTTATAAGAATCCGAAAGCGGAATATTGTTATGGGTTCATTTGGCTTAATCTGACAGATAAAAAAATGATTCAATCTGTGACACTCTTCAGACGCCCACGGTACGTTAGTACTTAGGCTTTAAGTCAGCATGGGCTCTCACATAAAAAATAGTAGTATTATTTTAATCTTACGTAACCGTATATAAGCTTTATTATCATTTAAACAGTAAAAGGAAAATATTTAAATAAATAATTAACTAACGTGTTGACTTTAAAGCTTGTTTTTATTTGACACATCATAATATTTAGACGATATAATACATATAATCTCCTCCAGTAAATAGGGTAAATTAATACATTGTACTCGGGTTTTAAAACCATTAAATGAAGATAGTGTTCTCCATATCCGAACGCCATAATCCCAAATTGGTTCATTAAAGGGACGTTATGCCAGGAGTCGTTCGTTTTATAGATTCGGGATAACAGACAAATTAATGGTATAAAATATTTTAAAGCGGACCGTAGAGTTTTGCATGTTAAATTTTTAACACTACGTTAGGTCCTGTTCTATTAGAAGTACAAAGAATATGCGAAAAAAGCTCCGAAAAAATACTTTTATTTTTTGAAAAACATTAATTTTTCACACTAATTTATACCAGGTGAAAGCGACACATATTGTCTAACATTTAAAACTTTTGTAAAAAATGAGAATTAGTTCTCTAAACCACCTGAAGATGCCTTATACTATGAGGGCTTGAACAAATAATGTGGGCTATATGCCCTGGAGCACTGGATTAGATACCAAAATTTGCCGTATTTTGACTAACACTGTTAGACAACAAAATACTTACTTTGACCTCATGGTAAATTTAAAACTTTGTTGTCACAATTTCAAATGGATTTTTAGGTACTTCTTTATTGCCTATATATATATATATATATATATATATATATATATATATATATATATATATATATATATATATATATATATATATATATATATATATATATATATATACAGGGTGTTCAAAAAGTCTTAGATGGTGAAATATCTTTGCTATTACTAAAGATAGAGACACCAGATTTTAGATGTATCTTATTGGTTAATAAATCTACTTTTTTATGCAATTTAGTTTTTTCAATCCCTTTGAAGGGTGACGCTAGGGAGTTGAGGTAAAAAGTTTTAAATGCAAGGCCATGTCGTGTGATACCTCATTTTAAAGGTCCTCAAAAAAGAAACATTTTGCCGCAAATCCGAGATCCGTATCTTCATTAGTTTTTAAATGGCACGCCTATAAAAATTAAAAATCGTGAAAAAAAGCTAAAAATTTAAGTACTTTTATTTCTCTTAATACTTCAAAATGACCACTATGAACTTCTTGGAAGTAACAGGTTTTGGCGATAGTGGACCTCCTAGTTTTAGAACAGAAAAATTGAGACTTTTTGAATGCTATGTTTGAAAATATATTTCTGCCATTTGGGCAGACCTAAATGACTTGATGTACCCTGTGTTGTGATTTCGTGTACAACAGCTAACACGGAAGCGGTAGTTGTTTTTCAAGCGCTGACATCGGTCGAACTATGGTTTAACTTGTTTTACTAATAGCATTGCCGGAACTACAATCAATGGTTAACAATTTTGATTTATTCGTTGTACTTTTGTCGGTAAAAAAAATATAGAAAGCTACATTATAAAAGAAATAACAGTTTTTATATTTTAATACTGAATTTTTACATAGCTATTCTTGTCTCACATCTAACTGCTAGTGTAAACTTATTATAACAGAAATAGACGCTAAAATTGAATCTCCATACAGGGTGTCCGAATAGTCTTGATATGGGCCAATATCTTTGCTATTGGTAAAGATAGAGAGACCAAATTTTAGGTGTATCTCATTGGTTAACAAATCTACTTTTTATGTAATTTAACTTTCTCAACCCCCTTGAGGGGTGACGCTGGGGAGTTAAGTACAAAAATTTTAAATGCAACCCTATGCCGACTGTTACTTCATTTTAAAGATCTTTCAAAAAAAAACCTTTTACCGCAAACCTGAGGTCCGTATCTCAATTCGATTTTAAATGGCAAGCCTTTAAAAATTAAAAATCGTGAAAAAAGATTAAAAACCTTTATTTCTCTTATTACTTTAAAAGTTGTTCCACCAAAATGTTCTTGACAGTAGTCGATTTTGGAACTCCCTTCTCATATTTTCGAGAATGGCAGGTGTTATTTGTTTGCTTGAGTTCCAAAATCGACTTTATTACTGCCAAGAAGTTCAAAGCCGTCATTTTAAACAACTTTTAAAATAAAAGAGAAATAAAGGTACCCGCTAAATTTTTATAGCTAGATTCCCCAGCACTAATCCAGTCTAATTAGGCGACCAAAAGTTTTAAACTAACAAGACAACTAAATTTTATACTATGAATTTATTTCTGAGCTTTTTCGCAAATTTATAAAGAACGGGACTATTTTAGTACGTACTTTCGACTATAATAGAACTAAGTTTATTACTGCAACTCGTTCCAAGATAAAAATCATTTAGAAACGAAGCAAATTTAGGTTTTTAATAACGACTTATCATACAAAACATAAGCGATCAATTATAAGATCTTAATTTAAATCAGTACTAAATCTTTAACCTTTTTTCTGAATCTGAATGATATTTTTCTTACGATTTTAAATTTTTATAGGTTTGCCATTTAAAAACAAATTAAGATACGGACTTTTGGTTTGCATTAAAATTGTTCTTTTTTGAAGACCGTTAAAATGAAGTACCATACGGCATATAGTTGCATCTAAAATTTTTGACCTCAACTCCCTAGCGTCATTCCTCCAGGGGGTTAAAAAAGTTAAATTACATAAAAATATAGATTTATTAGCCAATAGGATAGACCTAAAATTTGGTGATTTTATCTTTATTAATAGCGAAAATATTTGCTCATACTAAGACCTTTCGGACACCCTGTATACTAATATGTAAAGAGAGGGTGTGAGTTTGTTTGTAGGTAATCTCAGAAACTACAGAGGATACTTAAAAACTTCTATTACTAGGCGACAGACAATTATTACCTGCGACTTAGTTCATGTGTAACAAGAAAAAATGAATTTTAACACTATTAAACCAGTTTGAAAAAATCTCTTGCTGCTGAATAGATTGAAACTTTCTGAGGATTTTACGCTTTTTCATAGTACAGGTAATACATATACAAATAGGGTTGGTTAGTCATATATATACAAAATAATAGCACTTTTATGGAGGCAAAGCCACGAGTATCAGGATAAATACAATATTAGCTCTTGGAGTTCACGACAATTTTCCTAATCGTTCTTTTTACCGAAAATATTGGAGCGTGGGTGGAAGAAACTATCGACTATTTACTTACTTACAGAAAATAAAGGCGAAGGAACCAAATCGTATGTAAAAACACGAAAAAAAAGATCTGTTAAATTCTGCAAAGTGCAGGATTATACTACTCAACTAAAAAAATATAAATCAGTTTTAAGAGAATGTTTTTTTAATATTTTCTTTATGTAACTTCCTGTAGCATCAAAAAATACAATATTAGTAACGGATAATTCTGTATCACATCATTCTTGGCTATATTTTGATTATAAGCGAAATCAATTAGATTTATTAAAGTAAACATGATATTAGTTAAAAATTACTTTGAATTTATGATTCTTACAAGCATATAAACAAACTATCTTTCTCAATAGGCCATCACTTCAACATAACTTTTTTACATAATTTTTAACAAAACTTACCTTTAGGCTACCCGTAGGTCATTAATTATCTTCCATGAAACACCCGAATAGGGAAATGACCCTTACGGAAAAATCGCATGTCTTTGTCATACAAAAATAGCAAGCTCGATTCGAAAATATCGTAAACGGTTTTCCACCACCAGTTTTCACGCGAACAAACTGGTTAAGCAGTGAAAACTGAATGAAAAGATCGTGCTGGGAAATTGTGAAAACGCTCTGTATGTTTGAACGCATCGATTTGTTGGGGCGTTGATGGGGTAGGTTCAAAGGCGAGGAATTGGCGCGCATTGTACGAGGTACAGTTGGAAAATTGTCACGTGCATAAAAAAAGAATCTTAAATTAAGTTCCAAAATTATCTCTATATGCACTAGGTTTGAAGTAATGAAATCCAAGTACTTGAATTTCATGACTTTCATATCAACTTTACTTTTTGTGACACCCCGTATATGCTGGCTAAAAATTTTTGATTTGAGTGCTATTTTCTCAACAAGCAGAACTTTTTATTAAAAATATTTTTTTTCCTCAAAGTCAAAAATAAAAAAGTTTCCCTTCTGTTAAGATGGTTTTTGGACTCGCTGTAGATTGTCTAGGGCATTTTTAACATCTTTTCATAAGAAGTGTAGAGATTTAACTGTGTACAAACTTTAAGGCAAAAATTCAAAAAAATATTTATAACAAACATAAAAAACTAGAAGAAAATAAAATTGTAACACCCTGCATTTGGTAACGTAGCCTTCCCGGGTCTATGTTAATTTCTTTAAAAATTTTATTACAAACCTGTAAAAATGTGTTGGTCAAATACTGCGTTACTCTGTATAGTAACATATTTTCATTAAAAACGTTTTATTAAAATCAGTGCATTATTTCCAGTGTTTACCATTTTTGTGGTAATTAGTAAAATATCATATTTTATTAAATGTAAAATAATACTCGTATTATACTACGTGAATACTCTATCACCTAAGTATATAAAATCTTTTAAAAAAATCTTTGTCTTAATCTAGGAATTATAAATCTTCACTAGCTATAGGATAAGGTACAGGATAGAGACAAATATTCGATTTTCCCTTCAACTTTTATACAATCTGAATAGCAGTTTCCTAAGTTTTCTGGATACCTATATAATTTAAAATAATTCTATATTTATTTCAGAATCCTACTATAAGTATAATATAGACGAAATGATCTGTTTTAATATTCCAATATTTTAAAGTTTTCTTCTTGACAGCTAATGGAGTTTAGTCTAATATTTTGGACTCTTTTTGCATGAAAACTGGATAGCAGGCTAAATGAGTTCATTATTGATTTTCTGCTGCACAGAATTTCAAACAAATTCTCGTAGATGGAAACACTTATTCTGTGCTTGGAATAATATTGACTAAAGGAAATTGCATGAATCGTCCAAAAAGGCAAGACAACTCTGAGTCGGACATCACGCGCCAAGGGTTCCGGGTATTCGTATCTGCCGCAAGTAAATTTTATTACGAAATATATAACGTATTACAATCCTTTTAGCTTTAAAGCTGAACAATAAAATTAAGCTGAGCTAAAAATCTTTAAAAAGGCACACACTAAACAAAGGGGCCAGAGAAGTGGTCAAGAAGTATTCCATTTCAAGCAGTGTGTAAGCCAGACTTTTTGATATTTTAAAGTTTTGAGAAAG
The DNA here is from genome assembly GCA_963971165.1 of Philopedon plagiatum. Classification (NCBI taxonomy): domain Eukaryota; kingdom Metazoa; phylum Arthropoda; class Insecta; order Coleoptera; family Curculionidae; genus Philopedon; species Philopedon plagiatum. The sequence continues at coordinate 82,704,100 of OZ020195.1, forward strand.
TTTTAACCACATCCACATGTGGCACGTGGCCAATGTTGAAACGAGTTTTACCACTTGACATATATGTATATGTATATATATATATATATATATATATATATATATATATATATATATATATATATATATATATATATATATATATATATATATATATATATATATATATATATATATATCTGTACCCCAGAGCGAAACTATGTTAAGTCACAAAACCCTCTTTTGAGAAAATCAAGTTTAAAAATATTTTTCACGCAGTTTTTGCAGTAGCTTAAACAAATTGGATTGCAGATTTGTAAAATTGAAAAACTAAAGTTCTCAGTACGTCCTTAAAAACTGCCTAATGGTATTTTTTTGAAAAAATAATTATTTTTCCCCAAGGTGACTTAACCTAGTTTGTCTCATAGAAAAAATATCAAAACCGGACTTGAAATATATTAAGTCCAATAAAGATAAAAATAAATAAAATGCAAACAAAGTTAAGGACCAAAATAAAATTTATTTTTAATACAAAAATGTCAAAAAGTTATTATTGCATTATTAAAAGAAAGAAAACTGGCTAGTCGGATTCTTCACCACCGTGTGGCAAATTACGATAAAAATCATGGAAGGCTTTTGGTATCCAAGGTAATAGTTTTTGTAAGTGTTCATATTTATTAGTAGGGATATTTTTTAGTTTTTCTCGAATTTTGGGCAAAATCTCAGGAATGGAAGATGCGTTTCTGGTGTTTCTTGTAATTGTAAAGGTGGAAAATTCATCAGTAAATTTATATTTGTAAAAGAGGACGCCTGAATTTTCTTTTCTTGTAAGTAGACACATTGAGAGATTAAGAAATTTTCTCCTGAATCTGCTTTCTTTCTTAAAACAGAGGGAGAACTATTGTCATCACAAAGACTTTTAAAATTGAAAAAGTTATCTGTCTCCATCGCAGTCACATCAAAAGTTTTTTTTTGTACCACATAACCTGACGACTTGTTGCCAGTCCCATGGAGTGACGATTCTTAGTTGGGAGACTTTTTTCCTTTCTCGCTCGATGATTGAGTGATCGCCATCAGCGTCCAAAGTATACCGTATATGATAGATAAAAACAAACTCTAAATTAGGTTAGGTTATGTGGACTTAAAGTATTCCAGCGGCATACTGCCTTAAAGGTAAACAATGTTAAGGTCACTTAACCTGGTTTTGCTCTAAGGAGACTCTGGACTTAACATTATTCATAAAGGTCTAACTTCCTTGCTAAAGCGGGTAACTGAATATTAAAAATCTCATATGAAAGATAAAGTATTTCTCATATATTTAACACAGATAACTCATTTTTAGCAAAAATGGACTTAACGTAGTTTGGCTCTGGGGTACAGATATATATATATATATATATATATATATATATATATATATATATATATATATATATATATATTTATATATATGTCCATGGAAGTTCTTACCACATGGGATAAATTTATATTATTGACTTTAAGAACAAAAGCCCTTTATGAAAAGTTCCGCATCGTGAGAAAATAGCATTGCCTTTCAAAAACTTTATATAGGACATACAGGGTGGCATGAAAATATAAAAGTTCTTATCCTCGTCAAGCTAAAAGGACAGAAAATCGTTATTTAAAGATAAACTGCCACTGTAAATGTACTAGATTTAACTTTTTTATGTTAGTGAATTAGGTTTGGAATATACAGAAGGTCCCAAAAATCAACATATTAAACTTAAGTTCGAACTTCGTTGGCCGTCGGTGTCAAGAGGGAGACTGCGCGACAGGAGAAATCTGTAGATGGCGACCACTTCCAGAACTTCTATCTTCAAATGGCGACAACTTGAGTCGTCTAGATCAACTGCAAGATTTAGGTTTGAGTAACGTAGAGTCTTATACTAATATTCACTAACTTTCTGAATATTACTGTGAAACTTTAATATTTCAGTGAGTTCGACGTTCCGCTGTTTTAATAAATAAGTGAGATATGACAGAAAAATCGAAAAAAAAACTGCTTTTTGCAATAAATTGTTAATAAAAAAAATTAGCAACAAGATATTTTTATAAAGAGTTTCCTACATTCATTCCAATGGTTTCATCCATTGCATAATTTGTTGTGCTTATTTTGACCCTCCAGATCGAACGTGCTTCCTCTGTATAGTGAAAGAGCCTATTATAGAACAATATGTGGAGCATACACAAATCCTCTCGCTGCACCTGCCAGACTTGCATATCAAATATTCCTAGAGTTTGTAATCCCCTTCATCACAATTTTTGACGCCATTCGAAGGGAAATAGATGATGTAACTTCGAACTGCACACAGCATCTATATGCAAAATACATAAGCCACTGCGGGAGTAGTCCTTTTTTGTTGAGACGGAGAACATCAATCAAAATACTGTACGTCAGAGGAGAATAATGTATGCTTTCCCATTATGAACAGCGAATATCCGTTTTTGTCTTTTATTTGTTAATTTCGGTTCGGTGCGTTCTAATAATTCTGGATTGATGTGGCAAATTTTTTGTTGGACTGATTTCGTATTAACTTTTGAATTGGGTTTAATATCAGTTTCAAAAATATGGATCTATGGAAAAAATAAAATTTTGATCGGTGTTACATTTGTAACGTAACAACGGACATATGTAAAAAGGGGGCAAAATGAACTCTATATACCATAGGCGGCGAATAAAATATAGGTTTTTAATTCTTCCAATAATACATCGTAACAAAAAGCGCTACCGTACCGAAAAAAATACGCTACAATGACTTACAATATACGCGTTCGTCGTTGCCTTGATGATTCCACAAAAATTGCAGAGATTTAGTGCGAAGAACAAAAATTCGTTTCCGGTACCTATATAACAGTTAGCAGCTTTACTTTAATAGGATCTATTTTTTATTATAGTAGTTCCTACAGGTGGCGTTCACGCACATTCTGTACCGTTTCTGTTCTAGAAAAAGTATTGACTATGCGAGGTTGCTATAGAGGGAGCTGCCTGGTCACGTCAGTCATATCGGCTTACTATTTCATTGGTATAAAATACGGTAGGTTTTTTAATTTTTTGAACAATTTTATTGTTAAACATAAAGCCATGTAATAGTTTTCGAGGAAACCTGACTTGACTATTGTATAAGATACATGACGTCTACTTATGTTTCCACTCTATGGTTTAATACGATTAAATAATAGAGACCATTTAAATGTTCGTTGTAATTTTTAAAATAAAGTTATTAATGGTGTAGGGTCATGTTTAATGGGCGCTGTTCTCTACGAGAATCCATGTCATTAAGTAGTAAGACCGACCTTTGAAGGTATTATTTAAAAAGACATTTTTATTACTGAATAGAACTAAAAATGCACGCTTATATATATATATATATATATATATATATATATATATATATATATATATATATATATATATATATATATATATATACATATATATATATAATTAATAATACTTATTAATAGGGAATATGCATGCATATAATCGAAATAAACCTAAAAGATGTTTTTTTATTCTCTACAGAAATTAAATATTTATATTTGTTGTTTTTATTCATTTATTTTGGTCTCCGATAGTAAAAAAATACCGTGGATTCTTTTAAGCTTTGTGTTTTAGTTAGTTAGTGGACTACTTTTTTACATTAACGGCCATACCTACTATTTCGCTAGTGTTGGATAAGTTTAACATAAAACCTAACAGCCTATTCTAATTTCTTTGGTGAACCCTTTTTACAGGAACTGTATTTTACAGAGATTTTACTCCAAAAGTAACAAAAATATTAGGGTTCGTTTTTAATAGTGCGGGTAGTGACAAAAAAGCGTGGAATCTTTGTGTTTAACTTTGTTAATTTTAATTATTAGTCGGGTGCCCTTTTTGCATTAATGGCTGTACTGTGTTGTTGGTGAGTATTTGTTAACCAAAAATATTTTCAAAAAAAGTGTATTTTAAAGGATTTCTACTTTAAAGGTAACAAAAACATTATTTCTTATGCTGACTTGTATCACACAAAAACTTATTGATAGTATGTGTTTCTGTACCGTCGGTTACAGAAACTTTAAGGGGCGATTACTAGCTTATTTATTGGGAAGCGCCATTCCAATCTGAATTCATACTAGGATTTACCGGTTTCATGTATGCAGTGAATTTCACAACACCCTACACTTCTTCACGTAAAGAGAAGACAATTCCTCGTTTCATCTACCGCGATTGATTGATTAGAATGTACAAAATTTTCCGCATAGTGGGCGGTCAAAATAAAGGCCCACCACAAGCAGATAAAAGGCGAAAATAATCCAGTTCCGGACCGCACACGACAGATATTTGGGTCACGTGCAGTCTTAACGCCGTCCTGAATGCCGATAAGCTCGGACGGTACAGACGTTCCGATAGAGAAGTCATGATTGTGACAAATATCTTTATACGGTAAATATTTTATTAGATATTTTACTTTAATACACTGAGGGAGAAAAGACTGCCCCTAGGGGTGTGATAGACAAGGAATTTTATAATTAAGCACTAGAACAATGATAAGGTAAACAACTATTTTTAAATTAAAAATTTCACGGGCAGATTCAGTATTGCTAAGATTAGTCTAATTTGACAATCTGGGGTGCAAATTGAAATTGACCAGTGTAATATAAGATAACTACACTTTGAACCATGAATTAATCTCTGAATTTTTGCAAATTTATACAAAAAGGGCAATATATATATATATATATATATATATGTGTGTGTGTGTGTGTGTAGGTGTGTGAGATGGTGTGTGTGTGTGGGTGTGTGTGTGTGTGATGGTGTGTGTGTGTGTGTGTGTGTGTGTGTGTGTGTGTGTGTGTGTCCACGGGAAGAGTTCGGATAAGGTGTAAATGTCAAAGAAATTTCGAATTTCATGGTGATACTCTAGGAAACGCTTCTGGTTGTTCTTAAACGAAGATGTTGAAAGAAAAAATTTCATTACTATACAGGGTGTTATTAGAAGCGATTTTTAAAAATCCTCAAGAGTAAACTACCTCCATTTTAAGAGACATCGAAAAAAGTATTAAAAAAATTGTTTGGGTTTGATAATTAAGAGTTATGACAGACTTTCCGTTTTGAAACAAATCGGCCTATTTTAATTTTTTATCTTAATTTTTGTTACTCTTGAGTATTTTTGAAAATCGATTCTATAAACACTCTGTATGTTAATTCATTTGATTGATTTTTTCAACACCTTAGTTTAAGAACAAGCAGAAGCGTTTCCTAAAATATCACCATCAAACTCGATTTTTTTGCCATTTACACCTTAACCGAACTCGTGGACACACGATATACAGGGTGTTACAAAAAGATGTTAAGAAAATTTAAGGGCAGATTCTACATCTAAAAATATGAAAATAAGTTTATATAAATATGGATCCTCAAACTGTTCTTCTTCGAGATTCAGGGTGTTTAATATTTTCACACCTGAAGTATTTCGAAGAGTTAGGAGAAATATGCGAAGACGATTTACAGCATGTATTGAAGCGCAGCATTCACTATAAACTTAAATCAAAAAGGACTGTTTCTTGAACAAAAAATAATTTATGTTGAAAAAAATTTTCATTATTTGTTTTTATTGTAAGAAATAAATTAATTTTTTATCTCGAAAACGGCCCATCAGAGCGAAAAAGCTCAAGAGACACTTTTTACGCACAATTAATTGTACTATGTGTATGTCTAATTCCTGTAAATTACTGTGTATATCAAATTCCTGTAAATTATGTTCTACAAATAACGGCATGTCATAATTTCGTAAATTGTGCTATAGTTCACTAATGTATTCCAACATTTCATTTCCCATCCTTCATGCTCACAGTGCCTAAATTATGGAAATTTTTGAACGCAGTAGATTTTTTGTCGCTTGCTTGTCTTTAAATCTTCAAATCGTGCAGCAATAAGGTCTCAGCTCTCTTCTCTCCAGAAACTCACAATTCGTTTTTACTTGGACAACCGGATTAAAAAAACCTAATATCCTGATATTTCTAAATGATATTTAGCGAACATTAAGTAAAAATATTATTATAAGTTGATCACACTCTAAGAAATTATGATGAATTAAAAGAATGCAGATCATATATTAAGAAGTAGTGAACAAAAGAAGTTGCAACGTGTCTATCACACTCTAATAAATTATGATAAATAAAAAGAATGCATATCCTATATTAAGAAGTAGTGAAAAAAAAGTTGCAACGTGTTGCTAAAGTGAATTTAGTCATATTGTTGAGGAAAACATATATCTAACATATTATCTCTATAAATTTGCGACTCGGAAATATATGCATAGTACCAAGCTTAGTTGTCTTATTGTCCCTTGTCCGTTTAAGTTTCGGTTGTCAAATTAGGCCAGTCTACCGATAGCGAATCTGCCCATTAGAGTTTAAAATTAGATATCTGTAAAAACATTGTATGCGTAGTTTAAAAAATGCGTTTTCGAAAATTAATTCTTGCAATTTTCTTTTTTCGATTTCCAAAATTGATTTTTCATGATTTTATTTAGGCATCTTTCGGGTAAATATGTTTCTAAAACTTTAAAATCCATTTACCAAACAGAGTAGTATAAACTCGTACTTTATACATAATATAGATTAAACAGTTGCCTATAACCGATGCGGGACGTCAATCCTGCAACGAGTAATTTCCTGTACCGCATTTACCGTTTTAATATTCTTTACAGTACGTCTCCATTTGCACTGCCGTTTCCAATAGTAATGGCCGCAGTTTCCGTATCTTCCGTATTGAATAAGATATATCAGAAGAGGGATGTGCTTGTTCTTTAAAATAATTTTTCATACACTGGATCAAAGAGTCAGAATTGGCAAAACATGCGTATGTTTAAATTTATTTGGTGTTTTCCTTATTCAGCTTTTCCTAGCAGTCATACATACTTAAAAGTTTTACCTTTCCTTAGTTAATATTCAGAGTTCTGATACATGCTTAAATTATATGACTTTTGATGTTTAGTTTTAAACATAATTTGCAGAACGTGTATGTAAAGTTAAAACTTTTAAGCCTATATGGTACTGCTTTAAAAATGCGGCGTGTAGATAAATAAATTATTCCGCCCACTACAAATTTTTTAGTAACAAATTCTATTCACATACTTCATTTTTTTCTTTGCATGATTAATATTCTTCCTTATATTCTTTATTCTCTACAAACCTCGTTGATGTATTTCCGTGCAAGTGATAAAATGGCGGTGGATTTAATTTTGGTTTTTCTCGCGCAAGCTCACGTTCCATTTACACATGCATGAAGCTAAATGGTTAACGTATTTAGTTCTATTTCGGTAATGGAATGGCATGATGAATTATTTCAGCCTGGAAAATTTTCTGAATTTAGATTTAGTTCATTAGAGGAAAACAGGCCATACTTTAATGTTGTATATTAAAAGAAAGATGCTAAGTAATATTTCAGATAAGTATCCAACCTAAATTATTGTAAGATTTAATAATAATCAATAAATTTATAATATAACGTTTAAAATTTAAAAATTCGTCCAGAAATATGACAGTGTTTATAGCCCTATAAAATAAGGAATTATTTGATCTGGTAGTTTTTCCTATTTCTACAGCTATATTAGCCAGCACCAGCTCGAAAACACTTTTTTTACGATCAACCTGAAAATCTACAGTTTCTGAAGAATTTTTCATAATTAACGTCTTACCGGAGTAGACCGGAAAATGTGCATCAGGGATCAACAGAAGCTCTTACCGATCGCTGTTCTCCCTGCTTTCTGATCCTAGGGCCAGACAAAACCTACCTTGAAATCCTAAAACTAATCAGTGAAGAGAACATTGATTTATTTGTCACTCTAACTGTATTTATGAAACTGGCAGAGTACCTTGTAAAAGGCTGGAATCTGTTTTCATACCACTGCCAAAGAAAACAAATCCCAAAAATTCTGGAGATTTCCGCCTGATAAGTTTGATGAGCCATACATTGAAGGTCCTGCTAAAAATAATCTATAACCGCATTTCCAGAACACGCGAAGTAAATATTGGAGACAACCAATCTGTTTTCGGGAGCGGAACCCAACCCAACCCAACCAAAGCATTTGATAGAGTAAGGCACTACCTGTTGATGGAGTCTCTTTAGGGCATAGGACTGGACGAGACAGACATTAACCTGTTACAAAATTTATATTGAAACCAGAATGCTAGAATCAAGATCGAATACCCCACATTCAAGCAAATCGAGATCCGTAGGGGAATTAGACTGGGCTGTATTTTGTTACCGCTGCTGTTCAACCTCTACTTTGAGCTTATATTTGGCAGAGCTTTGGCAGACATCTTAGACGGTCAGAGTTAATGGTGAACATATTAACTTCTTGTAGAAAAAGTAAATATTACAATATATCTAGTCATGGCTAGGAAACAAACAATAGCTGTTAGGAAATATTCACTTCTGTACTGCAAGGAAATAATATTTCCTTACAGTTGTTAGTGTACTGCAAAAGTTATTAAAACACGCCGGTTCTGGAGGAGTTCCCGGCATGGAAAATTATTCATCATCACTTATTATTTTGCACTGTTTTACTAAATACAAAATAATTTGAATTTATTAAAAAAAACAACAAATTAAGTTTACATGCGTCAAGGTTGCGGATACAAAATTGATACGTTTCCATGGGTACACGACCAATTCCCGATGTACATAATTGAAGCCTATGTAAACCATTCCAAAAAAATAACTAATCTTGTTGGAAAATGTTATCATCAACTTTGATACAATTAGTAAAACTTAGAATAGCACGAAAAAACTGCGAACAGATACTAACTGATGAAATGACAAGGAAAAACCATTATTTCTTTTTTGTTCTGGCGAATTAAAAACAACTTTCTGGCGAAAAACTAGGTTTGTTAAACGTACCAGAGCTAAATATTTATAATAAGAGTTTAACTAGGTTAACGCAAAAGCCAGCACCAGGGGGAGAAAAATAAAGCAATTATGTTATTAAAAAATAGAACAAAAATAAATCCTCTGCGACCGCTATTCCAGCTTTGCATAACAGATTTAGTCTTGCAGCTTGGAAAGTCCATTTTTAAAGCACATGGACAGTAGCAGCGATGCAAAGCGTAAAATAAAAATGTTTTTACAAAACGAGATAAAGTCGAGATCTAGTAGCAGACTTTAGTAAATTAAAATATACCATATGTGACCGAACATTACAAAAATACTATTAAGTATATAATATGTATTTTGCTATTCTCTTAGTGTTGGATAAGTTTAACGTAAAACCTAACAAACCTATTCTATTTTCTCTGGTAAAATCTTTCTACAGAAAGTGTATTTTACGGAGATTTTACTCTAAAAGTAACAAAAACATTAGTTTTCGTTTTTAATAGTTCGGATAGTGACAAAAAAGCGTGAAATCTTTGTGTTTCATTTTTGTTAATTATTTTAATTGTTAGTCGAGTGCTCTTTTTGCATTAATGGCTGTAATGTGTTGTTAGTGCGTATTTGTTAACCTAAGATATTTTTAAAAGAAGTGTACTTTAAAGGGAATTTACTTTAAAGGTAGCAACAACAGTATTTCTTATGCTTATGATTTACCGGTCACAATATATTCAGTGAATTTCATACCACCCTGTATATAATTATACAACACTCGCTAATTTAAATTCAGTACATTTTTATTTTATATTTATCGGTAAAATTTTTTTACGTTATACGAAAAAACAGTCGTGTAAAAAAGCTTCAAAAATTAGGACGTCGTCTACTTAGAGGGGCTTATAATTTAAAACCATCAGCACTTATTTTGTATCCCGACAGAAGATGGAGGTATAAAAAAGAATTACGAACGTAAACAGAGCTTCATAATTTAGAATATTGGCAAGAGTTAGGCAAACAAAAGTTAATGCAACAACAGCATGACCTTAATTTTAACTTTATATTGGCATCAATACAAATATTTGGATTGTTTGATGAAAACAACTTATAATGGAATTCAAAATATTATGTATTTTGTATACATACTTATAAAAAATTAGTGTAGTGTTATTTATACAAAGTAGTTGTTTATTAGTGTATCATTGTATTAAATATACACGATAATCTAATTTTTGAAATAATCGGTATCATCCAATTATGAAAATCATAATTTAGGTTGTTGTTAAAAATTCCGGTTTGAAGTAATGCAAAAAGAGAAAGAAAGAATTTTAATTAGCAGAAAGATTACGATGTATAAAACAACGCTGGTTTCACTTGATTAAACTACTGCATTGTGAAGAAATAAACATTGCTTTTAATCAGTCATTCAAGGTTTACTTTGTTTCGTAAAACTAAAAACAGCTTATTTTGATTAAAAACAAATATAAATTTAATGCAGCGAAATTAACACTACAAGTGTAAGAGTCGATAACAATGCGATTTGCTCCTTGCTGCAGCAGATATTTAAATTATGGATAACCTAGTAAATGCTAAATAATAAGTGATGAGGAAGCATCGATTATTAAATCGGAATACGTCGCCGAATATGTTTAGGTAATTTAACTCGAATTATATATTATAATATAATACACATTTTTTTTATTTTACAAAATGCCCAAATACCGTACCTTGTCCGAGGCATCTGAAGAGCTTGACATCACGGGCTCTAGTATTATAAAGAAACAACAAATGATCCAGTCAGAGCATTGCCAATTGATTTTAGAAAATTCATAATTTTAATTAAAAACATATATTGAATCTTTTATATATAATTTTAAATCTCAAACTAAAACGTACATTCACAGTCCCGTGAATAGAGATTTAGTTTTTGTGTATCAGCTTGTAGAGATATACGCTGGCACGGCCCATTATATATTTCTAAACCATTTCATATATTATTCAAACGAACTGAGAGCTAGCGCAGCAGGTTTTTGCTATTTATTTCGCCAAGTTGTTGACACGTCGGCAAAAATATAAAATATATAAATTGTGCAAAGGCCGGCGCTTGGTAAGGCCTTTCTCTATTGAAACGATTGCCAAGCCTCGTCTCTTCTCGGCGAGTTTCAATATTAAAGTGTAATGATAATAAACTGCTTTTATTTATTTTTTCACTCGGGTTTTGCATTGTTATTGCTTCAGTGGTGGACGACGAAAAAAGTAGATTCCCTTGCTGAAAAAAGAAACAGTTAATGTATTAATATGTGGCTTAGCCACACCACACTTAACATCCCTGATTATAAAAATAATAATAATAATAGTAAATACTCTCCACTCTACTATAAATTGCATTAAACCAGTTCCAGATCCTCAGATGAATAACAACCACAAAACTAGAATGGGCTGCTAGAAATATTGTCCAGTTTCACACATCAAAAATCCTGTTTTATTCTGTGGGTGATTTATTTCTTCTATACGGATATTCCATTGGTTTTGTTCAAAAGACCAATACTCTATTGTTTCCTGACTGATTATTCCCAATGGACCCACAAAAGAAGCATCACTGTCCAGCTCAAGAAAACTCAGTTTATCATGTTTCTTCGACTGCATTCCTAGAGTATCCTGATCATGGAATCTTCAAAACCACCACCTACCTGATAAGAGAATGAAGATTGACTAGACACTTAAAAGCGGTTTTTTAACTACTCCTGTATAATTTGTAGTATCGCGTGTGTCAAATCAAACATGACGTTTCTTGACAGTAACGTGGTGTTAACATTTCTTATCCTTTTTACATCATCGTCACTATCAACATCAGGTAATGAAGCAAATGTAACCTCCGATTTCTCAACTGTTTTCTCAAATCAATCATTAACTACAAATACAATATCATCTTTAGCTAAAACCACTTCTGTACCTGGGGAAGATGAAAACAAGACAAATTCCACAAAATCTCAATCTGTCTCCACTGCTTCAACTAAAATAACTCATGGAAATCATAGTTTAGATGAAGTTATAAATAATCAGGAACGCCCATTGTGGTTCAAAGATGCTATTAAAGATATTGCATATTGTTTGAGGTCCCACAAGTTTAATGAGTATGACAGAAGGTATAATAGAAACGGATCAAAAGTTGATAGGTAAAATTAAATTGTTCTTGTGAGACTTAAGTGGTAAATATGATGTTTGTCTGTGGATTCTGGATATTTGCAAATTCAAGATATGATGTCATCGAACCTGTTAGAGTAAATTTTTACTAGATCTAATATGGGTAATTAAAATATTCTGTTTTTTTTTCTAATTTAACCTGTTTCTGCACCGAGTTAATTTGTTTTTCATGAAGGGTGTCCCAAGATAAAAGCAAATTTTAATTTGTAAATAAAACAGATTTATTTTTTATAAGTGCTATTCTACTATTATAAGTAACAAAGTACACATATCACGAATAAGTGCGAAATACAATATTCGACAAATAACCACTGCGGCTTTACTGGCACGCTTTTGATATTTTGACGAAATTTTTGATAACATTTTCTCAGAATTGTGAATAATAATTTCAAGTCCGGTTTTAGATTTCAGAAAATCCCGTAGAATAAAGTCGCACGGTGTCAAATCGCTAGATTTTGGTGGTCAATTTTGGTCGCCATTGCGTGATACCGTAAGATAAAAAAAAACGTCCTTAAAGTAAGCCGTGGAATCAATCACGAACGTCTTGAGTTTATTACTTTTGAAAGGTAACATAGGTAACAGGTGTAAGTGAATGAAAAATAAAACTGTCTGAGGTTTTTATTTTTAAGAAAATTACATTATTGTCATTGTCAGTGCATAATACAGAATTAAAGAAAACATATTCAACAAGCAAACTAAAACTTAAAAATTTAAGCTAAATGAGAGACGTGTCCATCTTCAACTTCCAAACATGTTCATAGTCTTCTTTTTACAGCATCAAAAACATTGATGAGCACTTGGGGGGAGTTGTTAATCTCCTGTAATTTATTTGTAATTCTAGCCCATAGGTCTTCTAAATTTTCACACGGGGTTTTGAAACCCGAGTTTTTAATGTGTGGCCATAAAAAAGTCGCACGGCGTGAGATCGCAGGACCGTGGAGGCCACCTAACTGGCATATTACGACTAATGATTCGATCTTCGAAAAATTCTTCCAAAAATTTAAATTACTTATCACGAGTTACGTGAACTGGTGTGCCATCCTGCTGCAAATAGCCTTGTCGCATCTCTTCATCGTCTAATGCGTTTAATTTTTTTTAATTTCATTACGGTATCGCGTTGAATTGAGAGTCCCTTAAAAAAATCGGCCCGATTAACCTTATTCTCGATATGGCCGCCCACACGCCAACTTTCTGTTAATGCAGAGACTTCTCTATAAAGAAATGTGGATTTTCAGAACTCCGCACTTTTACTTGTTGAGAATTTACTTAACCAGAGAGATACAACCATGCATCGTCAGTAAAAAAGGTTTTTTAAAATACTTTGTTATTATTATTCAAGTTACCCATAAACCACTGAAAATTTCTTTCGCTGCGGCTTGTCGTTTGGTAACAATTCTTGGACCGAGCTTAGACGATAAGCGTGCATATGCAGGTCACCTTTTAAGATTGTATAGTAGGTTCCATAGGATACATTTACTTGCTCGCTTAAACACCGAATAGGGGTTCGTGGGTGTTCATTAGCAATTTGCCTCAATTCTTCTACTTTTTGTGCAGTACGAATTTTGGGTCTCCCACTACCTTGCCTTCTATTCACCTATTCACACTTCCGGTTTCGCTAAACAAAGCCACATATCTAGTCAAAACTTAGCGAAACTGGTCGAAATCCATGACTATGTGTGGAAATTCTGTTTGAATCCTGAATGGCGTCCCGTGTTGAAAAAACCCACTGGCCATCAACCCTTCTACTTTACTAAACGTTTACATTTGAAATGGAGATCTTTCTAATTTAAACTGTTTAAAACTGGAGGTTTGAAAAGTTTTAAATACAAGTCAAGGGTGCAAATAGCAGTGAGATTGGTGACAAATATCACCACATGTTTATTTAAACTTATTCGTGGTTCTAGTACAATTGTTTTTTCATATTTCTACAAATACGTTGACAAGATTCTCTTCCATTATTTAAACAGTCATAATTTTTTATTAAAAATGTGAAGTCCTGTCCTGACCAAAGTTCAAGTTGTGTAAGCAAAAGATTAGTAGAAATGACATGTGTCAATGTGTCAATAAAAATCTTACATGATATTAGGTACGCGTATATGATTTAATATAATATAACACTTTCACCGGAATACTAACTATTAATTAATCATAACCGGAAACCGCTTCCTTTGTACACAAAGCCGGGATTATAAATACATATAAATGGAAATTCAATCGTAAATTTACAATCATATCATTTATACATATATCTTGTTTAATAACGACAGTCAAACAGGGGCATATTAAGAGCAATCAATAATGGGGTCATCATGCGAAATATTTAATTACCATGACTACAAAGACACAGTCTTAATAGAATAATTAATTTATAATTAATTTTTATTACACAGGGTGTACATAGAGTGACAGTCGATTTCTGGCAGTATTATCAGAAAATAAATTAAACTATTAAGGCCAGATGCTAGTCCGGTGTAGTTTGACAATCAAAAATTTATTTTCTCGCCAATTTATAAAGCAATAGTTACCTAACAAGTGCACAAAGTGATATCTATCCGCACGCAACTGCCGTTGCACGAACGACGCAAACCGGAATATATTCTTAATTTACAAACTTGATCCTTATATTGATGATTGATGCCGGCCCTGACGGAATCTCAGCAGTTTTGCTCAGGAACTGCCCGTCATCTTTGCCACAACCTTTGCAGGGAATCTTTCAACGCTCACTGGAAGCCGGTTACTTTCCAGCAACCTGGAAATTTTTCAATCTTCTTTTCATAAGTCTGGAGACAGATGCGTCATAACGAATTACCGTGGATTTCAATCCTGTCCGCTACTCCAAAGTTGTTCGAGTCAATTATAACGGACGAAATTTTCTCAGCTTTTAATACATCATCACGGATCAACACGGTTTTTGCAAAGGATGCTCAACTGCAACTAATCTTGCGGTGTATCAGGGCTTCCTAATTTCTTCTTTGGAGGCTGGACACCAAGTTGACAGCATATATGCTGACCTATCTAAAGCATTTGACAGCGTCTGGCATTCTCTTCTTTTGAAAAAATTCTCTGAAATCGGCATTACGGGAAATTATCTACTGTGGATCGAGTCTTTTCTCCGCAATTGTCAGCAGCGCGTTGAGGGGTGTGGCTTTTCTTCGAGTGAGGTGCTTTTAACGTCAGGCGTCCCCTAGGGTTTACACATTGGACCAGTGCTATTTCTTTTATTTATCAACGACGTTATGTCCTGCTTTGAGTCTTCCCATGTTCTATTATGTGCGGACGACCTGAAATTCTCCAGTTGTTGTTAATACCAGCTCGAATGGTTTACAAACCGACTTTGACAATTTTACTCAATGGTGCTCCTCAAACTATCTAAATATTAACGCTTCCAAATGTAAATAGTTCAGTTTATACGGATGTAAAAATCCCATTATTCACACATACAGAATTAACAACGAAACCATTGAAACTGAGGACTCATTCAACGACCTTGGAGATATGTTTGATGGACAATTGTCCTTCATTCAACACAGTGAAGGTATCGTTCTCAAGGGCTTCAGGATGCTTGGTTCTCATAAAGCGCAATACCAAAAATATCCACGACATGAACACTCTTATGTGTCTCTACAACTATCTCATTCGGAGCATCCTCGACTACTGTTCGGTTATCTGGACTCCAGATTACACCATTAATAAGAATAGACTCGAAAGGGTTTAGAACAAATTTACAAAGTACTTATTGTACAAGCATCGTTTTCCCTCGTCGGATGTCACCCACGAGACCAGCCTGGTGTTATGTGGGATGAAGAGCCTTGAGCGCAGAGAAAGGGACGCACTTCTGCTTTTTTTACAAGCTTCTGAATGGCCAGATTGATTGTGATAGCTTATTGGGGCTAGTTTCACTACTGGTTTCTGCAAGGCCTGCAACGTAGCAACAACTTTTTTATGAAGTCTACCACTGGACCAACTCCGGCCAAACCGCCTTTGTCAACAGAGCCGCGTGGAACTACAATTCTGTATACTCAGCTGCGATATTTTTAACAGTGTCAAATCCGAAAGGATTGATATTATTAGAATAATTTTAATTGTTTAATACTCTTTTCTCTCTGTTAGGTTCGTTATCATGTTCATGCTTTTATTTATTATCTTTTAGGTGTTCTGTTAGTATACTTATTCTTTATTTTCTGTGTGCCATTTTTGAATTTACATTTATGTAGTGTATATATGAAATAAATAAAAAAATAAAATAAATATAAACTACAAATTGATAGAACCCTCTTGTGTTAACGACAAAGATTCCTTTCAGGAGGCGCTGGCAGGACGGAAAAACACTGCTATAGGTAAAACTACCCGTTACTGCTGTTACTATCGTCCGTTACAAAAGCAATAAGTCCACCATTGCTATATTTTTTTATATTCCGTATAATGTCATTAATTATTATATTTTTAGTTTGTGGAAAAAGCCTTATAATTTTATTATTTACCTTAAAATTCAAAAAAACAATACGTTATTAAATTTTAACTACCGTTGTGAGGTTTTCACTAATTAACTTTTCTGGCACATCTTTTTCGCAACGGTTTTTAGCTACAAAAACGCAGGAAATGTGTGGAAGCAGACCAGGTCCGTCCTTTTCATTTATAATTAAAATTCACCCCGACACAAAAAAAAGTTTACATGCGCTATAAACTTCTTGAAAAAATTGGCCGACGCTCCCAGCGACATTAAGTCTAAATTAAAAGTCAGCTTGCTGCCACGGAACTTTCTAATAAGCGACTTTCTACTTTATAAAAATGATGGTTTAAAGTTAGAAGAATGTAAATGCTAGAAATTTCTGCTTTCTCTAATTTTCTAGGTATTTTTTATTTGTTTTGGTGTTTTTTTATTTGTACTGCAATCTGTTCGAATTTTTTTTTATCGAAATCCCTCTTACAGCGAAGAAAAAGCCCTCCTTACTTCAATCAATAGCAAAAAATATCCATATTATTTACCCTACAAGGGGCGTTGGATGCCTGTTAAGCCGCGTACAGACCGAAGTTCCAACGCACACCAAGGCACATGTGACTAGAAATTCGGAAGCATGTAAATTGGTGTGTACGGCGTTGGCGAACATATCCCAACGCATTCCAACGATTTCCAAGGCGACCGTTGGCGTTGGCTTGCGTTCGGTCGTTGAGCGGTACTTCAAAGAGATGTTTGATTTGGTGTGGACGAGATTTGGATGTTTTCAGTCGTTGGCAAGGATTCCTCGGGTCTGTGCGTTTTGTGTTTGACAAATATTTTGTTTATTTCGCCTTTTGATATGAAATGGACAGATGATTTAGCCTTAAACTAATTGAACTATACCGGGATAACCGTATATTATGGGATCCTAGCAATATAAATTAAAAACTCTCCAAAAAGAAAGATATTTGGCAAAGCATTGCTACTGAATTTAGGTGCAAGGTGCAAGGTTGCTGAAATAAAGAAAAAAAATAGAGAGAAGGTTCTGAAATGATCACTGTATTCACTCCGAAATTCCTCCAGAAACCTACTTGTGTTATTAATACTTTTCTGTTTTTATATGGTGTCATCCACCAGCGCCTAGGTCGACGTTTCTTTTTCTTATTGTTAAGTAAAGAACTTACAATTAAAAATGCGGCACATAATGACTCATCACTAGATGCCATATTAAAATATCTCTATCCGTAGAAAATGACCGAACCGTATCCAACGGTATCCAATTCGAAACTACAAACGCGGTGTGGACGACATCGTAAAATGCTTTCCAATCGTTTCCAATCCCAACGCCAACGGCACATTCGTTGGAGTTGGCGTTGGTTTGAATTGGGTCTTGGTCTGTACGCGGCTTTATGCAGAAACAGATTACTTCATTAGACACATCAGCTTGTTTTTCTTGATCGAGGTCGAAAATACTTTTCTTCTTCTAGTTCGAATACTCTCTGTCTTCTACTTTTTTTTTTATCTTCTGACAGCCCACGAAGACCGAAGTCTAAGTACTATATACCGTGGGTGTACTGTCTCGGTTTTTGGATTTTTCCCTTTGTTGGTGTGTTTAATTCTACCTCTGTATCGAATTTGAAAATTCCAGGGCTATAAGTAGAATCCTAGAAGTGGGATGATAAGTAAGTGGTTAGTGTCGAAATAGCTAATCCTAGGATTTGATTAATTTAAAAAATTAAAGAGATAGAAACACGGAATTGAGATATTTATTTAAGATTGCAAAGCTTTCCTCAGAAAAAAAATTAGAGTCATATATACGGTATCCGGAAAATCATAGTATAGGCAAATATATTTAATATATTTGCTATTAGTAAAAATAGTTATTAAATTTTAGGTTTATCTAAGTGATTAATCAATCTACTTTTTGTGTAATTTAACTTTTTCAAACCCCTTGAGGGGTCAAATATTTTAAATGCGAGCCTATACCTTGTTGTACCTCATTTGAAAGGCCTTTAAAATAGAAACATTTTACCGCAAACCCGAGATCCGTATCTTAGTTCGCTTTTAAATCGCAAGCCTTTAAAAATTAAAAATCGTGAAGAAAAATTATAAACTTTAGTACCTCTATTTCCCTTATTACTTTAAAAGTTGTTCAAAATGACTAACATGAACTTCTTGGCAGTAATAAAGTAGATTTTGGAACTCTGCCAAGAAGTAACATCTGCCAATCTCGAAAATGTGAGAAGTGGGTTCCAAAATTATCGAATTATGGATTACTTTTCATTTAAATTTACATTTCATTACATTGTAATTTTAATTAATATTTAATTCTTTCGTAACAGTGTTCGTTCGGTGCCAAAAATCCGTAGCAAACGTGTGGAAAGAGACCACGTTCATTTTTTACATTTAAAATTTAAATTCACTCCGACACAAAGAGTTTACATGAGCTTTAAACTTCCCTAAAAAGTTGGCCGACTCTCTAAGCGGTATTAAGTCAAAATTAAAATTCAGCTTGTCGCAACTGAACTTTTTAATAAGTGGGCTTCTACGTCATAAATATTATAGTTTCATAAATTACAAGTTCATAAGTTTATAGTAAGTTCATAGTAATTTTGAGTTCACCGATATTCGTGGGAATGTTTGTTTAAGAGGAGTCAAAAATTTGACAGATATATCGAATTTTTGCGGAACGAGCTTTAAAAGGGTTTAAAGTATGCCTTCTTGTGTGTCAAAATAGCAAAGAATGAGCAATAACAAGTTCAGAGTGTTAACTGTTGCTCATACTATTAAATCATATAATAACATATCGGAATATTGTTCTCCATAATCATGCCTGATACGACTCACCATTTATTAAATATTTTCTGTTTTAAACAAGTGGCAGTGAAAAGAAATTGTAATTACCTTATAGAAAATCTGTAAATTTATTATTATACAGGGTGTCCCGAAACAAATGGGACACTTAGTAGCAGCATTTCGGAGTAACAATAGACCAAGTTAGAACTTGTCTTAGTATAATTTTGCCTCCTCAAAAAGCTATAGGAATTTCAACACGGGGGTTTTTGGTTGGTTATTTTTCATGTAAGACCCAGGGGGCGCTGACAACACCCTAGACATACTTTTGTTTTACCTGTAATTTCTTGTGCGTAGAAATCTTTAAAAAGTTGTTCTTTTGCATATTTGCAAGGGTGTTTAAAAGTATTATTGTTTAATGGCGCCGAAATACAATGTTTAGGAGAAAAATTAACTCAAAGATTAAAAACAGCAAGTAGTTTATTTATTTTTTTGGATCTTTTTGTTCAATTTGGAAAATATGATTCTTTTGGCAGATAAAGGGATATGTCGTTAAATTTTATCTACCTCTCATGAAGATTTTAAGTTCTCCAACACAGAATAGTATATCACCCACCTTATCATTTATTCTATTTTAGTAAATCTGGGCGTATATTCCTACAATCACCTGTCAACGTAGTTTAATAACATGGAGTAAGGATGTATAGTATAATTTATCCAAAGTCAGTCTGATGACATAAAAAGCATTTAACGGGCATCAAAGAGACCGACCTCATAACCAGGGTTATCAGATCTTTTTATAAAAATTCTTTAAAATTTTTTTTATTAAAAATGTTCTTTTTATAACAGTATTCAACTGTTAGTCAGTAACTCTCTTTGAAAGCTAGTTTGCAAATGTACTTTGAACCAAGAAGTTTTGAGTGTCAAAGAAGAAAAAGAACAAGCCATTCATTGATATTATAATAATTTTTTTAGTCCTTAAGAAATATTAGTTATAAAAAAATAATTGAAATCAAAATAAAAAGGGTTTTCACTATTGTTAAAAAAAAATCGAATCAACGAACCCTTATGTTTCTACTATACTTACGAAAATTTAATAGAACTGGCAACACCCTGGAGACAGCACGCCTAACGCCACCTCGGTCGAGCCATGTTATCTCGAAAAGAATGCAAAGACAAAGGTAACTGCAAATTTATTACCTCTAGACAAGAACAGCGGAATATTTTGAGCGAATGAAAATATTTCTATCCACCTGCTAAAACAATAATGATTCAGATGATTGAGCCATCACTGTCACATCAGTTATTAATAGTTTCTTAAGTGAATAGGACAATGGAGTGTGCGGTTTGAATGATTTGTATTTATTAAATATTAATTTATAATTAAATAATAAATATTTATATCTAAAGCGAAAGCGCTGGATGAAAGATTGGATAAAAAAGCATGCTTTCTGCTTTCATTGTTGACAGCAGCTGACGTTACACTAAGAATTGATCTAATATTGACAGCCCACCCTAGACGATCAGTAATACTGACATGATTGATGCCTGATATTTGGAAATTCGAGCTCGCGTCAGTTCAATCCATCAAACCATCAAACCATCAAACCCAACCTTACACGGTCAATGTTTTTGTCAATATAATAACATATAAGGATGTTTTTTTTTTGATCTTACGTTATCCCTAAAGATAAACAATTAGATACAAAAATTTGCCCTTTACCACCCTGTATCTCAAAAACCAAGCTCCATTGACCATATATTCTTATAGTTTAACAAGAACAAACACTTTACATCTTACAACGAATGAAATAAAACCGCAACACATGTGTTTTACAAATGCAAGACATCTACCCTCTGCAGGCTAAAGCGCCTTAAGGGAGTACTCCTGACGCCCAAGGATATTACGAAATTCGCCCCTGAAGTATTTTAAAGTTTGCACAGAGTTTGGAAATCACGGAGTAAAACAAAGTAGGGCTGCCACAAAAGAAGTTTTTAGGTGAAGTAAAGTGGGGCTAATTTGAGGCCGCACAACAACTTTGCTTAGAACGAGATACAATACGATAAAGTTACTTTCGCAATGCAGCGTCTGTTTTTGAGAAAGTACGTTAATTAATATCTAAGAAGTTTCCCTAAGAAAATGGATGTGGAATCCTTATAATGACGGACATTAATTTGGCTGATGTTTAAAAATTTAAAGAAATTTAAAGAATTGTACACGATAATCGATACATTTGCTTTCTTTTATCGTAACTGAATCTAAAAATCATTTTTTGCGCTGCATAGGTTAACCTTAGGATTTACCAATTAACATACGACCTATTAACGGTAACATTGTTAATAGGTCGTTATTAAAATCTTTATTTAAAAAGTTTATATACAATACAATGAATGAATGGATTGGTATAGTAGGAGAAAAATTGTTGGGGACGACATTTTTTGAGGACAATTTTCTATATTTTCTTGAAGAGGATTTCACAGAACTAGTTGAAAATCTTACAGTGGAAGAAAGTTGGCATTTAATTTTATAGTTAGAGGGAGCTACTAGTAATTTTTCAAGATATGCCGGAAACTGGTTGAATACCCAATTTACGAATAAATGGATTGGAAGGGCAACCGATGAGGACAACAATTTTTGTCAAGGTCGCTTGACCTCACCTCTTTGGATTATTTTATTTTTTGTAGGGTACTCTAAAGCAGAGGGTCTATAAAACTTGCCCTAAGCTGCCCACAAAACGGAGTTAACCTCAGACTAACGACCTCGTAGCCTGTCTAGTCAGAACTGCAAAATTAAGAAACGGACAATAACAAAAGAGAAATTTAAAATTTCGGACATAAAAGTTACCAAGGATTATTAAATGATTATTTAAAATAGGGATTAAAGAAGTTTAGGCAAAAACACAGAGACAAAATTGAAATGTCACAGTATAAAACTTGGTTCTCGTATTCCTACCCTCGTCAATTTAAACTCTTGTTTGTCAAATTAGATCATTCTTAACAACAGTAGGAGTTCAAAAATTTAGTGTTTTTAAAAATTTATTTAGAAAACAATATTTTCGGCAAGTTGGTTTTCGTGTGTTAAGTGTTGTATGAATTTGTCGAATTTTTCGACTTGATACTTTAGCTTTTCGAGCTCGAAGCTTTTCGAGAAATAATATTTTTGGCACTAATTCTTCGTAAAATTATTCACCGTCGTAACAAAGTTACATTATTTTTACTAATTTTCATTACTGGAATAATAGACAGTATGTCCGCGAAAGGGGTTTAGAACAGGACACATGGACCAAATTTTGCAAGACTCGTAAAAATGTCACTCCTGATAAAAGTTCTTGCTTGTAAAATAAATAAGATTCCCGTAATGAAAAATTTAATTTTTTTTACAGGGAGCATAAAAATACAAAAAATGTTATTTTGTGTAGGAGTAAGCATACACTGTTTATCATTTTCTACCACAAGAACAAATATAAAATAGGTTTTAAATTAAACCCTTTGCCGAAGTACAAGATTTCATTAAAAAATTTAAACATTAAAAGTAACGAGTTTTATTACATTATTTTTTCTAAAGCCCCAACTATTTTCTCTCACACCTTTAACCAGAGTACTAGTTTCTACACATTAAACAGTAATGACACCTATGGACATGTTTGCCAATGTCTACTAAATGAATCAATTATTTAATTAAAAAAACTTCTCATCAAAACGCTATCTACTGAATAAACGGTTTTTATAGTTCAGTGTTATGGGGATGGATGAGTATCATACCGCTACATCATGGAACCATTTAGCAAGGAATTTTAGGTATCCCAGTAACTGAAATGACAATCTACAACAGAATAAAAAAGTTTCAAAGAACTGGTTCGGTTTTAAATCTCAAGAAGAATAATAAGGAGAAGAAGAAGAAAAAGAAGAAGAAGAAGAAGAAGAAGAGGAAATATGATCAAAACGATGCTGCCACAATTTTAGTTCTTTAGGCTGTTAGAGAAAGTCCTGTGATGTCCTTTAGAAATCATGTTAAACATCTTCTAGAAGTTGTGAAAAAAACTCATGTTCACACGATCTTAAAAGAAAATAAATTATTTCAGTTCAAACCCCACTTTAACCAAACATTGGAAGAGGGAGATGAAGCGAGAATACTAGATTCCTGTTTATGGGTGGGAGACCAAATTTTAAGTGGAAATATCCGTTTTTATGAATTTATTATGTTTTCTGAGGAATATACATTTTGTACTAATGGAACTGTAGCATCCCAGTATGTCGGGTAATGGTCTCGAAAAAATCCCGAATTTAGAGTAATGAGGCAAAGACAACATTTTACAAAAGTGGACGTGTGGTGCGCGATATCTGTCCATGGCATTATAGGCCCATATTTTTGGTTGTTCAGCAATTGCGCTCGCGAGGTAATAGAATGACTTTACCGCAGATTTGGTCCAAGGTGGATTGGTAGAAATGGCCCAATTTTGTAGCCCAACAACCCAGGGAACTCCGACTTAACGTAGGTCGTAATGTTTCTATTGGGGTCGTTTAAAACAAATTGTAAACCACTCCAACCAAATAATATTGATGTGATAAAAGGCAGAATTACCCATGCTGCTCGTTCAATATCCCAGGAAGAAATCAGAAATTCCTTTAGATATCTAAGAAAGCAATTAGAAAAATCTGTTGAAAATGGGTGTGGAATTTTTGAATTTTGATGGATTTATTGTATTGCTTAGTTTATATCATAGTCTTTTGAGCTTAGTTAAATGTTCGTATTATTTAAAAATTCCACTTGAATAAGAAGTATTTTGAATGAAATAATTGCTTTATTTAATAAAGACTTTGACAAACATGTCCATAAGTGTCATTATTGTTTAATATAATAGAAACTAGTACTGTGGTTAAAGGTGAGGAAGAATTGTTGGGAAGTTGCAAACCCAATCAAAAACTTTTATTAGGAGTGACATTTTCACTTATATTGCAAAATTTGGTCCATGTGTGCTCTTCTAAATCTGATCCGCGGACATACTGAATACTGTATACACCACGGGACTGAAGTCTCAAGTAACAAGCTCGGGACCATAAAATAGGCTTTAAGCGGTTCTTAGATGATCAGTATACTGTCAGCAATTCGGTTCGTTAGTCAAATGTCAGTATAGTCCGCTCTAGATATCTGCAACCGGCAAAGGAATTTAGCGAATGCAATGGATGGCTTAAACAACGTTACCAATTGTTTATAAACCAGTTTTGAAAATCTGTTTAATTTTTCGTTAATATGATTTAAACTTTCCTTACCACATCTGTTTTATAAACAAATTTGTAACGTTGTTTTAGAGATGCCCTGCATTCTTTAAATTATTTTGCCCATTGCAGGTATCTTGGACAGACAATATGACAGACGTCACACGATCAATATTTTTATTATTGGTCAGTAGTCAGCCTGTACTGTTTCTAATCGTGTGTTTACTGCCGTTATAAATTTTATAATTATTGTTATAGATATAGCAAAAGCCTGTCTGACCATCATCTTGACAAATTTGGACTCCTGAACATCCATCAGTACTTGTCCTCACACGATGAGTAATTCTGTCACTCTGACTGATCGTCTAATATGCTTTAGACTTTGGAAATGTAGGATATTACGTTGGATAACCGCAGTAATAATATCCAGATATATGTTGATTTTCTGTCGTAGCTAAGATAATTAGATACATCAGTTGGTATAGCTGATAACTAATTGATGGTATTGATTAGACTTCTGTTTGAGAGTAGTTATTAAATGTGAGATATATTATGATGATCATATTTACTCATTTGTTCGGTTACATGTAAATATTCAGTCATATCTCAATACACAATAATAGACAAACCTACTATTAATACTGAATTGTATATAGGAAAAATGTTATTTATTGTTTAGTTCAATTATATTTTTGTAATAACGGAACTCCGCAAAATAGATAATAATTATTTTTTGGCTTGTATTAGTTGGGAGAACCGTAGTAGATTTTTTCGATTTCTGACTGACGCCACTGAACACTCAAAAATAAAAATCTTTTTGTTAACATCCGTTAACAGAGATAACATCTAAGATCATTGCTCTCATCAGACGAGGCGTAGGTAATAATGTAATAATTTATTTTAGTGTTAGATATGTAAAAAACTTAACGTAATAAGGGATTTGTTTTTTCTGTTTTTCCTCTAAAGCGTCATGTACACTATGTTCGCGGATGGGGTTTAGGAAAGGATAAATGGACCAAATTTTGCAAGATACGTAAAGATATCACTCGTAATAAAAGTTTTTGCTTGTAAAATAAATAAGATTCACGTTATGAGAAATTTAATTTTATATACAAGGAGCATAAAACATAGGAAACTGTTATTTTCCGTAAGAGTAAACATACCTTCCTTATTATTTTCTCCCAAAAGGAAAAATATGAAATATGTTTTAAATTATACCTTAAGCAGAATGACTGGTTGAAAATGAAGATTTCGTTAAAAAGTTTAAATACTAAAAGTAATGAGTTTTATTACATTATTTTTCCCAACTATTCTGTCTCATACCTGTAACCAGAGTTCTAGTTTATACGTATTAACCAATAATGACAACATTATAGACATTGGACATGTCTTTATTAAATAAAGCAATTAGAGATCCAAAATATTTCTTAATCACGAGAAATTTTTAAATAATACGAACATTTAATTAAACTCAAACGAATATAATATAAACTAATTGCTTCCTTAGATATCTGAAGGAATTTTTGAATTCTTCCTGGGATATTGAACGAACAGCCTGGGTAATTCTGCCTTTTAGCACGTTAATATTATTCTGTATTGAAATGGCATAAACAATTTGGTTTAAACGGACCCATAGTACCTAGTTTTAAATTAAATAATTGCTTTATTTGATAAAGACATTGATAAACATGTCCATAGGTGTAATTATTGTTTAATATATAGAAACTAGTACTCTCGTTAAAGGCAAGAAAGAGAGTAGTTCCACAAAAAAAATTCGATAAATTACCCCTGGAATATGAATAATGTAACATATGTTTTTGGGGTTGCTGAATCCAAATTCGGGGTCCATTTAACCCCATCACGTCAGGATTTTTTATAAACCTCAAAAGAAAAACCCGAATCCTCAAAAAATCCTCTATCCATTGATCACTTAATCCCAATAACACCATAACCTCTTTATTAATTCATCCTTTAAACTCTTAATTCCTGAAACCCATAACCCCCGAAACCCATAAACCCCAAAACCCATAAACCTCAAAACTCTATAACCCCGAAACCCCATAGCCCAGCAAGATAGAAACTTATCCGCGTTGAAACACAGTATGTTCGAGCCATGCATGCTTGTTGAGCCTTAAACTCATATTCTTTAATAACTTTACAAGCCCATAACCCCTTAATTTCTTTAACCCATAACCCCTTAACCTCATAGACTCCAAATGCTATACCCCTAAAACCCCATAACTCCGTAAGAAAACGACTTTGGTGCGTTAAAGCACTGAAACACAGGATGTTCAAGCCATTCATGCTTCTTGAGTTTTAACCCCATATTCTGTAATAACCACACAACTCAATAACTCAGCAAAGGATAGCTTCATGCAAGAAATCTTATAAGTTAAATCTTTGGACATCACTGCTACTTGCATGTACCACTTTTGGGGTTATGGGGTTTATGGGTTTTGGGGGTTATGGGTTTTAGGAATTAAGAGTTTAAAGGATGAAGGAATAAAGAGGTTATGGGGTTATTGGGATTAAGTGATCAATGGATTGGAATAGAGGATTTTTTGAGGATTCGAGTTTTTCTTTTGAGGTTTATAAAAAATCCTAACGTGATGGGGTTAAATGGACCCCGAATTTGGATTCAGCGACCCCAAAAACATATGGTAGATATAGTCATATTCCAGGGGTAATTTATCGATTTTTTTTTGTGGAGCTGTGTAATGTACTAAAACTGGTTAGGTACTTTTAGTATTTAAATTTTTAATGACATCTTGTACTTCGGCGTAGCGTTTAATTCAAAACATATTTCATATTGGTTCTTTTGGAAGAAAATAATAAACAAGATATGTTTACTCTAACCCAAAATAACATTTTCGTATTTTTTATACTCCCTGTATAAAAAATTAAATTTTTCATACCTTAAATCTTATTTATTTAAGAAGCAAATTTTTTTATTATGAGTGATATTTTCACGTATCTAGCAAAATTTGATCCATTTGTCCTCTTCTAAATCCCCTCAATGGACATACCGTATAGTTATAAAATATTTTTGTAATTTTAGAACAAATTTTAAATTTTTTCCAAAACCACCCTTACGAGCTCTGCATTGGGAAGTCCACAAATACTGTGAATCGTCATTCCTGCACTGTGTAGACTACTTGAGAAAAAAGCTAAAGCACGTAGCCTTGAAAAGACAGGTAAAAACTGTGAGAATATCGGTGCCGCCATTGAAACTAAATCAAACCTAAGCAAATACGAATTTTTAAATGACGAGGGAACTATTATATTGCATGCCCTCTTTAGTTAATATTTACTACAAATTAGTAAGATAGTAAGAAGTTCATTAGATGTTTCCCAGCTCCTTACACGTTTTAAGTTAACAAAAATTAACCGTAATATTTATAATTCAAGGACGATACAGCTACAGTGGCGCATGACAATAAATGGGGTCCAAACGAAACACAAAAGATGAGTCAGGTCGACATGGAATGTAGAAGAATGCGCAACGTGGACGATCAAGTTGCACCACCTTTCGAAGGTAACTACGTCTCTGGTATTGAAGGCCTTCTAGTTGACTTATCTTTTAGCGTAACCTTATTTTCGACGACATTTCTGAAAATTAAAGGATCTTGCCAAAAACTATTATAATCTTAGGTAACACATTTATGTTGTTGATCTTTGCTTATGTTTTCGTGTTTATCTAAAACAAAATAAATAACATATTATCATTTAGGTCCTTTGGAAAGATATCAGTGGCGATCAACAGCAAGTTATTTTATGTGTTGGTACACCATGAACGAAGTACCGGACCTGAAACACCTTGACGACAATTGTGACAATTTTGCTTTCTGCCTTGACATGTCTTATGGTCCCAGCAATAACGATCCCAGGACCAATGACAGCGAGCCTTTTGCGTGTGCAAAATATAGGTAAAATTAAAGCAAATGTTTTATTTTCTACGATCATGTCAAAAATGGTAGCTTTTGTGTGAAGAAAATAATCTCCGAAAAAACTAACCTGGCCTTAAACGTTTGGCACTACACAAATAAAACTATTGTTTTTAGTTCCAAAATTATGATTCTTTAACGTTTGCACATATGCTGTTTACAGGAATAGTACAAAATCTCATTTCTGGTTAAGAAAATATAATTAAAGAAAAATAATATATAGTATACTCTGTATCCAATTCAACAAAACTGATTAATGCAATAATTATAGCTTAAACAGAAAACTGCGAAATGGAAGTTTTCCTTGTTTTCTTTATTGTCTCCATAATCTAATACTTAAATAGGTATTTCCACATCGATAGTGTTAAATACATGTTCTACTAAACATATCTTTTCTTTTTGCATTCGTAGCTTTTGCCCCGATCCCTGCTGTGCTAACAAGCACCTATCGCAGATGGATTTTTGCTGGGACGACGAAGAAAATCCGTGTTTTCACGAAAATTCTGCAGGTCAGCGGGAATGCCTTTTTAACAGGACACAGAATAGAGATTTTAGGTAAGCGAAAAATATAATAAAAAAAATGTAAGCGAAAAATGGGTCAATTTTCGAACATTCGAAGCATTTTTCATAAATTATCTTATCTGTCATGAAAAATAAACCGAAGGAGTATTCAGCAGGTCTTAATTTCTCTTACTACTTTTACTCCTGGATTTACTAAAACGGCTTAAGAATTAGCATTAGTTTAAATTAAGATCTTCTAGTTATGTAGTCAGTTAGGGTTTGACAAGTTTTTGTCCCACCACTGTTAAATCGGCATTAAAAAATTGGATATTATTCGGATATTTCTGCGACTTACTTAATTTCCAAGAATCTTTCCCAGCCCCCTCCAACCTTCTTCAAAAAAAAAATAATAAGAAAAGGATATTTATATTTAGTCGCGTTTCTTAATATCTTTGTTTTATTCTTAACTTATTTTTTATATTCAGTTTTAATTTCAATTAATTTATTTCATTAATGCTGTTTACCATCGCTCTTTACCAACTATTCTTCACCCGGTATATTTACCTTTTTTGTGCTTGAAAGTCCAAAGATAAAATTGTAGCGATACTTCATCGATTCTGTATCAAGCATCAGGTCTATGATCAAAAGAAAATTGCCAATAAACCTAGTTGTGCAGGAAACTTAATATTAAACGTTGTAACATATAGCTTTGCTACAGAAACACGATACAAAGGTAATTGGTTTTCTTTACACGAGGTCCTAAGGTAAGATAAGATTCGAGCGATATTCATAAATATTTCATAATAATACAGACCTTTAAAATTGTTCGCTTAAAAAGATGAATAAAACAGAGTTTCTGTCAAAGATTATCTTTTAGGAACAGTCGAATGTATCGTAAACTTTACCACTATTAACCGGTCTATAATGCAGATGATAAGACTTACCTAGGCTTGCGCGCTAGTAAGACGAACTGCATCTGGCAGCACTTGAAGTGCGAAAACTTACCTGACATGTGTATGCAAAATCAGCTTTCGCACTTACTCGCGCACCTATTTTCTTAAGTAAGTCTTAACACTTGCATGACTGTGTGTATGGGGGTTCAGATATTAGTAAATCTAAGTTAGGTAAAACAATTACCATCAAAGTTTTTAAACGCGCCAAGAGAGTTCTTTTAATAACCCTCATTTATGTTCATGTTTTCCAAAAAAGTATATAAGTAAATAATAAATAAATCTTGTATGAAATCCGTCTTACCTTAATTATAGATAAAAATAAACTTAATTAAATTAAAGTAAAAACTAGAAGCTGTAAGAGCCGACAACAACGTTATTCGCTTCTCGCAGCAGCGGAAATTTAAATTATGAAAAACATATTATGTAGCTGTCAGCGCGGTATAGGTACTATAACTCGAAATATAATCCGATTATGAAAGTAATTCCTAACCTAAACTTTGATCTTTCAGCGACCTTATCTTAAATCGATGGAACATATCGTGCAAATGCCCAAAGCAAGGGTATACATGGAGTTCTCTTTATGGAATTTGTGTAGATATCGATGAATGTGCAGCTGAAGTAGTACATGGTTGTACGTCAGAAGGCGAGGCTTGTATCAATATGCCCGGAAGTTTTGCGTCAGTATAAACAAGAAATTTGACAACTTATGCAGCTCCAAGTGATTTTGCGCCCATTTCTACTTTTTTTAACATAGCTTCTGTACAGTTATTTGTTATAATAATAAGCTAATGACTTTTCACATAAAAATGACATAATTCATTAAATAAATAAAAATGGGAAAAACTCCTCTGGAAACTGTATTTTAGAAGATATCATTGTGTCAGTTATTCTGTTTGCCTACAAAAATGTTTAGATGATTTATTTTTAGGTGCATCTGCCGATGGGGATACATACACAGTGAAAAAGACAAAAAATGCCTTATAAGTGATGCACTTTCAGAAATAAAACTTAATAGTCAAGAAAAGAATAAAAATGAAACAAGAAATAAATGGAAACTGTTCATAAAGACCGTTGTAAAGTTATTAGGAAGGTCAAGAGCAAACAGAAACTGCGTGGTTACCAGTAATATCACATTATTCGTAATAAGATTATTTGTATTTCAAACTTTTCATTAGTGCCTTCTTAGTTATTTAAATAAAAATACATTTTGATTGATTTTAAAAATGATTTTTAGTGAAACAGAAGCTGAGTACTCAAATTTATTCGTTATAGAAAAAACATGCCAATTGTTTAAATACTACAACTAATACATGACTTAAATATATAGGATATAATTTTGCACACACGTAAATAATAAAATAATACAGATATTTCGCATTGAAAAAAAGTCATTAAGAGATGTTTAGACTGTGAATTAGATATACGAGTTTTTTACCACGTCTGTTCAGTAGATCGCGCTGAGAAATTTTATACCTTACACATAATATTTGTCGATAATAAGCTTTTAATTGCCTTTCCTAATAATATAAGTGCACATGTGTTGATAACAATCCCCGTGACATTTGTGGTTTTGCCACTTCCTTTAAATATCTATGAATAATAATTAGTTGTGGAATTTACTTACTTACAAAATAATAGTATGTGTGAGTCTAAGTGAGTTTAGTTGTCAGCAGCCTGCGCTAGTAGTCACTAGTTTTTGTGTTGGTGTCCTAATTAGATTATTATAAAACGTAAGTACCCTAGTGATTTATTTAATAGTGTTAATATTTTTGCTATTTATTGGGGTTTAAAATTAATAGTTAGGGTGTGTTCAGTGAAAAGTATGAGGGGTTTAATGGAACGTTTTGATTCAACAGCCAGTGTGGAACATTCAAAACGGGAAGTTGTCAATAGAATAGCTACCAATGGTGAGAAAGAACTCGATATTCTATTAAGTTCAGGAGAATCCTCAAGTTAGTAGCCGTAAATTAGCTGTGATACGTCACAGTCAACGGTAAACCGAACAAATCGCAAGTATAAATACACCCCCCCCCCCCCGTACCATTTTGAGTTACATACGGAACTTCACGATAAATATTTTCAAAGGCGCGTAATTTACTACCAATGGTTACGTGCCAAATTGAAGTAAACCAAATTTGTTTAAAATTTATAATGTATTCAGATGAGGCTACATTTGTTTTCCATGGCTACTGAGATCCATTGACAAAAGATGCTATAACAAGAACAGAAAATCCCGAAAAATCTAAATATTTCAAAAACTATTAGAGATAGGGATAGGATATTCTTTACGAAAAGTGAAGAGTTTTTAACGAGCTAGTAGACGAGATGGTAGAAAAATATATAGGGTGTTCAATTTGATAAAATCGACAATTTTTAATTAGAAGTTTTCTTACTTTAAACCTACAAATAAAGCACCCTGTAAATAAGATGTCAAATATTTCATAGTGAATAAGTTTTTTGACGTATTTTGCTCAGGATACAAATTATGTATCGCTTAGGGTCAAAATTTAAGTAGTATTTTCACAACAAAGAGATGCTTGCAAATGCTAAAGTTTCATTACAAGTCGAATTTTCTTGAAAACCATGGCTTTTTCGTATATTAAACCTAGTGAAAAGTCATGAAATTACACGTAGAATTGAAAAATCCATTCAAATACAGGTTGTCCCATGTAAAAACATCGAACTTTGTGACACCCTACTTTTTGAACGAACCGTGTAAAATTCAAAATATGTGCAGAATATCCAACCATACCTTAACACAAAAGCTTATTATCGACAAATCGTATCTTCAATGCATAAAATTACTCTGTGCAATTGTTGACTCACCCGGTACACAGTCAAAGTCAAACAAAAGTTTCATTTTTGATGGGTTTTTATGGAAAATGAAACTTTATTTTGGCTACGACTGCACGTACATAAAAAATTATCTATTTAAAAGTATACCTATCGTACAGCAATAAATTGTGTTTTCACTTGATGTGTGATAAAAAACGTGATCGTATAAATACAAATTGTGAAATTTTTATAGAAAATTTGACATCCTCATACGTAGCTTATTATTATTTGATCCTAAACAGTAAATTTTGCAAATAACTCTTCTGTAAACAGATATCATTAAAACTTCATTCACTTCTAAATACAACCATGAGTATATAATTCAGTTACAAAACAGCGTTCACTCCCTACGATGTAAAATTTTCCGAAACAATGCGACAAAATCCGAGACAAAATAATGCCATTATTCCTAAAATATCAGGGAATGTTTACTAAATCCCGTTTCCCGTATTTTCCGATAAAGACCGTTTCTCACGTTTATGTCATTGTACCTTGCTTAGTTTCGTAATAATCAGCTTTAGATTCTGCTGGTGTTATTCAGATTTTCCGAATTTAAAACATAAAAGAAAAAATTATATATTTAGAGGCCCTATGAAAGGAAATGATCCGAAAACAAAGACTTTTAGGTTAAAAAAAGGGAGAATGTCAACCAGCTTTGAACCTTTTTAAACGATCTAAAAATATTTTGCTGTGGCATGAAATACTATGAATAGGGAATATGAATATAATTCAAATACATCTGACATTTTTTCTTCTATTCTCTACATAAATTAAATATTCATGGTGGGCCTTTAATGATAGCTATTTCTGGAAAATTTTTGATTAAGTTTGAACTAGGTATTTTTTCCAACATCGGCTGTTCTGGGCACGCGGAAAATGAGGTTTTCAGGGCACTTGCAGTGATATTTTTGCACCATGGCACAATACCATATTTTTAGGGTAGTTTTTTAAATAGATGTTGTGGTTTAATAAAAATAATTATACATAAAATCCAATGATGTACAAGGTGAGTTTTTTTCTAAATTGTTACGAAGCGATATCTCGAAAACGGTTTAATTTTATTTCATGAAATCTGGTGAGATAATAGGGTGCGGGGGGGGGGGGGTATATTTAATCATATTTTTGGTATTGACTCCGTCTCTCTATTTTGAGGAGTGGGTGACAACTTTGTAATTTTAAACGGGACGATGTACTTTTGTTTATAAAATTAGAATCTACATAATAAACTACGTACGTGTACAATTTGTTTTTGATTTGCTCTTTTCTCTACGGAATCATGATTATTAGTCTGCCATGCTTGAGAAGTTGTTCGAAATGTCCCCCTTCAACTTCCAAACACTTTCTCAGTCTTTTTCTAAATGAATTTCGTACCCGCTGTAACATTTCAAGTGTCACTAATTAGCAGGCGGATTCGGTCTTTATATCATCTACGGTTGTAGGTACAGTCACCGTCATATTGTCTTTTATAAAACCACACAGGAAAAAGTCAAGGGGGTTAAAACCGGGGACCTAGAGAAATAATCGTTAAATCTTCAAAGTTCGCAACTGACTTGAATAGAAATAACGCATTTCCATGGAAACAATTAATAATTCCGAAATAAGTGAACTTGATTTATTGGTAAAATTTATTTATTTTTTAAATTCAATCAAAATTTAGTTAACCATAATTCCGTAACCAAAAGTGTAAATAAAAAAAATTGTACCCCTACGTAGCTTTTGACGTAGATTCGAATTCTATAAACAGAAGTACAACATCCCATTTAAAATTACAAAAACACCCCCCACCTTCCAAAATATAGAGAGGGGGTAAATGTCAAAAATATGTTTAAGATTTATCCCTATCTCAATGTCAACTCACCAAAACTTCCTGAAAATATTTTAAACAAAAGCTTGTATCAAAAGAGGGTGTGTTTTTCAATTTTGTTCAGTAATAGAAAATACTCCGTCTCTTTTCACCTTAAGTGTCTTTGCACCAAAAATTGTCTAACCATTTTATCTCGATATTTTCTTTTATTTTTAGGCTTTCTGATTAATTGAAGAGAAATATTTTTTATAATGGAAAAATAACTAGTATCCATAATAATAAAATTTCCATATATGAGAATCAATTGAATTTATAAAGAAAAGATAGAACAAAGAAAAAAAGATTGATGTCTGTTCCCTGGAATAAGTATTTAAATTGTCTGAACATTAATGGAATACATCCATAACCACTCTGTATCTATTTACTAATTTTTTATTTTTAGGTATAATTTACTTTTTTCTTTTCAGGTGTTAATATTATAACTAATTTTTCATTTTTAGGTATTAACTCTTTTTTAGGTATGCAAAATAATTTGGTATTAAATATAAGCGATACATTTGTAATTTTTAGCGATAAGTTTGGTTTTAGTCTTGCACATGCATTCTTTACCTTTTCATTGTCTGCGCAACAGTTACAAGATAAACTTTGCGCGTGTGTATGAATTTCTTGTTTCAAAAAAGTAATCTCCCGCCCCTTTATCCCTACTACTTTAGGGTTTTCGTCTTTTAATCATTTCCTAAAAAGAAACACTTAAATACAACGCCAAAATGTTATACAAAAACTGTCATTGGTAGTTGACTAATTATTTTTTGGTTTTTAGGAAAAGAAGATAGGTACTTTTTTTTTAACTAAGAACACACGTTGGGGGATTTTTTATTAATTAAATATCGATAACAATTATTGTTTTGGCTTTGGCTTTTCTACTTCACGTAATATTTAAAAAAATGTCCCAGGTCTTTTCTTGGCAGCTGTTTACTTTTCACGTCTGGGTACGTAAAATTGTTAACTAGTAAGCGGCTGTCTGTTGTTGTCCCTGCTCGGGGCCGTACAACACTGATGATGGTCAAGGAAGGCCGAAACAGTTGCCGACGCCTTGGAGGAATACTAAAAAAGGTATTGTAAAATTATTTTCTTACGATGTGTTTGCACAGGATCCACTAAGGTGAACCTTGATCAATCGATGCATTTCTAAAATGGCACTACGTTCATATCATCAGTGTAATTTAATTTTGATTTTGCCCACGTGGAACCTGTGTACCAAACTAAATATACCAAAGTACTTGAAGGGTCAAGGGTCAAATACAAAATATGCCTAGTTAAATTTTATGTTTTATACGTGCAATGTGTTCTACATCTCGAGGGAACGCTTTTCGAGAGGGTCCGCCAGACTACTGCCAATCATGGCTGTCCTATCTTGTCAACGTTCTGTCGGGGAGCAGTCTTTCAAAATGTAGAATACGGCCCTAGTGGTGAATTTAGGCACTACTAGCAATTACTATTTTTTTTTGAGCATATGGGGAATATCTTACGGTAATTTTAATTATACAGAAAGAACGCTTGTAAAAAATTACTACAGATGATGGCTGCTATTATTAAAATGAGGACATTGCATCCTCCAACTGTTAATTTGGGGTTTTAAACGATTGTCTATTAACTCCTCTATTATTTTTAGCTGTCTCAAAAATTCAGGGAATTTCCTGTTCTATCATAAAAGCAACACCTTGAGAGTCCTGATCTCGAAGTTGAGTGAAAATCTGATATATATATATAGATATACAGGGTGATTCACGGTCGATGGTAGGTTAGACGTTTATGGAGAACGGAACGCGGGATTTTTTTGAAAATTTGGCAACGTGGGTAATTAGCTATGCTCTGTCCATCTAAAATATTTTCAGCATTGCGACGTTGCCGCTTCTATCAAAAAGTCCTAGCAACTTTATTTTTTTAAATGGAACACCCCATATATTAATAAATTTTTAGAATCGCTCTTTTATTACAATACTTTTTTGTTAATATTACCCTATACCTATCTCTATCGGTTTTCGAGATAAAAATTAGTTTGTGTTAAATATGGTCCAAAACATGGCCCTAATTACACGTAAGTAAATTAGTGCTCTCAATTCATGGAAAGTTGATATTTTGGCGGTAGTTTAGACAGACCCGATGTATTTATTTTTCACCATGAAATCGACTCCATATCATACAGGGCGTGCTAAGATTACTATTATTTCCGTTGTTCATAAAAGGGGTCAAATGTTCGTTTTTTTAAATGAAACCCCCTGTATATTAATCAATAAATTGAAAGACGAAGAAAAACGCTTTAAGATGGTACATCATATTCCTATACCTAAATCATCAAGTTTTCTTAATAAAAGCGCTTTTTTGTGAAAAAAAAAATAAAGACTTTAATTTTAAGTAACCATGGATATCAAACATCAAAATATCAAACTTACGACATTTTGACGACTGTGTTTAAAAAAATCTCCCAAAATGAACGCAGATAATCATTATTCAAACGAAGTTCTTATGAAATTATTTATTTTACACGGACAATGTGATCAAATCATTGCCAGAACTTGCAGAAAATTTAACCAAATGTATCCTGAATTGACACAAATGAACGAAAGGAAGTTTGTAAGATTACAAAATAATTTCATTAACATGTGAAAATAAATTAAATAACAAAATTAGGAAGGTTCAAAAAACAAAACTGTAAACAAAATAAGAAATTTTTACAATAAATGCTGGAAATGTTGTCCATTACATTCTAAACATTTTAGTATGTGCTTTTGTACGCGACTCGTAGTTGCTTTTTCAATTTCATGGGGATCCAGATCTTCAATACACCGAACTATTCGCCGTCGCAGTTCTTCTTTGGTAGGCACTGGAGTACTGTACACTCTTTCTTTTAAAACACCCCATAAATAAAAGTCAAGCGGCGTGAGATCGGGGGATCTCGGTGGCCAATCCCACGGCCCTAAGCGCCTAAACCAACGATCGTCAAATATTTCATAAAGTACCCTGGAAACTTCCTGGGTGCAATGAGCTGGCGCTCCGTCCAGTTGAAACCACGAATTCCTATAATCCTCTAAAGATAAATTTTCGACGAAATCGGTAACATTCGTCCTTAGTATTTCGAGATATCTCTCAGCATTTAAAGTGGCATCATAAATAAAAAAGCTAATTTTGTGCTTTTTTAAAATACAAAAAACATTTAGGTCAAATTTTTCTTGAAATCCCATTTCTTTTGTCACGTGAGGATTATGATCAGCCCAAAAATGCTTATTTCTTCTATTAAAAATCCCATCCCTTGTAAATTTTGCTTCGTCGCTCCAAATGATTTTTGACAAAAACTCCGGATCCTCTTGTATACGTATTAAAAGGGTTTCGCAAAAATGCACTCTACGTTCAAAGTCTTCTGCTTTGAGGGCTTGCACTTTAGTAAATTTAAATGGATGCATTTCTTGATTTCCCAAAATTCGTTGTATTGAAGCATATGATACACCCAAATCTTTTTCTGCACTACGAATGGAAGCCTCTGGATATGCATAAAAATATGCCAAAACGTTGACAATATTATCTTCATTTGAAGTAACAGGTTTTGGTAATGTTAGAGGCGCTTTTAAATTTGAGCCATAGTTAATGAAATTATTTTGTAATCTTACAAACTTCCTTTCGTTCATTTGTGTCAATTCAGGATACATTTGGTTAAATTTTCTGCAAGTTCTGGCAATGATTTGATCACATTGTCCGTGTAAAATAAATAATTTCATAAGAACTTCGTTTGAATAATGATTATCTGCGTTCATTTTGGGAGATTTTTTTAAACACAGTCGTCAAAATGTCGTAAGTTTGATATTTTGATGTTTGATATCCATGGTTACTTAAAATTAAAGTCTTTATTTTTTTTTTCACAAAAAAGCGCTTTTATTAAGAAAACTTGATGATTTAGGTATAGGAATATGATGTACCATCTTAAAGCGTTTTTCTTCGTCTTTCAATTTATTGATTAATATACAGGGGGTTTCATTTAAAAAAACGAACATTTGACCCCTTTTATGAACAACGGAAATAATAGTAATCTTAGCACGCCCTGTATGATATGGAGTCGATTTCATGGTGAAAAATAAATACATCGGGTCTGTCTAAACTACCGCCAAAATATCAACTTTCCATGAATTGAGAGCACTAATTTACTTACGTGTAATTAGGGCCATGTTTTGGACCATATTTAACACAAACTAATTTTTATCTCGAAAACCGATAGAGATAGGTATAGGGTAATATTAACAAAAAAGTATTGTAATAAAAGAGCGATTCTAAAAATTTATTAATATATGGGGTGTTCCATTTAAAAAAATAAAGTTGCTAGGACTTTTTGATAGAAGCGGCAACGTCGCAATGCTGAAAATATTTTAGATGGACAGAGCATAGCTAATTACCCACGTTGCCAAATTTTCAAAAAAATCCCGCGTTCCGTTCTCCATAAACGTCTAACCTACCATCGACCGTGAATCACCCTGTATACATATGTCCAATAGTGTGCTACCACCATTGTCACGTGAGGCTAACATCAACACTGATGCAAGCACTTGCATAGGTAAATATTTATTTAATAAAATATATTAGCATAAAGTTAAGACCTTAATTACAGAGTCTCTTAAATGTTCTCTACATATGGAAAACTTTTTTATTATTAATTTTACGAAAAAAAGTTACTCCTTATAAGAGTTCTGTTTTCTGAGAAAAAATATTAACATTAATATTAACTAAGTATATATACAGGGTACGTTAGATATATCTGGCGAACCAGTTAAGGAATCGCTCTGAAAATTTGGTCGTTTACATAAACGAACATGCTCTACCTATCTAAAATATTTTTGACAATGCAGTGTTGCCGCTTCTACTAAAAAGTAGTAGCAATTTTGATATTTTAAACCGAACACCAACCACGAGACTAAAAACTAAATTTTAATTTAAACGACTTTTCTTACAGTTGATTTACTACAAAATTCTGGGATATTGCTTTAAAAAATGGCGGACGTAGCTGTAAACGTAAGTGGACAGATGGAAACACCTCCAGATCTGAAGAAAAACAGTAGTTTACCTAGGTGACCTATATTAATTTTTAAAATATTGTACTTTTATTAATATT
Source organism: Philopedon plagiatum (assembly GCA_963971165.1). Taxonomy (NCBI): domain Eukaryota; kingdom Metazoa; phylum Arthropoda; class Insecta; order Coleoptera; family Curculionidae; genus Philopedon; species Philopedon plagiatum. Next base: position 82,743,792 of record OZ020195.1, read on the forward strand.
TGGTTTGAACTTCTGCTTAGTTTCCTGCAAATTCCAACACAAATACCTGACCCCAAAGAATGGATTCAGCAACAAAGACAGAATATAAGGCCCTTGTTAGTTTTTGTACAAACATCAAATTTTAAGGTTCCTCCCTCGATACCTCGACTGGGAAAAAGAATCGTGAGAAAGGTAGAATATTTTCAAGCAAACTATTTATTTGTTTTCCTAGTATTAATTGTATATTGCTTGTAAGTAAATATCTGTTTATTAGAAATTTATATATATGTCATATCTTCTGCTAGTTCTATTAATTTTAATGTATGCTCTAAGTACATGAGAGAATATACCTAGGATATTTTTATTTCCATAAAATTCTTCAAAATTTCCAGTTCCTCCCGAGGGGCATTTAACACATTCGCTGCGACTTTGATGTTTAATAGCTCCGAAACCATACACCCTGTATAACAGAATTTTTTACCGAAGCTAGTCGCACTATCCCTCCATTAACCGGGAGAAAGTTTTTGAGCCCCCTCTGACCGTTTTCTAGAAAAAAATTGAAATGGTGAAAATGTCAAAGTCCATGACAACACACACACATTTTCCTCGATTAAGGGGGGGGGGGGTATATAGACGGATGGGCGGTCTTTAAAAAAGTAGCAAGTATGTATTTATATAAGGTTTTTAAAGGGGCTGAAATTTAACAGCCGAACTACTCGTTGAAGAATTGTTTGAAGGATTGTAGCTGGGGGCCCTGAAAAATTGACAATGAAGGAGGGGGTTCAATCGTGTGTTTGTCCCATAGTACATGTACCTAGAAAAATTAAAAAAAGGTCTTAATGTGCTACAGCCCCATAGCCCCTCCAAGTGCCCCTTTAATAGGAAAAATAATTATGTTCACAGCTTATTGCAGCAAGTACTTCTTCCAACATCTTTCTGGTTTTTCCCCAATTCCAACAAAATATTTGCTGTGATTCAGTCGGAATTGGGGAAAAACTAGAAAACTATTGGAAGAAGTACCTACTTCCTGCAATAAAGTTACTATTCTTTTCTAATGGTTAATATGGAACAATGTAAAACCACTTTTATTAACTCTTAAACTCTTTGACTAAAACTATCCAAGGGTATATTGTATGTATAAGGGAAATTTGTTTGTTGTATTTGTCATTCAATCTCTTAGGGATTAACAGTGTCACTTTATTCTTTAAAAAGCAGAATTAAAAAAAACACTTTTAATCCGTGAAGTACAGTAAAAGGTTTCTTTTAGAGTCACATCACCTTTAATTTTGTTGGCTATAGCAGGTACATTCTATTCTGGCTATAAATTAAACAAAAGACATATGCAGAAGAAGCTGGTATTTTTTGGGAAAGACCTTTCATTAGCACAACAATATGGACTAGTAGCGGTATGTTCCATGCCTGTGTATTATCTGGTTGGGGCACATGGAGCCATATTTTGGGTCATAGGTAAGAGAATAAGCCACTGGGTGAGTCTTTGACTATTATGGGCTTTAATTTGGAATACTGACATTCTGTAGCCCAATATGGAAGATCACTAAATAAAGAAGATACAGTACATCCATATATTAAATAAAAATATTTTTGTAGGTGCTTCTGTAGTGATAATAACTCTACATGCAGCATTCTACAATATAGAAGCATTGATAACAAATAGCGATGACGAATTTCAACTGCTCGAGGAGGTTTCAATTTTCTTGAATATATATCAATTTTTGTATATAAGAAAGGTTTTGTAACTATACTGATTTTTTTTACCTAAACTAAATGAATAAATAGAATTATTACGGATTAAAATTGATTTTTATTGCCTTTTTTGAACAATAGGTATTAAGTTTTTACCCTATGTTGCTGATGCCTACTTAGATTTCTTGATACAATAATTAAAGTTAATAATTTCGTTTAACTCGTATAATTTTGGGGGATCTCGCTTCGCTCGTCCCTCAAACATTACACTCGTTAAACAAAGTAACGCATTTCCTAACCGGTTATATAAGCAGCTATTCTGGTATTTTTTTCATACGGGGATAGTTTAAGAGTAAATAATTTTTGTTGGGTTAGGCCACAAAAACGATGTGGAGGGTGTTCCTAAGTGAAATTTGTCGAAATCGGTGGATCGATAGGGGACTGAAGAACCTAATCAATCAGTCATGATCACCAAGATTCCTAGACTTAAATCCTCTTGATTTTTATTTCTGGGGACGCTTAAAGTCACTGGTTTATAAAACACCAGTAGAAAATGTAGAAGACCTAAAAAACCTAAGATGAAATTGTAAAAAACCGAATAATCGGCGGTTTTCCAACAATAGGAAATACATCACCAACTGGTTACATAAATAGCTATCTTTATTTTGTGTGCTATAGTGATTCTCGGTAACATCTTAGATTTTAGACAATGGTCCATCTTTGTGTTACCTCTCTAGCTTTAGCCTGTAGCCTATATCCTACCTCCTAATATGAATTGTGTCCAAATAAACCTTTGTCTAAAACCCTTAAAGCCCATTTAGTAGGTTTGAGTGAAAAGCAAACATATTTTCATAATAAGATAATGCATGCGAGAATCGTCATTTTCACTAAAATGTGTTTTAACGCCATTCCGACATGTTAAACGGGTAATAATAAATAATAAAAATAGTAATTAAAATTTATTAATTATTATTCATCATCGATGTAAAAATCCACACGTCTCTGGTCAAAAATCCAAAATCCCGTCGAAATGTAAGGCACAAGGAATGTTGCGTATGTTTTATCAACTTTTTTTACCCAAGCTCGGCATCAATATAGTTTTTTTGCATAGACTCGAGAACAATTTTTTTGTCAAAATTTGTATCGATTGGAAAAACAAGTTACGATCACAAATCATTCTGTTTCCTGTGGTCGGCGGGCGAGGAGCTTCGCGCGCGTTCCTGGTGGAAGTTGTCCCGAGACAGATTACGTCGTCATCAAGGGCTCCCCACTGGAATAGAATAGTCCGCGATAGTCTTCCCTGTTCTAATAACTTTGGAGTTCGGCTAAAAGCTTTCAAAACTGACGGTTTTATGAATAGACTCTGTCAGTTGTAGCGAATGTGTAGACGGCTACATAATTAATAGAATCGCAGGGGGGCTCGCGTTTCGTTCGTCCTAATATAAAGTTTTGCTCTGCTCCCAGATACCGTAAGTACATTTTTATCGATTTTGATTTTTATATGTATTTTTACGTATGTTACATGTATGATAAAGCATAGCTCGACCATAGAATTACGTAATTTTATTGCCGGCTAACGGTACCTATATGATTACGAAATTTGGGGTTATGCGCAGAAAAAAATGGGTTTGATCAGGGGTTATGTAAAAGAAGGGAACGTACATGAGCGCTAATGGTGCCCTCTTGCAGATACAGATGCTAGTTGTTTCGTGCAACGAAACATCAAATTTTGAGAGGAAAATCTAAAGTTCAAAATTGTGGTGTGTATTTTGTCTGGTGTGAAAACACTAGTTTTTCCAAAATACATTTTTTTTAAGTTTCTATTCAAACAATTTGAAGTTAAAAGTTCCCTCTCACGTCTCATGATGTATTTTTAGTTTTTAAGTTTTTTTTTTGTTTTTAAAAGGACAATACAAGCATAGTGTCATAGTGTCAACTTTTGAAACATCTTACTTAAATTTTTAAAAGGTTTTTCTTATTTTATTTTTTAAATTTATTTAAAGTATTAGCAAAAAGTTTATAAAAATGCATTAAGAAAGGGAATTCTCTCTATCTAAAAACTTTTATCCGTAAATTTTCCCCATATAGGTCAGGCGCCGATTTAGGGGGGGAGGGAATGCAAGGGGCGCGTGCCCAGTTTATTACTAAAGAAAACAAATCATCAAACAGGTTTTTTTTCGGAAAACATCTTTTTTGAGAACAATTGTTTTGGAAAAACAGCTTTTTCGAAAACGGATTTACGAAACTTTTTGATAATATTTTCTGGAAAACCTATTTCGAAAGTAAATTTTTTAAAAATATTTTAACTGCTTTTTCATAAGATGCTCTTTTATAAACGGATTTATGAAATTCTCCAAAATACATATTTCGAAAGTACATTTTTTCAAGAAGTTTTTAAAAATGTTTTTTTTTTAAATAGATACAATTTTCGAAAATGTATTTTTTCGAAAACTGTATTAGGCTATGAACTCTACTAGTCTACTGCCTTGGAAATTGGTAAATAAAAAAAGACGAAAAACGATCCTGAATAAACCTAAACGAACCTTTTTTTGAGGTTGATCAAGTTTCCTTAGGTTTGGTACATTGCTTTCTCGTAAATATATTTTTTCAAAAGCCGTTGCTTGAATAAATAATATTCGAAAAGTGTTTTTTGAAAAAAATTTATCTCGAAAAAGATATTCTCTAAAAAAATGTATTTTTGATAAGTGCTTGAAAAAATTTGAAAAGTTGGCTTTCGAAAAATTGTACTTAAGTATATCCCTTCAAATGAACAGAAGGCATAAATAAAAAAATGCTAGAATATTTACATTTTCATATTAATCAAACAGTTGGTCCTGTCGCGTGTACTGTTTTTTTAAACATTATTTCGGTGTTAAATTAAGTAAATTTTATCGAAAAACAACTTTATCAAAATATGCTTATTGGGAAACGGATCTACAAAATTTTTTCGAAAATATTTTTTTCAAAAAGAATTTCAAAACTACAATTTCCGAAAATATAGTTTTCCAAAAATTAAATTATGAACTCTACTAGCGTAGAAAATGTCAATAAAAAAAGACAGAAAAAGGTCATGAACTAACATCAACGAATCATTTTGGTTTTCGGTCAGGTTTGTTTTCCTGTGTCTGCTGTTCCTCTGTAGTAAATTACTTTTTTAAAAAAGCGTTTTTTTTTAAGATATGAATATTCAAGGTCTTTTTCCAAACAATAAAAAAATGTACTTTCAAGAAATATGTTTTAAAAAAATGTAGTTTCGAATAGTATAAGAATTTGAAAAGTTGATTTAAAAAAAAACTGTGTTATCGAAAAAGTTCTGTTGTCGAAAAAATATATTTTCGAAAAAACGTGCTTTTAAAAAATGCGTTTTCGAAAAATGTTTGTATATCATTCCAAATGGATAGAACGCACAAATAAAAAAATGCTAGAATATTTGTAAGTTACGATGACCTACCGTTCTGGTTTCGCAAGAACAGGTTTAGATTTTTCGTTCAGTATGAAATAGTGTTCATTTCTTAGAACCCCAAACAATAAAAAATGTCGAACGGGAACTTGCGCCTTCTCTTGGCGAAATTCTAAATTTGCCCCTGATATAGAATAAAAGGGGAACTACTTTCCCCAAGATTGGGATATTTTATAATATTTAAAAACTTTTAATATGACTGTATAGATAAAGATGTATTAGGTATAGGAAAAAATAAATATATTAGCACCTTTAAAAAAATCCTTAGGAACTAAAAATTTTAGTTAAACTTTTTAAACTTAAATTTGGTAGGTGGTGCATTTTTATTATTTTTTAAATCATCCATTTTAAATGGGAACAGAATACGGGTAAAGAATTTGTAACCACATAAAAAAATTTTTAATAAACTTTGCCTTTTAGTAAAATAAAATAAATTTTTAAAATGGATGATAATCACACAGCGCATATATCCTTACTAAATAAAATTTATTTAATAAATGTTTAGTTCCAAACATGAATAACTTGCTTTATAGTGCATATTATGGTTTTTTTTACGTCTATACATGTAGCTTAAATATAATTTTGCGACATAGAAAAAATAACAATCGCTCCATTTTTAAATTTATTTCAAATTTAAATTCCGGAGAAAATTTTTTTCAATTTTTTTTTATGGATTCTTTGGCCCTTCATTTTTTAAGATAAAAATAAAAATACGCTCCGTAATAGGGGCCTCAAGTTTTATAATATGCTTAACTCTGTTGTTAGTAGTATCAGAGAATTGCACAGTTTGTCAAATATTAAAACCTGAATTTTTGAATTGCTGACGCACTACGCGTACAAAAAAAGTTTACATCTACATAAATAAAAGTTCTATAAACCATATGATTATTTTGTCTGTTCATCATTCTTATACTGCCAGAACTACTGAACTACTTACGCTGAAATTTCTTGGTTTGCATAGGAATTTGCGAGTTTAAAAAGAAAATTAAAAGCGACTTCCAAAAATCGGAGGAGTTCACAAAAAAAAATTTTTGCAAAAGTTTACTTATACAACTATAGACTCATACTTTAAGTTGTGTAGGCATAAATAGGAAAAGTTCGATTTTATCTAGAAAAATATAGCGCAAATGCATTTTTTTTAGCGGACCAAAGGATAGAGTAAAACTCTATGGTTTTACATGTGAAATTTTTAATCCCATATTAGGTCCTGTTTTTTTAGAAGTATAGATATAAAACTGGACACAAGTGAATTTTAGAATCTTAAAATTATATTCATTTGACATTTATGCCATACTAAAAAATGAATACAGGAAAAGAGGTAATTAACAAACCAGTTTAAAAGTTTTGAGTATAGGGTTTAGGACGTACTGGGGAGTAGAAGTGTAGGTAGGTGTAGGGTGTAGGTGTTGTGATAAAAGACTTCGGGAAGAGGTTCATAACTCCTACGTTTTCGATATACAGCAGGCGCGGCCCGTGAAATTTTAACGTTGTATATCTCTGTTGCTACTTATGAGACCCATGCCAAGTTCAGGTTTTTTAATAATGGCCCTACTAGGAATGTTTTGGCGAAGAAAAAAAACATTTTGTAATTGGTGAAAAATAGTTGAATTTTTGAATTAACCCACCTGGGTAAAAAATTAAGACGCTTAGATATTTTATTTATTATTTTTTGTAAACAAATTTTACATCACTTTTTCGACAATTCTTAAATTCCAATATATTTAACCATTTCCATACCCTGTACACGTCAGGCGGGGCACGTGAAATTTTAAAGTTGTATATCTCTGTTGCTACTTATGGGACCCATGCCAAGTTCAGGTTTTTTAATAGTAGCCCTACTAAGAATGTTTTGGCGAAGAAAAAAAATATTTTGTAATTTGCGAAAAAAAGTTGAATTTTTGAATTGACCCACCTGGGTAAAAAATTAACACGCTTAGATATTTTATTTATTATTTTTTCTAAACAAATTTTACATCACTTTTTCGACAATTCTTAAATTTTAAGAGAAAAAAATGTGTTAGTAGAAAGTTAGTCATTTGAATTTTCTTAAAGCCAAAATATAATTTAACAAAAAATTCAAATGGTTATAACTTTCTACTAACACATTTTTCTCTTAAAATTTAAGAATTGTCGACAAAATGATGTAAAATTTGTTTAGAAAAAATAATAAATGAAATATCTAAGCGTGTTGATTTTTTACCCAGGTGGTTCAAGTCAAAAATTCAACTTTTTTTCGCAAATTTAAAAACAGTTTTTTTCTTTACCAAAAAATTCTTAGTAGGCTCACTATTAAAAAACCTGAATTTGGCATGGGTCCCATAAGTAGCAACAGAGATATACAACTTTGAAGTTTCACGGGCCGCGCCTGATATACAGGGTGTCAAAATATTGTTGTTGTTGTTTTTTGGATTAGTGGCTCTGGTTGAAACCAAATGGCCAAGTGTCAAAATATATTTAATTATTTCTTTAAATATAAAATAGGTAGCTAAGCAACTAATGTAAAAAAAATTAATCATCAAATCAATTTTTACTGTAATTATAGGAAAAAAGCAAGCATTTTAAGTTTCTGTTGGTACAAATTTTTGTTGATTCTAATTGTTAATATACAAAAAATAATATATAGTAATAAAAAAAGCTGAATCTTTAGATTTCGTTTTTTGAAAACCGTGAAATATTAAAAAATCATAGTCAGCTATTTAAATTCCGGGGAAATATACCTATGTCAGCTGCTCATAAAAGGAACATAAGTTCAGGCTTAAACGGAAACGATATTACCGAAGCTAAAATTAAACTATATGATAGTTTATTAATAACACTACACGAAAACAATAGTCAGCTAACTGTATAGTGGGAGAAAGACCATCAGCTGATATGAGTAGCGAGCTTGCTGAGAACCTATATACTCGAGGGCTGCGGTCTATAGTATTACATCAGCTGAAGGTTATTTCCTCGGGATACATTTAGCTAACTATTATTTTTATAGAGTATATACATATATTAGACTAATGCATAATTCAATTTCAGCTTTGGTACTATTATACAAATACAAAAATTGAGTAACTGTTAGCTAGGATTTAACATCAGTTGGCGTTCAAATTTCGTTTTGCTAAAAATAAGAAAAATATACAAGCAAATTTACAGATATTATTGTTTCTAGTGAACGATAAATCATACCTAATAATTACTCAATCTTTGTATTTGTATAATAGTACCAAAACTGAAATTCAACTCTGCATTAGTCTAATATACAGGGTGTTACGAAAATATGCTAAGAAATTTTAAGTGCAGATTCTACATCTAAAAATATGAAATTAAGTTTATATAAACATGGATCCTCAAACGCTTCTTTTTCGAGATACAGGGTGTTTAATATTTTCAGACCTCGAGTATTCCGAAGAGATAGGAGAAATATGCGAATACGATTTAGAGGCATTTCCGGCATCTACTATAAACTTAAATCAATAAGCACTGTTTCCTGAACATGTTTAAAAAAATTCATTTTAATTTTTTTGTAATTGTAAGAAATAAATTAATTTTTATCTCGAAAATGGTGCGTCAAAACGAAAAAGCTCAATATACACTTTTCACGCAGAATTAATTGGGCTTTAAGAGAACTATATCAATTTTGCAAAATTTGAACAATTTTTCTTTAGAAAATTTTTCGATATCTTTTGACTCATTTTTTTAGCTTCTATATCATTTGACTTTAAGCCTAAACTTACGCTCCTTTTATGAGCAGCTGACGTATATTCCCCCGGAATTTATATAGCTGACTATGATTTTTTAATATTTCACAATTGCAAGAAACTAAATAAAAAGTTTCAGCTTTGGTAGTAGAAGAACTGCTTCTTTTACTTTTATATAACCGTGAAACAGTTCTTTCATTTTTTAAATTTTTAATGGACTTTTAAGGCACCACCCAAGTTAGCTCCACCGCGGCCCGCGGGTGCGATAGCTGACGGTCGTTTCTTTGATTAGCAAAGTCATAACTACAATATATTGGTTAAGGATTGGTTAGAAAAAGTGGGTGCGAAATTTTCTTTCAAATAATTCGAGAGGAGTTATCTGAATTCACACCTTAGCGCATTACATCTTTTTGATTTTTTTTTCAGTAAAGCGTCCTATAATCTAATAATTTTCAAAATCTGTTTTATTTCAGAAAATACTATTAATTTTTGCGAACGAGTGATCAATTGAATTTTTTTTAATATATAATCAGTAGGTACCCGACATTGTGCTCACTATTTTTGCTAAATGTCCTAATAAGGTGAAGGAGGCCATCCCACCTAGTAAAGAGTCTGTCATTAAATTAAAGATGTAAAATATTGAATTTTTTAGCCTGATTCTTATAAATCTCTTTGTATCTTAAGGTACTCCAATGCTAATGAAACTTAATTTTAAACGTTCTTTTTGCATCTGACTTGCATGTAACTTTTATATTATTTATTCCGCACTCTGCCCCATCTCCGCTTCCTTCCTTTTTTTTTATTTTGTACCATATAAAGCCTGTAAAAGAAAGTTTCACTTTTTTTTCTTTTTACAGGCGAACGCAATACGTACACTGAAATCGGCGGACGCGGACTTCTTCAGGTTCACACAACGGGCATTCTTGCGCTGACTGGTGTCTTGGTTGGGATGCCTTTGGACCATGCAGCAAACCGGGGTTAGGAAAAACTAAAGGTGGGTGGACTTGTCCACCCACCGCAGGTATTAAACCGACCACGGACGGTTTAATACCTGCCCTGGTGGTCACAAGGCAGTAGTAGCACTTAAGTGTCTGTTGAGAATTTCCAGCCATAATCCGCCCCTTGCAGGATCAACATTGGAGACGGGCTCTAATTCAGTGCGCTTGGAGGAGACTCGGGTTGTCCAAATTTTCATGTTCTCATATTTTAATCATTTCGTTATGGGCTGACGAGAACATGGGAGCAGAGCAACCTCATCGCTGGAAAGGCCAACACCTAAATAATTATATGGTAAGTCTGATTTAAATGTATATATATATATATATATATATATATATATATATATATATATATATATATATATATATATATATATATATATATATATATGAAACAACGAAGGTTCCTTGTTCCTCTGCTGATCAATCGGGCCAGCAGCAAGTTCTCTCATAACGACAGAACAGAATCTGTAAAAAGGGAAATCAATCTAAATGAATAATAATGAATCAAACAATAAAATATAACTAGTTAGTTTTTTAAGCTCTGTAATTTTTCCAGGAAATAAGCCTGCAGACTAGCGCTAATATTAAAAAGCTTATAACCAATACAGAATAAATTCCATTATTTCTTACATATATTTTCGGAACTGATCTTTGTAATTTCTGTATCGTAATAAGATAATGAAAAAGGAAACCATTTTTAAGAGGAGTAATCGAGATTCATCCCTACTATTTTTGTTTTTTAACATAGTTGTCCAGGATTTTATATGTAAAATTTTTTCTTTAAATAAGTTAAAACCCCCTAACGCCACCAAAGGATAATTGTTAGTTGTGATTGAACAGGACTTAACAAAATATTTGTACACATAATTAACGTATGTCCCATAAGTTTCGGGGAAAAATATTAATACTCATATTTTGCATTCTTTTAATTTTAAATTGAATTATAAGTCGTTATTTCATTATTTATTGTTACATATAGACATAAGCACAAATTGTTTAAAATTCCACTTTATTTAAACAAAAATATATTCGTTTACAATATATTCGACATGTTTCGCCAACACGGTGGCTTCTTCGGGAATGAAACAGATTTGGTACCAAGTGACAAGAGGTAGGTAAATAAGTAGGGTTTGGGGATTTTACAGCAATAAGCATTAGGTATTCTTAGAATAAATTTAACAAAGGAGAAGATCTTAGGTCTAATTGTCAATTTAACAGATGTTCAGAATTTTTAAGTTTATTTATTTCTAGAGATTCTAGCAAATCTAATTTACAACCCTTATTTTCTACATGAAGAATTTTGAAATTAGTATCAAAACTATGATTACTTTCTATTTAATGATTAGAATAATTTGAATCGGTTTTTTTATTTAAAAAACTTGAATGGTGTTCCTTGATTCTTTTTGAGAAACTTCTTCCCGATTGGCCTATATAGGTTTTTGGACAATCTACGCATGATAGTTGGTAGACGCCTGATTTGTTGTTTTTGTCTGTTTTTGTTTTATTATTTTTTAGAAACTTTCCGGTTGAACAGTTTGTTTTAAATGCAACATTGGTGTGTAGGTTTTTGAGGAAACCTGCGATGTTTTTACTTGCCTGGCCAAAATTTGTGATTAAGCAAAATTTTTATGTTTCTTTAACTATAGGGAACACCATATTGATTGCTTATTTATATAATTTTTTATTTAAAATGTTACTTATTGTGTCTGTTGTGTATCCATTATTGATGGCGATTTGTTTAATTATATTTAGTTCTTTAACATAATTTATTGTGTTTAAAGCATAAACTGTGGATCGCATACTATGAAATGCTGCCAGTTTGTGTTGTATAGGATGACATGGTGTTGTATATAGTTGTGTCAGTGTGTGTTGGTTTATGAAAAATTGAGAAGTTGTGTTTTCCATTATCTCGTAAAATTGTTAGATCGAGAAAATTTATAGAATTGTCTCTTTCTTGTTCTACGGGAAATTTTATATTTGGATATAAGCTGTTTATAAAATTAATAAATTGTGTTAATTGTCTGTCAGAACCAATGAAACACGCTAAAACATCGTCGACATATCTATACCAATAAATAAACTTTTTAAAAAGGGGGTGTTCTTTTATAATATTTTCTAAGGAGTCCATAAATATCTCTGCCATATAAAAATTCACAAAAACGGATTTCCTATAAGACCAGTCGTTTCATTCGCCATCAATAATGGATACACAACAGACACAATAAGTAACATTTTAAATAAAAAATTATATAAAAAAGCAATCCATATGGTGTTCCCTATAGTTAAAGAAACAAAAAAATTTTGCTTAATCACATATTTTGGCCAGGCAAGTAAAAACATCGCAGGTTTCCTCAAAAACCTACACACCAATGTTGCATTTAAAACAAACTGTTCAACCGGAAAGTTTCTAAAAAACAATAAAACAAAAACAGACAAAAACAACAAATCAGGCGTCTACCAACTATCATGCGTAGATTGTCCAAAAACCTATATAGGCCAATCGGGAAGAAGTTTCTCAAAAAGAATCAAGGAACACCATTAAAGTTTTTTAAATAAAAAAACCGATTCAAATTATTCTAATCATTTAATAGAAAATTATCATAGTTTTGATACTAATTTCAAAATTCTTCATGTAGAAAATAAGGGTTGTAAATTAGATTTGCTAGAATCTCTAGAAATAAATAAACTTAAAAATTCTGAACATCTGTTAAATTGCCAATTAGACCTAAGATCTCCTCCTTTGTTAAATTTATTCTAAGAATACCTAATGTTTATTGCTGTAAAATCCCCAAACCCTACTTATTTACCTACCTCTTGTCACTTGGTACCAAATCTGTTTCATTCCCGAAGAAGCCACCGTGTTGGCGAAACATGTCGAATATATTGTAAACGAATATATTTTTGTTTAAATAAAGTGGAATTTTAAACAATTTGTGTTTATGTCTATATGTAGTGATATGGAGTTCCACCAAGTAAAGGCAGAATCAATTCAATTATTTATTGTTATTAAAACTATACGTTTAAACTACAGATAAGGATCCATGTTCTTCAGTAGCCACCTAGACTAACACCTTAAGAATAAAATTTGGTTAGATATTTTTAATGAAAAAAATTACTGATCAATTGTCAACCTCAGATACTACAGTGTTTATACTTCTATTTCTTTTTGTTTCAGATTGCCTCACGCCGGGTTATTTTGGGTGATAGGATGAGCATGGATATAATACGTTATAAAAAAATCATAATTTATTTTAAAATTAAGTTGCTAGCAGATCGCTATACGTAGCACCTGCGGTGCTCTTGACTCTAGGGCTTGTGAATATTGAGTGTGCCAATGCTTGATATTTTCAAGTTGTAAATTCAAAAGCCTGTAGACGATGCGTATAATTATCTGTAAAATTAGATTCTCTTTCATATTTCATTGTCATTTGACTATTACGCGTAGCACCTACAGAACTCTTGACTCTAGGGCTTGGGAAAATTGAGTATGCAAATGCTTGATATTTTCAAGTTGTAGATTCAAGAGCCTGTAGATGGTGCGTATAACTGTCCGTAAAATTAAATTATCTTCCATTGCTAGTGGACTATTATGCGTAGCACCTATAGAACTCTTGATTCTAGGGTTTGGGAAAATTGAGTATGCGAATGCTTGATATTTTCAAGCTAGAGGCTCAAGAATCTGTAGATGGTGCGTACAGTTGTCTGTTAGTACCATTCTTGCCCTATCCATCAAAAACGTGCAAACAGAAGTGAAATACGGATCGTGGGTGGTCAGTGAAGATTCTGCTCTTTAAGGGATTGCCTAAACATCGTCGAAGTTTAGAAGCGTGATAGAGTTAGCCTTTGAAGACCATCGGATGTCTGGAAAGGGCTTAGGCAACCGATGTGCCAGGGTACGTCGACATCCCTTTGTTCGAACCTTGGAGAGTAGAATCGTGAAGAAAGAAAATGATGTCGTCGGGCCAATGGAGGAAGATAAGGAGGTGAATAATTTTATTTATTTATTTATAACCGTTTTATTATTTTTGTTAGGTCAATAGAGACTCTAGAAAGTTCATATAATTTATTATGCTTTATTAATACCGTAAAATTAATTTAGTGCTGATAAAATAGGTTTATATGGGACGATTTTAGGTTTTGGATTAAAAAACATACAGGGTGTCCGAAAAGTCTTAGTATTAGTAAAGATAGAGACACCAGATTTTAGGTGTAACTTATTGGATAATAAATGTACTTTTCTAAGTAATTTAACTTTTTCAACCCCCTTGAGTGAACCTAGGGAGTTGAGGTCAAAAATTTTAAATTCAATCCTATGCCGTGTTGTGCCTCATTTTAAAGGTCTTAAAAAATAGTCGAGGTCCGTATCTTAATTCATTTTTAAATACCAAGCCTATAAAAATTAAAAATCGCGAAAGAAATTAAAATTTAAGTACCTACCTTTATTTTTCTTATTACTTTAAAAGTTGTTCAAACTGACCACCATGAACTTCTTGGCAGTAATAAAGTCGATTTTGGAACTCTGCCAAGAAGTAACACCTGCCATTCTCGAAAATGTGAGAAGTAAATTCCAAAATTGATTTTATTACTGCCAAGATGGTGGTCATTTTGAATAGCTTTTAAGGTAATAAGAGAAATAACGGTATTTATTTTTTTTTAATTTAAGAATTTAAAAACGAATTATGATACGGACCTTAGGTTTGCTGTAAAAGGTTTCTTTTTTGAGGACCTTTAAAATAAAGTACCACACGGCATAGGGTTGAATTTAAAAAAAATTACCTCAGCTCCCTATCGTCACCCCTCAAGGGGATGAAAAAAGTTATATCACATAAAAAAATAGATTTATTATCCAATAAAATACACTTAAAATTTGGTGTCTCTATCTTTACTAATAGCAAAGATATTTGCCTATATTAAGTCTTTCCGGACACCCTGTATAGTTACTTAAAATAAACCTCATAAGATTTCTTTATAAGTCAAAAAGTAGCTCAAAAGTTGTATGAAATAGTAAATAGCTTTTTGTTTAACTAGGGAGGAAAGTGGCACTTTTCCTCCCGCATGTGAGGTTTGCTCTGCCAGAAGGACAGTAAACGCAAAGAGAGGAAAAGATGCTTTACTCCAGTGCAAAACATATGATTTTTTCTAACACTTCCGCGAAAACCTCCGAATAATAATGAAAAAGAAAAATTGTGTCTTCAAATACCTAATTATAGTTGACATATTTTTATTAAAAAATGCTTAGTTAGCCTATTTTATATTTTTCAATAAATACAACAAATAATTTCATTTGAAGTGCCCACTAACAAAGCTAAAATCTTTAATTAAAAGAAAGAACATTTTAAAAAATTCAATTATCTAGTTAATCTAGTTGGTTCGAAACATCTCGATTCGAATCTAGGTACATATTAACGTAGTAACGTATTAATAAACATCAAACATATTTTAAGACCGCTTTTGTTTCAAATTTTTCACCGTTTTTAATAAATTTTTATCCAAAAATGGGAGATTTTGATGAAGATTTTATACCTACAGATATACCGGAAGGCAATAATATAAATTTAAAATAAATAAATTATCTGTACGTGAATATTTATTTAATTTTTACTTTTCCTCCCTAGGGCGAAAAATAACTTTTCCTCCCTAGGAAGAAAAATATCTTTTCCTACGTAGGGAGGAAAAGTGCCCCTTTTAAACCCAAAATTAGGGAGGAAAAGTAAATTTTCAATGAGGGTGTTAGAAAAATATGATCTACTTCATTATTTGGATCTGAAATAAGGAAAGAGACTAAATACATTTTTTTGTATTTTTATTCTGAGTGCCTAAGTAGGTACATATATCTATACTTATTTTATAAAAGTCATAGTCTTGAGTACACGATAATATAATAAAACACCGGCTAATTGTAAATACCTACTCTGAATGAAAATATTCTTAAAATTAATTTTAAAATAAAAACACAAAGGGATAAAATAGATATTGTTCCACAAGCATTTCATTTTTTATACAAGGTAGTACATACACTACTCCAGTTAATTAACGCACCACAACGAATTTATCATAATTTTGGTAGCAATTTTCTTTTGACCCCTTAATCCGACTGTAAAAACTTTCTTTTTAGGTTGTAGGTTCATTCTGAAAGTAAGTATACCAGTATTGTTTAAAAAATCAATTTTGTACAGAATACAGGGGTCTAACAAAAATGTTATTTTTCCCTAAAGTTGTAGCGCCCTGTAGATTAGATCAGCCATAACTGCATTTACAACTAGACTGTAGCCTCATCTACTCTTAACATTTTTTTAATTCATTCTGATCTCTCAATTATTGAAGGAGATACAGGATTTGTTAAAGGGTGATATTTTTTACTTAATGTACTTTAAAAAATAACAACAAATAAAAATTACCGAATTATTTTATTAAGAAAATACAGCAATTAATATAAACCAATAAAATTTAAAGCAACACATTGAAGAACATACCTTAAAGATTAAAACATAATAACAGCTTAACGCCTACACATGCCTAATCTTACTCCATTTTGATCGAATCCATTCCAGATTTCAACAAGCCTCTGTCCTAAGTGTCCAAATTGTTTGGTGAAATTTTCGAAGTTCTTAGGCACCTACCAGGGATGTCCCATAGGTGTTAAATTGGATTTAAGTCCGGACTTCTTGCAAGCCCCACCAAACCCACGTCGTAAAAGCAATTTTTTGTTATTTTTCAAACACTAAGAAATCCTGTATCTCCTTCAATAATTGAGAGATTAGAGTGGATTAAAAAACAAAGTTGTAAATGTGAATCGCCGTTAT
Source organism: Philopedon plagiatum (assembly GCA_963971165.1). Taxonomy (NCBI): domain Eukaryota; kingdom Metazoa; phylum Arthropoda; class Insecta; order Coleoptera; family Curculionidae; genus Philopedon; species Philopedon plagiatum. The sequence continues at coordinate 82,760,425 of OZ020195.1, forward strand.
GGTCTAATCTACAGGGCACTACAAACTTTAGGGGAAAAGCAACATTATTATTAAGCCCCTACAAAGGACAAAGACTGATTGTTTTTAAACAGTAATGGTATAGTTACTTTCCTAAAGAATGAACCTATAACCTAAAAAAAGTTCTTTACAGTCGGATATGATTTTTGGGCAGATTTAATGTAAAAGAGTTCATTTTGGCATACAATGGTTGATTTCCTAGATACAGGGTGTCAAAGTTTTAATTTTGTTCTAGCCTTTTACATTATATCTCCAACTATTTTTGAGATAATTGTTATAACGTTTGTACATGGCTAAATTTGAGCACTTTTTGATAAAATAGTATTAAAAACTTCCCAAATAATATACAGGGTAATATTTCTTCTGAGGTTTATAGTCTCTTTTACTCTGCTCCCGAATTTTTTTTTACGATGAGACTTACTACTCTTAATTAAATAATTACCGATTGTAATACTTGTATCTAAATAATTTTTCCTTTGTTTCAGGAACCTATTAAAACAATGTGTAAACGAGGCGCGAAATTCTTTCAGGGTGGCATAGGATACAAAAACCAACCTTTTTAACACGATATTTTAAAAGGCAAACGTTCTATGTTTGATCATTTTTAGTCTAATGTACAAAAATGATGAAGTCGAGGACATTCAATCCATTTGATTCTTTTTAGTCTAACGTACAGAAAGAATATAGTAGATTGATTATAAATCTTTTAGAATTTTTTATTTATTTGTAGTATACTTTGGAAGTTTGATTTCCTTTGACCTAAATACACACAATGTTTTAAAAGATTACGTCCTCTCGGTTTGTTCCTTTTTAGTCTAACGTACAGAAAGGTTGAAACTGATGACATCCAATCCGTTTGATCCCCTTTAGTCTAACGTACAAGATGGATGAAATAGATTGGTATCTTTTAAAATTTTTAATTGGTTTGTAGAATACTATTTGTATTTCTAGGTCTTCTCAATTTCGTTCTTTTTAGTCTAACGTACAGAAAGGATAAAATTGATGACCTTCAGTCGATTTGATCTCTTTTAGTCTAACGTACAAAAGGGCTGAAATTGATTGAAATTATCTTTTACCTAATATATTTAATTCCGATTACATTTTAAAGAAAATACCTTAAGGTTCGTTTGCGTACTGTCCGACTGACGCTTTTAAAGGTTAATTGTTTCAAACGACAATTGTTTTTTGAAAATGCCATTAGAAGCTCAGGGGGGTGCGACCATGAAAGCTTAAAACCAGAATTCTAAATGTACGGGACACAAGCCTAGAGGATTAGAGCAACCTGCTGAATTTGTAAAGGTAAGATATTTGATGCTTATAGATGGTCTATTTCTACATCTGTTTTAAGTTTTTAAATCCAGCGAATTATGTCATTGCTGTGTTTTGTTTCTTTTCAACATATTACAACATCTTATTTCCGATGAAGAAAGTTGCTGAATTTAAGAACACTCCTAACAGAAGAAATTGACTGACTGACTGACTGACTGACTGACTGACTGACATATTAACGCACAGCCCACACCGCTGGGTCTAGAAACTTGAAATTTTGCACAACTGATCATATGATCATTTCATCATCTTTTAATGATGTTAAAATTGTATCCTAAATGTTTTTTCTCTGTTGTTTCAGGTAAGTGGTTCCATGCGTTCCTTTTCCAATCATCTTTAAACATCTCATCGCGTGTGCGTGGAATATCTGTGATATGAAGTGACTCAGGATACGCCCTTGAGGTAGTGAACAATACCCCCATAGTCTTTTGTCTATGGTGGTTAGAAGCCTTAAAGATGAAGAGACTTGATGGTGAAGCCTTTGATGGTTTAGACTGTTTAGAGCCTTGATGATGAAGAGCTTCGATGGTGCAGAGCATCATTATCATTACTTATCCAATAGATAACTATTAAAAGGTATAACAGAAGATTTTATTTGGCTGTTACAGCAAGTGTATTGTCGGTTTACAAGTAAAGCACACTTACGTCCAGTTGCACAAACAGTTTAATCAAGAATTAAACTAATTGGACACTTAATGTGACGGCCCTTATGTTAATGTCTCTGTGACTCTTAATGTCAATGTCAATTAAAATTATTACTTGATTTATTACTCCCATTTGCACCGCAATATTTAAACCAGGTTTAGCTTAATCCACGTTTAGAATGTTTCCTTGGTGCCTTCGTCTTGCGGCAAAGTAATCATTCTAGGCATGTTTTGGGTTAAACCAAATTTAAACGCTGCGGTGCAAATGGGAATAAAAGTTTTGAGCAAAAGGCCGAGTAATTATTTTTCGATTTTGACTTATTTAGTAACATTTAACAAAAAATAAGGTGAATTGTGGATGCAGTATCCATTGTTTATGCCCACAGACAGAGAATATGATATTTTGGAAATTAAAACAAATTACTTTTGAAGGTTGGCTTTCTTGACATAATTAAATGTAAAGATTGAGATCCAATTTTCTCAAAACTACATTTTTATCTTGGTGTGTCTTGCTTGTTTGCCAATGATGTACAAGGCGAGTTTTTTTCTAAATTGTTACGAAGCGATATCTCGAAAACGGTTTAATTTTATTTCATGAAATCTGGTGAGATAATAGGGTTACGGGGGGGCATATTTAATCATATTTTTGGTATTTACTCCGTCTCTCTATTTTGAGGAGTGGGTGGGAACTTTGTAATTTTAAACGGGACGATGTACTTTTGTTTATAAAATTAGAATCTACGTAATAAACTACGTAGGTACGTGTACAATTTTTTTTTGATTTGCTCTTTTTTTACGGAATCATGATTATTAGTCTGTCATACTTGAGAAGTTGTTCGAAATGTCCCCATTCAACTTCCAAACACTTTCTCGGTCTTTTTCTAAATGAATTTCGTACCCGCTGTAACATTTCAAGTGTCACTAATCAGCAGGCGGATTCGGTCTTTATATCGCCTACGGTTGTATGTAAAGTCACCGTCATTTTGTCTTTTATAAAACCCCACAGGAAAAAGTCAAGGGGGTTAAAACGGGGGGCCTAGACTAATAATCGTTAAAACTTCAAAGTTCGCAACTGACATAAGTAGAAATAACGCATTTCCATGGAAACAATTAATAATTCTGAAATAAGTGAACTTGATTTATTGGTAAAATTTATTTATTTTTTAAATTCAATCAAAATTTAGTTAACCATAATTCCGTAACCAAAAGAGTAAATAAAAAAAATTGCACCCCTACGAACGTAGCTTTTTACGTAGATTCGAATTTTATAAACAAAAGTACATCATCCCATTTAAAATTACAAAAACACCCCCCACCTTCCAAAATATAGAGAGGGGGTAAATGTCAAAAATATGTTTAAGGTTTATCCCTATCTCAATGTCAACTCACCAAAATTTCATGAAAATATTTTAAACAAAAGCTTGTATCAAAAGAGGGTGTTTTTCAATTTTCAATTTTTTTCAGTAATAGAAAATACTTCGTCTCTTTTCACCTTAAGTGTCTTTGCACCAAAAATTGTCTAACCATTTTATCTTGATATTTTCTTTTATTTTTAGGCTTTCTAAGATTAATTGAAGAGAAATATTTTTTATAATGGAAAAATAACTAGTATCCATAATAATAAAATTACCATATTATATGAGAATCAATTGAATCTATAAAGAAAAGATAGCGAGATAGAATAGATAGAAGAAAGAAAAAAAGATTGATGTTTGTTCCCTGGAATAAGTATTTAAATTGTCTGAACATTAATGGAATACATCCATAACCACTCTGTATCTCTTTACTAATTTTTTATTTTTAGGTATAATTTACTTTTTTCTCTTCAGGTGTTAATATTATAACTAATTTTTCATTTTTAGGTATTAACTCTTTTTTTAGGTATGCAAAATAGTTTGGTATTAAATATAATACATTCATAACCACCCTGTATCTATTTACTAATTTTTTATTTTTAGGTATTAACTCTTTTTTAGGTATGCAAAATAATTTGGTATTAAATATAAGCGATACATTTTTAATTTTTAGCGATAAGTTTGGTTTTAGTCTTGCGCATGCATTCTTTACCTTGTCATTGTCTGCGCAACAGTTACAAGGTAAACTTTGCGCGTGTGCATGAATTTCTTGTTTCAAAAAAGTAATCACCCGCCCCTTTATCCCTACTACTTTAGGGTTTTCGTCTTTTAATCATTTCCTAAAAAGAAACACTTAAATTTAACGCCAAGATGTTATACAAAAACTGTCATTTGTAGTTTACTAATTATTTTTTGGTTTTTAGGAAAGGAAGATACTTTTTTTCTAAACTAAGAACACACGTTGGGGGATTTTTTATTAATTAAATATCGATAACAATTATTGTTTTGGCTTTGGCTTTTCTACTTCACGTAATATTTAAAAAAATGTCCCAGGTGTTTTCTTGGCAGCTGTTTACTTTTCAGGTCTGGGTACGTAAAATTGTTAACTAGTAAGCGGCTGTCTGTTGTTGTCCCTGCTCGGGGCCGTACAACACTGATGATGGTCAAGGAAGGCCGAAACAGTTGCCGACGCCTTGGAGGAATACTAAAAAAGGTACTGTAAAATTATTTTCTTACGATGTGTTTGCACAGGATCCACTAAGGTGAACCTTGATCAATCGATGCATTTCTAAAATGGCACTACCTTCATATCATCAGTGCAATTTAATTTTGATTTTGCCCACGTGGAACCTGTGTACCAAACTAAATATACCAAAGTACTTGAAGGGTCAAGGGTCCAATACAAAATATGCCTAGTTAAATTTTATGTTTTATACGTGCAATGTGTTCTACATCTCGAGGGAACGCTTTTCGAGAGGGTCTGCCAGACTACTGCCAATCATGGCTGTCCTATCTTGTCAACGTTCTGTCGGGGAGCAGTCTTTCAAGATGTAGAATACGGCCCTAGTGGTGAATTTAGGCACTACTAGCAATTACTATTTTTTTTTGAGCATATGGTGAATATCTTACGGTAATTTTAATTATAAAGAAAGAACGCTTGTAAAAAATTACTACAGATGATGGCTGCTATTATTAAAATGAGGACATTGCATCCTTCAACTGTTAATTTGGGGTTTTAAAGGATTGTCTATTAACTCCTCTATTATTTTTAGCTGTCTCAAAAATTCAGGGAATTTCCTGTTCTATCATAAAAGCAACACCTTGAGAGTCCTGATCTCGAAGTTGAGTGAAAATCTGATATATATACATATGTCCAATAGTGTGCTACCACCATTGTCACGTGAGGCTAACATCAACACTGATGCAAGCACTTGCATAGGTAAATATTTATTTAATAAAATATATTAGCATAAAGTTAAGACCTTAATTACAGAGTCTGTTAAATGTTCTCTACATATGGAAAACTTTTTTATTATTAATTTTACGAAAAAAAGTTACTCCTTATAAGAGTTCTGTTTTCTGAGAAAAAATATTAACATTAATATTAACTAAGTATATATACAGGGTACGTTAGATATATCTGGCGAACCAGTTAAGGAATCGCTCTGAAAATTTGGTCGTTTACATAAACGAACATGCTCTACCTGTCTAAAATATTTTTGACAATGCAGTGTTGCCGCTTCTACTAAAAAGTAGTAGCAATTTTGATATTTTAAACCGAACACCCTGTATATTATTTCATTTTCAAAACCCCTATTAATTTCTTAACAACTTCCTTTAATATCGTTTTATACATACCTCTTACCGTTTCTAAAATAATAATTAATTTCCAATTTTTCTGGTGGAAAAAGTTAGCTTAAGAAATACTGATATTTTTGAACTCTAAAATATTTAATTAAGAAATTTTGATGAAGAGTTAAATTATACCGGGGGACTTTTTGCTCTATGCCCAAATCTTAGTTGCAGTATACAGGGTGGTTTTAAAATACAGTTATTTTGGTTACTTGACAAAGTGACCATAAGTAATTTTTTTAAATGTAACACCTTGTATATTATTACTGATTTGAAAAACTTCAGGGCATTAAACTTTATATATGTTCTGGCGTAATTTTATCACTTTGTCCAAATAAAATAAATTCATAAGAACTGCATTTGAATAGTTTAATTCCATGATTTTTAACGGTATTTATCACTTGTATCAGTAATACTTAATAAAATATTAAAACGGTAACGAAAGTGACATGACTTTTATATCAAACAATTGTTTGTCATGGAATACTTCCGTACATCCGTATGGAAATTAAATTGTTGAGAAAATTTTACAAATAATGGCTTATGTCAGAAACTTGACTAGTTACCTAGGCATAGGTACAATTGACAAAAATAAAGAGCAAATTTAAGTAGCTTTTTAAATCAGTAATAATATACAGAGTGTTACATTTAAAAAAATATACTTATGGCCACTTTTTCAAGTAATCAAAATAACTGTATTTTTAAACCACCCTGTATACTGCAACTAAGATTTGGGCATAGGGTAAAAAGCCCCTTGTTATTATTTAACTCTCCACAAAATTTTAGGGTCCTAACATTTTAAAGGTTAAAAATATCAGCATTTTTTAAGGTAATGTTTTCCGCCAAAGAAATTGAAAAGTAATTATTATTTCAGAAACTGTAAGAGATAAGTTTAAAACAATGTTAAGGGAAGTTGTTAAGAAATTAATAGTGGTTTTGAAAATGAAGCCATATACAGGGTGTTCTATTTAAAATATCAAAGTTGTTACTACTTTTTGGTAGAAGCGGCACCACTGCATTGGTAAAATATTTTAGGCAGGTAGAGCAAATTCGATTATGTACACGACCAAATTTTCAGAATGATTCGTTGGCTGGTTGACCAGATACATCTAACGTACCATCCACCGTGGATCACCCTGTATACAGAGTAACTACTAAACGGGAAAAAATCCGAAACTGTCCCAAGAGAGGAGCTTAAAGGTTTATTTTGGAGCAAAATATAATAAGTAAATGTTATTTAGAATTAAAAATTATGTTGTAAGTTTAGACTCGAGGCGACGTATTAACAAAAAACGTTTCCTACTGCTCTTAATTATTATGATAATCAATCATATGATAGTTTCATCATCTTGTAATAATGTTAAAATTTGTTTTTTCAGGTTTGCTGCACCTTAAGAGTCCTAATCTCGAAGTTGAGTGAAGATCTGATCTGTATCTACATACATCTATCCAATAATGTGCCACCATTGTCACATGAAGCTAACATCAACAGAAGTGCAAGCACTTAGGTAAATATGTATAAAAAAATATATTAGCATAAAGTTAAGACCTTAATTACAGTGTGTCTAAAATTTTCTCTACAAATGGAAAAGTTTTTTTATTATTGTTAATTTTACGAAAAAATGTTACTCCATATACAGAGTTCCGTTTTCTGAGAAAATAATATTAACATAGTAAGTAAGTAAAAAAATTTAATGATCTAATACAAAATGTTTTATGAGAAAGACGTGCAATGTATTTTATTTTATATCTTGAGGGGACGCTTTCCGAGAGAAGAGACTGCAGCCAAACATGACTGTCCTACCTTGACAACGTCCTGTCGGGGAGCAGTATCTCAATATGTAGAATACGGTCTTAGTGGTGAATTTAGGCACTTCTAGCAATGACTATTTTTTTTTCGAGTATATGGGCTTCTGAATATGTTACGGCAATTTTAATTATACAGAAAGGAAGCTTTTCAAAAATTACAACAGATGGCTGCTATTATTAAAATGAGGACGTTGTACCCTTCAGTTGTTAATTTGGGGTTTTAACGGTTGCCTACTAACACCGCTTTTACTTTTAGCTATCTCAAAAATTCAGAGCATTTTCTGTTCTATCACAAAAACAATACATTGAGAGTGCTGATCTCGAAGTTGAATGAAAATCTGATCTACATATCTAATAATGTGCTGACACCATTTTCACCTGAAGCTAACATCAACACTATTGCAAGCACCTAGGTAAATATTTATTTTTAAAAATACATTAGCATAAAGTTAACCTTAATAATTACAGTGTGTCTAAAATGCACTCTAATATGGAAAACTTTTTTATTATTTATTTCACGAAAAAAAGTTCCACATAAAAGTTCTGCTTTCTGAGAAAATATTTATTAACGTATTCAACTTAGAGATATTATATAGAGAGTGGCCACTAAACGGAAAGCATCCAAAACTGTCTAAACTGCTAAGCGCAGAGGTCGCTACTGCTGCATGTGCTTACTCGAACGTCAATAATTTTAACTTTAAAGGTTATGTTTCTGCCAATTTGTTTGACTTTTACTGTTAAATTCATGTTGTTCAGTTAAAAGTGATGCTTCCCCTAGCTGTAAGCAGTAAAATAACCACACTGGCTGACACATGCAGCAGTGACGCCACTCTGTGGAATAATTTGACAGTCAACCATTATTAGCTTATTTCATAATAATCCTAATTCATTGTATAAGTCCTAGAAAGTTCCACTGCTTTCTCTCCATAGTTTTAGCTCAGGCTTATTGCTTAGGGTTGTTCAGATAGCTTTTTGTTGGCCCTCAGGCCAACATAACAGAATAAATAAAACCACAAGATTACGATTCACATTAGCACTTTTATTAGTTTAACAGTCTTTAAAACAGTAAAAAAAAATACAAATAAAAGTCAAGCTGCCTGCTCGGGAACACCGGCAACTGTAGAATATTTTAAAACTAAAATAAATATTACACGAATATATACAATGGCAGTTGGGCTGAATCAAAATAAATTTAAAATTATTAGTATACATTAGGGGTGACCATTTACCATAGAAGAGTTTTAACTTTTAATATTAAAGCCAAGATATTACTATCCGAACTTGTGCCAATTTTTCATTGGAGACTAAATCATTTTTCTTTGTTTAAACTTTTTTTCTTAAAACTTTTACACGATATTATTATTCTTATTGAAATAATGTTGAACAACTTTATTAATGTAAAACATTAAATACTCTTAAGGCCTGTCCTCACTTGCTACTCAACATTGTTACCAGCAAAGTTATCCAACATGTTGTCGAACCGGTTGGTGAGCGGTAAACCTCAAAGAATGTTGGCAACAGTATTTTGGTCACATGTTGCGGCTGCGTTCACACTAACGTTTTTGCATTTAATAGCAAGGAAGTTTGTCTCCGTTGTTTTATCTAGACAAGAGACGAACATCCTTTGCGTTGGACATGTTGGAATGGACTGTTGCAATCCGAATACTTAATAAGGACGTCTAAATGTTGTCAACAAGTTATAAAAACATGTTTCCGTAACAGGTTTCTATAACATGTTACTAAGTGTGAACAGGCCTTTAGATTCTAAAAGTTAATCTAACACTTTTTAAAAATATTATAAATAACATTACTGTAATATGCTATATCAACGAATTCAAGTATGTCTGTATGTATGTACTATGGTTTAGGAAATATTAAAGCAAGTTTCCTGGTTGTTTCTGCAACCATAAAATCATCGCATTTGATGCAATTCTTTTTTGACACCACGGATGATTTGCTCAGTGGCGCAGCCACGGGGGGGTTTTGGGGTTACCCCCCCCCCCCCCCCCCCCAAAGGCCTAAAGATTATACAATACCCATTTCCCAAGTTCACGAAAATTCAATTTCAATTCCCAATTTTACTCATTGTCTTTTTTGTCAAGAGTCGATACTCTTAACAAAGACTACCACAACACATACTACACGGACAGTAAAGACTAATTTGTTCGTATAAAACAATAGTAAATGGTCATTCCCTAGGAATATATTTACATAAAATAACATTTTTAACAAAGAACAGATAATGTACTATAAATATTTTATGGCAACGAATAATAATAATAATTAACTATATTCGAGACAAATTGTCACGGCAGGAAGAACATGTTTTCTTTACGAAATACAGGGTGGTTAAAATTACGGTGCAGTTTTTGATTTTTAGTCTAGTCATACTTTCATTAAATCTCTCTTTTATTATAGTTGAAAATTTTTTAATTTAGATAGATATTAATATTTTATTTAACAAAAAATGAAATAAGCTTTATAGAGTGCTGAGTTTAAGAGCTATTTAATACTATTTATGTAACCAGTTAGGAAATGCTTGGCTTTGTTTAAGAGTGTAATGTTTGAGGGATGAGCGACGCGAGATCCCTCAAAATTATACGAGTTAAAGAAAATTGCATTTCCTAACGTGTTTCATGCAAGAATTTTTCTAATTTTGACAAAAATATTTGAATAAAATTATTAATTTTAATTATTGTATCAAACCAATGACTTACAACGAAGATATTTTTATTTCATCTAGTAGTTGCCTAGTAGATAGTTGTCTGGGTTGTCATGATGTCGTTTTTAAGTTATTTGTAAAGAAGTGTCGCGTCACAAATTAAATTTTTTCTTTTAAAAATATTGAAAATATCCGATTAGGAGACCCCAAGTGATATTGAAGAGGCAGCTCAAAACGCGTTATCTTCCGTTGTAACGGAGAAGTCAACAGAGAAATACAAAATATGATTTTTTGTGTTTAATTTTTGCCTGACTAGATATGAAATTAATATTTCGTCACTAGTTAGGAAATATTTTACTTTTGGTAACTAGCTACGAAAAGTAAGATGTTTCCGAACTGTCATCGGTTTTGAAAAGTGTAACTTTATATACACGGTGATTCAGAAATAAGTACCGAAAATTTAAAGACAGATTTAGGGGGAATATGAAAAAAAGCTAAATGAAATTTTTATCTATATCTCACTGTTTAGAATATACAGATGTGTGACACAAAGAACATTTTATTATGTAATATTTGCTAGTAACCAGGTTTCTATTTGAATTTTGACAACCAGATTAATGCAGTATATGCAATTAAACGATCAAAATCAGGAAAACTCGGTTTAAACTACTTCAACGCTTTAAATCGAATAAATCTCGAAACGATACCTCGTATGAAAAAATCTTAATAGTAATAGTTTTAGTAAATAAACCAGGATATTAAAAATAATAATAAAAACAGGTAATGTAGTGGGTGAAGAAGAAATATGATCATAAATGTAGTTTCGGTACTTATTTATGAATCACTCTGTATATGTCAAAATTAGAAAGTTAATCTTTTAGCCATGCCATTTTAGACATTCGTAAAGAAGATCATGTGATATACTTAATCACTTGTCATGTAAATTCACGTGACTTTATTTCCAAATGTCAAATAGTTAATCATTCCAACAAACCTGAAATACAAAATTAAACACTGGAATTCACTAAAAAGGTTTAATATTTAGTACTGGTTTAAATTAAGATTGATCAGTTAAGTTTTGACAGGTGTTTATCCTGTCGTTGTTACGAAGTCATGAATAAAAACTTTTAAGTTATTGTAATATTATGGGGATTTGCTTTGTTTCCAAATGATTCGTATCTTGCAACTTGCTAAAAATAATTTAGTCCTATTAGTGGAATGCATACTTACATTGTCCTTATCTTTATAAATTTGCAAAAACACGCACAAATAAATTAAAAGTACAACCCTTAGTTGTCTTACACCCTTACGCTTACCAATTTAAACCCTTGGTTGTCAAATCAAACCGGTCTTACCGATAGTGAATACCAGAGTAAAATTTTAATTTTAATGAAAATTATAAACCATCGCAATTGGTTTAATTGTCGTATCAATTAAAACCACCCTGTGTAATATTTAAATAATATTCGCCTAAAATACTTTGCTATGTTCAAATTAAAAGCTAATATAACGGCACCTCAATATGAGGCATGGGTAAAACAATTTGTACATTTATTGTTTTGGCAGTTTAAACAATAATACCACTTTGAACAGGCGTTAGTCATATAAAAATGGTCTTAATCACAGAAGGGAACGAGGAAAGGCACTGGTTCAGTAAATATACTAGAACAATTTTGGTAGTTATTTACTTCAAATCCAATTACACGGATCTCCAGTGATTTTGATTCTAATTCTACTGCTCTGATAACGAAAATTATGTCTAATCTATCCTGTTGCGCCCAGATTTTTCAGAAAATATTGGGAAAGGTTTTTTGGGTATAATAATTTAAAAGTGCATTTTCTTTGGTCACCTTTAAATTACTTCAAATCTTTCTGCAGGTAACGAGCAAGGTGAACGCTTCCAACAAGACATAAGGAATGGAGTGGCGTTATCGAGGACGATGGAGTGTGCCTACCCTAGAGATTTGGTGAAAAGAAGTTTTCAGACAAGACGGCGTGACACCGTCTCATTTTTAATTTTTCTACTTTTTGTATTGATTTTATAGTTATCAATAAATATTTTTAAAAAATATCATTTTTGTACTGCTAAATTCTGAAAAGCCCCCTATAGCTCATAATCCCTGGTCTAAAAGAGATGGCACATAGATACCAGCCTCAAGAAAAGTCAAAAATCACATTACACACAAAACAGATCGAGGGTAGCATTTTCCTTTTTATAATATTATTATAGTTATTTGCTATAATATAAAGAACCAATGCCTAAAATATATTTACGTAATTCACTGGCTTTCGCCTGCGACTTCGTTCGCGATATAACAATTCTACTCCATTACACACTTTGAACCCCCATTTCACCCCCTTAGTGGTTGATTTATTAAAAGCTGTAAAATACGTGTTTAAACATTAATTTTTGGAATACTTCTATAATGTTTCGACTTAATAGGATCATCTCATATTTTTTCTCCGTACCCCTATTTCACCCCCTTAATGATTAAATTTTGAAAAACTCTTCCTCAGTGGATGCTTACGTTATATAAGAAATCTCTCCGCAAAATTTTAAGTTTATAGACCCAGCGGTGTGGACTGTGCGTTGATATGTCAGTCAATCAATCAGTCAGTGAGTCTAGTCAATCAGTCAGTTTCTTCTTTTATATATTATAGAGATAAATGAAATAAAAATTTTATTTTATATTTTTCCTTTAAAACCGTGCTGTAAAAATTTGACAGACGTCTCGAATTTTTGCTTGGCGCAGTTTAAAAGGAAAAGTATACTATTTAAATTTTAATTTTTTTCATGAACTAACGTCTTTTTTATATTTTTACACTTCAGTAATTGGTTCTTAATATTATAGCAAAGAATTAAACCACAACATTCTTTAGAAAATCGTAGTCAAGACATAAAGTGGAATAACTTTCCGACGTTTCGCTTTCTATTGCACGAGGCATCTTCAGAGATTCACTTTGCGAAATCAAACCACTGAATGTGCTTATTCAGAGTGAAAAATGTAATAACTGGTTTTTCCAAAGTAGACTGACTTTTTAACCCTCGAACCACTTTCATCCGTAATAGAAAAGGATTTGAAGTAAATATTGTAAAATCTCACCCAAATGGAAACCGGTAAATATAAAGTAAACCAGAAATGTCTCACTGTTATGGACAAGTTTTAAAATGGTCCCAAGAAACTGCATTCGTATCGCGTGAATATTTTGGAAGTGACTCCACAGCCGGCGCCGGCAGCCAATACGAGTGCCGGCGCCGGCTTCCGAGTCGCAAGTGACTCCGCTGCCGGCGCCGGTTCTCAAAATGTTGCTGCATGGATACCGGTGCCGGCATCCCTACAAAATTTCTCGGGTGCCGGCAGTTCTAACCTAGAATAAAAATAGTTACGCCTTTTAACTGATATGTAAACATTGCGTTGTTTTAATTTTGCGTAAAAACTATAAAACATGAAAGTAGGTGGTCAATTTTCTTCATATGAAAATTTTAATTGCGTTTTGGTGGACTACAAGAAGCCACAAACATTCAGTTTTCATTATATTGGCTGCCAGCGTCGGCATTCATACTAAATGCGATGATAGGAAGGGGAAACAAAATAAGAAACCATAAGATGGATAAGATGGCAACAAAAAATGATAAATAAACAGATAATAATATATCAGGAAACATGTTAAGCTGATATGAATATTTTAAAAATTGCGTAATATTATTTTGACATTCTATTCTTAAACTTTTTACGCTTTAAGACAATCATTGTGTTTCCAAGTCCCTTTGGTCTTCCGCGTTTTTTTATTTTATGTGGCATCTTTATGTCCTGGAGTCATAATGCCATTGGTTCAATCCGTGACTTGGTTTCTCCTGCTACGGAAAAGAAAATCATGTTATACAGTGCGGTCCTTTACTGTTGTAATAACGGGTTTATGCTTAATGAGAAAAAATTTTAGTCCTATTATCTGTAAATTATTCAGAGTATAGTCGGTCCGTCCTAAGCTTTTCACTTTCCACTTAAAAGCAGCTGCAATAATCAATGTGCCTTTTATTCTAATGAGCAACTTTGTAAATTGAATCTTACAATAATTAACTTTATTATTAGATATTATGGAATTATGAGTACGATTTTATAAATTTAAGGACGGCTCGACTAACGACTAAACTTTTTCTCTAAGTTGTTCCGAATCAACCAACAAAATATGTGCGCATCCAAGCTAATTAAATAATTTTTTAATTCGATTTAAAATTACGAAGTTTCTGAAACCTGTCCATAACAGCTGATAACTTAACTTTGATGTACAGCCATCGACAATCATTTCAGATGTTTATAGAAACGCAATGCATATCTGAAAGTTTGAGTTGCCAATGGCTGTACACATAACATTAAAGTTTAGTGTAATTTTTTGGTTCAGTAACATTGTATATTTTATAATAATAAAAAGCGACGATAGAAGGCACAGTTAAGCTACATTTAAACAGACATAATAACAGCTAATTAAGTGGCATTAAAAGAGTATTCCTAATAAGTATAATAAATTAATTACTTTTATAATTTTGGTAAGAAAAAAGTGCAAGGCACGTAAAAAATATCTTATTTGCCCTAAAATAATAGACCTTATTGAGGTGATACTTGAATCTGATCAAAAATAATATAGAAGGGATCTTGACTTGTCCTACCAAATAACAGCTAACCCTCTGGGTTTCACAATTTTGCATTCAGTGCCGTATTAAGCCATACATTAAGCCTGCTTCTAATTGTAGGGGGTTAAATTCCTTGGAAGTTCATAAAAAGGAAGTAAAAGGAGGCGAAGTGGGAAGCAAAAAACCATTGCTCATCTCTAAGTACACGTCTTTAATTTAAAATGAAATAACAGATTTTAACTAAGCACATGAAAAACTCACAGAGATATCGAAAAATAAAATAAACTTTGTAGTTAACTGTTATAAGTCTTAATACTTATGAGGCTATGGGTATTTTTTTTTAATTTTTAAAATTCGGTGTCTTTGTAAAATTTTTCTGCTAGAACATTAGATCTTGACTGAATGTCTTATTCTAAAGTAATTTGCATATGTAGACCTTACTAAAACAAAAATAGAAATCTAATATCTCGTATTCAAATTTGGTGAAATCATTTGGCAAAAGCAAAAATGTCCCCGTCTGTCCATGTCCCCAGTGAAAAAATTCTTGATGTTAACTCGTTTTGTACCCCTAAAAAGTTTTTAAATAATATTCGCTGCTAAAGAATATGAATCTTTGAAGTATTTTTTTTTTTGGAATACATCAAGCGAAATCATACACAAGCGAAAAATATTTAAAACATAAACGTCCAGATTCACTAAGAAAGTTTAAGATTTAGTACTGGTTTAAATTAAGATCTTATAGTTGATCAGTTATCTTTTGACAGGTTTTTGTCCTGTCCTTGTCATTAAGAACTTATGAATTATTGTGACATTTCAGCGATTTACTTGGTTTCCAAATGATTTTCATCTTGGAACGAGCTGCTGTAATGAATTTAGTTCTATTATTGTTGAAAGTACGTAATAAAATTGCCCTTTTCCTAATAAACTTGCGAAACAGCTAAGAAATAAGTTCATAGAATAAAACTTAGTTGTCTTATTCTTACACTTGTCAGTTTAAAACTTTTCATTGTCAAATTAGGCCGGACTAGCATTGGAGAATCTGGCTGAAAATGTTCTAAAAAAATTGGGTTGTCCCCAGTATTTCATGTCCCTTCTGTCCTACCTTGTTCTTAATGCTGCAACCTGATAACAGTTGGCACTAGTGTCGATAAGTTAAGTCTAAATGAATTTCTAACCTGTCGTTTTGAGTTTAGATTTGTTAGACCGTATTTTTTTGGCTTTTACGCAAAAATTACTAAATATATAACAATTAGAAAAGATAAGGAAATATTCTATGTCGCTAGTATTGGAAGAAACATATCTGTTCTCACACAATACTTTGGATTTTGTTTCTAGTAAGTGCACGTGCTTATATTTCCGAAGAAAACACTGAAAAGTCACAGAAAGGTAGGTAATAGTGATTTGACTCTTTACTGTCCTTTGGCAAAAACCCGTTTAATGTAGAATTTAATGGAATTTTATAGTAAATATTATGAATTTACATGTTCAGTTGAAAAATAAATATGCAGCCGGTACGAAACATAACCTAACTTTACCAAAATCGAGTTAAATCGTTAAAATCGTCCCTTCTGTCCCAGTCCCCTCTGTCCCATTTACTTTATTTTTAAAACTGGGACAGAAGGGACTTAAGGAGACAGAAGGGACAAATAAATTATTATTTTGTTTTTTATTTCAGAATGGATTATAATGGCAATAAAAAAAATTATTGACATCCAAAGCTTGATTGGAAAGCTGAAAACTGATAAAGAAAATGCTTATAAAAGGAGACAGCAAGGAAAAGAAGCAAAATATGACCAGAGAAAGCGCAGAGAAAAGGAAAGATATCATGCAAAAAAAAGCTTTGAAACAGCAAAACGTTTCGGAAACAACATCAGACAAAACATTTCGAAGTGTGCACAAAAAAACTAATAGCGTCGGTTCGAGTGAGAAAAAAAAATTGACAGAAATACAAGAACATGGCAAAACGGCAGGAAGAAATGATACTGAGAATGCCAAGAATCCTAAAAATACATCAAGAGGTCAACGGAAAAAGAAAAAGAGCACAATATCAACTGAGGAGAAACGAAGAAAAGAACGTGAAAGAAAGAGAAGACAACGAGAAAAATTAAGGCAAAATGAAGAAAAACACAAAGAATATTGTAGAAAAGAAAGAGAAATTTATCAAAACAAGAAACGCCTAAAGAAAATAAAATCAATTACAGAAATGTCTAAGCGCGAGCAAGCAACACAAAGAGGAAAGTGGCGTATTAAAAAGCAAAAACAGCGACAGAAACTTAAAGAAATAAAAAAAGGAGAAGATTTCATTTCAGTCAATAGTCCACAAGAAAGTAGATCTGGAACACCAATGCAAGAAAGAATTGATATTGATAGTTCAGAAGAAAATCGATCAGCTACACCAATTCGAGACGTTACTCCAGACAGACCGATCAGAGCCATGTCGAAAAGTTCCCCAAAGTTAATAAAGAAACCTCATGACAAAAATGATTCTTTAAAATATAAGAGAGAAAAAGACCAGCTCTTAAGAAAAATGAACGATCTGAAACAATTGTTAGATAAAACAAGTCATGAACTTAAAGTGGAGAAGCTTAAAGCTGAGCATTACAAGAAAAAGCTTCAAAGGTTTTCAAAAAACACTCATCAACCTAATACATCTTCACCGGGAACAAGAGTTAAGGAAATTATGAAAAGAGGTGATCCAGAAACTATAAAGAAACAACTACTGATTGGTGAGGTTTTACAAGAACTGATCAAATCAACAGTAAGAAAATGTTCGAATGAAACTGACAAAAAAGTTGTAGCCAAAATAATCAGTGGAAGGATTTCAAAGAAATATAAAGTATCTAAAAATGTAAAGGGACTAATTTCTTATTACAGGTATAACAGGTCTGTCTTGCAACCAAACATAATACCTTTAAAACAATCAAGAATGAACTTACAACGTGAAAAAATCAAAACAGAAATTCATGACTTCTTTATGAGTGACGCTGCATCCATTCAAGCTCCCGGCAAAAAAGATTGTGTAACTATTGGTAAAAATAAGAAACAAAAACGCTATCTTACAGATTCAATAAAAAACCTACATAGGAAATTTAAAGAAAATTATGAGAATGTTAGCCTTGCAACATTTTACAAGTACAAACCTTTTTGGGTTGTTAAGCGCAATATTGAATCCAGAGATACATGTCTGTGTGTCAAGCATGCAAATTTTGAATACATTTTTAAAAAAAAATGTTACAGTCGCACCAGTTTTGCACTGAAATAAAAACGATTGAAGACCTATTTGCGAATATATCTTGCGAAATCCCAACGGACGAATGCATGTCTAGAAAATGCAGTGTATGTTTTGAAAAAACAAGACAAATAATGAGCCAAGATAATGATTTAAACCAGCAAGTATCACACTATAAATCTGTAACGAAAATTGAAGATAGGATAGATAAAAACCGAAAAGAAATAAAAGTTAAAGTCACTATGAAATCCTTAGTTAGAACAAGCCTCCAGGACATGAGAAAAACATTTGAAGATAATTTAGAAGTTGTGATCCCCCATCACTACAAAGCAAAGCACCAACAAGAGCAAATAAGAGTTTTGAGAGATACCATTACCGAAAAAGAGGCTGTAATAAATATAGATTTCTCAGAAAACTTTAACTGCAAATTTAACGAAGAGGTACAAAGCGTCCATTTTGGAGGTTCGCGTCGTCAAATATCTCTACACACTGGTGCTTTATATTTGAGAACAAATGAAGAATTGCAGTGCTTTTCGTTTTCTGGCGTTTCTGATGATTTGTTACATAATGCATACGCCATTTGGGCCTATTTAAAACCTATTATTGACATAGCTCTTGAAAAAGGCATCAAAACCTTGCATTTTGTAAGTGATGGCCCCACATCACAATATAAAAATAAAACAAATTTCCAACTACTGAGCTATTATGCGTCATTTTACAAAATTCAACATTGCACCTGGAATTTTTTTGAGTCAGGCCACGGCAAAAGTGTCGCTGATGGCATCGGTGGGGCACTTAAAAGAGTAGCCGATCAGTCTATTGCATATGGCAATAACATAACATGCGCCAAAGATTTTGTCGATGCCGTTAAGAGAAATAACAGCAAAATATATTTGTACGAAACAACAACCGACGATATTGAAAAAGTAATTAATTTATCAAATGAGCTCTTGCATGATGGCGTCACCGTCCCAAACACAATGAAAATACGAGAGCTTTTATGGTACAATACAAATCCAAATGTGCTTGTTTTAAAAAACAGAAGTTGCCATAATTGTGAGAAAAATAATTTATGTTTCATTATTTGTTGCAACCATCAGAAGTGGTATTTCCATCCTTATTGCCTAATTATGAATATGATTACGACGATAACGGTGCCATTTCTTCTGGCCATAATAGTGACTTTGAAGATAACTTACCCCTGTCGTCGCTAATTACCCCAAAGATTACCACAAAAAAGTTTTTCCCTGTGTCTGAGAGTGAAATAGAAACGGGTGTTTGGTTGTTAGTCAAATTTGATGCTGAGAATTCGAAACAAAATTCAAAACCCCTATTTTATATATGCCAGGTGTCATTAGTAGGAGAGCAGAAATATGAAGGGAAATTTTTAAGAAAAAAAATCACACGAGAACATACGGGGTTCATATATGGATTTCCAGACGTTGACGATGTTTTTGATTTTAATTATAAAAATGTTCTTGGAAAACTCAATGAGCCCGAAAAATATGGCCGTGGCCTTTTCAAATTCGAAGTAAATACTGATTTATTAGTTTATTATCTAAATGTTCTGTTTGGTTAAAATTTTTGTTAATTTAGATAAACCGATAAACAAAATCTTTAAACAAGTGTACCTCTTTTATTTGTCTCTTCTGTCCCATCGCTGTCCCTACTGTCCCTTTTGTGTGTCTGACTAAAATAAAAACATTTATTTTTGCTTTGTTAAAAATTTACAATTGTAGATTATTTAGAAATAAGAACTGTGTGTAAATAATCTCAAACACTACGATTATATCCGCTTTCCTTTGCCCAAAATGAAAAACACCGACAAAGTAGATGAAAAAAGATAATATCAATAATTAAAATTTATTTTCCTTAAAAGTTTGATGTAATATTTTTAAATTTTTATATCAAAAGAAAGAGGGGAAGTATTCCAACAAAATTTTCAATAGATTGTCTTAAAAAGATGATTATTTTGTTAAATATTTAGGACCGAATGGAGGGGGACAGGAGGGACTTTTTCTATGATTTTAAGATTTTGCTCCTATTTTGCTAGGTTTTAGAACACATAAATGTTATATTTATTATAATTACTGATAAATGTAAAGTTGTAAGAATTAATTAAGGAAAGAGTCCCAGTGATAATTCTTAATTTTTTTTTGGTGTAAAATTTGCCGAAATTCAAAAATTAAAAAAAAAATACCCCTATATAACAAAATCAATCATTCTTTTTTCATTGGAAATCATATCTAAGACCTCTCCATTGGGAATATCTATTTCTCGGTGTACACTCATTAGTGCTAGCCCAGTCATTCTACCTTCACTTGTTGAATTTCTCAGATATGTTTTCAATCTTCTCAACGTTGAAAAGGATCGTTCCGGCGAAGCTGTTGATACCGGCAATATAGCGAATACTTTTAGCAGAGCAAATACACTTGGGTATATATCTATATTGCATTCATTCAATGCATTGAGAGCGTTTGTGGGTAGAGAGAGTGTGTGTCAGAAAAGATACTTAAAATAGCATATTATTTAACTTTTGAACATCAAGGATTTAAACTGATAAGTGTAAAAATAAGAAAACTAAGTTTTGTGCTATGAATTTTTTTAGGTTTTCTCGCAAGTTTATGAACAAAAGATCAATTTAAGTACGGTATGTATTTTCCACACGCGTCTAATTAAATTTATTTTGCTGCTCATGTGGTCTTAGCTTTCTGCGCATTGGTCTTGTAGGTTATTCAATTTGATGTATATGTAATTCATTAAAATATCACGGTACTAAATATTTTATGATTTTTTTTTAATTTTTCCTCATAACCATCATTCTGCTGTATACCATATAGGTTGTAAGTGCAAGATCTATATTGCAAAAAGCCATACTTCGTCCATCGGAACCATCATAATATGTATACACTTACGCGCATAGAACTTGACCAATCACACAATTTTGAAATCAAATGCATTTTCTTAGAAACCAGTCATCACTTATCACTTGAATAAAAAAAGGACATCTCGATTGATATAGCCCCACTGTAGTAGATATTAAACAGTCTTTCGTACAATATACTTTTTGTAATTAAACTCTGGTAAATGGTTGCTAAAAATTGCATTCGATTTCAAAAGTATGATGTGGGTCGATTTCTGTGCACGTAAATTTAGATATTAATACATACAATGTGTCAACGGATGGAATTGATAAGGGGAAAATAATGTTTCCAAAAGTCATTCTTCATAAAAATTCTGCTTGTCGAAAATAGTTATTATCCTAACAAGTGCGGAAAGAGTCACTTTCCCGCAAGCGACTGCCGTTACCCGAACGACGCGAAGCGGAGTTCGGGTAAGCAGTCGAGTGCGGGAAAGTGCCTTTCCGCATGAGTTAGGATCAAATTTTTTTCTACTAGCGTTAAAAAAACCAACATCATTTTTACAAAGTTTATTATTTTTTAATAAACAAAAAATAACAGGTATATAATGTTTACTTATTACTTATTATATATATTTATCGTAAAAGTACAATTGGATGCACTGTGTAAATTAATTGCTGAAGCTAGAGAGGTTGAAGTTGACTGATTCTGCATAGTGGAAGTTTGAAGAGACAGAGGTGTTGAACTTTCATGGACGCTACTGGGACCCGGTGCAATATCTAGGGACGTGGATGTTTCTAAGATGCAACTGGAAGTCGTTGGAATAGCTTGACTGATATTTTCCCGCACTCAGTGCGGGAAAAATTTTCCCGCACGGTGCGGGAAAAATTTTCCCGCACGGTGCGGGAAAAATTTTCCCGCACGGTGCGGGAAACTTAGTCTTTCAGAGACAAAATGAGTGCGGGAAAACGGTGAATTGCGCACGCTAGTAGAAAAAATAAATTTACCATATAAAAATCTGAAATCAGATGTACAGGGTGTTTATTAAGAAAAATTAAAATGCTTTACGAAAGAAGTACAATTACTTACTATTTTCAACAAAATGTTCATAAAACAAAGTTTTTTATAATCCAAAATAAAGCCTAAATACAAATTTTGTAATAAAAATTCAAATTTTTTAATTTAGAATAATAAGTGTTTTTTTTTTGCGACTATTGCAGCGTATTTTCGAAAATGTTCACAAAACAAGAGTGTACTGTACTGTAATTCGGAGGGGTGGGAGGTAGCTATCTGGAATAAATTTAATAATCAGAATTTTGATATCAAAATTTGGATTGAGGCGTTGTTTTGGATTACAAACAGCTTTGTTTTACGAACATTTTATTTAAAATCATAAATAATGGTGCTTCTCTCCTAAAGCATTTTCATTTTTCTCAATTTATTAACACCCTCTGCATCTGATCTTAGATTTTTATATCATGGCAAACTTCAATTTTCGACAAGCAGAATTTTTTTTATAAAGAATGACTTTTGGTCGTAAAATAATAAAGAATTTTTGCTCTTGTCAACTCCGTCCGTCGACAAGTTTGATTCGATCGATCATTAAAGCAAGCTTGTGGGCATACAGACCAAGGATGGCGTTCAACAACAATTTAGAAAGAGATGTGTTATTCAGATTCTAGTCTGTATACTTTGTTAGCCTATGAACTAAGTAGCTTCACGAGCTATGTAGCCTGACTGGTTCGTGCTTGTGTGGGTCTGCGTATAAACATCCCATACCTCGCAAGGTAGCGCGCGGTTGCGGGTAACTATATGGTGAAGATGTAGTTGTACTACGAAACAGCTGTAACGCACTTTAAAAAAAATTTAGTACAAAAAACAAAGTAATAACGATTTGCATAAAGGTTGTATTTTTGCTATTTTTCATGGCGATGCTGAGTGCGAGTGTCGAGGTGCCTACGACGCTCGTCGACATTTCGGGGGGGGGGGGGGGGGGGTTTAAACCCCCTAATCCCCCCCTTGGGTACGGCCCTGAATATGCTGTAATAAAAAAAATAATCGTAACACAAACAACAATTACAGTCTGGGCAAATAAGGCACACAGAGTTCATTTCATTTATTCTTGCAATGAATAAATCCAAAAAATTAGTTGTTAAAAAATCCAAAATAAACTAGACCATCTTAGCAAGAAGAGACTTTGTAAAATTGAGAATCAGTTCTCTAAACCACCTGACGATGCCTAATACAATAAGGATTTGAAGAAATAATGTTAAAGCAGCTATTCATCGAGCTAGATACCCCTCCGAGCGCTGGTACATACCAAAATTTTCCGTATTATTTTCTACTAACACTGTTAGACAACAAGTAGTTGAAAATACGGCAAATTTTGGTATGTAATCTAGAGGTCGGAGGGGCATATAGCCCGAAGAATAGCTGTTTTAGAATTATTTGTTCAAATCCTTATTGTATAACTCATCTTCATGTGGTTTAGAGAGCTGATTCCCAATTTTACAGATTTACATGTACCCCTGGCAAGTATAGACCTCATTCGTTGTTGAGGAACAGGATAGTTTACAATATTCGAAAATATTTTTCTCCGTATTGTTCACATTAAGTTGTAATTGAGCCAGAAATAATTAGTTCACTCCAGTCAACTTTTGCCAGTTATGTTTGACGTGCATTGGCATTATATTTTCGTGTCTTGTGCTCGCTAGGTTTGTGTGACATATTTTAATATGTCACACAAACTGTAGGTACTATGATCTTTATTACCTTTATTAGTTTTGTGCATTAAATTAACTTGGTGGCAGTATTTTTGAAAATTTGCTGAACTTTTGCAGCGAAAGGAATTTTTCAATTTATATTTTTACTACTACAAGATCTAAAGTTGAACAGGTTTGCTTGGGTTTGGAATTCCGAAAAATAATTTTCAGTAACTTATTTAGTATAGTTTTGTTTACATGTTTGGCAACATAGGTACTAATTTTTTGCTGTATTCTTTTGGTGTTTGAGTTTTCGTGTGTCGAACTATATTTACCTTTATTTATTATGTCTGGTTATAATTATTTTCAAGAGAGTAACTTCATTCTCTCCAACGATCCTAGAGATTATTATTTAGTTTCAGTCGCACTAACCCCCGTAGTGACAATATGCATATTCCATATTTCCTGCCTGATCAACGTTCAAGCCAAAAACCGGACGAAAATTAAGAAACATTCGAAAATCTGTGTAGATCTGCCATTCTCATCAACAATTTTAAGTAACTTTTAAGTATATTAAATCCAGCCTAATTTTCTCCAAATTTCCATTTGGATATTTACAGGCAATAAAGAAACCCCGTTGTTTGTTCAACTAATTTTGCAAATTATTAGCCGGTTCGCTTTATTATTCCGGCTGTATTATTTCCCTTTTAATGTCCTCTTGGAAGTACAATGGAAAGTGGAAAGTAATGGATATGGAGACTGTTTTATTTTCGTGTTTATGGCCGCTTTTGCGCCACAGGAAAGAGAAAGGACGAAGAATTTATGTTGCTTTTATCTTTTTACCTCTCTCTACCGAAAATTTTTAATTGTTCGGCGTTAAATTTAGGCGTTTTGCGGTAAACAAGCTGAATATAAAGAAGCAACGAGGTAAAAATTAATTTAAACTCGGTTGTCGGTGCGTGCTTGGGGAGTTTACCCCGAAATAATGCGTAAATTGAAATGGGACTTAAACAGGTTAGTATTGCGGACTTGATGGCTGAAAAATATGCGTTGGTCGTAATAAAAAACAACTTTGTTGTGTTCTAAAAAAACCTGAAATAGCTTATTCTTATCTTCGGTTTATTATGATGGCAGGATCCGTAAGAGGAAGAGGGATGCGGTTTGTAAAACATTGACCTATATTGATATACAGGGTGGCTAAACAAAAACGAAACGTCGGCCTGTCTCGGTGTTTACTATTTGTTATGATAAAAACGCTCAGATACGCGATTCTGTTTTCGAGGGGGAAACCTTTTGAGCATATACTCAAACCCCTACCTGCAACCCCTTGGACAGGGTGGGCTTCACCACTAAAATCTTAAAAGGAAATGGGGTCGAGTTGCACCTCGTTCGAAAGGTATTCCGATTCTCTTTATCACCATACCTAGTTTATGCTTTGAATATTTTACTTAATGCTTATTTCTCTTCAAAAACCCCCTTCAGAATCGCATTTATCCAATTCGCAAACTTAGCACTTTCAGTGGGGTCGATATTTTCTTAAATTTGAAACTGGCTTCCCATTATTTTATTTCGCCATTTTCGGAATTTAAATCTGGTACTAAAATACGAAATAGGTTTAATTTTCACTCGCCCTTAATGCGAAACTTTTATATAACACCTTAATTACCTTGACTTTCGGAAATTAACCCCGTTCTTCATCTTAATTTAGACTCATTTAACAAAACTAACCTTCCCAATTTAAAGACCTTTACTTTACGGCCTTACTTATCAAATTAAACGAAATTATTGCGGCAATTTTTGTTGCAAATGGTCTTCCTGCGAGCGGCAAAGCGAAATCTCCGCGCCATATTTCAGTACTTACAACTTTGCAGGAGATTGTAAATTTTACAGGGGTTTTATATCTTTTGTTTTAAAGTTCTGTGTATAAAATATACATGGATGCATTCTAGGTGTTTGCATCAAAAAGTTTTTAAGAAATAATAAAATTTACGATAAATAAAAAACAATGGTTCTCTTGTCGTTCAGCAGAAACGAGTTTAGCTTAGAGTATTTCTTCCCTGCAGGAGACAATATTAATATTTTTAAAGTTTAAAGGAAAATGCTCTTGTAGCAAGTGGGAAGATAAGGATAAAACAGAAAAATCAGGAAGCTCTTTTACTCAGTCGAGTTATATTAAGGCATACTATTTTGTCATTCGTCACCAGTAACACGTATACGTAAGTTACGTTAATTAGTCAGTTCTAATAACAAGCCAAGTTGTGGTATATTTAGGTGTTATAACAATAATCAAACACATTCATAGTAAAAATAAACATAATTTCATAAATATATTTTTTTAATTTTCCACCTTATTGAAAAATTTTATTTTTCACGTAAGGTCTCCGTGTCAGTATAACATAAAATTAATCGATAAAATCCTTCTTTTGTGCTTATATTCAAAGGCGGCAGCAAAATTAAAGAGATTTTTTTTCCTTCTGTATTTTATGAATAAATCTAAATTGTATCTTAAAGATTTACATCCAAATACTTTTTTAAAAATTACACTCCCGATTTAAAAATAAAAAGATATATAAAATTGCACATCCTGTATGAAAGCACATCAACCTAATTTCATAAATAATAACAACCTTCTTACACAAAGTAATACTAAAAAGGTCATATTTTTCTAATACAAACAGTGCTTCAACTAGAGCAAATACCAACAACATTTAAATTTTAAGTTGCCTATCATCTGCACACAGCCAACGATCACTCTGCTGGTCATCAAGACCCAAAGACCTTGCTACTGGTCATCAAGACTCAAGAAACTTGTTACTGGCCCTCAAGACCCAAAAAACTTGCTCAATACTACTGTTACATTGTTGGTTTGTTGAACCCACAGCGTTAAAAATGAATGACACATTCTCTCTCTCTCTCTCTCTCTCTCTCTCTCGCTCGACCTTCTAGAACCCTATGGAATGCAGGTTTTTAGATATTTCCCACCAATATTTTACTAAATATGTTAAATTGGATCTCTTCGGTCTGGGTCCAGTGATGTTAATTAGCACAAAAGTCTAAATGAACATTTAAAATGTTCTTCTTTTAAAAGATTTTCTGCTTTTTCTGTGTAAAAACTATAATTTACAACAGTAAAACGTAACCAATCTTCAGATGATTCCACTTAACCAAACCTTATGGATCGTCACAATTGATTCTGTATTTAACGTGTTGCTATAAATTTGACTAGGTTATCAGCAGAGGCATTAACAAACCTAAGATCAACAGTCAACTTTATTTTACTTTAAATTTTGTCTACTCTCTGAAAAATAAATTACAGTAAATACAGTAAAAAACACAACCTACATTTATAAATCTTGTCATCTTAACAAGGCGTTTTATTCCCCCTGTTATATGAGTTTGTATAAGACTTGTTATAAAATCAAAATCAAACGAAGTGTGGCTAAATAAAACGAGGGGTTGCCGGTGTGGGTTTTGCTTAAACGTAGAAAAACTTTGTCTTTCGTCTACATTAAAGAAAGACAAAGATAGCTCATGAACTTTACACTTAGGCAGGAACGTTTAAGAGACTTTGATTTCTTTCAAATATTTATCTTATGATCGGTTTTTCAAAGAATTTAATCCGGTAATAAATTTACCTGACGCTTAGAGACACTTTTTCCAATGATATTAACATATGTGTTCAAGACGGGCCACTTTCGATTCACTTCCAATATCGTGCTGACGGGATATCACGTATCTTAGCAAATAAAATGAAAGAAAACAGGTCAACGCAAAGCGAAGTATTA
Organism: Philopedon plagiatum; assembly: GCA_963971165.1. Lineage (NCBI taxonomy): Eukaryota > Metazoa > Arthropoda > Insecta > Coleoptera > Curculionidae > Philopedon > Philopedon plagiatum. The sequence continues at coordinate 82,787,801 of OZ020195.1, forward strand.
TTGTTCGCGAACATAAATTATTTTTTGCAATTTCGGGAACAAAGTTTGCCTTTTAGTCTTTCCAAATAGGGACTAAGGTGCTTCATTTAATTCCTAGGAACTAAAATGTTTCCTAGCAACGCATAAATAAAAAATTAAATTTATATTTAAATGGATGTTTATATAAGTACAATTTACAATATTAAATAATTATAATCGATTTATTTCATCGAGAGTATGCTGTACGCCGCTACTTGATGTAGAAGTACATACGACAGCTTCAGAAACTAGTCTAAATGCTTGACTGGAAATGTCTCCAAAAGGTTCGGGAATTTGCGAAGTTTCCATGTCACCATGTCCAAATATTTTGTGGGCTAGAGGCTTTTTTTATTGTTTATGGAATGGGGATGGCTGCTGATTTCCATCTTCCATGCTTTTTAAACCATCCACAGATGCACCAGAGTCAGCTAATAAAGAGGCGGATGTCCTTCGAAAACAGTGTCCAGTATATAATGATGAACTGGGTAGATTTAAAAGTACTTTTTGGGGTAGTTCTCCAAATATATTTTTACCGACTGACTGCATAGCATATCGATTATTTTGATAACGATTGAAAAATCTTGAATAAAGGATCTCAGCTTTTCTTAGAACCATATAATTTCGGCACAGTTCAGTAAAAGTGACTGTATTTTTTATGAATTTTTAACAATAAAATTCCTCTCCGTCGTGTTTCTGGTATCTTTAATATTAATCAGAATTGAGTGACCCAAGTCAGTAACATCATCCACCGTCAACTAAACTAACTCATAACCTCTCCAGGCTCCTGCGACGCCAACAATAAGTGCTATCTAAAAATAATTATATTCATGAGGATTGCTAAACTTATAAAATGTTTACTACGAATACTAACCTTTGGCATTAAAAACTAATTGTCTGGGGCCCTCGACAAAAGTTTGTCAACCTGGCCTCCATTTACTGCAAGCAAGCAAGTGTTAATGTTTGTTACTGATGGCGCATCAAGAACTAAAAAATGCCTGTCCCGATTTGACACAAGTAACGTGTATACTTTATGCATTACATCTTGTAGCAAAAGCTCTTCGTCTCTTTTATTCAGATGTAGATGCACTAATAGAACATACTAAAACAGAAGGTATTTCGCCAATCCCCAAAGCGACTTCGCAATTTCATGCAGGTCCTCCTGGCATTCCAGAACCTCCAGAGCCAGTTTTGAAACAATGGGGAACATGGTTACAAGCACCTTTTAGAAGTTGTAGTAGTGGGCCCTTGCATTAAGTGCTCCAAGTCCACTGCGCATGCGCCAGAGCTGCGCAGACGCATGTCACCTATCAGATGTTATCTGTCATAGGTCATACGTCATCTGTCAACTATCAAATGTCACGTTTCCGTGTTTTTACCTGTTTTGTAGCTGTTTCATTTTTCTTTCTTGAAACAGGGTCTGCTTTTGGAAGCAACTATTAATCAGCTACAAAACAGCAAAAAAACAGACCCTGTTTCTGAAAACAACTACGAAATAGCTACAAAACAGCTAAAAACAGACCCTGTTTCTGGAAACAACTCCTAAACAGCTACAAAACAGCTAAAACACAAACCCTATTTGACAAATCAACCATGAAATAGCTACAAAACAGCTAAAAACAGACCTTGTTTCTGGAAACGTGACATTTGACGGATGACGTGTGCCTATGATAGATGACGTCTAATAGGTCACGTGCGACTGCGCTGCTGTGGTGCATGCGCAGAGGGCTTGGAGCACTTGATGCAACAGCCCTCTACTGCAACAAAATTTTGCTTATGCTAAAAAGTTAATAGTCATATTAAAAATTTCGAACTGACATATTATAAGGGTCATTAAAAAACGAGAAGTGAAAATAAATCAAGAATAAAGTACCTGTTATTTGAAAGAAAGGTAAAGGAATGTTACAGGGATAAGATGTTTGTAATATCAATCAAAGTTCAGATTTCAAATTTGATAATGAAAATCTTTTAAAACAGAACATTACAGGAGCATAGCCGATATAAATGAGCGTACCATTCATCAAGTACCTAGTGTTCAAAAATTTAGGGCACTGACTGAAAAGTGTGCAAAAATAGGTAGACAACGTGTAGAGTAATGTCTCTTTGTATTTATGTTTTCGTTGTTCAATAAATTATGAACTTTGGCTAAATTAGTATAATTATCACTTTAATCATAATGAAGTAAAAAAAACAAACTTTGAGATACAACGTTTAAAGTTAAAATCTGAGATTTATTGACATTAAAAAGATCTTTTTCCTTTACCATTTTTACTTTCCCTTTAAATAACTTTAGTCTTGGCTTATTTTCACTTTTTCTCGTGTTTTAACGACCCTGTATGTTAATTCGAAATTTTGAATATGGCTATAAACTTTTCAGAATAAGCAAATCTTTCTATAGATGTTGACTTTTTCTTCTAAAATGTCAAATAAGAAAATTTATTTTCCTAAAAGGATTATTTCTTTGAATTATATCAAAGATTTTCTCATCTTAGGATATTTTACTGTATCTTAAAAGTTTACTAAACACCTAAACCACGCTATCATAACCCGCCAACAACCCCATCATTTTAAAAATACTTTTCGCCGCTTTTCTGTTTACCAGTTGCTTATTTATTAAACCTACTTATTTCCACCTACGCTGTATCAACACATAAATAAATATATTGAAGACATGCCAAAAACATCAAAGAAACGATGTTAGCTTTATGATTAAGTGACGTCTCAAAAAGGTAAGGTAAACAAACAAGTTTTAAAATTAACCACCAGGAAAAGAAAAAATGAGGAAAATAGGATTATTTTCTTATTTATAATAAAATTTATTAATTGGTACCAAATAGTGAACGTATGGGCCTAATAAGGGTTGGACGTATTAAAAAATTAGTAGGTTGTAATTCTCATGTAAGTTAGGTAGAAGATCCTAATTTAAACCAACTGAAAAAAAAAACCTTATATTTTTGTTTAACTATTTTTACACATATTAAAAATATATATTTTGAATAAAAATGTCGTGTTTTTTTTATTTCAGATATATCTGGCATACTGTTATATGTAGTAGTTTATTTACGGAAGATATTCCTAAGGGAGCAGGAAAAAATACGTTAGAAAATCTGAAGTGGCGGATTGTTATACCCGGTTATGCTGTCGCACAAAAATCAAAAGGTGCCGGTTGTCAGTACCGAATCCCTAAAAAACTTGCCTGGAAAAAAGGAAAAGGGGAGTTGTGATTTTACGGGAAATCTATATTTAAATATTGTTTTACTGAAAAAAGTTAAGTGCTCGTTTAAAATAAATTCATATTAATATTATTATCAAATTTAAAATGAACTGAAGCAGTTTCTTTAGCTTACTGCACAGACAGATTTGCATATGGAGCATTATAAAGCATCTGGTACATCATGCTGTCAAAGACTAAAAGATAGCGCTGTCAAAACTTACAGAACGTTGGCATTATAATTTCGAATTTCTTGGTGTTTGCTTGGGTTATATTAGAGTCTGGCTGGCGAGCCAGACAGAGCCGTAAATTTTTTTTATTTGTACTGGCCATGTTACATTAGATTTTCTGACCTAAATATCCCCAAAAATTACATATTAGTTAACATTTCTGAAGAAATTCTCACCGGCCCCTTTTTACATGCCCTCCCCCCGCCCCCACCCACCGTTAATTTTTATAACATCCGTTACACAAAATTAGCTTTTCTGACCTTAACAAAAATAATTCAAAAAAATTATTACCTCTATGGCTAAATGAAGAGAGATAAGGAAAAATTACTTGACAATTCGGAAGTGTTGAAGAAAAGTAACCACAATGAAATTTAGCAGAATATTTTTATTTTTATGGAAGGAAAATTGTTTTAATTAATTGTTTAAAACCAAGAAGAATTTGAGCAATGGAATATTATTTTTGCACAAATCTAACGACAAAATAATGGTATAAAGAGTAATTGTGGTATGTTATTGAAGATGAACGGTATATTTTTTGGTAAAATCCACATTATAATGATAAACTTTATTTTTCCTACATTTTATATTGGCGTATGTAAAGGTAGTAACAACTTAGTCAGCATTATGATAAATAAGATGCCCATCTGCAATAAAAGCGTATATAGTTTTATTTTAAAATATTAAAGAAATTGTTTTTCTTTCACTTTCCTGTATTGGAACATAAAATTTTGCCAAAGTAATCAATATTTTATCAAAAATGTTACCAAAAACATTACTTTAATTACACCATCTTGTGTAGTTAATTTTATTCGTTTTTAAGTTCCCTCTTCATTAAAAACAAACGAAAAAGTATCCCAGGTTTTGTAGTAGCCATTCTCAGTTAAATTCTTGATTAGATAAACATTTAGGCAGTTGCAGAAAAAAAAATAACGCTGTGTTAAACTGAATATATTTTGTTTTTAACTATGAATTAGGATTTAACGCTTGATTAAAAGTTTTCTGCAACCGACTGTTAGTTTACTAATTCTACACATTTTCTATTCATTTCATATTTAATTTAAAAACATTCCAAATGCTCGCCAAATGTTTTTCCTGTTCTTTTATTAAAACTGAGGATCTGTAAATAAATAATATCAGAAAAACAGCGCGGAATGCTTAAGAATTAAACAATAATTCTGCATAATTACTAGCGAGGGTGTTAAAGTTGCGACGCGTTAGCATATTTAAAGCAGAAGATTATTAGCCACGATTATGTCATCGTACGTGAGGCAGAAGACAATAGAGAATGAAGATTCTTTGTGCTGTTATATTACATGGCAAGCAGCTTTGCAAATAGGAGAAAATGAAGCTGGAATTAAGGAGATGTAATGTTTTGTTTTAAGTTAACAATGTTGGCATGCAAATGTGTCCTTTAGATTTATTTACATAGCAAACATGAATGCACCTGAAGCTGTTTTATAAGAATTTTTTGTTTAGTTGATGTATATCATTTAGAAAGAATAACAAAAATGTGTACAAATACAATGCCATTTTTAAAGCCATTTTTGGCACCAAAATATTCATACTGGTAACAGAAATGCTTGGTATCCTCCAAGTTTTATTATTTTATTATTTATTTATTTATTTAACATTACATTACAGGGAAACTCCAAATAGTACAACCCTTGGATGAATTAAGAATGGATACGGGATGATTTAACATTCTTTGAAGCCAAAACAAACCATTCTAAGCGACACTGTAAAAACAATTTGTAAACATTGGCCACATCTTATTTGACCTTGTATTTTCGTACAAAAAATACGTTAGAAGCAACACAAGATTTACTAAAAGTAATAAAAGCCCTAAAATACTTTATTTTCTGCTAAATAATAATAAATTTAAGTTAAAAAACTTTTAAATATTTTATTTGTAAAGGTTTATTTAAAGTCGCTAAGAGTCATTTATAAATCTATAAGTCGCATTTTTTCTTTTCTAGTTCATAAGACAAAGACATACGTTTAACCGAGTGTTTAGACCGTGGATGAATAAAGAATCATCCAAGGTAATTTGACGTCAACCGCTCGGCTGTTGAGAGGAAAGCAGAGACAGCAACGCTCGTGAGAACCGTATTTGTCTGGCAAAAATTGGACCGACTCGGATCACATTACGACACTCCAATGCTATTTTATCTCTTTCTACTACCATTCTTGATTCAATTACGTATTTCCTTAAAGTTCGTAAACTGGACCTCTGGGGTACGATGTTTTCATAACAAATAACAAATAAACAGGCTTCAAGTTCGATACGCTCACAGTATACGGAAAACCGAATCCTTTCAAATTCATCCAAGGTACAGCCCATACAAAAAAAAGGAAAACAAAAAGAGAGAAGAAAACAATGTAAAAAGTACAAATGCGGTAAAACAAACTTATCCGGTCCAACAATACAACACATCAAAGTTTCGTTCTGTTTGTCTGCCTGCCCGTATTTGACTTTAACAGGTCGGGAACTGGAATTTATGAAAGATTTTCGATAAGCAACTTTTCGAAAATATTTTTCCAAGAAAAAATATTCACTGATAATATTCCTAGTGCTTAAATTATTAGTAGAAATTTTTCCGGTAATTAATTTAAGCTGGTGGGATATTCGGTAAGAAAATTTCGCACCTTGTAAAATTTTAGAAATATTTTTAAAAATTTGAAAATACTTTATTTTAAGATTTTCTCTAATCCGTGATATACCCAATAGTGACTGACCTGACCTACTTTATGCGAACTTAAATTATCGTACTATAAAAGGGATAACAGAGGGAAAGAAATAATTGATGGAAAATCAGAAAATCACGCCATGATAACGAAATTACCCCCGAATTTCCCAAGACGCAAAGACAAAACAAATTTGGCTCAATTTTCTTGAACTTCCGAGATAAAATCTAGCCCCATGTCGCCCTCCTGTCCTGTTGTTTAATTTGCGGAGGATCCCTGAAGAAGGCGTCAAAGCTTTGCAAATGTAAAGTGGCGGCACTGCGTGGCAGATTCTTGGGTCTGATTCTGCCATCCCCAGAGAGCCAGGATATTCCGGTAACGTGACGTTTTTGTCGTATTGGCTTTTTAGAGAAAAATGATGTGAGAAGTGAAAAAGAAAATTAATACCTGTAAAAAAATGGTTTTCAGAAGTCTTTATTTTATTTGGTGAAGAGTCTTTCTCGTTGTCTGATTTTGATTGCTTTTAAACTATTGCAAATGTGGTTGGAACATTTGAAAGCAATAATATGTTTGTATGTGTATAATAACAGTATATTATTCACGTTGTACGAGGTGAGTTAACGCCTACTAGTACTATACTTTGTATCCAGAGCCGTTCACTTGCAAGCCGTTTCAGTTGTTTACAAATGTGGCTGCTAACTTAGATTTTTACAATTTCTCGAAAACTAGACATATAAACAGATTAATATTTACGAGGTAAGTTAATGCCTACTAGCACTACAGTTTGTACTCAGCGACGTTTACTTGCAAGCAGTTTCAGTTTTTTACAAATGTGGCTGCTAACTTAGATTTTTACAATTTCTCGAAAACTAGACATATAAACAGATTAATATTTACGAGGTAAGTTAAGGCCTACTAGCACTACAGTTTGTACTCAGCGACGTTTACTTGCAAGCAGTTTCAGTTTTTTACAAATGTGGCTGCTAACTTAGATTTTTACAATTTCTCGAAAACTAGACATATAAACAGATTAATATTTACGAGGTAAGTTAATGCCTACTAGCACTATAGTTTGTATTCAGCGACGTTTACTTGCAAGCAGTTTCAGTTTTTGTACAAATTTGGCTGCTAACTTAGATTTTTACAATTTCTCGAAAACTAGACATATAAACAGATTAATATTTCCAATGTAAGTTAATGCCTACTAGCACTACAGTTTGTACTCGGCGACGTTTACTTGCAAGCAGTTTCAGTCTTTTAGAAATGTGGCTGCCAACTTAGATTTTTACAATTTCTCGAAAACTAGCATATGAACAGATTAATATTTACGAAGTAAGTTAATGCCTACTAGCACTATAGTTTGTATTCAGCGACGTTCACTTGCAAGCTGTTTCAGTTTTTTACAAATCTGGCTGCTAACTTAGATTTTTACAATTTCTCGAAAACTAGACATATAAACAGAATAATATTTACGAGGTAAGTTAATGCCTACTAGCACTATAGTTTGTATTCAGCGACGTTCACTTGCAAGCAGTTTCAGTTTTTTACAAATTTGGCTGCTAACTTAGATTTTTATAATTTCTCGAAAACTAGACATATAAACAGATTAATATTTCCAATGTAAGTTAAGGCCTGCTAGCACTATAGTTTCAATCCAGAATCGGTCACTTGCAAGCCGTTTCAGTGTTTTACAAATTTGGCTGCTAACTTAAATTTTTACAATTTCTCGAAAGCTAGACATATAAACAGATTAATATTTCCAAGGTAAGTTAAGGCCTGCTTGCACTATAGTTTCTATCCAGAATCGGTCACTTGCAAGCCGTTTCAGTGTTTTACAAATTTGGCTGCTAACTTAGATTTTTACAATTTCTCGAAAACTAGACATATAAACAGATTAATATTTCCAAGGTAAGTTAAGGCCTGCTAGCACTATAGTTTCAATCCAGAATCGGTCACTTGCAAGCCGTTTCAGTGTTTTACAAATTTGGCTGCTAACTTAAATTTTTACAATTTCTCGAAAGCTAGACATATAAACAGATTAATATTTCCAAGGTAAGTTAAGGCCTGCTTGCACTATAGTTTCTATCCAGAATCGGTCACTTGCAAGCCGTTTCAGTGTTTTAAAAATTTGGCTGCTAACTTAGATTTTTACAATTTCTCGAAAACTAGACATATAAACAGGTTAATATTTCCAATGTAAGTTAAGGACTGCTAGCACTACATTTTCTATCCAGAATCGGTCACTTGCAAGCCGTTCCAGTGTTTTACAAATTTGGCTGCTAACTTAGATTTTTACAATTTCTCGAAAACTAGACATATAAACAGATTAATATTTACGAGGTAAGTTAATGCCTACTAGCACTATAGTTTGTATTCAGCGACGTTCACTTGCAAGCAGTTTCATTTTTTTACAAATTTGGCTGATAACTTAGATTTTTATAATTTCTCGAAAACTAGACATATAAACAGATTAATATTTCCAATGTAAGTTAAGGCCTGCTAGCACTATAGTTTCAATCCAGAATCGGTCACTTGCAAGCCGTTTCAGTGTTTTACAAATTTGGCTGCTAACTTAAATTTTTACAATTTCTCGAAAGCTAGACATATAAACAGATTAATATTTCCAAGGTAAGTTATGGCCTGTTTGCACTATAGTTTCTATCCAGAATCGGTCACTTGCAAGCCGTTTCAGTGTTTTACAAATTTGGCTGCTAACTTAGATTTTTACAATTTCTCGAAAACTAGACATATAAACAGATTAATATTTCCAATGTAAGTTAAGGCCTGCTAGCACTATAGTTTCAATCCAGAATCGGTCACTTGCAAGCCGTTTCAGTGTTTTACAAATTTGGCTGCTAACTTAGATTTTTACAATTTCTCGAAAACTAGACATATAAACAGATTAATATTTCCAATGTAAGTTAAGGCCTGCTAGCACTATAGTTTCAATCCAGAATCGGTCACTTGCAAGCCGTTTCAGTGTTTTACAAATTTGGCTGCTAACTTAGATTTTTACAATTTCTCAAAAACTAGACATATAAACAGATTAATATTTCCAATGTAAGTTAAGGCCTGCTAGCACTATAGTTTCAATCCAGAATCGGTCACTTGCAAGCCGTTTCAGTGTTTTACAAATTTGGCTGCTAACTTAAATTTTTACAATTTCTCGAAAGCTAGACATATAAACAGATTAATATTTCCAAGGTAAGTTAAGGCCTGCTTGCACTATAGTTTCTATCCAGAATCGGTCACTTGCAAGCCGTTTCAGTGTTTTACAAATTTGGCTGCTAACTTAGATTTTTACAATTTCTCGAAAACTAGACATATAAACAGGTTAATATTTCCAATGTAAGTTAAGGACTGCTAGCACTACATTTTCTATCCAGAATCGGTCACTTGCAAGCCGTTTCAGTGTTTTACAAATTTGGCTGCCAATTTAAATTTTTACCATTTCTCGAAAACTAGACATATAAACAGATAAATATTTACAAGGTAAGTTAAGGCCTACTAGCACTATAGTTTGTTTCCAGAGTCCCTGTTCAGCAGAAAATTGTACTCCAGTCAGTCCATTGTAATCATGTTTAGTAAATTTTACAGGCACTCAAACATTGTCTTCGGAAATGTCGATAACAAAAATATTCATGAGACCTTCCAAAAAAGTCAAAATTTGTCATGTCTCAGATTCTCCTGAAAATAGGTTTCCTTGTCAATGTGATACCGAAGAAAACGAAAAAATCATCCATTTCATCCCATCTCTTCAGGAAATATATTTTTCGTTGGAAAATGCCGATTTAAAAAAAAAATTATGCATAAGATTCCGCCCTTCCAAAAAAGTCAAAATTTGTCATCTCTCAGGTGTTCGAAATGTCCCCCTTCAACTACCAAACACTTTTTCACTCTTTTTCTAAATACATTTCGCACCCGTCTTAACATTTCAGGGTTCACTAATAAGCAGGCAAAGCGAATTCAGTCTTTCATATCATCTAAAGTTGTAGGTGCAGTGGCCATCACTTTGTCCTTTATAAAACCCCACAAGAAAAAGTCAAAGGGGTCAAATCCTAGCAATAAACTGAGAAATAATAATAAATAATGAATAATAATTCTGAAATAAGTGAACTTGATGTATTGGTAAAATTTATTTATTTTGTGAATTTAATTAACTATAATTCCGTAACCCAAAAGCAAATCAACACATAGTTTTTACGTTGATTCGAATTTTATCAAAAAAGTACATCATCCCATTTAAAGTTCCAAACTAACCCACACCTCTCATAATAGAGGGACGGGGTAAATGTCAAAAATATGTTTGAATATCTCCCTGCTAACTTACAAAAATTTTATGAAAATATTTTGATCCGTTTTAGGGAATAAAAATACCCACCCTGTATATATCTGTTTCTTTAAGGGCACAAAGGAACAGAAAAACTAAATAGCCCAAGAGTTGGCAACAACGCTAGCGATTAGCTCCTCGCAGCAGCGGGAATTTAAGTTAAGAATAATATATTACATACCCCTACGAATAACAAGTGACGCGAAAACATCGATTTCATGATAAAGGTTATAGCGCGATATAATAATATATAATTCGAATTAAAATTCGATTATGAAAATAATTTATAACCAGATAACCCGATTTTTAAAATAATACGATTTCCCCCACCACTAGTACATATAGAGTACAGAAGGAGTCAGAAATAAATTAGCGGAAATTTTAGATTTACCACCGGCGCAATCTAAACATCTTGTAGTAATAAATTCTCCCCTTTTTAAGAGACTTCCTAACGCGAAGACAAAGATGTTTATTCGCCATTCACCCTCTTCGCCATTAGTTTATATTTGAAAGTCAGAGTATACACATGCAAACAAAAGATAGAGGAAATGATGTTCGCATTGCAGACCCAAGGGCCAAAGTAACACAGATTCAGTAATCAATCATGGCTGCTTGTCGCTCCGTCTTTCTCCTCTATTTACCGAGTCTGGGTCGTCTTGCGAGACTTATTTAACTCGAGAAAGGCACTGCATAATGGCACAGTATTTTGTAATTCTATTTTCTTTATTTTGCAATTTAGCTTTTAAATTTTGAGCCTGTTTTCTTGATGTACCTCTTTATGCGTTCGATGGAATAAAGACTAAAGGGCCGTTCTGTAAATTACACTGTGGAAAGGTTTTACAAAAAGTCTTGCCGAAAGCAAGATGAACTTTTTAAATTAAAGAAAGTTACTTTAAAATAAGTACATTTTGTCTTTGATATAATTCAGGCTCGGCCCGACCATAAGGTCATTTGGTTAATAACCCACCTAAAATTTTCAATAATTAACCTCTTAATTTATTTTTTAAAACCGAAATCTTCTCTTTCAAAAAAGTGCAAGTTCCATGCAAAATCTTCCCCAGGAATAATCAAGTCACCGTATACAACGTTGATCAAACCAAGCTTGCTCCGGACTCGCCGTATTTTAAATTGACCTCATAGGTGTATATGGACTACATAAAATGCATTAAAGCTAAGAGAGAAACAAACATACGCTTAAAAAGAGACACTTTGTAGACTGCCAACCAATAATATCGCTTTTGGGGCGCGCGTGGTTGTCAACGTCGCCGCGCCGGGTGTCGTGTTGTCGCAAATTCTGGATCACTAATGTAAATCTGACCAATTCATTACTAAAACAATATTCGCGATTCTCGATACATTTAACCATTTAATGTAAGCTTACCTAATTTTATTTTAAGATATATAGGTAATTACTAGTAATAATAATATTAATAACTGTAACTGTGCCTATCAAACATTAAAACCTACTAATTACGACTTTGACAATAAGTTGCCAACGCAGCTGCAGCATCCAACTCGTCTATCGATTTAAAACTGAGGGCATGCGCTCTAGGTGTGTTATCCTTTAGAGTATTTTCGCGAGATCCCGTTGATCTATCTTGAACAGCGTGTCACGTGTATGGCACTTAATATATCAATGCAGATATCACGTGACTTATATTCCCAGCCGTTCACGGTTGGCCAACGGGATCTTGCAAAAGAATACCCTTTTCTCTTGTCGATGTCGATGTGTCAGAATTAATTGCCAACATAACAACAGAATTTTTATTATAAATTCCTCAAAAACTTAATAAAGGGCTACCAAAAATACCGTTTAGTTTTGGTTTGGTGTTTTGTCGTATTTGTAAAATACTTTCATTTGTGTATGTGGTAGTACTGTTCTGTTAGAGAGTCGTCAATCCATAAGAAGTGTTGAGGATGAGAATCTGAAATGGCACATTGTGGGGAATATAAATTGGATTTCTGTAAACCCTCTAACTTGAGAGCTCACGTTAAAAGGAAACATCCAGGTACCTACATTTCAATTGTTTCATATTGTTCAATCATAAAGAAAATTCACTAAACCTCAAAAGAACCTGTTTATTTAAATTCATCAAAGAAATACCTATTTATATAACATCAAAAGCAGTTTAGCATTATATCCACATATATATTTTCGCATAACCATTATTTCCAATATACTCATACCTACACGTTACAAAAAAATAAATATTTATTTCATTTAAATCCTACTTCCGACGAACAAAATAATGTCAATAACTCTACACATCGATTTCGAGCCATTTTGTTCATATTTTTCACTTTTTCCAATTTAAAAAATAATGACATCAGGTAAACTCTGACTCTTATAAAGCAATTTGTTTTATGTTTCAAAAGGATCTTCTATATGAAAAAAATAAATCGAGATCAATACCAAATAAATTACGTTGGAGAGGGTTAAAAAATTACAGGCTGGGACACATTAATCATTTACTTTGTATTGTGTTTTGTAATTTTGTTTAGCAATGTGCGTATTTCAGTTCTTTGTACGAAACTGTAAGAAGAAATATACACATAATTTATTCGAGTAATCAAATTGCATTTTGAGTTTTTCCTTTGAAAAACTCGATGTATGAATAGAATTTTTGAGATTTTAATCCTAAGTTGGGGCAAGTCTTTAGGTCTACATAAACGTTTCGTAATAATTACATTTCTACAAACCCATTAATAAAATAATTTGACATTTGTTGCAAATTTTTTAATCCAAATTGTAGATAAGCAAAGAGATTCGCCAGCCCTGTACAACGTATTGGCTACACCAGCTGAATCTGTCCAATGCATGGGCGAAAAAGTGCGTTTGTACGCATTTGGCGCCAGTCAAGTTTTTAAAAGTCAACTAAGACGGCAACTAAGCGATCAGAACCGGGCCGACGCCATTTGCACTTCTTGGTAAAAGGGAAGCAGTGTTTGGTTGTGTTGATTGGTGAGCTTTTAGAGCCTTTTCAGACTGATATACTGTCTGCAAGATACGCGTACTCAGGCGCAGCTTAAACATATGTTTAAATGGATCGCGTGGATACCGTATCGCGATTCTAAATTTCAGGATGCATTCCTTCCAGCCGCCATCGAGGAATCGCGTATCCCAAAACAAAATATAAAATTTTTATTAAAATCTCACTGGTGGGTTATATTTTTATGATTAATAAAAAAGATAATTATATGTAATAAAAATTAGCATTTATTACTAAATAAAATATTCGCGTCATGTAGTGAGTGTATATTTTATTGCATCAATTTTTAAGAACAGTCCTGTCTATCACAAGGCAAGCGTTCTGCAAGGCGCAAGCCCGTAGGGCACCGTCTTTGTTTTGTTGTTTTTGTTCTTGTCTAGAACATATAAATTTGAAGTTGCCTTTGTCTTTGCATTCTTTTCGAGATAGAATGGCTCGGCCGAGGCGGCGCGGCGCTAGGCATGCTGTCTCCAAGGTGTCGCCAGTTCTACAAAATTTTCGTAAGTATGGGAGAAATGTAAGGGTTCGTTAATTAGTTTTATTTTTAATAACAATGAAAATCCTTTTTATTTTGATTTCAATTATTTTTTTATAAATAATATTTCATAAGGACTAAAAGAATGATCACAATATTAATGAATGACTTGTTCTTTTTTCCTTTGACACTCAAAATTTCTTGGTTCAAAATACATTTGCAAACTAGCTTTCAAAGGAGTTACTGACTAACAATTGAATCCTGATATTAACAAAAAAAACCTTATAGAATTTTAAAAAAATAGATCTGACAACCTTGGTTATGAGGTCGTCTCTTTGAAACCCGTTAAGACTTTTTTGTGTCATCAGACTGACTTTGAATAAATTATATGTCCTCTTTATTTTTAAATCCTATGGTTACAGCTCTTTCTATCTCTTTCCGAATTACTCAGAATCGAAGTTTTTAATTATAATTTCTATTATGATTTTTACAACACGCTAAACCAATTATTTAGATAATCGAATTATCAATTCCTAATATACATATTATTATAAATACAATAGGCAGAACTGACGTGAAAGGAAGATCCTTGAACGATTTGCTTAGGCAGTATATGCACTATGTCTAAAGAATACTCTCCATCCCATATGTGACAAGGGATCTAATTTCGAGAAAAGCAAGAAACCTTTTAGAAAATGAATCAATTACTTTTTTCAAAGTAGAATTGACACAGTTTGTTTCAATGCTTTTTTCAATCAATAATGACTATTACTTGCCCTGTGGAACATCCCAATTCCTGAATAATTGAATGTAGATAAAAAAGTCAAGCGTCAAAAGACAAGTATATAAACTTTTTATAATTTGGCACAAGAGGTCGAGAATTAGTAAAATAAAAATATTTTCAAGCGTTTTCAGCAGGGCTAGGTTTTCAGTGGTAGACTAGTGATAAACCATGTTTGCTAAGGTAAGGATGTGTAAAATATTTTCCTACGACCACCTATGAAAGTGAGTAAAAAAGCACGGTTAACTTGGCGAGAAAGCGCCTTATATCATACGCGTGTTGAAAAGTACTTTTCAACACGTGTGTTGAAAAGTACTTGTTTCATTTGTTTTATTTTCAGCATACTTGATGAAAATATTAGTGTTGAAAGTGAGGGTTAAAAATTTTTGTGGTCGTAGGAAAAATATTGTACAGGGTCTTCCAACGAGGACTGAACAGGGGCTCATTTTTGGGCTTCCTTGTATTTAAAGAAAAATCTAAAATAGCCAATCGATGTACTTTTTCCTGCAGAATTCAAAAATGAAACCAAAAATTTATTTGAACCAGAAACAAAAGAGTTACGCTATGGATAAGGTGTTTTTTAAGTGGAACATAGCTTTTTTTATACGATTTTCGGAACGAGTGATTTTTTTTATGTCCGTTCTGATTAAAATATTTAATATTGTGACAGCTATTTTTATTAAATTTTAATGTTTTATCCAGTATAATTTAACTTTAACCTGTTTGAAACATACACTAGGTAATAAAGTTAAAATCACCTTGAAATCCTTCAAAGTCAAAAAATTTGACAAATTTACTATAATATTGCCGAAATGAAATATTCATTAGATGAGAGATTGCAGATTGTTATCTTGTTCTACAAATGCCAAGAAAATGCAAGAGAAGCAAGGAGAAGATTTATTGCAATCTCTCATCTAATTAATATTTCATTTCGGCAATATTATAAGTAAATTTGTCAAATTTTTTGACTTTGAAGGATTTCAAGGTGATTTTACCTTTATTACCTAGTGTATGTTTCAAACAGGTTGAAGTTAAATTATACTGGATAAAACATTAAAATTTAATAAAAATAGCTGTCACAATATTAAATATTTTAATCAGAACGGACATAAAAAAAATCACTCGTTCCGAAAATCGTATAAAAAAAGCTATGTTCCATTTAAAAAACACCTTATTCATAGCGTAACTCTTTTGTTTCTGGTTCAAATAAATTTTTGGTTTCATTTTTGAATTCCGCAGGAAAAAGTACATCGATTGGCTATTTTAGATTTTTCTTTAAATACAAGGAAGCTCAAAAATGAGCCCCTGTTCAGTCCTCGTTGGAAGACCCTGTACATTACTCGTATGAAAGTAATTTTCGCACACTCGTGGGATTATCGCACTCGGCTGTCGCCTCGTGCGACAACATTCTCACTCGTGTGAAAAATGTCACTTTCAACACTTGTTATGTAATATACTATTGTTTCTGTATATGTGGGTATATAGTCACACAATGATCTAGGAAAATGGAGTTGAAAATAAATTAACGAAAAGGGTCTTAAAGGTCCTCAATATATTACAGCAAATAGAGTAGGGAATGAAAACAAGGCAATTGAAAATTCGATTATCCGAATCTGACCCAAGACTGATTCGTGTTTCCAATAAATCTGTTAATATTATTTATTTACTTATTTATTTAGCATTAAATCTCAACAGAAATTCATTTACAGGGCAGTTTGTTACACCAGGTAACTTAAATGAAAATAAGAAGAAATTACTGGTCCTAATATAAAATACCAAAAGATTATGAGTAAATCAAAGATACCCAAGACATTGCTCAGATAATCTCTTTAACTGATGAATGGGACATAATATGTCATGTTTATGTTTCTCGTAACTAACTAACTTTCTAGTCTGTCACTGTCCAAAATCACACCCATCCAACGTGACCTATCTACTGTAATCAAACTCGACTATGTTTTTTTACGTTAATATGTCGCCACCTTACATTTGCCTACACTCAGAACCAGTCGATTATGATCACATCACACCCACAGTCGGTCCAGATCATCCTGAAGCAACTGGCAAACCCCCATGCCCTATATTGATGCAAACACCTTTAAGTCATTCGCAAAAAAGTTTATTTTTCACTAGAGTGCTAGATCGTTAATAAATATCAGGAACAATAGTTGCCCCAAAGAACCTTGCGGCACTACAACATATTGTAAAAAAATTAACGGTGGAGTGGGGGCAAAAAAAGGAACGATTTGAAATTGCTCCAAAACATGTTAAGTAACATGTCATTTTCGGGGTTATTGAGTTCAAAAAATTTAATTTTGGGTAACAGATGTTACGAAAATTGACGGCGGAGTGAAGGGGGATAATAAAGAGGAGCGACTGCCAATTTCTCCAAAAATGTGTACTAATGGGTTTTTTTCGGGGTTATTAATGTCAGAAAAGCCCAGTTTATGTAACGGATGTAAAAAAAATTAGGACGGGGAAGAGGGCGAAAGTTGCGGGTGTAAAATTATAAGTGTAAAGATAGTGAAAAATCACAAAACATTGCATTGGAAATATCCATGTCCTTTTCGAGAAAATTAAAACGTCTTAGAATGTAGGTGATGTTTTTCTTTACTTCTCGAGAGCATTTGATACGCTATGGTACAGTAGTTTAATGGTAAAACATAAGGTAAAAATACGTATTCATGCACTCATTAGAACAAGAGCAATTGGGAAGGTGTTTTAGGACCTCCAATTCCAAAAATAAAGTAATCTTCCACTGTTAGGTTACTGTCAATCTTATACAAGGTCCTATTTTTTTTGGAAAACATTCTGTTTCCTTTGTTCGTTAAATGGAACGTATGGAAGCTCATACGGAGTTCGGTATTAGGTTTTTTGCTTGTTGTACATGTATTATAATATAATATATCTGTTTTACAAAGAGATTTTAATGGAATCCCATTCATGTTGAAAATTAAAAAAAATTCTTCGGGTTGGTTATACCAAGATTGTTTTAGACAGATTGTTAGCATTCTTTTATAGAACCTAAGCCATTCGGGAATTGCTTTAGTCGTTATTTAGTTATTTACAATATGGACTTTCATGTTCGCACAGGTTATAAAATGTAGGGTTTTGGCAAACTCAACCGACACAATTTTGTGGGTAATTCTTTGGTGTGAAGTGCTCTATCAACGAGATAGAGTTGAAAAAATCGTTTTTTTTTAATAAATCGATAGTTTCAAGTGTATAGAATAACGCCTAAAAAGTTGTGTGTAATTCTTTTTATTAAACAACGAAATTTATTAAAAACTACACTTATGTACAGTATGTCCATGGATAAATGCCCATAAATAAAAAAATCGTTTTAAATTTTAAAAGAATTCTTATTCCGGATTTTCAAGTAAAACTTTGAGATTTCTAAATTACTCTTTTAAAATCAAAATTGTCAACAGAACTCATTTCAGGCCATCCATCGATTTCCAAATTTGCGATTGAGCCAATCCTTTACTTCCGCAGCATAATGTGCAGGACACCTATCGTGCCGAAAATACATATTTCTTGTCTGAAAAAATGACTCCAGCATATGTAGGAAAGAACGTCTGTTACATGTATTATCAGAAAAATATGTTATAATCACATAATAGGAAATGACGCACCAAACATTTACTTTTTTTAAATACTGACAGCGGTTCGGATTTCTAAACTCTGGATTATCCCTACCCCAGTATCTCACATGCTGAGAATCTAAAGTGCCATTTACACTGAAGGCTGACTCATCTGAGAACATTATCAGCTTATGAAAGTTCACGTTGTTACTTAGAATTTCTTCACCGACCCACAAACAAAAATCCAAAGTGAACATTTTGAACATCTATTAAATATCATTAAACCTTTAAAGAGTAGCCAATATCATGCATCACCTACTGTTAGTGTTATGCTGTTATCTTTTCTAAAATTTAATGCTGTTAATTTTCATGTGTCTTCACAGATGGATTATCTATTTTCTGAAGTGGGATATTAGCTGCAACAGAAGCTTCACACAAATCCATGTAGAATTCTTTCTGCCTTACATTCTGTTGCATTGGTTTGGATGGCCCAGAAAGAGATTTTATCTTCATCTTTCTAAATGCTGTGGATCGGTTACATGGCGCTCTATGTTATACTTTGTGCACAGAAACTCAGAGTTACATACTGAACACCATACGCCTTGTTCACCTTCAAATAATATATCAGAATATGGAATAAGCCACTCTAACTCTATTTTTTTACTTGTACTCATTTTAATTTGTTTCAAATCACTATTTACAACGCAACTGCTTTGACTAGCGCCTACAGCTTGTCCGTACTGCTTAGTGCACACAGAAAAACGCGATTCCTTCTTATAAGGCATGGTAGGTAGTGTGCATGCAATGAAAGAAAATGATTCCCAACGACCAAGTTATTTGAACGGCATTTATTGGCATTCCATGCCAAGTGTTCTTAGAAAATTTTACCTCTAAATTCCGACCTTTGTTTTCTTTCATCGCAAAATCTTTCTACCTATGTACCTAGGGCTGTTACGACTATCTAGCTAGGTATACAGGTATTTACGTTACGACTGCTCAGTGGAATATTGCCTTAATTCAGTACACAGCACAAGACAAACAATTTTAATAATTATTGTCACTGTAATATATTGTGTCGAGGATCCACGCCCATGTCTGTCGAATTTATATTTCAGTGGAAGATTTGAACTTTCGAGCTCTACTATCACGTAAACATAAATATTTCTAACAAACCCCAAAAAAACCGCTTAAAAATATTCTCTGCTCTCGGATTATCTGAAGTGAAGTCAGACTTGTTGAAAAATCAAAATGTAACGAAAAGTTTACTTATCTTGTTACTGGAAATGTCAACAAAGAAGAGCAAAACGAAAAGGAGTGGTTTTATGCTGCCACAGCACGAACATCACTTTCAAGTATTTTTAAAGCTTAATTTGCTTCCATGTATCACATTCGCTTTTAAAGAACTTAAGACTTACTGGCTATGATAAGGTGTGATCTAAGAATAAATCCCGACGTGATGTAGGTGCACTTCTTAATTTATCTCCTAGTAATTATATAGTGTATCTTATAAAGTTATTTTATAGAATTTAAGGTGAGTTTAATGAAATTAATACATTCAAATTATATTCTTTAAAGGCACCTCACATTTAATAATAATGCCGTTACCTGTAATGACATTACTTCAAAAATATTGCGTCATTAATAATAATAAAGATGTTTATTTATGCCAATAAAAACAATTTAAAATATAAATATAAAATTGATAAAAGTAAAAAAGAAAACCAAAAAATGGCAGTAGTATACTAGTTGGCATAAATAGGTAGGATTTTGATTTATAAGAAATCATTCTTCCAATCCTACCCCTACTAAATAATTTTTTATATTATTTTTAAAAGTTATATAGCTTAAGCCCCTTAGACTAGAAGGAATATTATTAAAAATTACAGAAGATGTATATTTAAACGAAGACATATTTTTCAGTATGATGTTTAGGTATTTCTATTGCGTACTGATTTCTAGTATTAACATTATGAATATTATTCCTGAATTCAATTTTTTCAAATAAATATCTAGTTTTCTGAGTTAAAATTATTTTATATATAAAACAGGATAAGTGGATTTCGCGTCTTTTTTCTAATTTAATTATATTATGTTTGTTAAAGGTAGGTGATACGTGATCATATTTTTTTAGTCCTATTGAAAAACGAACACAGTTATTTTGAAGAATTTGTAATTTCTGTTTATCTTCGTTACTGATATTTTTGTGATAAATTATATCACAATAATCTAATCCACTTACAATAATTGAATCAACCAGCCTAAGTTTAGTATCGGTATTTAAGTAGTCCTTAAATTTATATAAAATTCTTAGTTTGTAGTATGCGTTTTTAATTATATTTTTTATATGTTCATTAAAATTTAGATACTGATCAAAAATTACTCCAAGATTTTTAACATATTCGATTGAAGTTATCTTAAAATTATTGTTAAGAACAATTTTGAAATCAGAATTATTTTTTATTTTAGTGATTTGTGTTTTAGGACCAGTTAAAATTAAGTTAGTTTTATTTTCATTTATTTTTAATCCATGAGCAGTTATAGTTTTTGAAATATTTAAAAGATCCTTATTGATTAAAGAAATACTATTTTTTAAATCTGTGTATTTGATTGAGTGGTATATTTTTGAGTATCATCTGCAAAAATTAAAAGATTGCCGTGTTTAATTGACAAATGAAAATCAAAAGTGTATATAATAAACAACAAAGGGCATAATATTGATCCTTGTGGAACACCTCTAGAAATCGGCAGTGAATTTGAAATGTCACAAATGTATTCGTTTGCAATTTTTGTCACTTGTTTTCTGTCAGATAAATAATGGTTGAACCACTCACAAGATTTTTGACTGAAACCTGTATATTTAAGCTTTGCTAATAACATTTCATGGTTTACAGAATCGAAGGCTTTAGCCAAACGGAGAAAGACTATATTAGTAGCAAAACCTGAATTCTAATTTGCTAAAATATCATCTTTAAGTTTACAGAGTAAAGTAGAAGTACTACAATTTTCTCTTTTACTACTTTTTAATATTACACGATCATTTAAAATGACTAGTTCCAATATACCTCTAATAACCGTTTCCGAAAAATGTTACAAATGGTAAAATAATGTCGAAAGTGACGCCTAGAAAAAGTCATTCTTGGTAACAGGTTTTTCTTATCCTCGGATGTCATAAACAGTAAGCAGAGCCAGAAGAAAATATACAGGGTGTTCAAAATGTTGAAATACGTAAAACAAATCCTAAATAAAATATTTTAATTTTAAGGTTTTTTAAAAAGATTTATTTGACAGAGTTGTTCCGACATGGAAGCAAAGCTTATATACATGGTATAATGAAAAAGCTATATTACTTTTCTCTACAACAATGTTTTACAAGTAAGCAGTAATAAGTTTAAAAATAAAATTAGATCTACTCAATATGTTTACTTTCCAATGCACTTTTTCACAATCTTTTTCGAAATTCTTTTTTCACAGGTCATATCTGCAACTTTTTCTTTTAGTCGGTGAATATTGCCATTAAAATTGTTGTCCTAGCTTTCCCAGAGAAAAATCTAATGGGGTTAATTCAGGCTGCTGAGTAGGACAAACCATTGGTCCAGAATGTCCAATCCAGTGATCCAGAAACTAAATATTTAACTAGTTCGGACAGTTTTTTAATTAACACGCTTTTTAACTTGACCTGTAACATTGTAATGGAATCTTACAACTCACTTTTCAACCACTTCTAATTGTCGTATCGATTTGAAACTTTGCAAACTTATAATATGACAATACAATAATTTGTTTTTTATTAAAAAAAATATACAGCGTGTCTTCGAAAGTTCTTACCATATGGAAAAATATTATTTCTGACTTTACGGCAAAAGTGTCTTTATAAAATGTTCTGCATCGTGAGAAAATAGCAATGTCATTCGAAATTGCGACTGTCAGATTTTTGAGCCACCCTGTATTGTACTACGTCAAGTTTTTTATGAAGATTTTATACTTTTTTTGTAAAGTCGATAAGAAAAAATTAATTTTAATTCTGGGGTCTCCTGCATCCAAGCAAACCCAAAAAGCTACTCTTTTATTTGGTACGTTAAAAAACCTCTACACATGAAAGGAATGGATTTAAACTTTTAAACCATTTTAGCGCTATGTAATGTTAAATTTTCCATGGAAAATATATTTTTTGGTACCGTTTTAAATGCTTATTCAAAACGGTAGCTTCTATAAAATGGATTTTTTGCTTTATTGCTTAAATGCTTCGTTATTTCTCTTTCTTTTTATTGTCAGGACGGTCCTCGGCTGAATTAATTTATTAGTCCCTTATGACTTGTAAAGTAGAAGTATAAAATGGAAATATAACAAAGTGTAGACTTTTATTCTCAAAACGGATTAAAGTATTCTTTTTGTGAATTAAATTTAAATTAGCTTTACAAAATTGGAACAAACAAAATTAAGTTGCTAAACGATGAAAACAAGTACAAAGACGGCAATTAATTACGTAGGGTTGTTAAAAGTAGGACGTAAGTAAGATATACCTTTTGACTTTTATGTTCTTGTGTAAGCGTTTCTAGACACGGAGATAGTTTAGTAGTTATGGTCTCTTGCGTCGATGACCAACAGTTTTTGTCAGCAAGATTCTGAAGAAATCTTCTGTGATAGCTTTTTTTCAAGCCAATAATTTGTCTAGACAGATAATAAAATTAAGTGTTGTTCCTAATGGCCATATAATAGCAAAAGCTTTGTAAAATGTAAATTTGATAAAAAATCTGAATATATAAGGACCTAATTCAAGGAAAACAAGTATACATATATGCAGTTATAATACGTATCTATATTATTCTGCCCCTAAGTTACTTCCACTTGCTTCGCTATCTTCAAGAGTAGTCGTGATTTTATATGCTGAGAAAAGATCAGTGTCTTCTGTAAACGCAATGTATATTTAATGGCACTATCATTAGCTAAACGTTTTTTTATTGGTTATTTTTCGATGAAAAGCTAGTCAGGGATCCGATATAATGATCAAGCGATTCATTAAATCAATATTTCATTCTAGTCGGGAAAGTTTTCTGGAATGTATTAATCTTTCTTTGTGAATTTCTTTGTGCCTAGCTTCCTTCAGGATAAAATTGCTTTTTATAAAGCTATTAGGTCTGTATAAACTAGGAAACTTATCACTATGTACACTATTTACAACCGTCTTTAACAAATTATACTTGCGTTCTAATAAATCTAGATCCAAATAAAGAGCAAATGTTTGCTGCAGAGGACTATCTCTTCACCACGTATGATTGTGTGGACGTTGATGGGCCAACAACATCAGCAGCAAAACTTAGTTCCTCGCTTCTAAAACTTTTTACCAATATTTCTTCTTTACGTTTTCTCGAAACACTCCGCGGACTCTTTAAGTATTCGAACTTCTAATAGCAGAAGCCGCTAACTCTCCAGGAACACAAACTTTTGAGGCCAGAACACCTATATAACATTTTACCAGATCTTACACCATCAAAAATGTGACCATTTAAGCCGAATTTGAAATTGTTTTGTAAAATGACTGTTTGATTATAATTGTGATGTAAAAATATTTTAATATGTTCTACTGTTGTTCGTTCAAATAGATTTCTGACTGGCATCCTGACAAGAAGCACTGATGATGACCTATAAGGTCGAAAGCGCTCTGCTAATAAATAAAAAATTTTTGCACTTAATACAAAGCTTTGTTTCATTCAGGTCTAGGTAGTTAACTTTTGGAATTTTTTAGCCAAGAAAATGCTGGTATTATTCTTAGTCCTGGTTTTCAGTAGAGTGTAGTGGATAGTTAAAAGATAATGGTAATGATTAGAAATGGCAGAAAAAGGTAAAAATAAACAGAAAGATATGAAAGAAAAGCGAAGAAAATGAGTCGAGTTGAAAGCCGAGTCAAACACTTAAAGCTAGAAAGATTCGTTAACATTTCACCAGTTGTCTGAGTAAAGTATTAGTGTTTCCTCGGTGGAGGAGGAACTCCTAAAAATTATTTAGGGAGATTCAATAAGTAAATTCGAGAAAATTGTGGAGCTTCATATTATCATATTGCTAAATGCTCCTTAACCCCATTTATTTTATCAACCCTTCAGGAACGAAATCATTACTAAATCGACAGTTTTCCCGTGCTCGTACCGTGGCGAAAACCTAATAAAAAATATAGGTTAAAAACATTATTGAAGCTAAAAATACCCTAATTTTTCGTTGCTCTTTTAAAATCCCTATCAGCGAAAATCCTATACAGCTTTTTTCGTGAACCTTAACCGACATTTAAAATTGCCTCGAAGATGCCAAGAAAGGCGCTACGTTGGAAAACATGGGAAAAGTGTGACTGAAAACTTAATGCTGGCTGTAAAATAGGAAAACACCACACTTGGCACCGCCTTTTATTTGCGATTTTTATCGACAAAAACTGCCTGAATGAGACGCGATGCAGTTAATGGCCTTTTCTGACGAACGTTCAAGCCTGATCTGGGTTTTAATTTATTGTTAAAATCTTGGAAACCGTGCCCTTTGCAAACTAAATGGTTTTTGGTTGTTTTTTTTTTTAGTTAAGATTAAGTTTAAAGAATGTGTTCGAGCGAGAATTAATGGTAAATATCTAAACAGGTCGTCTCTTGTGGTTTAGTATTTAATGCCTTCTAAATTTAAAGGTGTTCTTTTCTGTGACTATGGCAAAATTACTTAAAACTCATTATTTTTCATTTAAACAGTACACGTCTGTGTATGTATATATGTATGAGCATTAGGGTGTCCCTTATTTACCAAGTTGATTTTTTTTCTTGCGCCGCCGCCCCAAAAATTTTTAGTTTATCGTCTAAAAAAGTGTCAGACCTAAATAAGCCCTTAATATTCAAAATAAACCTTGCCCTAAAGACGATACATTTCCCATTTAAATTAGATGGGATTTTGCCACTTTTTACAACTAATTTTCTCTCAGACAAGATGACTTATAGCAATGAGGTATACATATTCATATAGGAAATTGAACGCTCTACAAAAAAGATCTCTCATAATTTTTCGATTAATTCACTCCTTCAAAAGTTATTCAAGGTACTAAATGCGACTTAGCGCGCTTGCGTGAATAGAAATCCGTGTGTTGGCGGGAATGCTTGTAGTGTAATTTTGAGTCACTTACTGTATTGAAGGGACATTTCATGGAAGTATACAATAATTTATGAAATTCAATAAAAATTAGTTGACTGCGTGTTATAAATGAATAGTCTCAAAAATGATTCAAACTAGAACCAGCTACCTGTTATGCGGTATATTATTTTCCATGTATTTTTTTACCCTAATTCCACCAGAATTATCTATTTTTAGAAATAAACTAATAACTTTTATCGAAATAATAATCACTTTGCCGTAAAAGTAGAAAAATCTGAAAATTTACATAGAGTTCAAATTTCACCTAGAATAACTTTTGAAGGAGTGAATTAATCGAAAAATTATAAGAGACCTTTTCTGTAGAGCGTTCAATTTCCCATAAGAGTATGTATGTCTCATTGCTATAAGTCATCTTGTCCAAGAAAAAAAAAATTAATTGTAAGAAGTGACAAAATCCCATGTAATTTAAATGGCAAATGTATCATCTTTAGGGCAAGGTTTATTATGAATATTAAGGGCTTATTTTGGTCTGATATATTTTTTTAGACGATAAACTAAAAATTTAGGGGGCATCGCAAGAAAAAAAATCAACTTGGTAAATAACGGACACCCTACATCCAGTTTGATAGCTTGTTTCCTAAAAAGTCGTCTTATTTTTCGTGACATTTCGAAACTCTGTTTATCAAAACACGCGTCAGAATCCTTAAAATGAAATTAATTACTGTCGCAAGGCAGCCGCAATACAGTATTACAAATCACAAATGTGTCCGTATTATTTTGCAATTAATATACAGTGCTTTTACGTTAAACCTACCCACCCTCGAGAAGTTGATTTTAATTAATTTCTATTTAGGGTTGAGACGAAGCAATATTTAGTGGTAACAAATAACACCACAAACAATTTCAAGTACTAAGATTAAATTCTAGTATTAGGTTTCTAATATGAGGTTATATTATTTGTACTTAACCTCAAAAATAAGAAACACTGAGGTCATACTGAGGCGATACTTTGCAATTGCAAATAATGTATTGTTTTAAGTCTGACTCCTCTTTATATTGGGGTGAAAAAAGGCTCTTAGATCTTGCTTCGACCAAAATGTCCAGAAACTCCTCAATTCTTGTTATAGGGCTTTTAAAAAACCTGACGTTCCTTGCCAAATACTAGATCTTTAATTTTAATACCTAATAATATTGAGCCATGCATGGCATCATTTTTGAGTGATTTTGGCTCCCCTAAATGTTGACGTCCCAGGCAATCGCCTGTGGCGCCTGGTCCTGGATCTGGACCTGGTAAGAGATTCCTTTTATAAAAATAAAAAAATGTTTTATTGGGTTTGTGAAATGCGATTTTAAAGGAAAAGTACAGTATAAAAGTTTGCTGCCTTTAATGTACTACGTGTCTTTTTTCTGTGTCTATATCACGAAGCCATTAGTTTAAACATTAACTGAGCAAAAAAATGTTAAAGGAAAAACCGAACCGAGGAAAATTGTTCTTAAAACCAATCAAATTTAAACGTCGGGCCACAGCAAAGCCAGCATAAAAAATTTATATTAACATATCTTTTACCCTCCAAAGAAACTAAGGAAAAAAAAATAATGGTTTCCTTCCCCACATAACGCATAAGTTATTTATTTTTGTTTAAATTATTCTACCTCAACAAATCGCTTTTAACATGAAATTATTAATGCGAAAGGCTACACTTACAAGGCCTTTCTAAATTTTATTCCACTTTATCGTTTATGTGCTTTGTTATATTAGCTGCTTTTATTGCCGGAATGGAACTCCTGAATTAATGTACCTCTTTTCTGTGTGTAACTGAAGTCCATAAAACGGGAACATAAAAACTGAATTGTTTTAATCCTAAGGCAGGTTAAAATATAAGTGCTTCATGGCTATGTCTAAAGGATCGACCAGTAGTAATGATTAAGGCTGGCAAGGTTGATCTGTTAACAGAGGCGTCGATGCCGAAAATAAATCCGTACGTATACGGTGTTTGACAAAAATAATTTAGCGGACGATCTTTTAATTCAGGAAATTCACATTTTAAGCCTGTGCGCAAATAGTCGCGTGTTACTGCGCACTTTCGGCATATCACGAACTCTCAAGTTCACAGCGACACGATTGAAACGTATAATAATCGGCTGTGGAGGTTCTGGAATGCCAGGACACTGCCGATGAAATTCCCTTATACGTTTAAGGAATAATAGTAATTTATTGGTTTCCAATAGTATTTTGGTAATTGAAAAACTGGTAATATAGTTTTCAAAGAAGTAAGACTACTTTTGAACACTAATAACAAGTCTATATTTAAAGCAATGTTTTTTCGTTATTTCAATGATGTTTTGTTGAAACAGTATTAACTTTAATATAACCAAAGTCAAGAATAATACTGTTATTGAAAATAGCATTGCAGTTTTTTCTGTGTAGAAAATACTTTTAGAGAAAAAAGTATGATTGAAGATAGTATGGGGTTTATGAATGAAAAGACATAAAATACAGGTGATAGCATGAGGGGTATAGAGATGTATTGAATGCTGGAGTGAAAAATCTACATTTGTCTTCTCTCTGAGAATTAAAAACCCCAAAGTCCATCTTTTCGGTCCTATAGTTTTCCGATAAGTTCTTGGGGGTTTAGGGGCAGTTTTCGCCCCTTGGTCTAGGTAATTGAAGGAGATTCTCGTTAATGCACTGCAACCATTCTGCAGCAAAAACAAGGAACACTTGCTCCCCCAGATACCCCTACCTCCACCTCTGTGTTCCTCATCCAGCAGTGGGTAGTTTATACCCTTCTGGAGGCTTGGTTCCGGAACGGCATTCAACCTCTACCATATTTCCTTTGCGTTTTCAAGAGCTTGTAAGCTAGAAGCTTCTATGACGCAGTTCTATGTCCAGAAGGGTATATAAGTGCTGAGGGTGTATGAACCCCTTCGGGAGAATTGTTACACCCTCGCTGAAGCCCGTGGCATTTAAAAAGAAGAGTATGAGAGATAAATAGTCCCCATTCATACATCTTTTCTTAATGATACTTATATTCATAAATTTACCATTATTGAAGGGATGTTTTTGCCTCTGCACGAAAATTTAAAGGGTGTACCAATTTTTTGACCTCGGATTTGGATTCAGCGTCGAAAAATGCATAGGAATACCATGGTCAGTTATCCGGATCACACACTTTTTTTATGGGGCTGTGATTATCTGAGCACGTTGTCCATTTCGGTCCTTATAGCGGCAATAATTTTTTGTTAATGCACGATGTAATGCCTGAATAAACTGAATATTTACATGAGGTTAATATTCAGACTCTGGATTGCCCTCCGCACAATCCAGATCTTACTAAGATGTCTATTTTAATTTTTTATGTAATTTGTGCCATAGTCGGTAATTATTATTGTTAGTTTAATAATATATTTAAAAAGTTACTTCTTAAGATATTCTAATAAAAACATGCTGAGTTTTATAAAAGTCCCTACTTCTTTTATTATCAAACATAACTAAGTGAACCAAAAAACAAAATATTAAGAAAACATGAGGCCCAAGTTAGTTTTTAAATGCAATATTTTATTCATGCTAAAATATTTTACAGGGTGTTACGAATTTTGGGAAACAACACAATATGTTTGTTACACCCGGTCAATTACAATAAGCTCTCTAGCAAAAATTATGAATACACTAATATTCTTAAAGAATGAGCCTATAATACGCAAAAAACTTTCTACTTTCTTACTTTCTATTTCACTGTTCTCCTTCTCCAGTATTGATACACGTGTAAAACTTTTATTAGTAATAAAATTTAAAACACTTTCTCAATTATTTTTCTTTCCTGCACACAATACCAAATTAAAACAATATATTGCTAACTACACCCGATTCCAATAAACCCAATTTTATTGCGGTAATTTCGAAATTTCAAAGTGGGAAGTTTATTGTCTTTATTGGCTATAAAACTAAATTGCGCCCAAAATACGAATTTTATGGTAAAATTAAAAGACTAAATTAAGTCATTAAATTTTAAACACCTATTGTTTGGACAAAAAAACTGGTTGTCTTTTATGTGAACACAAAAATCCAGCAACCAGAAACTGACCATCTAGTCTGACCTTAAAAAAAAGAACTAGTCAATAGATTATATCGATAAATTTTGGAACTAAGGGCCGGTAGACACGATGCAATATTTTACAGACATTCTTCTTGGATTTGTTAAAATATTTTTACACGAAGTTATTGGAACGTGTCTACTAAAAATTTGTCTACAAGAATTTTCTATTTCTTCCATAACATTCAATATTGAAATTTTCTTCTCTCCAGACACTACTTCCCAGTAGAAATAAAATCCTAATACAGCAGGATACTTAAGCCCTATTAGCAGAACAAATACCTGCCGTGTATAAAAGGGCAACAATTCATGACATTTTAGCGTTCAAGTCTAAAAAAAGTCTTTATTGTCCAAAAGAAAAGCGAAATAAATTTAAATATCAAGTGTCGAGCGTAAATTTTCACACTTTGCGTTTTTAAAGGGCAAAAACATTCCAGTATCGGAATATATCGATTTAAAAGGGTAATTTCGCCCTCCCTTTGCATGTTTGTCTGCCGAGTGCATGATTAGTGGCGTCGAATCGTAGAACGATTGATAGGAGATTTAGACACTTTAATAACACTTTTAACTCATGCTTTTAATTTCCTATAAAAGCCGGAATTCCGAGAGCCGTTATCTGTTGTTTCGTTTTTATAGCCCTTAAGACAATAAAAGTGAGTACAAAGGAGATATTTTTGGTTAGAAGCAGTGATCTAGTCAGATTTGGTTTTGAAAGGAAAAGCGAAATTTGGGCATATAAGAATGAGAAAAATGTAAAGAGAAGTCCATCGACTCCACCTCAACCTAACCAACCAATTTGGTCACTCTCACATTTATGCAGAACTCAATGCAATCAATTAGATGCTTCGTAGCTATCTTAAATCCCTGTATAATAGTAATAGTAATAGTAATTTATTAACAACAAATTTTACAAACTGCCAAATTAAAATATGTATAAATATCAAAGCTATAATATGGCATGCAGTTTTGGTATTTAATTTATATTACCTACAAAGGTAAAAATACCTTGTGTGTAGGTAATACTTTTAATTTATAATTTGGTTTTTAATAAATAAATTTAAGTAACATTACGTATTGATAATAATATAAACGAGAAAAATAATTTCTTAAAAAAAAAAAAAAAAAAAAAAAAAACAACTAAAACATGTAATAATAAAATATCGCTTATGTGTCAAAAAACTGAAAACTTAGCTCAGTTTAATTAAAAATAAGCTCATAATAAACTTAAAGTGAAACGTAAAAATTAAAAATTGTACGAGTCGGCAACAAGGCACGAAATTATTAAAATTATTTTTCTCGTTTATATTATTATCAATACGTAATGTTACCTTTTTTTTATATTTTATTATTACATGTTTTAGTTTTTTTTTTGTGTCAATGTAGCTTCTAGAAGGCTAGAAGCATCATTAGTAGTCGATCACATCGATCAACAGTGAGTAGTACAAGATATTAACGTTGAATTTCAAAGCATGAAGGGCCAGTACCGTGACCCGATGTGAACCCTATAGAGCAACGATTCCCAATCTTTTTTTACCATCACCAAAAACGTTTTCTAATTTTATGTAGCACCTAATTAGAATAACTATATAGGTCACTCTAGGTAGTTCTGAATAATTACAATTTAAATTTTTACCAGGGATAAAATAAAATTTTAACAATAAGTATTAAAAATATTTCTTATTAGTTTTCACAATCAGTGTTGCTAATGTTGCCATCTTTCCTTTCTTCATCAATATATTTACAAGATTTGTCGCGTTTTTTTTTTGATGATTTTAGTTAGTCTGTTTTTCGTTTGTGTTGATTTTATGTCTTGTTTAGCGTACCACCGGGAACAATTGCATGTACCACTGATGGTTCATGTACCACAGGTTGGGAACCGCTGTTCTAGTTGATCATTTATGTTTTGACAAGTTTTTGTCCTGTCATTGTTAGTAAGTCGTCATTAAAAACTTATGAATTATTCTGATATTTCAGCGATTTGCTTGGTTTCCAAATGATTTTCATCTTGGAACGAGTTGCTAGAATGAATTTAGTTCCATTATTCTCGAAAGTACGTACTAAAATTACCATTCTCTTTATAAATTTACGAAAAAACTCAGAAACAAAGTCACAGTATATAGCCTAGTTGTCTTATTCTTACACTTGTCAGTTTAAAACTTTTGATTATCAAATTAGATCGGACTAGCGTTAAAGAATCTGGCCGCAAATGTTTAAACACGTGTTTTACAGTTTTTAATAAATCAACCCCTAATGGGGTGAAATTGGCGTTCAAAGTGTGTAAAATTTGTATTGGGCATATTCGTATTCCGATTTATTCATAATTTAATACTGTTATTCATAATTTAAGTTACTGCTGCTGTGAGACGTGCCTTGTTGCCGACTCTTACAATTTTTAATTTTTACGTTTCACTTTAAGTTTATTATGAGCTTATTTTTAATTAAACTGAGCTAAGTTTTCAGTTTTTTGACACATAAGCGTTATTTTATTATTACATGTTTTAGTTTCTGAGCATATCAATTTAATTTAAAAAATTTTTTTTTAATACTATCGAACAAATAGTGACAACACCTCGAATGACAGATTGCATACAAGGTTGATCGCGTGACATCGATTATTTAAAAAATATTATCTATTATTTTTAGTTCAAATTATGTCATCGCTACTGATCAGAATGGTGGGATACCTTTTGGCAAAGCTATGGTGACAAGGTAGTGATTGTGAAAAAATGAACTATATGAGAGTTTAAAGCTGAATTAATGTATATGTTTACGAAAAATGCCTTAATAAAATTCTCTTATTGTTTATATGTCACAACAAATTTATATAAATCCCCCCTGTTCGTTTTACTGTCCATATTTCATCCGGGAGCTCTGCAAGATGTTCCCTTTTAGCTAAGTGTTTTCCAGAAAGGAATGAAACCACACTTACACACGGGCCTTGTTGAGGCAATAACATAAATTTTTGGCGCCT
The DNA here is from genome assembly GCA_963971165.1 of Philopedon plagiatum. Taxonomy (NCBI): domain Eukaryota; kingdom Metazoa; phylum Arthropoda; class Insecta; order Coleoptera; family Curculionidae; genus Philopedon; species Philopedon plagiatum. Next base: position 82,820,280 of record OZ020195.1, read on the forward strand.
GAGGAAGTTTGCCAAGACACTAACTAGTTTAAATGAAAGAGAATGCGCGGCCAATTTAGTTCAAGTTGGTTAAATTTCGTGTGAAGTTTTTCTCTTAAGTGACATTTAAGTAAAAAGGTTTTTAAAGTTAACCTTACTTAACTTTTATTTGGTATGCTAAAGAAGCTCAAATTTTAGGGGAATTTTCTAGTCTAGCTTCTTTAGTAATGAAACTAGAAATTGGAAAAGTCAGGAAATATTTTTAAGGTTTTTTGGTCAAATTAGGTTTTGGACAGCAGGATAACTTTTATTATACAGGATGAGCTTATTAAGGAGTCACAGGGCGATATCTCGAAAACAATTAAAAATATTTTCATAAAATTTAATTGGAAAATGGGGGGACATATTTCAATATATGTTTGACATTTACTCTATTGGGGGGGGGGGGGGGGGATAACTTTAGAATGCAGAATTTTAAATGGGATGATGTACTTTTGTTTATACAATTCGAATCTACGTAAAACCTACGTACGTTTTTTTTTTTGATTTGCCCTTTTGGTTACGGAATTATTGTTGGGTTGCTATCAATTTTACTGCATTTATTAATTTTACTGCTTGTTTATTACTTTTACCGACGACTTACTATTACCAGAGACTATAAAGAACATAGACAAATTCTCGAATACACCGAAACGGGACTGAAAGCGGGTCCCCCTTGAAACATCTGGGTCGGAGTACTGTTTCACGATTTAGGAATTTGTTTGTTTACCATTATATATCTATATAGTACCTATATATACGTATGTATATAATGGTGGACAAACAAATTCTTAAGCCATAAACCAGCAAAACCCCAAAATGTCTTCAGGGAGACCCGCTTTTGGGTCCATTTTTGTTACACGCCAGTGTTCGTCTATGTATTATTTAGTCTATGATATTACTCACAATTGATTACACCGGCACACAAAAAAGTGGTCTGTACATTTGACCAGACCCATCTATCTATATGTATTTAAATTCCAGAGAATTTAAGAAATGCAAGCACAAACAATTTCATAAATAGTTTAAAAACTATATACGCCAATGCTTTTTATTGAATTAAAATAATTTTTAACCACCAAATTGGCATCGTATGCGTTTGCTGTGCTCGTCTTTTCTTCGGATGTGTTCATTATTCCTTTCTTTGTTGTATTTTTATATTGTGAAGTCTATTACAGTCTATTGACTTGTCCCATATCCTGTATGTGATTTGCTGGATTTAATAAATTCCATTTAATTTCCATTTCATTTAATTTCGAGAAAATTAAGTCCCTTTTAATCATACAATGTAATAAATATTTAAAAGCAATGTACCTTGTCTTGACTTAAACTTTGCCTTTTACTAAAAAGCAGTAGTGTTTAGGAATACATTATTTTTCCCCAAATGAAATCTGTCATTGAAAACCAATGATATTTTGATATAAACCAATATGTTTTTATTCCTAAATCAATCATAATCTTTATTACTAAAACAAGAATAAGCCAAGTATTGAAATAAATATAGTTATTATTCACAAATAGCCAATATAGTCTACCATAAACTTAATGACTGTTGTTTTGATGCTACATTAGTACTGTCTGTGTGTAGGAAATGATTTCCTATGAATTTCTGGTTCAGGAATAATTGGTACAATTATTTTTCAGTAAAATATATAAAAAGGACAAGTAATTTAAAAAGATATATTTGCTAGTTTAATCAGACACACATTAACGAAGCAGAAGCACAAATTCCAAGTTTCTCCTTGATGCACGGACCGGAAAATTAATCACAAGAAAATACGAAGTCGGTCGGTCGTCGCCGGGCAAAAGATTGTGCGCCTCAACTCATTAACACGCGTTATACACAATGCTACCAACTCCCGATGAAATTAATCAGCTGACGTTTAGAACAGTGACAGGGTGGCCAACATTAATCAGAATATAATTCTATTATTACCAGCTGCTGAACCGAACCCGGTTTATTTTAAACAATTTCCTAAGGTTTACCCTGTATTAAGTCAAAGTTAGTCAACTGGATGGATTTACAAGAAAATTTAGTTTTGATCTTTCGAGATAGAAGATAGTGTTCATTGGGTTGCTTTGAGCTTATCGCAAAGGTAAATTGGTTGACTAGGAAAGTTTAATGACTTTTGGATGTATTGGTGACTTTCTTAGTTAAATATTTCAATAAACTGATATTTTAATGTATTAAAAACTAAGTAGGTATACAGTTTATCCTATCGGGGACCATAGGATTTTACATGTTAAATTTTTAACCCCATGTCCTGCAAGTCCTACAGGGTAATAAGAAATCAGCTTGGCCACTTTTAAAAATATTGTGTATGGCTTCCTGGGAAATATTCGTTCAAAAATTAAACTGTCACCACACTCCCGAACCTGGAATCTGTCAAACCTCTGGCTCTCTGGCTAAAAGTTACCCTTAAATCTTCTACTAAATTTATCTGTTGCATTGCTACCCATTAGACAACTCCTACAATGAGTTCTTTGACTTTCTCTCGGCAAAAATTGATAATCTTATTTCTGAACTTCCCTCCGCTAAAGTTATCGTCTTTGGTGACTTCAACGTCGATAGCAAGGAATGACTGGGATCCACAAAAACTGACCCAGAAGGCAGAGCGGCAGGAAACTTCGCAATCAGCAATTCGATAACCAATAATCAGAGAGTCAATATTTTTTTTCCGCTTTCATATCCACTAGATATTTCTCTTACCACCCATCCTGAGCCATACTAACATCTGTATGCGATCCCCTTGGTCGTTCAGATCATGGCCTCATTACCGCCTCTTGTTCAATACATCCCGAGTTCCACCTTTATTTCTCCTGCCAATTTCGCTATTCCAACTGCTATCTCTGTACCCCACAAAATATCCGACATAATACATAAGATAAAACAAGTTCAAAAAGTTCTTCTATCCCTTAACACCGAAAAGTTCCCCGGTCTGAATGGCATACCCGCAATGCACCCACAGAACTTGCACTCATCTTAACTCCTCTTTTCCAGATCTGCTATGACAAGGGCATATTCCCAGATAGCTGAAAGACTGCTCGTCTGCAGCCTATACCCAAAAAAGGTTAGAAGTGAAGGGTGAAAGGGTGTGTTCCCAGAGAGCTGGAAGACTGCTCGTGTGCAGCCTGTCCCGAAGAAGATTCAAAGTCCCTTCCGTCCAATTACAGACCTATCCTCTCATCTCTCTGTTATAAGCAAAGTTGTGGAAAAAGCGATAAACTTGCACATTTTAAAATATCTAGAAAAACACAAAATCATCCATGACAGACAGTACGGATTTCGTCACCAAAGATCCATAGCCGATCTCCTTAGCTTTGTTACACATAACTGGAACACAATAAACGTGAGAAATGTGGTTTTGAAAAAATATTTTTCTAACAAATACAATTTTCAACAAGACATTTTTCGAAAATAAGTGTTTCTGGAAAAATAATCGAAAAATTATTAAAAAACAATATTTTCAAGATTTTGTAGATCCTGCGACACTACCTACTTTCAGCTCCCCCCTATTTGAAACTTTCCAATGAACCGAAAATGCTACTACACCTTGACCTTATTCAAGGGCCAATATCTACTCCCTTTCAAACTGAATAGATTCATAGTTTAATCGAACAGATGAGGACCGTTTTCAATTGTCTCCAGTAAGTTTCTCATAAAGCCCTTCGAAAAGCCTTAAAGGGACGGTATAAAATTGTAACTGCGGTGTAAAATAGTTCATTACCTGTTCGGAACGGCTTGGCGAAAATTTATTACGGACGATTTATCAGAGAGAATTGCAGATGAGACGGCATTCTGGCCTTACCTGGATGCGGTTTTCTGAGCTAATTCTTTATCCTTCGGATCTGGCGAGCGTCCAGGCATGCAGTAAAATAAGCATGGGCGTAGCAGTTTTTTGCGCGTACAAGTTTTGTGAAAATATCTTTTATATATCTTAATATTTGAAAAACAATAAAAGTCACTGCGTTAGAAATTAACAAAAATAAAACAAGCCCAGTAAAGAAAATTTTCTAAGCAACTTTTAATTATAAATTATAATAAATAACAAACCTAATTCATCAGTATTATCACTAATATATATATATATATATATATATATATATATATATATATATATATATATATATATATATATATATAAAAGCGAGGGAAATATTGGGGAAGCTGTCTGTAAGGTAGTGCTAGACACGTGTTTCGTGCTTATTAGCACTCGTCAGTAGCACATAACCAAGTTAATAGGTGGGAAACTTGGAAGTTAAGAAAAAAAAAGAAGAAAAAAGGAAAACACAAAGAGTTCACACAAAGTGAACTCTTTGTGTTTTTCTTTTTTTTTCTTCTTTTTTTTTTCTTAATTTCCAAGTTTCCCACCTATTAACTTGGTTATGTGCTACTGACGAGTGCTAATAAGCACGAAACACGTGTCTAGCACTACCTTACAGACAGCTTCCCCAATATTTCCCTCGCTTTCATAACTGGTACTGTCGCTATTTCTTTACCTTTTCTTTTTTCATGGGGTTAGAGGTATCACGCAGGGGCTATTGCAACCTCCGTGGTGATGTTGGCTGTTGCCCAGAAAACTCTGGGTCTCCTGACAAAATACCACAAATGAGTTGGCAGGTCCCTGGTCTGTGAACTCTTTGTGTTTTTCTTTTTTCTTCTTTTTTTTTCTTAACTTCCCAGTTTCCCACCTATTAACTTGGTTATGTGCTACTGACGAGTGCTAATAAGCACGAAACACGTGTCTAGCACTACCTTACAGACAGCTTCCCCAATATTTCCCTCGCTTTCATAACTGGTACTGTCGCTATTTCTTTACCTATATATATATATATATATATATATATATATATATATATATATATATATATATATATATATATATATATATATATATATATATATATGTCAACGTAGACTGTGATACTTCTCACGAACGAAAGACTTGCCAGGTCACGTTTTTTAAGTGGCTGGAAGACACCACAAACGTCTTGTACAGAGAGATCAAGACAGGAAAACGGAACATCTGAGGAAACGGAAGCGAGGAGTGGGGACCCGCAAATGGGACTCCCTGAATACTCCGGCGTCATGGGCAAACAACTAGTGAAGCCCAATCGTCCATACATCACACACCTCGGCCTAACAACCGGGTCGGAGGGTTACTGGATTTAATCCGTTCCCCAAGTGTGATGTTCCACCAAAGGTGGAGCCATTCCATGTCCAAAGATGTTTCGTCCTATCTGGGACGCATCAGGAGCGCGTGAGCGCCCCTGAAAGGGGGACGCTGATCGCCCGACATCTGTACGAAAGTCTTTTCCAATATATATATATATATATATATATATATATATATATATATATATATATATATATATATATATATATATATATATATATATATATATATATACAGTGTGCCACAAATTGGTTGTGTATGTATTGAGATCTCGGAAACTAAAAGAGATAGGAAGACGGTTAAATGGGAAAAGTTTTAGGCCATTATATTAGTAATTTAATGACACTTACTGAACGGTTCTAAATGTACAAGGTTATTAGATATTTTAGAAAAAGTAAAAAGTTGTATATTTCAAGACCCCTTGATTTCTAAAAATTTTTGAATTCTGTTAAAAGATTTCCACAGCAAATTTTTACGTAAAGTTCGTCTGTATAATCAAGTTGTTGGTTGTTGCACAGCGTTTCGGATTTTAGAATCATCATCAACTTATGGCTGCAATATTGGATTTTACCAAATTTTAACAGTGCATTTTCTTACGTTTTCAATAATGTATAACACTAGGCAAAAAATTTCGAGCAAAACGATGAAAAAAACTGAATTATCGATTATGTTAAGCAGGGTACGATGTACATTTTCTTTTGGTAAGTACATTGACAGTTTATTAGCATGTGACATTAAAGAACTAAAATTAGTAACCCCTCCCCCCCTAAGTAAACTGTCCCGCTACTAGAGCTAGTCGACGACTTGGGTTTGTTATACATCTTAGCCTTTACCATAGCAACTCTTATTTGATGACAGCAATAATTCGTTATGATGTTTTCTAACAGATCCGTAGCATTTTATTTATAAAACTAAATAACGCATTTTTTGTTTGCATAAGAAGAATAAATTTTTTGCACGCCCGTGAACTTCTGACACACCATTGTCATCCGTTTTCGTAACTTCTTGCCCAAATCTCCCGGACAGATAACTTGGCAAGATCTTATACGGGTCCTTTTCTTAATTTTCACCCAGAATTATAGCCAACGGAATTAGGGGTAAATTTTTATTAGCAGTTGGGGATTAAGCAAAATGGCTTATCTTGTCTGCCTCAAGTCCACATTTTTCTGTAATGTTTCAGTTAGGTAACTGACAAAAGTAGTTTATTTACAGATGGGGCTCACAGAGAAATGTTTTCAAAAAGAAAGAGCTTCTTGGCTCTAGCTGTTTAATGGCACAAACACTATTTAAGCATTTCTAGGTTATTTTATTTAATATTTTATTATTGAGATAATCTTTTGCAAAGTGGGCATCAGATGCGTGTTAGGGATTATTTTTTATTCTTATGATAAAAATAGTGGTGCCGAATGTACTGGCAAAGCTGCACGATCTAACTATCCAGGTTGCGGACGAAATACCTGCTCCCTTTTTAAATTTTCTTCGTAGGTAAAGTCAAAGTTAACTTCAAGGTTGACAAAAATACTTTGGTCACCATGAATATATAATTTTAATTTTATGCAAAAGTAGTTATTCGATTAATGAAAGATACAAAATGCTAAAATTAATTTAGAAAATAACAAAAATGTTAGAGCGGCTCAAAGACAATATGAAGAATGTATTGAAGAGACACAATTAACTCCATAGTTAAATAATAGAAACAAATAGAAGACTAGAAGAAAGAGGAATTCTGGGCAATGGAAAAAGAAGAAAAGAAAGAAATGAAGAAAGAGACCTTGCGATTTTATAATGTTTTCAAGAGAATCCAAAAAAGTCAATTCCCGATTGTGTGCGGTATCTCAGATATGGAAGAAGAGATAAAATGTTGACTTATGGAACAGTTCAAAGAATGCTAAAGTATTGTAAGGATAAACTATATAAAATTATGCCAGTTCAAAAGCTTAGCGCCGATCAAAAAGAAAGGAGTACAATTTTGTCACAAATATTAAGGAATGCGACAAGATCCTAATTTATTTCATACTATCATTAGGACAGACGAAGCAACTTTCTCAACTGAGGGAATGTTTAATAGACGAAATGTTCATGTTTGATTGGATGAAAATCCCTTTACCGTCGAAAACATTGCTTTTCAGGGGCGTAATTCTATCAACGTTTGGTGTGGGATATTACAAACTAAAATTCTAGGACCATTCTTTTTTCGGGGAGCGTTAACTGGCCAGCGCTATCTTAATTTTTTAGTAAATTAAATAGAAAATATTCTCGACGAATTGCCACTTGAAGAACGTCAATGTATTATATGGCAATAGGACGGAGCGCCTCCCCATAACATAACTGGGGTTCGCAATTTTTTAAACCATCAGTATAACGAATGGATCGGTAGATATGGAATGTTACATTGGCCTGCAAATAGCCTAGACCTCACACCTTCAGATACATTTCTTTAGGGTCATTTGAAAAATGTCGTATACAGCAATCATAATGAAAATATTGAAGAAATTCAAAGGAAGGTGAGAAATGAAGTAATAAATCAACGAAAATCATGCTGAAAGTATTAAAAACGCAGTTCAGAGGCAGATAAAAATGTATGAAAAGTGCGAAGAATTAAATGCGGACATGTTGAAAATTTCTTTTGATATTTATTCGCTAATGTTAACATTTATCTGTTTATGGTATAATTTATTTGTTATTGTTTATAATCACTGGTTATTGCTTTCAGAAATTAATAACTAATAAAAGTCAACATTTATTGTTTAATAGAATAACTCATTTTGCATAAAAATAAAATTATAACTTCACGGTGACTAGGTATTATTGTCAACCTTGACATTAGCTTTGACTTACCTACGACGAAAATTTAAAAAGATAGCAGACATTTCGTTCGCAACCAGGATAGTATGTTTACGCGAAATAATTTTTGATTTAAGATATTTCACAAGCAATTGAAAAACAGCATATGGTATGTTATACAAAATATGTCTAGAGCTTCTCCTAGAAGCCGGCAGCCGTCATGGATGCCGGCGCCGGCAGCCATAATGGATGCCGGCGCCGGTAGCCGAGCTGGTTGCTTGGGCAGCATGCCGGCAGCATTAGACAATTAGTGTCAAAATAAGATGAGAATCAAAATACCTTAATTCAACCAAAAAATAATAATTTATTATAGTGTAAACTTTAACGAAACTTAAATCTTCCTACAAAAATATAACAATTGTTATTATTCTGCGAATTGAAGGGTAGAAATAAGAAAAATAAACCCATATAATATACCTTCAATAAGAGTGTTCAATTTGTCTGATATCAATTTGATTGGAATTCTTATCTTCTATGGACATAGTGCCATTTTTTGAGGTAAAAATAACTAGCAGAGCATATGGATCTATAACTCTGTGTCTCTGTTTTGCTAGAAAATTGAAATAAGCTTTGGATGAAGTATGATTGTGATTTCGTTCAATCCCCAGGATGCATAGAAATTGTTTACACTCACTTACTTTCAAGAAAATGCTAGCCTGGCAGCCTTTCTTACACGTGGAACACTTCCTTGTTGATTTTTTATTTTTTGTCTTGAATGGTCTTCCACCTTTAACACAGGCTAACTGCAGATAATAGTATTTCTGCTATCACGCAACCAAAACTAATTGTTTGTGGCTTTCTTGTATTCCACCAAAACACAACTAAAATTTTGATATGAAGAAAATTTATCACACACTCATGTTTTATAGTTCTTACGCAAAATTAAAACAACACAATGTTTACATATCATTTAAAATACGTAACTATAATTATTTTAGGTTAGAACTGCCGGCATTCCGTTTTGACCGTATCTGAACCGGCGCCGGCATCAGAGAAATTGTACTCGGGTGCCGGCGCCGGTATCCATGCATCAATATTTTGGGAACCGGCGCCGGCTGCGGTGTCACTTCCTAAAATTTATACCAATTTAAAATAAGCGTGAAAATCGATGTTTCATACTTATATTTGTTTTTATTCGATGCTCAATTGTTTTGCTGATAAGATATATGAATGATCCATAAAAATCCCCAAAACTTTCATAGCACATATTTTTCCCATCTTCAAAAATAAAAAGTTATAACATTATTGTTATTTTCTAAATTAATTTTAACGTTTTTTATCTTTCATTAATAGAACAACTAATTTTGCATAAAAATAAAATTATACATTCATGATGACCAAATTATTTTTGTCAACCTTGAAATTAACTTTGACTTTACCTACGAAGAAAATTTAAAAAGGAAGCAGGTATTTCGTGCGCAATCTGGATAGTTACGTTTATAGTATATTTATGCGAAATAAGTTTTAATTTGAAATTAGTATTTCAAAAACTACTGAAAAACCGCATGGGGTATGTTATACAAAATATGTCAATAACTTCTCCTAGAATCCGAAAATATGATAAAAATCATATCATCCAATTTAAAATAAGCGAGGAAATCGATGTTTTATACTATATTTCTTTATTCGATGTTGAATCGTTTTGATGATAAGATATATGAATGATCCATAAAAATCCCCGGTAATTATGTAGTATACCCATTTCTGCTATTTTTGCGATTTTCGAAAAAATTCTTTTATGGTCACATTCTACAGTCTTTCCTGATTGCCAATATACGTGCGCACATAAAAAATTATGTTGTTTTTTAATAATTTTTAATGAAACAAACTTACGGGACCTTGGAGCAAATAGGGATGCTGGGCGGGGTAAAAACAAAAAACACAACATCGTAAAAGGCTTAACAACACTTTTCCCAACGTAATGAAGTGTAAAATCAAAGAAAAACGGTTAATAGCTAAGAAAATTGCTTTTTTTCTATACCAAATTCCATTTTAAGCCGCTGTTAGCCGCCATTATTTTCCCACCTGTCAACATTGTCAACAATATTGCTGTGTCCGGTGTTGCCACGTTTACCTATTTTTATCCCAAATGAAATTAATCTTGGCGAACTTTGTACCTCTTCTAGAACACAGCCGAAAATGACCCCAAGCAAAACCCTGGCGCACCGATCCCTCTTCGCCTGCGAGGAAAGAGACTGGTCAGGGCCCCTAACCAGGTGCTAACCCTGTTCCGACCTTAGGGTGCCCTCCGATCCACCGTTCGCATGAAAAACTTTTCTAAGTCGGTCAATTAGGTGACAGATCTAATATTTTCGATCTTGTTATGATCTACACTTTCCTTACAAAATAAGATTCTTGATATTTGAATACAATACTTTAATGCAAACTATTTTGACAACCACCTGACATTCTGCCCCATACCATACAACTTAATAATCATACCAGAAAAAGGTAAAAACATAGTAAGGTATGTTCCTAACATTTCTCCCTTTTTATAATTTAAACATAGTCAATAAGATAACTGGGTTTTCTACAGTGACGCCTTGGACGGGAAGTAGAAATTCCTTCTAATTCTTCTTCTGTGTCTTCATCGATGTCATCTTCCTTGCTTTCTATGTCATTACTGGGTACTGCTATATGTTGTGTGTTTTCAGATGAGCACTGTGGCATTTCCGCTTCAGGAATCGGTGAATCAACCTGGGCTTGGCTGAAACTGGAGCCAAATAATAATTCTGGTTTATGTTGAACTTCTTCATCTACAGGATTTAGATCAAAAATATTTAATAGCTCCTGAAAAGAGAGCGATTTTGGTTGAGAATATGTTAAATCTTCAGAATATCTTCGTCTTAGTTGATTTATGTGCAGTCTCTGTACTCTGTGCTTGTCTTTCTCTATAAAAACATTGTACATTACGTTTCCAATTCTTTCTATAACTGAACCAGGTATCCAATTGTATTTATTATTTCTGTAAATTTTAGCATAAACAAGATCACCTGGAGCAAATGAGTTCTGAATATCAGATGCTTTATTACATATGTTTGTAATATCTGTCTTGGTAAATGGAGACATCAAGTCAAAAATTGTACGCATTTTCCTTCCTAACATATGTTCTGCTGGAGACTTCCCTTCTGAGGAACTCTGGTTTGGAGTTGATCTATAAGTGGCTAAAAATTGTTGTAACTGACTTTCTTCTGGTTGACCTGTTTTCTTAAACTTTTGTAGTGCTCTCTTAAAGGTATCAACAAATCGTTCCACTTGTCCATTTGACTGAGGTGTAAATGGTGCTGTGCGTATATGCTGTATTCCATTCAACAAACAAAATTGTTTAAAAATTGCACTGGTAAATTGTGTTCCGTTATCACTTACAAGGGCTTCAGGTGGGCAGAAGCGCGCGAAAACTTCTTCCAATTTTTTTGCAGTAAATGATGAAGTTATAGACTTTGTGGTGAAAATTTCCGGCCATTTTGAATACGCATCCACAATTAACATATAATAGATACCATTAACAGGTCCGGCAAAATCTACATGAATTCTTTGTCAAGGTTTATTTGGTTTGGGCCAGAATGACGGTGAAGCTTTTGAAGGCGATTTGGCAGCTTCTGCACAAGGAACGCATTTTCTGACAAAATCTGCAATGTTACTATCTATTTTTGGCCAATACACATGGCTTCTTGCTAATGACTTCATCCTTTCTTGCCCTGGATGTCCTTTGTGTAACTGTTGTATGATTTGTTCTCTAAACCTTTTAGGAATGACCACTCTGCTTAAAAACATTAGACAACCTTTGACTATGGACAGGGAATTTTTTCGTGTGTAATATTCTGAAACTTCTGTGCTTATTTCTTTTTTATTTAATGGCCAACCATTCTGAATAAAATACATGACTTTGCTGAGAACGGCATCTTTTTGGGTTTCCTGATATATCATTTTAAAAGTAATCGGCAGAGTTTGTAAGACTTCATCAAAAACTTGACAAACTTCTGACTCTATAGTAACTAATGCTATTACATGTTCTTCATTATCGTCAGTGTTAGTATTGATTAAGCGAGATAAAATATCTGCATGTCCAAATTCTGCAGTTTTGGTGTATTCAATTTTGAAATCATATGCCTTCAAAATAAGTGCCCATCGCTGTAAGCGATTTGCTGTGTAAACGGGAATACCTTTCTTGGACCCAAAAATTGCCAAAAGAGGTTTGTGATCGGTCTGTAGGGTAAAAAATCTTCCATATATCATTTTGTGAAATTTTGTTACGCCAAAAACTAGTGCTAATGCCTCTTTCTCAATCTGACTGTACTTTTTCTCTGCTTCTGTTAATGTTCTTGAGGCATGGTAAATTGCTTTCATGGTGGTGCCATCCTGGGATCTGTGTAAAATACAAGCTCCTATTCCTAAATTGCTTGCATCTGCGGCAACAATAATTTCTTGTTTAAGATTATAATGTGTCAGTAACAAATTGGACTGCAAAATTTCCTTAAATTTGTTAAAAGACGCTTGACATTGTTCAGTCCAAACAAATTTGGCATTTTTCTTACGTAGTTCATCAAGCGGATTTCGTAAAATATGCATATTCTTTATAAATTTTCCATAATAATTTATTGCTCCAAGATATGATCTCAATGTGGCTATATCATGTGGTGGAGGCATATTTCTTATTACTTCTGTCTTTCCTGGATCAGGTTTTACCCCATCTGTATTTATAATGTATCCCAAGTATTTTATTTCTTTTACGGCAAACTTGCATTTTTGTAACTTCAAGTGAAATCCAAAATCTTGTATGCGTTGAAGAACTTTAGCTAAATTTTCTTGGTGTTCTTGAGCAGTTCGTCCCGAAACAAGAATATCATCAATATAGGCTGCTGTACCTTGCAAACCGGATATCATAGTATCAACTACCTGTTGAAAAATTGATGGAGTAACTTTGATTCCAAAAGGCATCCTGTTATACTGGTATAAACCATGATGTGTATTAATTGTTAAATATTTTTTTGAGTTTTCATTTATTTCAATTTGCAAAAATGCATCAGATAAGTCTGTTATGCCAAAAACTGTGCAACCATTTAATTTAGCCAAAATATTTTCTGCTGTTGGTAACGGATAATGATGTGACTTAAGAGCATCATTAAGGCCAGTGGAATAGTCTCCACAAATTCTGACATCTCCGCTTGGTTTTTTCGTGACAACTATGGGGGCAGCCCATTCACAATATTCAACAGGTGAAATGATGTCCAATTCTTGTAATCTTTGAAGTTCTGCATCAACCTTGTCCATGACTGCATAAGCAACAGGACGTTTTGGGCAAAAAACGGGCACTACATTTTCGTTAATCTTTAAATCTACCTTCATTTTTGTACATCGTCCTAAGGTGTTTTGAAAAACTCCTGGAAAAACAACTTCTAATGATTGTGTATTCAATGGCAAATTGGATTCATTTGACTTAATATTGTTGCAAACAGAATTTATTGGAACATCCCAAAGGCCTAATTTGGTAATCCAGTCTATTCCTAATAAATTCAAATGGCTGATATTTGTAACAAAAAATCTTCCTGCATGTATTTTCCCATGAAACGTTACATTGCATTGACATTCGGATATCAAGGTAAGTTTGTCACCAGAGGCATTACTGGCCATGTGATTGGTGGGGCAAGTCAAAGGGTTTCCAATTGAGTGCCATGTTTCTTCTGAGATTATTGTAATGTCTGAAGCGGTATCGATTTGTAATCTTACTGGATTTTCATTGATTAGTAATTGTATGTATTTTCTTTTATTTTCTGATCCAATTTTATTTATGTTGTAAATCACATTTGTTTTAAACTTTTTGTTTTGTGAAAAATTATTTTTACCATTATTGCAGAAACCTTCTTTGTGACCAATTCTATTGCACTGCTGGCATTTATAATTTTTAAATGAGCAGTATCTGGCAAAATGGAAATCTCCGCAGTACCAACATGGATGTCTCGGAACTTGTGCTGAATCATCTTGGAGGTAATTACGTGCATTGTTTTTGTATCTGTTTGTTGAAAACCTTGATTGTTTTGATTGTTGCCCATATTTATTTTGCTGTGCTTGTTGTGTTACCAGATTGATATTTTCGTTCTCAATTTTTCCATTTTCAATCATTGCAGAATCTTTTCTGAGATTCTTAAAACTCTGGCATTCAGTTATTAACTCCTGAAGAGTAACTATACTCTTGTCCTGGATTTTAGACAAAAGTTTAGTACGAACGTCACCATCATTACTGGATTTTAGTCCACACACGAAAATTAAACATTTAAATTGATCTGGGGTTAGTTCTTTTATTTTAAAGTCCTCACAGTGCTTGTTTACTCTGGAAGCATATGCGACAAGATCTTCTAATTCACCTTTTGAAAGCTGCATGCACTGGTATCTTACTTGAAAAAGTGATGACCTTTGTCCAAACAAGGTGATGAGTTTTTTACTGTATCATTAAAACTAATATCTTTAATTTCCAGTGGTAGAATAAAATTTACATACTGTTCGTGGCAAATAGTATCTAATTTTCTAAGTAATAATCTAACTTTTGCAGGATCTGGTAGCTTTTTAGCATCCTCTTCAAATAGACTCTCATATCTTTTATACCAAAGATCAAAAGTCAAACCTGATTCTGGGTCATAATGAAACTCAGTAATGCTACTTCCTAATGCTTCCATTCGAAATTCATCACTAACATCCCCTGAAACTCGAGTGTTAGATGTTCCAAAAGCATTCGCTAAGTGAACCAAAAAATCTTGTTGGTTTTGGAGTATTAGATCTTGTTGTTTCTGAACTTGTTCTTATTGTGTTTTTATAAAACTTAATAATGCTTTTTGCACCTCTTCTGTACTCATGTTTCCTTTATCCTCGTCGCCAACTGTTATGATCTACACTTTCCTTACAAAATAAAATTCTTGATATTTGAATACAATACTTAAGGGATTTTTTGGCGAGATAAACGGTTATATGTAAATGACCGCTGCGGTCTTTTAATAATGACGTCATAATCAAGCGGTTTTTTAAAATCGCCAAAATGACACGGTTTCTTCATTTGTTTATAAAACCATCTCTCAAGTTTTATTTCTCGTTTGTTGGTTTTGTTTTATTGTACTAGACTGACTAGTGTTTACTGACTGCAATGTATTAATATAATTACTAGCAGCACGAGGCACAATTATTAACTAAAAAAAAACATGCAAAACAAATTGAAGTTAAATAATAATTATAAAATAACAAAACGTGTCATTTTATTTATTAATAATTAATTTGACTATTTACTTACCGTTTAGCAACTCCATGACAGTAGCCAAACCTGTTACGTTACCAGCTTTATGCGCCCGCAGACTGGGGCAAAATAAAAAATATATATATTTTTACAGATTTTATTACTAATAATTAAAAAGGATGACAATCTCACAATCTCAGGGGGGCCCTGGCCCCTCCCTGCGGGCGCCCATCCCTGCCTCTAAAGCTGACCGAGTATTCATACTCTTCATTTCCTCTGTCTCTGTAATGGATTGTTAGCTTCTCTTTCTGGAGCAATTTGCCAGTGTTCATTTTCCATTTTTGTGGATGCATTTTTGGCACAGGCACAGACACAGGACTAGATCACTGCACAGGACTCCACAAGTCGTTTTTTTTAGACTATGTACGTTGAAAAATGGCGAATTTGGCTCTTAATGTCAAATTTAACCGGTGATGGCTTTTTATCAACAACTTGCACTTTGTTGAATCAATTAAAAGACCGTTTTTAAAACGATGACGTCAGCAATGGCGTCATTTGAAAGACCGCTTTGTCGCGAAAACGGACCGGTATCAGATACCGCTCCAAAATTTAAAACCGTTTATCTCGCCAAAAAATCCCTTTTAATGCAAACTATTTTGACAACCACCTGACATTCTGCCCCATACCATACAACTTAATAATCATACCAGAAAAAGGTAAAAACATAGTAAGGTATGTTCCTAACAGATCTAACGGTGGGATAACAGTGAATCGGAGGGCACCCTAAGGTCGGAATAGGGTTAGCACCTGGTTAGGGGCCCTGACCAGTCTCTTTCCGCGCAGGCGAAGAGGGATCGGTGCGTCAGGGTGTTGGTTGGGGTCATCTTTTTGCCCTTTGGTTAAATTTGGTTCATTTTCGAATTTTCCCGCTAACTTTATGTAAAGCTAGCAGTATTTGTAGGAAAAACGATTTGTAAATTTGGCAACAGCGCGTCTTTCCATCAGACATTTCGAGTATGTGTACCACGGGTTTCATTGAAAAGGCTAACCTAAAAGTTAAGAAATTTTAAAATTAATAAAAAAACAACATAATTTTTTTATGTGCGCGCGTATATTGGCAACCAGGAAAGACAGTAGAATGTGACCATAAAAGAATTTTTCCAAAAAACGCAAACATAGCAGAAATGGGTATACTAGATAATTACCAAATCCCCGAAACTTTCGATATTAACATTTTTCCCCATCTTTAAAAAATAAAAAAGTTATAAGCCCTGTTCACTTTTATTTGGATATCCCTGCAGGATAAAGATCAAATATTTCATAGTATTAAAAAAAAAACTTTTAAGTTCACCACTAATTTGGACCCGGTTACTTTTTTATATCTAATTAAATAAACGAATTAAATAAACAAAAATTTGAACACAAAAAAGGAAAACCTTTATTTGCAATAATTATAAAAAAAACCTCCCCCAATCTTGACCTTTCATTAGCGTTAGCGCACGGCCTCATTTCAGTTTCTATGGAAAACGATTGATCGATAACCTCGCGAAATTCGCGTTGTCTCTCTGACGTTTGCTTTCAAATCAAATTATATGTTTCTAAGTTCATGAAAGGTTTTGAACAGAACTGAACCGGAGCGGGTCTTTGTGTGATTATTTTAATATATTACTTTTGTCTTGAAAAGTCCCCAATCAAAAGAAATGGTAGATTGTCCGGATCCCGAAGGAAAACCCGTGCCGAAACTTAAAACGTCAGACTTTTACTTAACGTGTGATCTGCCGAAACGATTTGATTATCCCACTTGGTTCTACGGATATGGAATTCAGAGAAGACCTCCGGCGCATCCTTTTTATAGGACAACGTCGAGTGACTACGGAAGGTATGATCTTATTTTAATTAGTACCAGTAATCCTTCTAAAAAATGCGGTTCAGAACTTGCTCCCATCTTAACTCATCTTTCCAAACCCCCTACGCTAGAGTGCAGAATGTACATAAGAAAAGTTCCAAGCCCTTTCCATCTTATTATAAAGGTTGTTATGAAATTTACTGCATATATTGAGATGAGTGTCTCCTGGGGTAGTCTACAGACATACCCAAAATTTTTTTTAATGAACACCTTTTCAAGCATGACAGACGATAAAAAACTTGGGTAATTATGTAGTATACCCATTTCTGCTATTTTTGCGTTTTTTGAAAAAATTCTTTTATGGTCACATTCTACTGTCTTTCCTGGTTGTCAATATACGTGCGCACATAAAAAATTGTGTTGTTTTTTTATTAATTTTAAAATTTTTTTAACTTGTAGGTTAGCTTTTTCAATAAAACCCGTGGTACACATACTCGAAATTTCTGATGCCAAATATACAAATCGTTTTTCCCACAAATACTGCTAGCTTTACGTAAAGTTAGCGGGAAAATGCGAAAATGAACCAAATTTACCCAAAAGGGCAAAAAGATGACCCCAATTAACACCCTGGCGCACTGGTCCCTCTTCGCCTGTGAGGAAAGAGACTGGTCAGGTCCCCTAACCAGGTGCTAACCCTGTTCCGACCTTAGGGTGCCCTCCGATCCACCGTTATCCCACCGTTAGATCGAAAATATTAGATCTGTCACCTAATTGACCGACGAAAAATTTTTTATGCGAACGGAGGATCGGAGGGCACCCTAAGGTCGGAACAGGGTTAGCACCTGGTTAGGGGCCCTGACCAGTCTTTTTCCTCGCAGGCGAAGAGGGATAGGTGCGCTTGGGGTCATTTTCGGCTGTGTTCTGGAAGCGGTACAAAGTTCGCCAAGATTAATTTCATTTGGGATAAAAAATAGGTAAACGTGGCAACACCGGACACAGCAATATTGTTGACAATGTTGACAGGTGGGCTAATAGCGACTTAAAATGGAATTTTTTTATAGAAAAAAGCAATTTTCTTAGCTATTAACGGTTTTTCTTCGATTTTACACTTCATTACGTTGGAAAAAGTGTTGTTAAGCCTTTTACGATGTTGTACTTTTTGTTTTTACCCCGTCCAGCACCCCTATTCGCTCCCAGGTCCCGTAAGTTTGTTTCATTAAAAATTATTAAAAAACAATATAATTTTTTATGTGCGCACATATATTGGCAATCAGGAAAGACAGTAGAATGTGACCATAAAAGAATGTTTTCAAAAAACGCAAAAATAGCAGAAATGGGTATATTACATAATTACCAAAACTTGAAATTAAATGATAAATAATTTTTTTTTATCTTATGGCCTAAGAAATTATAAGTCCGTAGGCAAAAGAGCAAATCAAAAAACTTTTGTACACACGTATTTTTTACCTAAATTCGAATTTTATAAACAAAAGTACATCATCTCATTTAAAATTCCAAAGTTACCCTCACCCCTCAAAATGGGGTGGGGGGGGGGGTTGGTTAAAGGTCAAAAATATGTTTAAATATGCACCCCCCTCCCCACTTCTCTATTAGCCCACCAAAATTTCATGAAAATAGTTTAAACCGTTTCCGAGAAGTCGCCTTGTAACAGTTTAAGAAATTCATTCTGTATACGAAAATTAAGGCTGAAATTATTACTAGTAGTTTTAGATTAAGACAACATTTTCTTCTTGCGCATAGTAATAATTTTTACACCTCAAAAGTGGTAAGTTCTCAGAGCTACAATAGGAAATCAACGTCCAAATTAGGTTTTTCCGATAACCTTTAGTTTTTAGTAAAACTTTGACAGGTTTTCACGTCTTAGTTTTCAAAATTTAAAGTTTTGGAATAAAACCCAAAAAATTTAGTTTGGGTGACCAACCTTAAAGAGATATTTGATTTTTTAATGGAACAATTAACACCATTTTTTTTAATTTCAGATATGCACCAACAATTCACACAGTGCCAACGTCTTTTTTTCCGAATACACAAGATTTTACCAAAAGTTTAGTCAAAGCAGGAATGTACCGGAACTATTCTCTGAATACTGGCTTGGACACATCACCTTATTAACTTAACTTTTTATAATGAAGATTTGTATGAAACAGATATTCCTGTGCGTAACAAAGTTCCTTGTTTTTTATATTTGTAATAAATTTAATAAATAAATACAAATTTCTGCAGCTGTTATTTGCTCCTGATACAATATTTTTTCTAAAGGGTATCCCTTTAGACTTAGATCATCGTCTCTAAACCTTTTTAGGGTCGCGACCCCCTAAAAAGCCAAAAAAATAGTAAAAATCCTTACGACCCTCTCACTACATATTTTAACGTTTATCACAGTTTTACATTAAACATCACTAACGTGACAAACAATGTGTTTTCACTTGCCACGAATATCGATGAGCGACAAGTTCAAACCAGAAGGCATGTATATTGTTTAATCCTTTGTTCTCATCTTACTTTTACCAGTTGGAACTTGTAACTACATACTGCGCTTGTACTTATTTCTTGAGAGGTTTTGTAAGACAGGTTTGCGCAAGTTATCTCGCCCTATTTATGAAAGCACAGGAACGAGAAGAGGAGTTTCATTATTAATAAATTACATGTTTCCGGAAACAAGTGGAACTATTTCTTCTTTCATTTCAATAATAAATACCAGTGTGGTGTAACAACAAATTGAGCAATATTTTTAAAAAACTACCATGTACAAATTTGTGACAAAACGAAATGAGTCGTCTACATCTGGCGAAACAGTGATAAAAAAGACCAGGTTATACAACGATACATATTTAAAATATGAATTTATTTCACTGGAAAACAAGCCGCAATGTGTTGTTTGCTATAAAGTTCTGTCCGCGGAAAGTATAAAGTCTTCAAAATTACTCCAGCATCTAGAAACACCCGTCTTTACGAAGAAAACCATTAAAATTCTTCGAGCGTAAATCACTTATCCTGACAAATCAACAAACTTCTATTAACAAATCAAGCTGCAGTGAGACCTCAACACTTCAAGCATCCTATTTAGTAACATTAATGGCCAGGGAGTCTGCATCCCCCTTACACCTTATCACGGCCTCCCTGAGGGTCGCGTCCTCCAGGTTAAGAAATGATACTTTGGACTCTGAAACTAACCTAATTATCGAACTCTGTAGAACATTAAAATTTATACTAAGCCTTTAACCTTTTTAACAAATCCCGGGGTAAGATTTCCATAAAATAACTGACATTTGGTATTTAGAAATGATAATTTAACTTTATCAAAGATATAAACGTTTTCTTCTAACCTTCACTTTGAATAATATACTACTTACTGAAACTGGTTGTTACTGTTAAATCATGCCTTTGTGAATTTTGTTTTTAAAATTGCATTAAAATGCAATCTATCAAACTAGAACGGATGAGAACTCTAGAGTATTGCTCCTTCGATTGTAATATATCAGAAAATAAGAAACGTGATGCATGAACTCTTTTCTCGCCTTATTTTTAATAGCATGAATTGGGAATAAAGTCTGTTTCAACTTTGCAGCACTCGATCGATGCTCACTCTTTGCTCTTTAGCAACATTAAGCTTTTTGGAACACTTGAAATAATACAAAATTATTCCTTTTTCGAAGTAATTTCTTTTACTTTTTTTTCAGTTATTTTAGAAACGCAAGTATCTTAAAATTATCACAGATACCCACTGACCAAAAAAATGTTGTACATAATTTGGACAATGCTTTCTAAAAACCGATTTAAAAAATTGTGAAACAGACCCATTAACCTCCTATTTTTTAGGAAGTCTTGATATTTAAATACCTACGCAATACAAAACTCAAACCGAAAGATTGTTTCACACATTTCCTCGCTTTTCGAAGTTTCTCTCTGCTTGTTGTCAATTAAGCAAAAAAGTTTTAGTTTAACTTTTCTTGATCACTTAATTATACTGGCTATGTTTTCCACAAATAATAATGGTTAAAAAGTCCACAGTCGCCAGTTGCTAAAGTCTGTTAAATAAGTTATCTGAATTTAATATTGCATGATGAAAATTCTGCTAAGTGTTATCCACAACGGATTTTCATTTTTATCTTTCATAATATAGCAAGACATGATAAGCATTTTCTTAAAAATCGCTTAATTCAAGAAACACACTTATTATCAGCACTTTGTAGCAGGTAGCAGTGACGGCGCCAAGAGGGGCAGTGTGGGCACTGGCCCACCCTAGAACTAAAGGTACCCACTCATGTGCCCACCCAAATTTTGTTTAGGTGATTAGTTCCTATATATATATATATATATATATATATATATATATATATATATATATATATATATATATATATATATATATATATATATATATATATAACATAATGTACAAACTGTTCTATTTTCATTTTTCAGAATTTGATTAAAATCCTTATACATTCAAATATTTTGTAACAAATAACTATTTTATTTATTTACTATTAAAATAATTAATTATGTCTTGTCATTAGTAAAGGGACTATTCGAATTCAAAATATAGAAGTATTCGATTCTGGTATGTTTTCGAATGCATTCGATTCTCAAGGAAGTATTCGAATACAAAAAAAATCGATCAACGAGCGAGATTTTGCCGATTCTGTGAGGATGCGAGATAATTACAATACAAGAAGAATCGAAGGCTAAATCGGAATGAATTGACAAAATTCGCGTCGGCTCCGCTTATCCACCGTAGCGTAGTTTGTTGTTGATTTTTGGATACCCGCCTAATTTAGTTTTAGTCCTTGTCCTTAATACTTTTTTAATTTTGAATAGGGCATGTTATTTAAATTTTTGAATATATATATATATATATATATATATATATATATATATATATATATATATATATATCTGTACCCCAGAGCGAAACTATGTTAAGTCACAAAACCCTCTTTTGAGAAAATCAAGTTTAAAAATATTTTTCACGCAGTTTTTGCAGTAGCTTAAACAAATTGAATTGCAGATTTGTAAAATTTAAAAACTAAAGTTCTCAGTGCGTCCTTAAAAACTGCCTAATGGTATTTTTTTTTGAAAAAATACTTATTTTTTCCCCAAGGTGACTTAACCTAGTTTGTCTCATAGAAAAAATATCAAAACCGGACTTGAAATATATTAAGTCCAATAAAGATAAAAATACATAAGATGCAAACAAAGTTAAGGACCAAAATAAAATTTATTTTTAATACAAAAATGTCAAAAAGTTATTATTGCATTATTAAAAGAAAAAAAACTGGCTAGGCGGATTCTTCACCACCGTGGGGCAAATTACGATAAAAATCATGGAAGGTTTTTGGTATCCAAGGTAATAGTTTTTGTAAGTGTGCATATTTTTTAGTAGGGATATTTTTTAGTTTTTCTCGAATTTTGGGCAAAATCTCAGGAATGGAAGATGCGTTTCTGGTGTTTCTTGTAATTGTAAAGGTGGAAAATTCATCAGTAAATTTATATTTGTAAAAGAGGACGCCTGAATTTTCTTTTCTTACTTGTAAGTAGACACACTGAGAGATTAAGAAATTTTCTCCTGAATCTGCTTTCTTTCTTAAAACAAAGGGAGAACTATTACCATCACAAAGACTTTTAAAATTGAAAAAGTTATCTGTCTCCATCGCAGTCACATCAAAAGTTTTTTTTGTACCACATAACCTGACAACTTGTTGCCAGTCCCACGGAGTGACGATTCTTAGTTGGGAGACTTTTTCCTTTCTCGCTCGATGATTGAGTGATCGCCATCAGCGTCCAAAGTATACCGTATACTGATAGATAAAAACAAACTCTAAATTAGGTTAGGTTATGTGGACTTAAAGTATTCCAGCGGCATACTGTCTTAAAGGTAAACAATGTTAAGGTCACTTAACCTGGTTTTGCTCTAAGGAGACTCTGGACTTAACATTATTCATAAAGGTCTAACTTCCTTGCTAAAGCGGGTAACTGAATATTAAAAATCTCATATGAAAGATAAAGTATTTCTTATATATTTAACATAGATAACTCATTTTTAGCAAAAATGGACTTAACATAGTTTGGCTCTGGGGTACAGATATATATATATATATATATATATATATATATATATATATATATATATATATATATATATATATATATATATATATATATATATATATATATATATATGTACAAATATAAGGTGGTTTTTGTATATATATACATATATAGAAAAAGGGGAATTTTCTTCGGTCGATCTATTTAATATAATATGTCGGTAAATGCAAACGTTTTAGTTCTTTCGCTAGTGCAAAACACAAGACCGTAAAATGACAAATAAAATAAAGTAGGGCTATTCTTTTTGATTCTGGTCTGGGTATCCTCCTGCTATCGCAATTTCTGGGCCCTTACCCTTCATCAGGCTGACGAGCAGATCACACTTTGACTAGAATCAACAAGAGACATTATATCCAAAACGTTCAAAAAGGATGGGTAAGATGTAGTGGCTCGCGCAAAACCATACAAAAAGCATCTGTGCTTTCGTCAATAATGATGTAAAAATTATTTTAGTAAAGTACGGCTTCGATTTCTTGGATTACGGTTTTGTAGCTGTTCAATGGAATATTGACTGCGATGGTTATTATTAATAATCATGGTAGGAACTACTCACGATTTAAAGACCATCAAAATCACTTGCCTTACATCCTCTGAATGGCAGAAAACGACCTCGTTCACAGTAAAACATGTTCTAAAACTGCCGTTACATAAAATAAAAAAGACATTTTCGTACAAAGGTAAGTGTTAGGATAAACCTTAAATTTATTCACCCTATGTTTGCTAACAAAAAAATTGTATATAATTAAGTTTAACGCTTATAATCCGCCGAGAAAATGAGTAAATAGCAATTAAAGTTTGCTAAATGGAAACGGGCGAACAAAAAGGAAAAAAGAAATTGGTTAATCGTCGTTGGAAATGAAGCCGCTCCATGGAAGGGCAAAAATAATTTGTGTTACCTTTTTTACTTTTTTTGTAAAGTTATTTCCATCGAGAAAAAGTTTATATGAAAAGTAAAAAAATAATAAAAGCAGCGTGATGGTGTCCGTATCAGGATTAAACTTTATATGTTCCACATGAAATACTTTTAATAATATTTTATTAAATTCTATGTAGGTACAATGATCAAAAAGGCTTAAGAGGTAATTTTATTGAACTTTTTTCATATGTTGGATCGCTGGTCAGTTTATTTGTCGAAATAAATTTTAAGTAATGTCCTAGTGACAATAGGGAATATTCATATAATAATATAATAATAATATAATATAATATATAAAAACATATAATATATATATATATATATATATATATATATATATATATATATATATATATATATATATATATATATATATATATATATATATATATATATATATATATATATATATATATAGATATTAGTTAGGAAATCGGCTGAAGAGGACGCCACGTTCTCAATTTGAGTCGCCAATTCCTTATTTAAAAACAAGGAAAATTATAGGTCAGGGGCGGCGCCGACTGCTTTTACTGTGTTTCAACACTGAAAACAGACAGAGGTGTCGAAACGTCTACTCTTACTCGCACATTAATTAAAGTTCGAATTTAAAAACATTTTTTTCTATTCTACATGAAAATGCTGGTGCAATATGATGAAATAAATTATTTCCTAAATTGGAGGTTAATAACTATTTAGTATGTTCATATTAACAAAACCGTGATATTTAATTAGCAGCTTTAGTTATAGATTATAATTTGCAATAAAACTGCTTTTATGGATATAAATATTTCACATACCTACATGAATAAATAGACTCAGTCACTATATAATAATTTTTGCGGCATGGTGTGGAGCAGGAAAAAAATAGATTTTCCATGTTTTTCCTTTTTAATATTGAATTTTTTTTTATACAGCGCGTTCAGGAAGTTGTTATTCGCTCTTTTGCCAATAAAATTATCGTAACTTTTTTTTTGAAAATATTCTCTAAATGAGTTTTTGTGAAGTCAAGATGTAGGTATCTACATAAATCGCTTTCTTGCACTGCCAAACGTTACATAATACGTAAATATTATTAGTGCTAAATTTAAATTAGTTTTAAATCCTATCAGACTAATTTAAGGAGTACTGTAATCAAAGCACAAACTAAATAAAAATAAGCAAAATAATAGTTAACAACGAAACGACGCAGAACATTATTTTCTAGGTAGCAAAACAAAAAGAGAAACTACCTAGGTACATTATTATTTAAAAGTATCTTCGAGTTCTAAAGCAGACCCTACACGATCATTATTAGTGTCAGTATTAAAACATATTGTCAGTAATATTGATGTGTATAGAATGATCGAATGAAGTAAATTCAAGTAAATTATTGAAGATTATTGGAATATTTTAATATTTTTATAATACTGACAATACTACTGTTGTGTGAAACACTGAAAGTGATAATGATCGTGTAGGGTCTGCTTTAGAAAAAAATATTGATAACATGCAGGCGTGTTTGTATAGTTGCCTAAGCAGTAAAGTTGGTGGTAGATCTTGATGTAGCCGAAGCGAAGATAAAGGGTTGTTGACTCCATTCTGCTATCCTAATTCAGTCCGCTAGAGTGATTTCGATTGGCCGAACTCGTGCGTCAGCGTCAGCTGTGTATGGATCCATATTGACCAGTTTAATAATACCGTTTACATTATTTTTGCTATTTATTTCTTAATTTGATTAAATATTAACAAAAGTTAAAGCCGTTTAATATTAACAGAATATCGTGTCGTCGCCTAGCGACGTGAATTTTAAATTAGTTCTGGATGTTTAGTTGAAGTTCGGTTATTTATCTTCATTTAAACAGATTTTCTCTAGAGAGTTTTATTAAATTTGTGCTATAGGCAGTATTTTAACATTTTGAAATCGAGAATTTTGGAAGAGTTGGTAGAATTTATTTCTTTAAAGTTTATGTATTTAAAATATTATTTCTTCAAACTTGTTACATAGAAATATTGTTAAGAGACTTGGCAACACAACAACCTAACTTACTCTTCTTTTACTCTTTATATGACCATGTGTTTGTTTCCAGTGTTGTGCAGTGATTACAAATTTTTTTCTGAGGGGCGACACCTAGCTTATTATCGCGAAGCGCCATTTATGACTATTTTTCCCCAATCTGAATTCATATCAGAATTAACCAGTTTCAATATATGCAGTGAATTTCATAGCACCCTGTATACTAAGACTCAAGAAGTTTACAACAACAGGACAAATTTTGTATTAATGATTGTACACTGAAACTTGTATATATCAAACAGCATACAAAATTGCATCATTGTAATGAGAATAATGAGTCTCTTCATGTATGCATAATGGCTCTCAAACTCGTCGAAACTTTGTAGTCATCCGGAAGAATAATAATGATTTAATTATACTAACAGTCGGGGACAGTATCTAAAATTATAATTGTTCATTTTACAAAAGAAATAAAAATTTAGAATGATAATGCTTTGAAATGGGAGCGGACAAGCCATTTTCTTCCATAAAAGAATTAAGCAAAAACAAAAGACATTTTACAATAAGGCCCCTCGCAATTTAAGTAGAGACAAAGTTGTTTGCACTCTGCAGTTACAATGAAGACTTTTAAAAGGGTATCAAGTTAGGAATTTTAATATTGCAGAGAAAATTTTTAAGTAAAAAGCTTCAGAATATCAAGAGGTATATGAACGATCAAGCTGTCTATTACTAAAAGAATTTGCTGCCACTTATAATTACAATAACCAAAGTTTTCTCGTCACTTATTATTGATGTCGGTATATAAAGTTATTCAAAATTTATTTTTCTGCTTCTGCGAGGAGAGAATTGCATTGTTGCCGATTCTTACAGTTGCCAATGTTTTCGTTTCGCCGTTGTCTTCATTATTGTGTTATTTCGTATCTTTGAGAATTTTGTCGTGTAGTGACCCATTCTAGCCATCTATCGGCGGGATAAGTGGCTCTTATCTAATTATTGTAGATACATAACATTTCAAAGGTCATCAGTATGACAAGACAGAAACATAATAAAATTAACCAGAATGTATGAACTAAAATAGAGCAGGAATTTTACCATGCAAATGTATATTCGTGAAACGGCCTCAAACCGAAGAAAATTTTCCGGAAAATTTTACGTCGTTCGTGGAATTTATCGATGGAAATAGGCGAGGAAATCAAGGAAATTGCATTTATTGACGAACCGTGGAGAATAATTTTTACGGCGCGGGATTTTTACTGAACATTGCGTTATAATTTTTTGAAATTTTCGCATGATTCGTTATATTTTTATTTTAGTTGATATAATGTGGAGTGTTCTCTATCTTAGACTTGTGAAATTGTTTGAATTGATTAATACAGGGTGTCCGAAAAGTAGTATTGGCAAATATCTTTGCTATTAGTAAACATAGAGACACTAAATTTTAGGTGTATATTATTGGTTAATAAATCTACTTTTTTATTTAATTTTATTTTTTCAATTTTCTTAAGGGGTGACGCATGGAAGTTGATGAAAAATGTTAAAAGCAACCCTATGCTGTAGGGTACCTCACTTAAAAAAAGGTCACCAGGGTTTATAGTCTCTGGTATTGGCAATTACGTATACATGTATCTTTATATTGTCATATATGTAGTTATTTTGTGCGACTTTGGCAAGTTTAAAGAATATCTAAACTAATTCAAACTCTGTATAGATATTAAGAATATTAAGTATAATTTTTTTCGCAATTTCAATCGTTTTGTACAAACTTTCTTTCGTATTTTTCTCTGACAGAATTTGTATAAATATATGATATAATTATTAACCATAATATAATGTTAAAATAATTTAAAATTGTTTATTTAGTGTTTCTGTTTTACTATTTTGTTGCTAAAATATGACATTAATAAAATCGCAATAAAATAAATAATAAATATAAACACCTATTTTAAAAGTCAAAATAATGGTAAAATATATGTGTTAATTGCTAGTGGTACTTTAAATTTAAAACGTCCCCAAAATGTTGGGTAAATTATTTTCTAGCTGTTAAAATGTTTTGGATGTATTATTTATGGTGAAATTAAAATTTCGCACAAAACTGAAATGCAAAAAATATTTTTTTATCGATTCTTCAAAGGAATTTTTAAACAATTTAAAATAAATAAATTTTTGTGTGAGTTAGCAGGATAATATTTAAATTACATATGAAATAATTTTAGATGTCAAATTTATCCAGTCAGGAGGTAATATGGGAACCGTCAGTGTTCTTTTCAACGAAGCCACTGAAATAAAAAAAAAATTGGTTGCCTTTATAAAGTCCCCAATTATTTCGGAATAAATAATGTCTCCTCTGAATTTTCTAAAAAATGCACCGTTATTTTATGTATACTGCTTGCCATAAAAATTGCAACACTCTGTATGAAGCAAAATATCTTTATAATTCTATTTTAGTTTAAAAGTACTAATCAAGTTTAGTAAATGATAGCATTTTGGTTCCGAAATGTTTACATCTCCTTGCCTTTTTAAATTTAATTTTGAAAATAAACAATTTTTTGCAGCAGTGGTATTGAAATTTTGCTAAAATAAATTCAGTTTTATTGCTTGTGTTGCCTTTAAAATATTTGCTAAAAATGCCTCCTGTTTGAAGACGTGCGACTTATAGACAACTGAGTGACTTTGAGCGGGGTAGAATTGAAAGACTTCGAGAAGCAGGATTATTCTTTAGAGAAATTGTGCAAAGGGTTAATCGGTACGTATCTACTGTTATGCGATGTTGGGATCTGTTGGCGCAGGAACATCTCCATCGATGTCGTGTGGGAAGCGGTCGAGTTAAAAGAATAACGGACAGTGAAGAACGGCTCTTAAAAATTAGTGCCCTTAGGAATGGTTTTAATACTACCAGAGCTATTGGAGAGCAGCAGATGGCAGCAACGGGAAGAGTGATGGCAATGAGCTCCGTTTACCGGAGAGTTAACGCCTGGGCATTTCTTCGTACCGTCCAAGTCTCAATAAAGATTAAAATTACTGTGTCAAAAAAATTATAAGTAAAAATGTGTATGGTGAGATGACGAAAATGAGGATAAATCTCTTGATCGATCGATAAAGGAGTTCCGGTTTACAATTTTTACGGTATTTTTTATGTAAGTAAAAATCGGGAAGATTTCTTGGTTTATTTATATAATAGCAACAAATATTGCTTCAGACTTATTATACCTCTTGTACGACCATATGCTTTACCTAAAACATTCTTTCTTTAAAACTTTAAACAGTAAGTTCATTGAAAATATAAACCCTGGACAATTTCTGCTTCACACTTCGTTAATAAATCGGATTTTCCTAATATCCTTGCGTATTTCCAGTGATTACCTCGACAAAAGGGGAAAACTTTTCAGGAAATTTCTATCTAAAATCGCTCACCGGATATTTCCAATGATTTTTCTACATTGTCGTATTTTTGAAATTTATTTTTATTGTGTCTTTTTATTAATATCTGGAAAATAAGAGTATACGGGGATTCTACACTTTTTAGTCTCTTAAAATTACAAAAATCCTTAAAATATACAAGGGATTTATTAAAAATGTTTAAGTTTAGTACCGGTTTAAATTTAGATCTAATTGATTACAGAGGTTTAAACAAGTTTTCGTCCTGTCATTGTTAATAAGTCGTCATTAAAACTCTTTGAGCTATTCCACTACTTCTGCGATTTGCCAAATTTCAAATGATTTCTATCTTGGCGTCGCTTTCGAACATGATCTCAGCTGACAGAAACACATTACTTCAGTAGCCACATCGGCACCTAAAAAGCAAGCAGTAGATTCCTCCTCCTCTTTCGAGCCAGAAAATACTTCTCCCCTTCCAACTTATACACTCTCTATGTTTCCCAAATAAGACCTAACCTAAAGTACTGCTCCCACAGCGGCATCACCTTCGACACTTACGATCCTTGATTCTATCAAAAAGAGAGCCATTCGACTTATCAATGACCCAGCCCTCACGAGAAAATTCCCTTCTCTCGCTTATCGCCGCGCTGTAGGGGATTTATTTATTTGTTTTGCTCTGAAGAACTAGCCGGTATTACTCCTCCCTTGAATGTCCCTAACAGAACGACAAGAGGTGCGTTACGTATGCATCCCTTTACTGTCCAGCTACAAAAGCCTAGAACAGACCACTTCTCTCGCTCATTCATACCTAGGGTCTCCAGATTATGGAACAAATTGCCTGCAGATGTTTTCCCTTCCCGTCCCAACCTCCAATCCTTCAAATCCCGTGTCAATAGACTACATTTCCCTTCTCTTCAAAGACCCACGGCACGTCAGTAGTTAGACTTGAAGTCTATGTGGGACGAAAAAAAAATATTAAAACTTGACTACAATTAATTTAGTTTTATTATTGTAGAAAAACAAACTAAAATTACTGTTTTTCTGGAAATTTGTGAAAAAGCTCAGAAATCAATTTATAGTAGTATATTATATAGTATTAGTATATTACTAATAGCAAAGAAATTTGTCCAAACTAGGACTTTTCGATCACCCTGTATGTTATCTTGTATAATTTTATATTCCAGTGGCTGCGTACTATATTCTCCACCAATATTTAATTCTCCCCTCTCTTTCTTGGCCATTTAAAATTACATCCCTGAAAAGCATTCCACAGACAATTAGTCCAATGCACAACTCGGGATCGTTAAACGGCAATAACGGGATTCTGGAACGGTGTCGTAACACGTGTTAAGATGATTTGTAATAGGCACTCGTGGGGCATAATATGTTCGTTAAACAAATGCCCGTTGAGCTCTCAATAGTCCTTAGAGAGAGCCCTTGTGGTCGTGAATTTCCTACAATTATCTTGATAATGCCGGTGATCAATAAATATTCGAAGGGGGTCGGTCACCGAGTCTCACAAGTCAAAACCTTCAATTTTTGTATTATTAAATACTTGATACAGTGTCCTACAGGGCAATATTTTAAAAAGGGTTTGAAATATTTTCATAAAATTAGGGGGAAAAACTTAAAGATATTTTTGAAATTTACCCCCTCTCCCCATTTTGAGGGGTGGGGGTAACTGCGGAATTTTAAGTAGGATGATGTACTTTTGTTTATAAAATTCAAATCTACAAACCAATGATTCAGCAGTTACAAGGCAATAAATAATTAAATTGTTTATATCAATTGATCGCGCTGGAATTTTTCAATCCTGATAATTTTGGCTCAATTTACACCTAATTCTCAATACTCGTGATTTTTTAAAGATTTTTCTGAGCGATCCTTTTGGTGATGAGGGTGGGGGACAGCAATTGTAAAGCGTTTTCCCAAAAATAGTTTTTTTCCATTTCCCAATTTACCCCCTGAAATTAATCTCCAGAATCATAATTCAACTTTTTATACTTCACGTCTATAATTGGGCCAACACACTCTATCTCTGTGCTATATTTCAAATTTTTACGTCGAATAGTTTCAGAAAAAATCTCCTGTGACAGACGGACGGACGGACGAACTGGCACCGAAGTGAAAGTGTTCCGTTTTAAAAACAAATAACTATGTTTCGGCAGCGTTTTGATGAAAAATATATCAAAAAATATAGAAAATCTGATGCCATTAATTACTAAATGGTTAAGATGTCGGTATGGTTGCAGTTTGAATTATTTTGCAATAAAAATAAAAAAATTGTTTACTCACTTTGGGGTTTTTCTGAATATGACTTTGGCAGCAAATTATCGGGGATAATACCACGAGAGCTTAAAAATTACCGATAATTTTTCACGATTGCGTGTTTTCTATAATTTCACGAGTCCGCAGGACGAGTGAAATTTGCAAAGAAAACACGTAAGAGTGAAAAATTATCAGTAATTTTAAAGCTCGAGTGGTATTTAGGGGATTATTTCACGAATGAAAACTCAAATTAATATGACAACCAAGAAAATGACAGGAAAAAATTATCGGTGTAATTTTTTTTAATTGACGTAAAAAAATTATCGCTGTAATTTTAAAAAACTTCACTCATCTTACGGGACTTTTAACACATGAGTGAAATAATCCAGGTAATTTTTTTGACAAAAATATTGTCGGGATATTTCTTTCAATATGGAATATATCGACGGTAACAAACAATAAAATACCCGTATTTTATTGGTAAAATCTTGATTTTGACTGGTGAATGAAACTCTCTTCAAAACAACATTTTTGGGCTTGCAATGACTTCCTTAGAAAAGGCGTGCAACAAAAAATACAAGCATATTCCCTATCCTTTGATTTATTTATGTCAATAGTCACTGTTTTAAGCTGTCACAATGATCAATTTTGATTTCCCGGCCATGAAAGCAACCCATATAACTTACAGAAAGTTTGATTTGCTCCACTTATAGAGGTCCAGAGATAAAGACATTTATCTGTCTGGAATGAAGTAGGTAGTCGATTTTCATTATTAAAGGGAGCAGCCCTCGTAAACGTTTGTTCTCACTGACACATTTACCCCCATTCAAAACGTCTCGTGTAATATTTTATTTAGACGGAGAATTTCTTTTCTTAAATCTTGCCATTAAAATGTAAGGAAGCGAATCGTCGTTGACAGCCGTTTGTAGATTACGAATGATGCATGAAGTATTTTAAGTAAATTAAATATTAAAATGTTTTATGCTTTCGAAATAATAATATTTTATATTTGGCTGTTATAATCGGGCGATGAATGACAAATAAAAATGGAATAAATCGGTCAAAATGGATATCAAAATGGGCATCAAGTAGGGTGTCAAGTTAAAGCTTATTGAAGCACTAATTCAACGATAGATACGATGTATTTTTTATTTCATTTTTTTTTTAAATATTTTCGGGAAAATCCATGGATGAATTAGAAAGGATTCGGTGTTCCGTATACTGTGAGCGTATCGAACGTGAAGCCTGGTTATTTGTTGTTTGTTATGAAAACATTTTTTACCCTAGAGGTACAGTTTACGAGCTTTAAAGAAATACGTAATTGAATCAAGAATGGTAGCAGAAAGAGATAAAATAGCATTGGAGTGTCGGAGCTCAGAAGTGTTACCTACTGCCTCTGCTGGTTGCTTAGGAAATACGTCTGAACACTCGGTTACACGTACGTCTTTGTCTAATGAACTAGAAAGGAAAAAGTGCGACTTATAGGTTTATAAATGGCTCGGAGCGACTTTAAATAAACCTTTAGAAATAATATAACCTATAAATAATAAAACCTTTTTAACTTAAATTTATTATTATTTAGCAGAAAAATAAAATATTTTAGGGCTTTTATTACTTTTAGTAAATCTTGTGATGCTTCTAACATATTTTTTGTCCAAAAATACAAGGTAAAATAAGATGTGGCCAATGTTTACAAATTGTGTTTACAGTGTCGCTTAGAATGGTTTGTTTTGGCTTCAAAGAATACTAAATCATCCCGTATCCATTCTAAATAAATCCATGGGAAAAACGCTTGAAATTTGCTGTTCCTCACCATTGTCACCAGAAGGGTATCCCAAAAAAATCATGAACATTGAGAATTAGTTGTAAGTTGAGCGAAAATTATCAGGATTAAAAAAATTAAAACGCAATCAATTAACTGCTGGACCATTGGCTTTAGAGAAAAAGGTTTTGACTAGAAATATTTCTCACGATGTAAGGAACAACTTTTGACATTAAACGTTTTTCAAAATTTTTAATTTGACCCACTCAGTTCCGCGCATACGCAATGTGATACGACGTTGCTACCGTAGGCGCGGATAGCCCGGCAGATGGACGATGATCGGGCGGCCGAGGTTTGTTCAGGTTTAGTGGGGAGCTGATGGCACGGAACACTAATTGTGCAAGTATAGCTTGCATTTGACCGATTTTTTAAATTTTGTTAAAAAAAATTGAATCTGCTATAAAGATATGAAACAAACATTATATAAACGATGTTTAAATGCCAAAGCCTATAATTAATAAGTCACCGGATACAGACATTTATTAGACCTTAATGAAGTAGGAAGTGAATCTCAATTATTAATAATGAGGACCCTCGTAAATGTTCATGTTGACAAGTTTACCTTAAGTTAATTACAGCAATATTTTACCTGTGCTGACTAAAATTATAAGATATTTTCAGCTTATATTTTGTTGTAGAATATTGTTTAGTTACAGTCAAGCTATAAAGAGAGTGGCTGTTATTTATTTATTATAGAGGGTGTTTTCTAATTGAATGTCAATATTTAAGGGAGCGATTTTTGGGTCCATTTTAAAAAGAAAACTTTATATGAACATATGTCCTAAACGTCTTAACTTTTGAGATACAGGGTGGTAAAATTTTCAAAAATAAATAGTTTTTTATTAATATCTGTAACACCACTTTAGATATTTTAATTAAATTTGGCATACATGTACTATGTATCAACAGGCATTATTTTGTGTACCACAATTTTTTTTATTTCCACCAGTGGCGTTCGTACGGAATTTCACCTGCCTATTTTGGCAGACATTGATGGTACGCCACTGATTTCTCGTAAAATTAAAATTACTCCTAAAATTTCCAATCATTTCTAAGCAAATTTGATCTCTTACATTTTTTCAATCCGATGCACAGTTTTCGCTTAAAAAAATAAAAACCTTTTCTCTGCATGATCATAACAATATCGTTAATATGACAATATCACCATGCAGAGAAGTAGATTTTATTTTTTAGATCAAATTCGCTTAGAAATGAATAAGGATCTCAAAAATTAACTTCCTTATTCATTTCTAAGCAAATTTGATCTAAAAAATAAAATCTATTTCTCTGCATGGTGATATTGTCATATTAACGATATTGTTATGATTATGCAGAGAAAAGGTTTTTATTTTTTTAAGCGAAAACCGTGCATCGGATTGAAAAAATTCGAGAGATCAAATTTGCTTGGAAATGATTGGGAATTTCAGGAATAATTTTAATTTTACGAGAAATCAGTGGCGTACCATCAATGTCTGCCCAAATATGCTGGTGAAATTCCGTACGAACGCCACTGGTGGAAATAAAAAAAATTGTTGTAAACTAAATAATGCCTCTTGATACATAGTACACGTATGCCAAATGTAATTAAAATATCTAAAGTGGTATTAGAGATATTAATCAAAAACTATTTATATTTGAAAAATTTACCACCCTGTATCTCAAAAGTTAAGACGTTTAGGACATGCGTTCATATGAAGATTTCTTTTTAAAATGGACCCAAAAATCGCCCACTTAAATATTGACATTCAATTAGAAAACACCCTGTATTGCTATTAAGCGCATCACTGTTTTCAGACTTAATTACCTACTTTTGAGAGATGAATTTTTAAAAACAAGATTTTTCTAAATTATATTTGTTTAAATACAGATTTTTTCGAAAACACGTTTTCGAAAAACGAAAACACGTTTTCGAAAAATACATACATTTTTCTGAATATCAAGTTTTTCGAAATTTGAATTTTAAACTGTAGAAAATGTTAATTTATTAAAGGGTGAACAATTAACGACCTATCTTCATCCTTACAAAATTTGCATTACACTAGCACTAGAGCCTACGCGTTTCGGTCTGAGTAGGCCATCATAAGGGAGTTCTGTAAGGTATCAAAAGAAAAGGTGTTATATTTATACAATAAGTAATAAATTACAAAAATTACAAAATAAAAATGCAAAACCTCATATAAAATCAAATTGTTTAGAGTAGATACTTACAAGTCTTACGCCTCGTCTATAAAAAGATTTTTTCAAATGCTTTTTCATTATTATGCAAATTACCCATAAACCACTCTGAAAGTTGCATTCGCTGCGGCTTGTTAATTGGTAACAATTCTTGTACTGAGCTTAGACGATAAGCGTGCATATGCAGGTCACATTTCAGGATTGTATTGCAGGATCCGTAGGATACTATTACTTGCTGGCTTAAACTCCGAGTAGGGGTTTGTGGGTGTACATTAACAATTTGGCTCAGTTCTTCTACTTTTTATGCACTGCGAACTTTGGGTCACCCACTGCCTTCCTTTCTATTCACACTTCATGTGTCTCTAAACAAGGCCACAGATCTAGTCAAAACTGGACAAAATTGGTCGAAATCCACGACTATGTGTGGCAATTCTGTTTAATAAATCCACTGGCCATCAACCCTTCTACCATTTCTAAAGTAACTTTCGATCATGAAAGCTTTTTATTCTGCCGGGATTACCATATCTAATTTTCTTAAAAATAAAACCTTCAGAACTTGACAGTTCTATTTTTCATTCACCTATATTTTTTACCTATGATACCTTACCTAAAATTAATAATTCAAGATATATGGAGTGATTGATTCCACAGAATACTTTGAGGACGTTTTTGTTTTAATCTTGCGTTATTCAACTGGGAAAATATCCGCAAAAATTTGTAAAAAACGCATTTTGAAGAAAATGTGTTTTGGAAAAAAATAATTTTAAGAAATGTACTTTGAAAAACGATGTTTTTCGAAGTAAATATTTATCGAAAAAAATTGTTAGTAGACAAATTTTCCTAGATCGCCACAGAGCAAGCGACAGCAGCACACATGGCCAAGCACGATGTCAAATTGTTAACATTAAGCGGTGGGCCTTTTTTAAATAATGAGAACTATGAACGAAAAAAACTTGACACTCCCACTGTAGAACATTATACCTTCTTTACGATTTATTGTCGGCTAAAATAACTATATCTCGTATGGGCTTCTAACTCAAAACATAAACCTAATAGATAGTCGCAGTTACAGTTCTATAGATCGTTAGCAAATCCAATTTTACTCATTTAGGTGAAAATTTTTACCGATAAAGTCCACAAACGACGTAACAATTGTCTTAAACTGTTCATTGATTCGCGCAATTTTACATATTTTTCGAGTATACTCGACGCTTTATTAGTATTTCATATTGAGGAGTCAATTTTATTAGTTTGATGTTTTTTAAGCTTGTAGACTTTTGATTTTAGGTAGTTAGGTTAGTAGTTAGCAGTTAAGTTAGGTAGTTAGTAAGGGGCGAATCCATTGTCGCGGGTGTTACATTTAGACGCCTAAAATGACCATAATTAAGAAACTAAAAACATTTTGAATAAAATCATTTTATGAAGGAGTCCCTTTTTGACTAATATTATTTAATATTGACTAACAATTTCGACAAAATTGATACAATGGCACTAAAGCGACAAAACGTGCCGTCGCGGGTGTTACAAAATTTACCCACCCTTTAAACTTCCTTCAAGAAAAGCACCAAAGTCTGTTAATTGGCAACTTTCGGCACATCTAATTTGGCGATAATGTCATGAAACTGCACATCAGCTTGGTCATTTCCGTTTTTAATAAAGCGTTTGCCATCTATTGTCTTCAGGAACATTATTCTCACATCTCCTTCTTCATCAATCTCACTTTGGCATACACCAACATACCGATACTCCAACGTGACTTTTCTGCCACTTTTGTAGGGTAGCTTTACAAGTACGTAAGAGCCAGGAAAAATGTCCTTCGATGATAGAGCATTATCGCCTAATAAAAGGTGCGACGTTGTAGGAATAGACTCTGGTAATGACGCTGAGAATTCAGGTTTGTGAGGTGCAGCCGATTCCTCGTCCGAGTCAGAGTAAACTTCTGAAACTCGCAACTTCTTCTTCTAGGCTAGTTTTTAACAAAAGTGAACTTCAACGCTTTTTGCGTCGCGGGTGTTACGACTGAACATTTAGGTTAACTCATGGTCACACAGCGCTTATAATAAAGACATATACTTACATTTTTCGGCATGAGTGAAAAGTTAGTATTATAATACATCGCATCACAACTGGCAGATAATCTCAAACTAAAATGACGCATTAGCTGTCATGTTAGTGTTGCCAGGTGCCGATTTTCCATTGCTCCCAGTTAAGGCGAACGTTAATGTTTACGTGAAAACTAAATGGTAAAAATAAAATATTTTGGTCTCAAAAATTACCTAACCATTAATTTCAGAGCTTCTTCTTTATGTTTTCACTAACATTAACATTCATTATTGCGTTTTAAAAAATAGGCGATGAGGGTTATCTGAAATGGATCCGCCCTAAGGATGATTTGCTGGAAAGAAACATTACATTTGAATTAGAGGAATTTTTAACAATTACCGGAGCGAAATTTTTGCAATGACACTCGGATAATATTGTTGAAGTTGATGCTTGTATGATGGATGGCAGCTTATTTGTCTTGAAAATTTCGTTACAAATACTTATTATTTCTTGTAACATAAAAATAAACGTACAGTCAAATAGGCCTACTTAAATTTGACGATACTGGCCTGTAATGATACCTATTTACGAAAATTTTTGATTTACTTTGCACTAGGCACGTGAAAAATGAGGTTTTCAGGGCATTTGCAGTAATATTGTCACACATTGGCACAATACAATGGTAATAATTTATAATAAATTTTATTGCTTAATAAAAAAATTATACATAAATTACACTGTAATAAAAAAACAACCGTAACACAAACAACAATTATTACCGTCTGGGCAAATAAGACGGCTCTCCATATTCTACTCATCTAAACGCACATGTTTGTTTCCAAAGTTAAATTCCCCGTCTGATTGGTATATGTGTGGCGAAAAGGAAAAATAAATCGAATAGATTATGTGACGCTAGGATGCTTTTTGTGTTGCATAACAAACCTGTTTAACTTTAGGTCAAGCTTTACGTTAACACGTAGATTGACACTTATTTTTGCGTATCTGCTTACGTCACTTGGCGCTAATAACAAACAGCTGCTTTTTAAATTATAATAAATTATACTGAGCAGTAATTTTTTTGTTAAATTATCCTTAAACGATTTATGCAACAAAAAATACATGTATATTCCTTATTAACAGAGAATGGCTGAAAGAGATTTATATAGAAGATAGAGAAAACTAATTGCATGGAGTATAATGAAGAAAGAAGAGTAGAAGAAAGGATGCTAGAAATGGAGCTAAAGTAGAAAACTTGAAACGTATAGGTTCTACCAATACGTTAAGTGTACGGCACGGAATATGTGGAAGAAAGTCCTTGGTGTGGAATTAGTATGCGGAATAAAGATAGAGCATCCAAGGAGGGTTCTATGTAACCGAAGTTAAGGAACAAAATACAGGAAGCACAGAATTCTTGAACTGTTCTTGAGGTCCAACAAAAATTAAGTCTCTGTATATGATTTGCTCCTTTAAATTTATCCTTTTGAAAAGGACTTGAATTTTTGATCTATGTTTTAGTGTTACCGTTTTCAGATCTGTATATTATACCCATAGAATGTTACGTTTTTTAGAACACCTTATAGTGCTGCCGTTGTATTGCCGACAATGCATTAAACAATGGGGAAAATGGACCAACCGTTGGTATATTATCTAAGGCTCATACAATAATGGAAACAGTAGCGGAACAAATACTACAACAGAGGTATAGAGCTTTAAAAGATACACTATTTCAAATGTCAAAATTTCGCGAAGACATCAGATAACCCTGATTGATCTAGGTGATGATAGATTTCCTTTTTTGTTCATTCTTGTCAGAAGAAGACCAAAAATCATCAGGTGATGATTTTTGGTTTGATTCTTTCTTCTTCTCCTATGACATTTGGTCCTGATATCATTTTCATTATCTTTGTTTCAATAATTTTTAGACATTTTTTTTTGTTTATTACTGCTGTCTCCATTGCATATGCTATAACTCGTCTTATTAGGATTTTGTAAAATTTTATCTTTGTTTGTCTGCTTATACTTTAACTCCTTAGTAATTGGTATCCTTTTTATATCATTTCTTTTATCCGGTATTTAGATGTCTGCCCAGTTGATACCCCTAAGTAGTTGGACCAATGGACTAGTTCAAATGTGTTTATTTGTGTTTTTAAATACTTTTCATCGTCCCTAAACTCTCTTCCCATTCTCAGGTACTTAATTTTTTTTTAATTTATGTCCAATCAAAATTTTCTTCTTCTGGATGAGATCATTCTGTGAGTCTAATATTATTGCAACGCGTCGCGTGCGTAAGCTGCTACTTGTGTTATTTATTATGATATTTTTGTTGTGTAATTTTGCTCTCCTCATTATGCCTTCAAGCACTATGTTCAATGATGTTGGTTAGTTTGGGTCGCCTTGTTTCACTCCCCTGTTTGTTTGTATGTTGTCTGTTATTACACACTGAAATCTTATCTTTGCTTCCGCGGTCTGCAGCATGACCTCTAACATCATCCTTAATTTCTTTGGTACTTGTAATGTTTCTAGTTCTTTTATCATTTTGTCTCTTTTTATGGTGCCAAAAGCACTTCTAAATCCAAATAATAGTTTAGTTAAAATTTGTATTATGAAATAGAAACAATTCTTGGGTAAGCTGGTTATAGTATTAGTGACCGTTATCACGCCATAACAATAGTTGTCAGAGCAACCCACTGAGCAAATACTCTATTTTGATTCCTTAAATTACGAAATATGCAAAATAGCATCAAAGTTTGAGCCAAGGGATATAACAAAATGAACTTTTAAATAATATTAGTTGTAATTAAAGCACTTTTCGCAAGAGCCAATTTTAACTAATGAGCAGGACAGTATCTTTGTTGGTACCATTTTAATTTTCACGAGCCACTACTGACTAAAGTAACTGTATTAAAACAAAGCCCATAGTAACCACTGCGCTCCATTCTAAATCGCAATAATAATTACGGAATATAAGTTAGCCCCGCAACAACTAAATTGAAACTATATATCTTTGTTGCTTCCAAGGAAGTGACATCTTTTATCTTTAACTGGCTCTGGCCTGCCGTGTTCCACCCTTTTTGGAGGTCCTGATTTGCTGTAGCAATACATTATCCGAACAACTGTAGGCTGGATACTCTAGGAAAGAAGGTGATATAAATTTAAATAATCCCTACAAGTGTAGAATGAACGTTTAAGTATAGTCCAACCCCCCAAATTTTTTATATTACCCTCTAGGATAAAATGAGGCATTATATAAGAAAAAATTGTAAATAAGCAGACTTTCGATGTTATGTTGTTTCATTTCTACTTCTGTTGCATATAAAAAAAACAACTCTGGGGTAGTTTGTGTATGGCATAATAGAGCTTTAAGGGCGGTTTTGTTTGAGTGCTAGCAAAGCTTGTAGTGTGCATTCTACATGATATTTATCCCAAATATCAGATACTTTGACATACCGAATATATGTATATCAAAATATTGCTATACATATCTGTATGTCTAGTTTTCGAGAAATTGGAGAAAATAAGTTAGCAGACAATTTGTGAAAAACTGAAACAGCTTGTAAGTGATCGCCGCTAGTTGTAAAGTGTAAAAACCAATAATATTTCATAGATCAATATTTGGAAGTTCAATTAAAGTAAAATCACTGAAATCTGAATCAGAGGAAACTGAAAATGATGCTGTCTATCGGGAATGGGAATTAAAAAATGAAGAAGTCGACTTCAAGGAGGAAGGATGAACTCAAAACGCAACTGATGTGTCGTCTGGTGGAAGTAATCAAGAAAAACAAAGGTACAAATACCATATGTGGGTTTGCCAGACAAACCAGAACCAACATTTAAAAAGGCACCAGTTGAAGCACACGAACCCTGAAGAGAATGATTTATTTCGATGCAATGAACGTGAATATCAAGCAGTTAGAAAACGTGATTTAAGGAACCACATCTTAAAGCCTCACAACCCGAACTTTACCAACCACCAAAGTTTGCAACACAGGGATGATTTTTATGAAAGCACTTTATCAACCACGTTGATTTCCTAGCCTTGCGTTGAAAAAAGTGCAGAATTTACGAAATTTCAAAAACTTAACGTCTTTTCCTTCATCATTAGACGCTCGAACAAACCCTCGATGTGACCGACGCAGAACAATCAAGAGCCTTCAGGGAATGGCTCCGCTCAGGCTTTCTACGACACGACCGTACGGAGGCACAGGTGCACACGGGAAATAGGTCAAAATATTAAAGACAACTTGTGAACTTTTACTGTTTTTGATGAATTATTATGCACCGTTATATACTTTTTTTCAGGAATTTATAGGTACATTAGTTTTTATTCTTTTAATGCTGAAATTATCTTTTTTATTTTTCTTTTCAATTTGATTTAATTACATTTTTTTAATTAAATTTTTTATTAAATTGTTTGAGCTGTAGGTTTATTTAAGCTAGGGTCCAGCTTCTACATGGCCGGGGGATGTGTCACAAGTGGAAAAACCAATAATATTTCATAGATCAATATTTGGAAGTTCAATAAGTAAACTATAATCCTATTTTACTTATTCATAAGTTATTGCCCTCTACACTGGCAGGATGTAGCTTATTTATTGAATTTGCATTAAAATTGCAACTATGAAATATAGTTCCTTTATAAAATCAAACAATTACTTGAAATAATTTATTTAAACGACGCTATTATCTAGTCGGCAAAATTGCGATTTCTGACCTAAAGCCAACGCTCCCCGAAAGGAGGGGAAAACTGCTGACTGGGTGATGGGGCGATCGGAAAGAGGAGTGTTAGAAAAACACTAGTGCACGATCCCCGGTCCGATGCGTTTGTGATTGTAAAACGAGGGCGTGACATTATTAATCTATTTATGTGTCTTGTTTTCGAGAAATTCAGAAATATAAGTTAGCAAACCTGAGTAAACTGCAGTCAGCAGCCAAATTTGTAAAAAAATGAAAAGGCTTGCAAGTGAACGCCGTTAAATATAAGAATACAAAACGTGAGTATTATTATTTTTTGTCAAAACTTAAGGGACATATGTTAATAATAAAACTAATACATTTTAACTAAATACTGACCTGGAAATATTTAAGTAATTCCTTTTTGAAGTGCGATAAAAAGTTCTCCAAGACCTTTTCAAAACAGCTGCCTATCTGATCTACTTATTCTTTTCAAAGGGTATTGACAAATAACCAGCTTGTTGTGCTTTTGTTTGCCATTAATCAACTACTTTAATTAAAATTTGTCAAACGAAACGCGCATCATTATTATATTTATTTTGTGCCGCAAAACAAAAGGCATCAAAATTATTAGCGCGAAAAACCCAAAATACGCGACAAAAGAAAACAATTGAAAGTGCAATGATGAACACCATTTTAATTATTTGGTTTAGTAAGGGATTCGAGGTAAAAAATACGCCTTTCAGTAAAAAATGGAGTATATACAGTTGGTCAACGGATGGGGTAGACAAGAGGGCAAATGGACCAAAAAGTGAATAATACGAAAAAAGTCATTCTTTATAAAAGTTATCGTTTATCGTCTAAGCTCAGTCCAAGAATTGTTACCAAACAGGATAATGGGTAATTTGCATAATAATGAAAACGAATTTGAAAAAACCTTTTTTACTGACTTGGCATGGCTGGCATGATTTTACCTCTCTCCCAGTAA
Organism: Philopedon plagiatum; assembly: GCA_963971165.1. Classification (NCBI taxonomy): domain Eukaryota; kingdom Metazoa; phylum Arthropoda; class Insecta; order Coleoptera; family Curculionidae; genus Philopedon; species Philopedon plagiatum. Next base: position 82,863,767 of record OZ020195.1, read on the forward strand.
ACCAACTACAGTATCAGAGACATATCTGAAACAATAACTGTGAGATTTGAAACGTTTCGTATTTGGCTTCGGAGATATTTGTAAAATATTCCTGCAACCATAAATGACCTACCTAAAATATGTTTCACTGAAATATTTCAAAGAGTGATTAATGAAACATATCCAATTTTAGTTTCTGAAACATTCTTGAACCATTACACAAATGATTTATGTTCACTGGAACATTTCTAAAACATGTATGAAACCTTCAAAAGAATGTTTTAAATGTTTATAAGCATTTCACAAATGATTCATGCTTAATGGAACATTTTTGAAACATGTATGAAACCTTGAAAATGTTTCAAATGTTTCTAAGTATTACCAAGTTGAAACATCTCACAAATGATTCGTGTTTACTGAAACATGTATGAAACCTCCAAAATGATGTTTCAAACGTTTAAAAGTATTACCAAATTGAAATATCTCACAAATGATTCGTGTTGATTGGGCTGGTTATGTAAATCCTCAAAAATCCACATTTCTTTATAGAGAAGCCTCTGCATTCACAGAAAGTTGGCGTGTGGGCGGCCGTATCGAAAAGAAGGTTAATTGGACCGATATTTTTTTGAAGTACTCTCAATTCGGCGCGATATCGTAATAAAATTTGAAAAAATTTTTAGGCTTCTTCCAGCAGGACGGCGCACCACTTCACGTAACACTTAATAATTTAAATTTTTTGTAAGAATTTTGCGAAGACCCAATCATTAGTCGTAATATGCCAGTTAGGTGGCCACCACGGTCCTGCGATCTCACGCCGTGCGAATTTTTTTATGGCCACTCATAAAAAACTCGGTTTTCAAAACCCCTTGTGAAAATTTGGAAGACCTACGGGCTAGAGTAACAAATAAATTTCAGAAGATTAGCAACTCCCCCCAAGTGCTCACTAAAGTTTTTGATGCTGTAAAAAGAAGAATGAGACCATGTTTTGAAGTAGGAGGTGGGCACGTACGTAATTGTCCTAAAAATAATAACTTCAGAACTTAACAATTTTATTTTCCATGCACCTATACCTTTTACCTGTGTTACCTATCAAGAGTAATAATTCAAGACATGCCTGACTGATTCGACGGCATACTTTGAGGACGTTTTTTTATCTTACGTTATACTCTTCATGAGGTGTACTCGATCTCAATAATAATCTAATAAGTAATTAACAAGAAATACTTTTCGGTGCTAAATCTTTATTACAATCTTCTAATTATTATTGGATATGATTTATTTTTCTTAATTATTTTTTTGCCTGTATCCACGTATGGATTATGTGACTTATGTAACTAAAGTTATCAGAAAAATTCTTATTCAGTGAAATGCCCGAAAAAATATACCCATTTATCTATTGTTCAGCTCGAGATAATGACCTTGCCTTCCATGTATATTATGGCATGTCTTAATTACATTACAAATATATCAATGATAATAGCCTCCGTAATGACCATCATAGTCATAATACTAGGTTCAATTGTAATATAAATCTTGAGTATGTTTTAAATATGAATGGTATTTATCAAATGCTATTAAAATCCCAAAAATGTTCTTTGAACTTCGCACTAAAATCTGAAACGTTGGAAGCAATTTTAATTACTCTCTTGCTTTTAAATAAATCGAATCCAATTAAATGATTGTATCGCGTTTCAATTAACGACTTTTGCTTCAATGTACTAAATTTTACATTGTAATTATCGCGTTCGAGAGGTTTGAAATATACATATTATGATGTTAGTGGTTCGTGGAATTACTGGCGTATTCCATTTACCATATTCTGTATTATGTATTAAGCTAATATAAATCTACAACCAGGGTTGATAGAAATCATGATTTAAAAAAAATCAAAAACCAGCGATTTAAAAAAAGACCACCCGAATTAACCCTGCTTTTTTAAGCAATGTAGCAACATAATTTAACACAAGAACAATAAAATGTATAGAAAATGGAGGAGGACACGTAGAAGTGTAAAGCTATAATAATTTTATTGTTAACGTAAATATTTTTAATTAATATGAATGTATATTTGTATTTTTTTATTTTTGACTTACGGAATCAATAATTTCTGGTTGGATTATTGGATTATCCTTAAAATGAATTTAATACAAATTATAGTGAGCTTAATTTTTTGTTGCAAATAAAATAAGTTTTGTGGTTTTCTTGGAAGATAGTTTAAGTTAAAGTGTATCACAAAATTTCAGTTAGATGAAATTCTTTTGATTCCCCAAAAAATAAAATAGGGTGTGCACCAAGAAGATTTAAAATTTTTATGTTTTTAATTTTAATGGCCATAATATTTTTGAAACTGACTACTCTGACACAACATTTACGGTTGTCTCTAATAGAAAAAATGATTTGCGTACTGTATCATTAAGATCCACTTTTTACACAGGGTAATTCACAAAATACGATTAAATTATATTTCTTGTCCAAAATTAGCAAAAACTAATATTTGGGTATAACTATAAAATTAAAACATTTCTTAATAAAAAAATTTCTAAAGTGAAAAATTGAGGTACTTTACTCTTAACGCAATATTGAATTTTTGACTCTTCCTCGTTTACCATAAGACTTTCACCGGATTTGTTGCGTATTATTTTGGTTTAAAGGTATGCAGAACTTTTTCGAAATAAAACAAATTTGTTAAATTCAAAGATAAAACATATTCCCATATGCTGCGAATTTTCTGGCCATCACTATATATATTTATATATATATATATATATATATATATATATATATATATATATATATATATATATATATATATATATATATATATATATATATATATATATATATATATATATATATCTTTGATGAAAACTGTAACCGGTGGAAGTGAAATCTCAACAAACATATTACTGAAAAAGTAAGCCCAGTTGTGGATTTATCTAGATTTTGTATATGGAGACAGATTTTTAGGCGGATTACTCTGAATAGTACTGTGGTACCACGAATCGCAATAGTTATCGGTTATGATGTAGGATAAAATAGATAAGAAAAATATGCAGGTCTACTAATAATAGTTTGAGTCTTACTGCAAACAAAAAAACGCTTTTGAGGATAGTTCTTAGGAAATTGAAGATGAAGAGAGAAGTCAGAAAATAATTTAAACACAATTTTAGATTGAGTTGTTTTTATTTTCCATATATTGCAAACCAATTGAAAAAGCTCTGTTGCGTACTACACATTGTGTACAAACTGTCACAGTCCACTCCAAACTCTCCAGCTTTTTGTGCGTCTGCATATGCTAAGTCCAGATCTGGATCTTGGTCATCGTTATTATTTGGTCTAAAAAGAAAGAAATTCGACACTTGTAATGTGATATAACTCATATTAATATCATTGCCAAAGGTGACTCTAAACTTCAATGAAGTTTATTATCTCATTAAAACTTTTGCTTAGGTTTATTTTCAAAAAACTTACGATAAAAATACATGTAGAATCTGTCCTAAAAGGCCACTGTCATCATCAAAATGAGTATAACCAGCATTTTCACAAATTGTTTTTAATAAACACTCCTTCCCATTGATGCCGAATCTAAAAATAAAATTAGTTATGCCTAACCTTCTATTGATTGTTCAGATTCCGATTTAGACTATCACTGTCACACCAGTTATCAAATTAATCTAAGATGGTTTGCTCCTCAAGCGTCCCCGTCGAGATCATTCCCATCGTGTCATCCACAAACATAAGAACTCAACCTCCACCAATATGGTCCGACATTTCACTTACGAAAAACAAAAACAGTATCCTGGGAAACTTACTGTCTTGCATCCACATTAAGTTTGGGATATTTTAAAAATGTATAATTTTGTTTTAAAGTGGATCATTGATGAGTTGAATGACTCTGTTTTGGATAAAACTAAGGAAGCTAAGTGTCGAAGGTGATGCCGCTCCCCAGATTTGGGAGCTTATGGAGTTTACGTCTTATTTGGGAAACATGGAGCGTATAAAATTTGGAAGGAGAATAGTAGTTTTTGGTTCGAAAGAGAAAACCAGGCTTTTTATCTGCTGATGTGGTTATTGAAGTAGTGTATTAGTACCAGCTGAGATTATGTTTGAAAGCGACGATAACAAGATAGAACGATTCTTTGTCTATTAGAGCATAGCCATACATATTGATGGGAATAAGTGTTACTTGATTTTTGGCGTGACAGGGAGAAAGACTGGGTTTTGGAGGCATTGAACTAAACAAGGTTTTTGGCATCCCAGTCTAAGATTAACTAAAAATCTTGGAATCTTGAGAACGGGACAGGTGCATAGATCTGCCTCTATTATCCAGCTCTCGATTCGAGACTTGTCTGGAAAAATGAACGTTAAAGTGGAGAGTACTACAGCGTAACTGTAGATGGAACTGGTAGTCGAAGAGAGCAGGTCAGTAATGTGAAGAAGGAATAGGGTTTGTGCCAGGACTGAAACTTGGGGTACGACAGTATAGATAGGATAGAGGTTGGATGAGTGACCGTCCACCACGACAGGAATGTGCCGATTAGAGGGAAAGCTACCGATCCAGGTATATAGTTTGAGAGGAAGACGGTAAGAAGGTAGTTGGTTGAGGAGTGCGGCATGCCATACTTTTGGTATCTGCCTTGGAAATATAAAGGGCAATAATCAAGTCAGATAATGTATATGTTACAGTAAATGCTGAAATGGTGAAGCCCACCCTGGCCAAGGGGTTGCAGGTACAGGTCTGAGTATGTGCTCAAAAAGCTTCCCAGTTGGAAACAAACTCGACGTGTCCGAGCGTTTTTTTCATAACAAATAGTAAACACCCAAAAAGACCGACGATTCGTTTTCATTTAGCCACCCTGTATACTATATTCTTTGTTTCAGATGTTGCTGTTGCTGGCTGTCTTTAAGGATAGAAATTGAAATCAAAGAGGCAAATTCATTAAAATCTAGTTACTATAAGATCTTTATGTTAACTTCTATTAAATTTAAACATACCCATCAAGCAAATTTTCAACTCCCTTGTAAAATACTGCCCTATCACTCACAATTGGTTCTGATTCCCTCTTGTCCCTTGAAGTTCTTGAAATTATAAATGGGTATCTTTTAACGGATGTAGTATTGTACGGAAGAGGATACTGAAATTGTATGTTCCAGCCTACACCCATTTCTTGCTTTGGGCCTAATTTCCATGGTAGAGCAAAACTGTAGACAGTCTGAAACAAATTAAGTTTCAGTCTTAAGTTGTTAAAATTGACACGATTTGGCATTTTTCTTAGAACTTGGTAGTTTCTAAAATAAAAAATAATTAAATTTTTAGGGGTTGTTTCTACCCCATTAGGGGGCGAGTTTAGCAATATTATTTCTTAGTGGACATCTAAGGCGTAAAAGAAAGCTGTGTGCAAAATTTCAACTTTTTAGCGTTCGTAGTTTTGGCTGGGCGTTGATGAATGAGTGAGTCAATTTACTCTTTCATATATTAGTACAGATATAGATAGAGATAATACAAAAGTTCTGAATTCCAAAAGCTATTCCCAAAAAAATTAGAATTTACCAAAATTCAACGAACCTTTTAATTCTGCTAAGGTTGAGTTTTATTAAGTCCCAACGTATTAACATACCTTAAACGTCCCTTGAAAAGGATACACGAGTAACCATCTTTTTCCTCTATGATGAGAGTGGTCCTCTGCTTCTATTTTATGTGCAAGCAATATCAATATCCACATAATTTTCTGAAACTAAAAAAAATGCAGTTTATAATATGACAAGCACGTAATTGGGAAAAATATTTCTAGGTTGAATCAGTTTGGGAAAAGATATTATGGTTTAAATAGGCATATTAGACGGATATATTTTTAAGCTTAAAATAGAAGCAAGAAACCTAAACTCCACCATCAAAAGCCATGGTTCTTCAAGACCTGAGATAAAGCCAGGCTCAAAAAAGTCCAAGCTGACAAAAGGTGCCTGCAAAATCCTACACCCGAAAATCGTCAAATTTTCACCGAGGCAAGAAATCAATATAATGAAACAATCTTAGAGTCCAAAAATGCTTTTAACAGCCGCATAAAAGATAAAGTGCTTTTCTATCCCAACGGCAGTAAACTTTTTGGTAACTTTTCCATGAAATAAAACCATGTAACCTATAAAAGAATTTCGAAAAATCCATTTTCTTTTAGTAACCCTCCAACGATTATTTTTATTTTGGTAACAAATTACTTGGAGCTCATTACAGCTGAAGAAAAGTCAGAAGTAATAGCACCTTTGGGTTAAACTTAATCCAAGCTCACCGTGAACCGTCCACTAGGTACCTACCAGATGAAATCAAAATTTCTCGTCTGATGCCTACTTAGATGTTTTGATACAATAATTAAAATTAATAATTTTATTTGCATATTTTTGTCAAAATTAGATAAGACTATAACGGCAGGAAATGCAATTTTGTTAAACTCGTATAATTTTGAGCGATCACGCTTCGCTTGTCCCTCACACATTACACTCGTTGAACAAAATAAAGTATTTCCCAACTGTAAATGGGTATTTCCAGATGCTTTTCAAATGTTACGTTAAAAAAAAGCAACATATTCGTATTATTCCGTTTTCTGAAATTAATTAAAGAAACTAAACCCAGCTCCCGCAAAAAATAAAAGGAAGAGGATCAAAAGAAAACTTTAGTACGGTATTTCGAATGCTAAAAGCCATTTTACATTTAATTTTTCAGCTTCTGATCTAACATACAGTATCTTAATGAAGTTCCTTTGTAAATTTGAATTTAAAAGAAGGAACGCATTATTTAGGTCTTTGGATTTCTTTACGGGGAACTGTGAACGAAATTACGATGGGCCCTTTCTAAACCTAATTTAGGAAATTGAGCGAAGTCAAAAAACCAGATATTTTTATTATTTCTTTATTTTTCAGTTTGACTAAAAATAAAACTTATTTTAAGGCGCAAGCTGAAAGGAATTTCACCGACAGAAACTAGAACATTAATTTTAGTCAATGAGAAATTATAGAACCCATAAATTGATGTTTCTATGAGCGTGCTGGGAGAGTATTTCCAGCACGGATATTGCGTGCAGGAAGTGACCGTTTTTCACACGCAATTCAGAGGATAAAAAAGTTCATTTCAATTAAATAATTTTTATTGGATACTTATTTAGTAAACTAATAAGTGACCAGTGTATTAAGAGGAGTGTTCGTTACTTCTGTTTTGTTTTTTTAACACTGTGGTGCGGCTTAAAAGAAAAATTACAAAGGAAAAAATGTATTTCTTCATTGAATTATGTCTTTTTATGTGTCTACACTAGTCTTCAGTATGTCTGCGGATGGGGATTAGAAAAGGGTAAATGGACTGGAATGGAATATTTCAATTTTTTAATGAAATCTTGTACTTCGGCTTATATATTAATAAAACGTTATACTTTTCCCTGAAAATGCAGGTTTGGCAACGGAGCAGATTGGAAATTATTGCAGTCAATTTGTCAAACGGTATATCTTTGAACAGACTTTACACCCGCATCATTTTTGGTTGGCCTTTGGTAGCGGTTAACAGTTCAACAATCAGATAAGTTGACAAATGACAATTATCATTTGTTTAACTGTGAACGTGAACATCGACCGTGATCAGACGCCAACCGAAAACGATGATGGTCTCATAAGACTGATCAGAATAATAATAATAATAATAATAATAATAATAATAATAATAATAATAATAATAATAATAATAAAGATGTTTATTTATGCCAATAAAAATAATTTAATTATAAATATAAAATTGATAAAAGTAAAAATGAAAACCAAAAAATGACAGTAGTATACTAGTTGGCATAAATAGGTAGGATTTTGATTTATAAGAAATCATTCTTCCAATCCTACCCCTACTAAATAATTTTTTATATTATTTTTAAAAGTTATATAGCTTAAGCCCCTTAGACTAGAAGGAATATTATTAAAACTTACAGAAGATGTATATTTAAACGAAGACTTATATTTTTCAGTATGATGTTTCGGTATTTCTATTGCGTTCTGATTTCTAGTATTAACATTATGAATATTATTCCTGAATTCAATTTTTTCAAATAAATATCTAGGTTTCCGAGTTAAAATTATTTTATATATAAAACAGGATAAGTGGATTTCACGTCTTTTTTCTAATTTAATTACATTATGTTTGTTAAAGGTAGGTGATACGTGATCATATTTTTTTAGTCCTATTGAAAAACGAACACAGTTATTTTGAAAAATTTGTAATTTCTGTTTATCTTCGTTACTGATATTTTTGTGATAAATTATATCACAATAATCTAATCCACTTAGAATCATTGAATCAACCAACCTAAGTTTAGTATCGGTATTTAAGTAGTCCTTAAATTTATATAAAATTCTTAGTTTGTAGTATGCTTTTTTAATTATATTTTTTATATGTTCATTAAAATTTAGATACTGATCAAAAATTACTCCAAGATTTTTACCATATTCGATTGAAGTAATCTTAAAATTATTGTTAAGAACAATTTTGAAATCAGAATTATTTTTTATTTTAGTGATTAGTGTTTTAGGACCTGTTAAATTAAGTTAGTTTTATGTACATTTATTTTTAATCCATGATCAGTTATAGTTTTTGAAATATTTAAAAGATCCTTATTGATTAAAGAAATACTATTTCTTTAATCAATAAGGATCTCAACTCTACTCTACTATAAGTAGAGTAGAGTTGTAATGACAGCCCAAATAGCGCCCCTGGGGGCGATATAAAGAAATAAAGAATAATTTAATAAAATTTTCTGTTTTTGTAAAAGTTAAGTTCGTGAAGGCAGAGTTATAAAACTGTTCTATTTATATTTATAATAAAAATACAAATAATGATTACTTTCGTATTGTGTTTTACCCTAAAAATTCAAAATTATCTGCATTATAGCTAAAAAATAAAATAAGCGCAGACTTTACTTTAGTATTAATAGCTGAATATTGCTTTTAAACCTTCAGATAAAAAGACTAAACTAGGCAGATCTAACGTTTCAATGATATATGAATGATACATGAAATAATATATTTCCAGCATTTAAAAAAAAATAGGTTGTTGCTCTCCTACATGTTCCATGTTCTTCCACAAATTGTTTTTGATTTATTTGAGGTTGATTTTTGCTAGAATACCGTGTATATTGGAAGAGTACTTACGCTTCTAGTTGCTAATTATAAAATCAAATTCAGTAATATTAATAACATAAATAAAACTCTTACTTTCATCATGCTGTAAGTATTTTCCTTTAATTCACAAAGACATTTAACTCTGGCAAACTTTAAAGTTCTCTCTAAATCGAATCAAATGAAACCAAAACTGCACTTCGGTACACACTGAAACTTTTGAGATTTTATCGGGTTATCCCGTTGGCTGATGTTTATCAAAATCATTAGGTGTTAAAGACAAGACCAAATATTGGATTTGGAGTAGACGTGCGACGAGAACGGTCTTTGACACTAAGCTTATTTGACTTAACAATTTATATGTTAAGCGACATCAAATACATTTTTATTTTAAAATGGGTCAAATTTTACATCTACCTTTTAAATTTTAATTATTTTTATTTGCTTTTATTCCTTCATTTTTATTTTTCATTTTTACTCCTGACCTATCTCCAATAGACCATGTATGAGGCATTGCATGGAAAAGACTCAGCATTCTGCTTAACCCAAGTATTTGTTCAGTTTTAAGCAATAAAACTGTTGCCTAAGATGCACTGACTTAAGATATCGATCTTTCCTCAGAATCATACACATTCGACCTGCTGAATATTTAAATTCCTAAGAATGATTTGTTGTATTTAAGACAGCCCACTTAGACTTTAAACCTAAGTACTAACGTATCTCGGGCGTCTAACGAGAAGGCAAATGTAACCTAATAACACGGGATTTTAAGGATTATAATTTGGGAGGAGAAGGAAAAACATCTGCAGGCAATTTGTTTCATTCGGTGTCTCCGGTGACCGAGTTGGTACGGCGCCAGCTTTGCAACCGCGAGGCGTGGGTTCGAATCCCGCTTCGACCATGGATATTTTGTGATTGTCATTAGAACGTGGTAGAGGATTGCTTTCTCGACCGAGGTGGTACCACCCCTCACATCCTCCTAAAGGGTTGGTGAAGTCCCTACGGATGTTTCCAGCCCTGGATGTGTGAGTCGGATTTCCCCAGTACACCCACGGTACAAAGTACTTAGACTTAGGTCTTCGTGGGCTGTCAGAACATAAAAAAAATAAAAAAAATAATCTGAAGACCCTAGGTATGAATGAGCGATAAAAGTGAGATGTTTTAGGCTTTTGTAGCTGGATAGTAAAGAGATGCATACCTAACGCGCCTCTTATTGTTCTGTTAGAAACAGCCAAGGGGGGAATTATAGCCGCTAGCTCTTTAGAGAAAAATCCTTGAAAGTATCTGTAGAAAAGGGATAATTCCTCAACAGCGCGGCGATGAGCGAAAGGAGGGAGTTTTCTTGTCAGGACTAGGTCGCTTTTGGATAAGATGTTAAGTGTAAAGGGTGAAGCCGCTCCCCAGATGTGGGAGCAATACTCTAGGTTAGGTCTTATTTGGGAAACATATAGAGTGTGTAACTTGGAAGGGGAGAAGTATTTTCTGGCTCGAAAGAGAAAACCAAGCTTTTTAGCTGCTGATGTGCGTATTGAAGTAATGTACTCGTGCCAGCTGAGATCATGCTCAAAAGTGATGCCAACCAGATCGAGTGTTGCTTTCTGAGGTTTGGCCATTCATATGGATGGGGTAAATGATGCCGGATTTCTCGTATGACAGGGAGCAAGACTGGGTTTTGGAGGCCTTGAACTAAACAGGGTTTTCGGCACCCCATGTTCATTATTAGGATTTTAAGAACCATATTTCAGTTGGGTTCAAAATCCTATTCGGTGGGTGTACATTGTCGACACATAAGCGGATGGAATAAATCGGATGCAGATCCATTCACTTGGAAATCGCAACGTGCTTGGCCGCAAATCAAGTTTCAATCGTATATATATACTTATTTCAACGATCTTGTTCTGAAATAGATTTAAACTGAATTGAATCGAATACAACAAAGTTTTTGCACAATAAACGCTAAGGGTTAAAAACTGTGCAGCTAGTTAGCTGACTATGGGCATTATAATGTTTTCGTGCAAGCTGGGATCACGTTGAAAAGCGATGTCAGAAAACTCAAATAATATTTTTATTTTTCACGGCTAAGCCTTTTATGTAGTATATGAGAGTATGTGACTATTGTTGGAACTACAATACACCGTTGAAAAGAAAGTGCATCAAGGAGTTTGTATTTTGCAATCGTTAAAGTTCATGAAGTTTTAAATTTCGTCAGTGATGGAAGAATCGAAATCCTTGCTGTTATAAAATAGTTTCATAATAAAGGCTTATCTCCTACAGAGATTAAAGCTGAGCTTAATGCTACTTAAGGAGTGCCAGTTCCTTCATTTTCAAAAGTTGAAACTTGGATTACGGACTTTAAATATGGTCGCATGAGCACTGGAAGGCCAAAAGGGCAACTTCCGAAGAAATTGTGCAAAAAATTCGTCGGTTTAGGTTGGGTAAGATAGCTGAGGCTGTGGTCCTAAAGTTCATGATCATCTGCCTAGGAAAATTGGGTCAGAAAATGAAAAAGGGAAAACGTTTAGAGAGAGATGCCGTATATGAACCCAAAATAAAAAGAGAAGAGATACTACAGCCTGCTCTATGCCTGGGTGAATGTTTCACAAAATTCCATAATAAGAACTAATGATGTACCTTTTACCAAAAACTTGTCCATTAAATTTTGGAAATAAGTGTCCCGTTTCTGTTCTATTTTTGTTACTTATTATTACGTTTATACTATAAGGTTTATTTAGTTATAGTTTATACTTACATAGATAGATAGTAACGGTTTTGTAAAAAATAAAGAATGACTTAGTTTTGTTTGTTTTGAATGGCTTAATCTGGTAAGTCAGAATTTTTTTTTGATCTCCCATTATATACGGCGAAATATTGCGTTTAATTTCCAAAACAGAAATATATATGAATTATGCTTTTATTCGGCAGATAATAAATCGACGGGATAACACAACCACCAAACAAGAATGCTGATAGATAGATCGGAGCTTCGCAACGTATAAATCATAAACCGATCGACACATGACTAATGTTTCAGTTGTAATACAAGCTTTAAAAATATTAAAACATATCAGTGACTTGCATTAAAAATTAAATGTAAATTTTATCTAAAATTTTATCTAAAAGTTTATCCAAAAAAAAAAAATGACTGCTTAAAAATTCAAGTTTTCTTAGGTTCGCTTAGTATAGGTACGGGCATAACTAGTAGGGAAGATGGTGGTGACGTTTGCATGGAAAAGTGGAAGGTGGTACAGGAATAATTCTTCCTCGACCGAGGTGGTACCATCCCACACATCCTCTTAAAAAGGGCTGGTGAAATCCCAACGGATGATTCCAGCTCTGGATGTGTGAGTCGATTCCCCATGCAGTACACCCACGGTACATAGTACTTAGACTTCCGTCTTCGTGGGATGTCAGAAGATAAAAAAAAATACAGGTTTATCATAAAATACAAAGGTTTCTATGGGAATAGGATCCAATCAACTATTAACCGATATCGTATATTTAAGAGAAAAAGAAAATTAATCATCATTGCTAATCGAATTACTTAGTTCATAGTTCCCGCAAATAACCATCTATTGCTTTATTTTATTGCTGCCTGCCGATACCGATCGATTTTAAAATAATAATAATAATATTATTATTGGCAATAATAAATCGGCTTTATTGAATGAATATTAAATGAGTGTACAAGTGTACAAGGTACACGAGTTATATCTATACAAGAAGGACGAAATTTAGCTGAATCCCAAGCTACCCTTACACGTAACCCTCATGTTTATTATTCAATCAAGATTTTCTTATTTTATTGTTAATTTTACGTAATGTGTCTACGAAAAAGTTGTTGTGGGCTACTGTTTAAACAAGATTATAAACCTGAAACAACGAGATTTTAACAGATTTTCTATTCTCTAATAAAAATCGATTCAGTTTTATTGAAAGGGCCCACTGATAAAATTTTGCATGCCAAAATTGTTGCGTAAACAGAACTAGTTCTACCTACGCTTTTCTTCATATCACGCCCACGTCATATGTTAAGACAGGCTTATTACAAACTTGGCGTATCAAGGAAGTGCGTGACATGAAAACCAAAACTAATTCGGATGCTGCCTGCTTAGCTCTTTTTAGTAATATAAAACTTTAAAAGGATTTTTCTTTTAAATGAAAACTCGTTACAAGGAAAGAATATTTATATTTTCTTTAATATTTATCTGTATACGTGAGAGGTAATTAAGTGTAACCGAATTTTTTTACCGGCCTGAAAAATTACGGTACCACACTGAAAATTTAAGGTAATAAACACGAGTATATTAAGTTGGAAAAATGGACTGAATGAATTTCAGCAATACATCATTATAAATTATCTTGCTAATGAAAAGGTTAAATCAGCTGGTATCGTAAAGAGAGTACTCTCTAAAACTTGCGTTTTTTGGTAGGTATGTTTCATGGATTTATTAAGAATGGATACGGGATGATTTAACATTCTTTGAAGTCACAACAAACCATTCTAAACGACACTGTAAACACAATTTGTAATCATTGGCCACATCTTATTTTACCTTGTATTTTTGTACAAAAAATACGTTAGAAGCATCACAAGATTTACTAAAAGTAATAAAAGCCCTAAAATATTTTATTTTTCTGCTAAATAATAATAAATTTAAGTTAAAAGGGTTTTATTATTTATAGGTTATGTTATTTCTAAAGGTGTTTATTTAAAGTCGCTCCGAGTCATTTATAAATCTATAAATCGCACTTTTTCTTTCCTAGTTCATTAGACAAAGACGTACGTGAACCGAGTGTTCAGACCGAGGTTCAGCCGTTTTCCTAAGCAACCAGCACAGACAGCAACACTTCTGAGCTCCAACACTCCAATGCTATTTTATCTCTTTCTACTACCATTCTTGATTCAATTACGTAGTTCGTAAACTAATCTCCTGGAGGAAATGTTTTCATAACAAATAACAAATATAAGGCTTCACGTTCGATACGCTCAAAGTATACGGACATCGAATCCTTTCTTAATAAATCCATGGTATGTTTACATCGTCTCGTCCAAGTGACGCGATAAGAACAATCACGATTCAGGTTACGATGAAAGAGATTGAATGAAGGTTCTTTTGATGAGACAAATTTCTTGTACGATAAACACTGCGTTCAGACAAATTAGGAATGCAATGATATTTGACACAACAGCTGATTGTAAATTAGGTACATACTGAAAATTTCGCACCCACTTTTTGTAATCAATCACAAGTTTTTATTTTTGAATCGTATCCATAGCAACGAGAAAAATTTCCGAAAATATTCATCCTGCTTGAGCTTCTGGCAAAATTACACTGGAAATTTTAAATGTCAAAACATGGTCGCGGGAATCGAAGTTCTGTCTTTAAAATCACTGGCGCACCCAGGATTTTGTCCTGGGGGGTCTATTTTGTTTGGGGGGCGGGCAGTCTGCAACGTGAGGTGAAGTATCACAGTTCGATGAATTTTTTCAATTTATAGTGCACTTTTTTAGATTTTTTTGTGTCTAGGATGCTGGTCTGGTGGGGGAGGGGCTGAAGCCCCCAGCCCCCACCACCCAAACCCCCCCCCCCCCCCCCTCCACCCCTGGGTGTGCCATTTGGTACACAAATATTTAATAAGATGTTTTTAAGTTATTTATAAAAGTTTAACTCACTAAAGTTGGAAAACATCAAAGGATTTAGTACCCCATTATGCATATAATCTTGTAGTGCCTCAGAATTATCAAAAGTAAATGATTGTTGACCGATATAAGTTAATTAAAGTTAATAAAAAATGGAAATATAAGATGTCTTTATGTTATTTATAAAAGTTTTATTTAATTAAGTTTGCAAAACGTTGTTTTATTCTGCTAAGAAACTTGGTACTTTATTCTTGATACTTGATACTTTATTAGTAATATAATCTTCGACATAATTATCAAAAGTAATTGATGTTTCACCAGTATTAGTAGATTGAAGTTACAAAAAAGGATATGCAAGTTGTATATAAGTATATACAAGTTGTGTATAAGTGATTTATAAGACTTTTATTTAAGTTTGAAAATGTCATTTAATTTCAGTAAAAAAAATTGATATTTTATTATCCATATAATCTTCTAGTGATAAAAATTTTCAATTTTATTAAAATATTTCAAAAATTTTGCCAAACGCGAAATTTTCTTACCAAATATCCCACGAGCTAAATTAATCACCTCGTTCCTCGTTCGCAAATATTTTAGGAAAATTTTCATTCGCGTGCAGCTCGGGATAATTTTCAAAATATTTGCGACCTCCGAACAATTTCCGGTAATAATTTAATCGCTAGGGATATTATAAGTGAAACTAAACAGATGCGTAAATCTTAAATAAAAATATCTTAAATGACAACAGCTGGAAACTGAGACGAAACACAGTACTAAATGGGATAATTTTAAC
This sequence comes from Philopedon plagiatum, assembly GCA_963971165.1. Classification (NCBI taxonomy): domain Eukaryota; kingdom Metazoa; phylum Arthropoda; class Insecta; order Coleoptera; family Curculionidae; genus Philopedon; species Philopedon plagiatum. The sequence goes on from OZ020195.1 coordinate 82,879,321, forward strand.
TCTTTCGTTCTGGTTACAATGTAAGAAGTAAATTTTATTAAAATAATGCAATTATCGTAGATTAATATCTGCTACCGTAAATACCACAGACCAACGTATATGACTAGAGATTAATAAAATATATCAATATACCATTATTTCTCGGAATTCATGGGATTATAAATTTGCATTAATTTATTTCCATTACGTGGTGGCGAAATTTAAGGTGAGAATGCACGTGTCGTAGTCTCGTTCATTCATGGCTTAAACAGTTGTCAAGGCATACTATTTGGGGTGTGGAATTTTAAGTAATTTTTTTAGAGGACTTATAAACTTTGAACATGGATTATTTTCACCTGGAACTGACTTTTCACAGGTTTGCTTCGTGGTATACAGACGGCCCGGAAAGTAATTGCGACGGCACGCGACGTCGAATATTTAGCATTCGCTCTCTTCTCTTTCTTTGTCCTATACACGAACAGTGTGTGAAACAAAATAAAGGCTCGTTATGAATCAGTCGTCTACTTCTGCAGAAGGTAAACACTTAATTTGTATAAAAATTTAATAAAAATAACTATTCCATAGAACAAATTTATGCAGAAGTGTGCCAAAAAGTGTAACCTTTTTCTAAATGTATAATATGTTCGCATCTTTATCATGCGTCCTCTCTGCAATCTTGCAGAATGGAAAACAGTATTACCGATTGGGTTTTAAAGCTTTATAACGAACATGAGAGTAACTGAAATGAAATTACATCCGCTTGGTTCCATCAAATCCGGATTTCCCAAGGTACCGATGTGTAGATAAGCCATACGTCACACTATGCACTATGAGTAGCACTAATAATTTTTGGAAGGACTATCGTCGTTAGTACAGAAACAAAACCATCATGAGTGAGGACGAGCGTCACAGAACAGATCATTGGAGCTATTCGGGGATTCATTGACAGTTATCAACACATATTGATAAATGAGCATAAGCTTTGTTAATGGTCAGTCCACCATTTATATCTGTGCTACCGAAATATTTTAGCGAGGTAGGTTCAACGTCTTTGACTGAATAGATAGGCAGTAGATAATACCTAAATATTAAATGGAAGACTTGTGACAGGCTCGCTTGTTAACAGGCGAAATGGGAAGGTTTTTTAATTGTATTGACTATTATTTTGTAACTCCTCTCTCTTCTTTCTAGCGCTAATTTCACAGTCCGTTACAACGTCCTTATTTCTGTTGCTTCTAACCCCATTTTACGCATTCCACATTTAACCTCCCTTTAGTAGTTAAATACACGCGTTACTGCGTGTCTCGATGGCATCTACCATAAAAATCCTGAAAAAATGACTTCTTCAGCAAAAAAATTGTTGAAAATTCATTGAAAATCCTGAAAAATTCTCCAAGAACTGGTGAAACTCGCTGAAGAAGTGGTTTCTTGTACCAAATAAGTGCTTCTCAATGACGTAATTTACCAGAGGCTGTTGGCCAAAAGGGCCTTACTGTCTATGTGTGGTTTGATGGCTTTAATCAAAGAAGTGATGTAATTATACAAGAAGTAGTTCTTGTATATTGTGAATGACGCAATTTACCAGAGGCTGTTAACCAAAAGGGCCTTACTAAGATGTTTTTTTCCAAAAAAGTGATTGTCAATGACGTAATTTACCACAGTAAAATATGTTCGTTTTGTTTTATTTTATTTCTAATAATAGACACAAATTGATCCAATCCTGACCTCTCAAGGAAGATAAAATGTTTGTTTTTCGAATTATGGATTTTAATTACTTAATTATACCAACTTGGCTTACGTCTGAACTAATTTAAGATATAATTTTAAGTGTCTACATATAACTTTCAACCGTGGCGTACTTGGTTTTATAATTGGACACATAATTATATGCATGCTGATAGTGTGGGTTCAAGAAGTTTCGCCTTAGGTAGAAAAACTTTTTTTAATGGATGAGGATGAAATACATTAATAGCTGCAGAAAACTGGGTAATAGGTAAAGGTAATTAACTTTCACTCACCTGACAGATAGACCCAGGTTAGAGGAGTGTCATCCAAGTAAGGTGAACAAAAAAATACTGATGCAAAAAAAAGATCCTTTTAGACCAATCTTCAACAGCCTCTGGTAAATTACTTCATTGACAATCACTTTTTGTGCAAAAATCTTAGTAAGGCTCTTCTAGTCAACAGCCTCTGGTAAATTGCGTCATTGGCAATATAGAAGAACTACTTCTTGTACAATTACGTCACTTCTTTGATTAAAGCCATCAAACCATATCTAGACAGTACGGCCCTTTTGTTCAACAGCCTCTGGTAAATTACGTCGTTGACAAGCACTTCTTTGGTACAAGAAACGATTTCTTCGGCGAGTTTAAGCACTTCTTGAATACTTTTTCAAGATTTTCAGCGAATTTTCACCAATTCGTTGCCGAAGAAGTCAGAAGATGCCTGTGAAAGTCGAAGTAACGCATGTGTTTAACTACTTCCCTTCATGTTCTTTAAAACTTTAACTTTACACCTCTCTCCAAAATCAAATTTGACTTCCTGAAATTAAACATGATCTTTCACCCTCTTATACCGCCCTCTAAGCCAATCTCCACTTCAAGAAGAAGCCTATTTCGATGTAATAAATTTCCCGATTCCGCGACTATGTGAAGTGATTTGAACACTTCAACAAGTATTACGAGGTATTTATTTTATAGGCGATATTATGACTTCCAAAGTTATCTGATAAATTACTTCGCCTATAAAAGAAATAGCGACGGAAATTTTATAGTTAGCTATAATATCTTGTTTATTTTTAGCTAGTATGAATTCTGATGAGTTGTACACGGATATTTTTTTTATTATACACATAATAAAAAATAAACTACTGGTTGTAGCGTTTAAGTAGTAGTAAAACCAAAAATTGGAAAACAATCTCATTGCATGTATCAGAACAAGAACGGGTTTGACGATTTTAGCATTAGTGCATTTTTGCATCACTTTCGGCACATAATATTCATGGTTCTATTGAAAAAAAAACATCTGAGTCATTAATGCTGGAAAAGCGCTGACCTATGTTTCGTAATCTGTCCCATCTCTATATATATTTTCACTTCCTTTCAGAAGAACTAGCATCCAGCATTTGTTCACTGGAAATCCTTAAAAAGACTATGTGAACATTGAATTGTAAATCGTTTTAAATAATAAACAGGGACAAATAAAATGATCACCAAGATATACAGGGTGTCCGAAAAGTCTTTGTTAGAGGTGAGTTCCAAAATCGAATTTATCACTGCCAAGACGTTCATGGTGGTCATTTTGAACAAATTTTACAGTAATAAGAGATGTGTATAAAGGTACGTATTTAAATTTTTAATTTTTAAAGGCTTACCATTTAAAAACGAATTAAGATACGGACCTCGAGTTTTCGGTAAAATGTTTCGTTTTTGAAGACCTTTAAAATGATGTACCACACGGCATAGGGTTGCATAGCGTCAGCCCTCAAGGGCGTTGAAAAAGTTTAATTACCTAAGAAAGTAGATTTATTAACCAATAAGATACACCTAAAATTTGGTGTCTATCTTTCCTAAAAGCACAGATATTTGCCATACTTAGATTTTTCGGACACCCTGCATATTCATCACCAAGCACTATTCTACAAATGACTAAATCCCATAATCTTTGTTATCTGAGATTTACTTAACTGTCCCCCAAATATTAGCTTTTAACTGTACGACAATTTATATCAAAAATAAAACATTAAGAACCTTTTTTGTCTTACTTAAAATCAATACTGTGCACCAATTATTCCTTTTGTCATCTTAATAACAGAATTGTCACCAAACATATTATTATCGCCACCTAAAGACAGCCTGACTAAGCCCAAACAAGACTATTTCGTCCAGGTTTGCTTGGGTTTGCGTAGGAATTTCTTAATTAACATTTTCTGATAAAACTCCAAAACCGCGAATATTTAAGTTTGCTCAGGATATTTTTCTGTCTTTTTAATTAACATTTTCTAAATTATTGGAGATTTAATTTCAAACTGTGATAAATATTCGATGACAAAATGCAATTTTCTGATGACTGACAATCATAAACAGAAAACAGTATTGAAATAGTTTTGGTTATCACAATTTGGTGATAAATCTGTCATTCTGAAAACAAATTTTATTTAATTAATCATTCCATTCATTTCCATTAAAAGACAAACATTTCTTTTTTCTAAAGAAGAAAACTTATTCGATGACATGACTTTTGTGGTGACTGAAGAGCATAAGCAGTAATGAAATAGTTTTGGTTATCATAATTTGGTGATAAATCTGTTATTCTGGAAGTAAATTTTATTCAATTAATCACTGCGTTCATTTCAGTTAAAATACAAACATATGGTAATTCTGAAGAAGACAACTTTTAAAGGAAAGAATTCTTCTGAGTCATCACTAGAGTCAATCTTCACTGCTGACTCTGATGGTCGAGTTCTTTCTAGAAAAGAGTGTTTTTTACTCATCGATGTACTATGGGTGGTCTGCTTGTCTTCAAAAATATTTTACTGCATCTAAAAATATATCCTAATAAATATTATCTTATTCATATGCATATGCAAAAATTGAGAATAAATTCTCTAGCCACCTGAAAATTCCTTATACAATAAGGATTTCAACAAATAATGGTAAAACAGCTATTCTCCGGGCTATATGCCTCTCCGAGCGCTGAATTACATACCAAAATTTGCCGTATTTTCTTCTAACACAGTTAGATAATAAAATACTTGTTTTGAATGCAAGAAACTACTAGGAAGAAGGAAGCTTTTTCTTTAGTTAGGATGTCGTCACCTGCAGACCGGCTTCGAACTCGTTGGTTCTCATCAGTACAGGATAGACGAACATATACCAACCTTCCGAAAAAGTAATCCCTTAAAGCTACAACTGTCGTACTGCATAAGCAGTGAGACACAGGCAGCGCCATCCATTAGCAGTTTCGAGCATTCAGAGTAGAGTTTACAAAATTTTCAAACGTATGAATGAAAGTCTACTTGTCAGGGGTACATATAAATATGCAAAACTTGAGAATAAATTCTCTAACCACCTGAAAATTCCTTATACAATAAGGATTTCAACAAATAATGGTAAAACAGCTATTCTCCGGGCTATATGCCCCTCCGAGCGCTGAATTACATACCAAAATTTGCCGTATTTTCTTCTAACACAGTTAGATAATAAAATACTTGTTTTGAATGCAAGAAACTACTAGGAAGAAGGAAGCTTTTTCTTTAGTTAGGATGTCGTCACCTGCAGACCGGTTTCGAACTCGTTGGTTCTCATCAGTACAGGATAGACGAACATACCAACCTTCCGAAAAAGTAATCCCTTAAAGCTACAACTGTCGTACGTATCTTATTCTTTATTCAGTTTTATCTTTCTACAGTTAAAAACACCATTATTTAAATTTCGTGAGATAGGTTCCATAAAAATTAACGGTATTGTTCAGTTAAAAGGAAAACCTTCCGTAATTCTAAAGGAGAAAACTTTTACAAATAGGAATTTTCCGAGTTATTGCTAGCAAAAGTCTTCTTTTTTACTTACCGACGACCTACTGTGGGTAATCTGTTTTATTTCTACAAATACTTTACTGCTTCTGCTCAAAATATCAAGCGTCAATCATTTGCAATCCCCAGAAACCTTATATGGGCTGTTTTAAATTAAAGAAAACTGAATTTCTTGTATTAAAATTGCCTCGCTTCTTCTAAAATAAATCATAATGAATTTTACATGTCTTTTTTCTATTCAATCTAATCTTTCTGCACTTAAAAATACCATTATTTAAATTAAAACAGATAAGTTCCATAAAAATTAGCGGTATTGTTGCTCAATTAAAAGAAAACGTTCCGTAATTCTAAAGGAGAAAAAAAGAAAAGAATTGTTCCGAGTCATCCATTGAGTCAATTTTTATTTTTGACTTATCAGAGGTTTGGTTATTGCTAGAAAAGTATTCTTCTTCACTTACCGACGTACCTACTGTGGGTAATCTGTTTTACTCCTACAAATATTTTACTGCTTCTGCTCAAAATATCAGGCGTCAGTTATTTGCAATCCCCAAAAACCTCATGTAGGCGGTTTTAAATTAAAGAAAACTGAATTTCTTGTATTAAAATTGCTTCGATTCTTCTAAAATAAGTCATAATGAATTTTATATGCCTTATTTTTTATTCAATCTAATCTTTCTGCATTTAAAAATATCATTATTTAAATTAAAACAGATAAGTTCCATAAAAATTAACGGTATTGTTGCTCAATTAAAAGGAAAACGTTCCGTAATTCTAAAGGAGAAAGCTTTTAAAGGAAAGAATTGTTCTGAAAGTCATTAGAGTCAATTTTCACTAAGTTTGTCGAATTAATGCTAAGGGTGCCAAAAATAATAGAACGGTCCCCCAGTATAATTTCCGTCCTAACCCAATTTTGAAGAAAGAAAATGTGTTTTACTGTATAATTTTATTTGATAAAAGAAAAGTAATATCATTTGAGACTAATGGATAGGCATTTGTAGAGATTTTGCACAAGGATGAAAATTTAAATATGAAAATGATTCCAATTAAAAAATGTTATAAAGAAAACTGAATAACACTAACAGAAGCATACAGTTTTTATAATGTCACAATGAGCAATCAAGGAATCTAAGGTACTGAATTAAACTGAATTATGAAAATCAGAAGCAGAATAATGAATATGTCTGCAAGCAAATAAACTAGAAAAAGTCGATGAATTTTGCCATGCCTGAATAAAACTGAGCAAAGAAGACACTTCGAGAAAAATATATCTTACTTACTTACTTAATTTGATGCCTTTATACCATTAGGTGTAAGGCGGGTGGGTAGAATTGAATTCTGGAGTTCTCTCTCCATCCTTTCCTGTCCTAAGTGAATTTTTATGTCTTTCCATTCCATCCTCCTTTTTTTCCATTTCTCTTATACCGTCATTCCAAGATTTCCTCGGTCTTCCCTTCTTGTTTCTTTCTTGCACCGCGTTTCATACACTCTCTTCGTAATTCTACTTTCCGGCATACGACATACATGGCCGAACTACCTCAACTGTCCTACACTTATTATTTCGTTTATTGGTTTCACATTTAATTTTTGTCTGTACACTTCGTTCCTTATTTTATATTTCTTCGTTTCCTCATCTATTTTTCTAAGAAATCTCATATCTATAGTATTTACTCGCGATTTGTATTTTTCTGGTAAAGTTCATGTTCCGCTACTATAAGTAATTGTCGGTCTTACTTCTTACCTATTTCTATTACATCTGTTTTAATATCTTGAGGGATTTATTTTCTTCCCAAAAACGATGTCATCATGCTGTTGTAAATTTTTCCTGTCTATCTCATTCTTTCGTTGATTTCCTCAGCCATACTTCCGCCATTTTCTATTACTGAGCCGAGATATTCTGGTTCACTTGTTCTATTGTTTTTCTGTGTATTTTTATGTTGTGTACTCTATCTGTTTCTGCAATAATTATTATTGTTTTCAGCTTTTCTATATTTATCTTTATATTTATTTATTTCATTTCTCTATCCAATATCTCTAGGTTGTGTTGTAGGTACTTTTCCGTATCTCCCAGAAGTACCATGTAGTCTGCAAACATCAGCTCCCTTATTTGTATCTGCTTCATTTTCCAATGTCCCAATTTTACGATTTTCATTTCTTTCTTACATTCTTTTATTGCCTCATCCTCAAAAAATATATCCATGAGTATTAACCAGTAGCACAGACCTAGAAATAAGGAAACACTTTCAGACGGCATATGTGTGGTGAAAGATTGTGTGCCCTATACAGATGTAAAATCTGTAAGTATCGGTAAAGAAAGACGGCGAATGAAAGCACTTGAAGTGGATTGTTAGAAGTGGCTCGAAACAGCTGACTGTCAGGGAAATAGCCAGAGGTAAACCAAGATACACATATGTAGATTAAACAATAATTGGAGATGGCTAAAAAAGTAAGAACAAGTAATTAAGTTTAAATGAGTTTTAGTTTTTCATAATAGGGTTTGTTATTAATGTATGTTATTTATTATAATTCATCGCACAACGACAAAATCAGTGTGTTCTAAAATCCTATAAGAACGGCAACGACAGAATCTAACCTGCACCTCGCCCGGTCCACCGACCCAAGTTGTAATGAAGACGTACGATATTGGAAACATAAATCTACACCTCGAGTTTGATTTGTGCTTTTGGGAAACTGGCTGGGCGATAAATCACCGATAGGGCATTATCCGGCCCCCGTCTCGTCGAGACTTTGGGATAAGTAAATAATAATCTTTCCGAAGCTTAGGACAACGGGCTTACCCATAACCATAACAGCGGTGATTGTTTCCAAGGATCGCATAAAATAATATAGTCTAATCTTGGGAATATAAGGACCCTTTTAGGTTAGTTCTGTTCTTTTTTTCGTTTATAAGTAAATGATAACCGGCTTACGATTTTACTGAAAGGTCACATGAAATGATTCAGTGTAATTCGCAAAGGTTGACTGATACACTTTCAAAAACTCACTGTGTATGTATACAATGGCAGCAAATTTAAAATTTAGTGAAAGCATTGACAATAATTATAAAAGTTTAAATAAAACGATGGCAAGTGATGCTCGTTATGCGCTTGATGTTCAGTAACAACATACCAGGCGTAATAAAAAATTTTCGATTGCTCAGAAAACATCAAGCGCAAAAAATTTTATTGAAAAGTGACGACCCAGAAAATTTAGCACATTTTTCCAGCGGCTTTTCTCCTTAAAAGTATTACTCACGCCCTCCAATTTGTTGAAAATGTGGCCAATAAAATTACTGACGCCTGTGCAAAACAAATTTCAGATGATATTTCAGTTGAGTAAAGAAGTTTGTTCAACTTTTATTAAGTAATTTGAGACGACTTCGGGACTTTATTAACCCCGAAATAATTGGGTTTCTTTTTCGTTTAGGCTTGAAAATTGAAAGAGGTGTCTTATTTCATTTCGGTTTCTCTCAGTTTAAATATGGATGGGCCTATTTATTTTGAGATTGGCCATTAACATTTTGTATCTGTATTTATCTATGAGGGTAAGAACCGAGTTTTTTCCTTTATAATAGGATATTTTTTTCTTTTGTATAATTACACTGAACGGCACCAGAAACGGGCACCTGAGAACTTTGATAAATTTTAAAGCTTGATAACTTCTTTTCTTCTGGATGTATTTTTATAATTCTTTAAGCAATCGGTAGATTAATTGTTGGAATTTATAACTTGTTTTTAAATTTAAAAAAGACTGCATATGCCATATTACGCTAGAGGAAAAAATGTTGTTTTTTACGTAAGTTTGAAATACCCTGTGGAGTTATTAATGAACGAATCTACTATATCTATCAATAAACATACCTAAATCAAATATAACAAGATTATGTTGTTCCCGATTCTTTTTCGTCCATGTCACCACGAACATTTGGTAGCAGATAATTTTCTCCAAATGCGAATTCATACCGCTCGGATAGTCAGAGAATACTTATACTCATATAATGTCAACATTCTACATATGAAATGGCCACCGCATAACTCAGATCTGAACCTTATCGAGTATGTCTTAGACATACCTGGTAAAATAATTCTAATAACAGTAACATGCCTGTAGAATGTTGAATGAATTGAACAATGGGCAGTTATTCCTCACTAGTAAAGTCATTTGGTGGAATGTATGCCGAGAAATGTAAACGCTGTGGTAGTAATACCCGATATTAGTTATTTATTAGTATTCGATTTTATTTTATTGTTGTGTGTTTCATGACTAAATTAGGAAAATCTGTAAAATTTTTTGATAGTAATGATATGAATTCTGCTGTTAAATGTTTTATGACAAGTCTCAATTTCTCAAGATAATTTTAACTGTAAAAAAGCCAACTAATCTAATGCAAAACTTACTAATAAATCACGCATACTTAAGTGTGCTTAAAATCTTTACCGTGCATACTGCAATAACCCTCGAGTGAAAACGGAAAACCCGGCCAAAGCCGTGCAGCTAAAAGATTCATTTCATTCAATGGGAACTCTAATACATAATAAATCAGCTATAAATTATAGGGAATGCAGTCCTGTTTTGCCATTGAAGATGCTTTTATTGCACCATTATGCAATGGAATAATGTTTAATAAATTTACATTTACTTGGATTATGCACGTCGTTCTCAAAGTAGCATTTGAAGCAGCCTTTAGAGACGATGCGATGTGGATAAACGAATATGTACAATATGTATCATTTAATTATGTTATATTAAAGTCGCTATCCCAGAGAAATAACCTAAATAAGAATTATAAATGGAGTCCCAATAGGGAATCCAAACCACGTGATCCAATATAGCGGTTGTGGGCAAACATAAATGACATTTAGTTACTGTTGTTGTCCATATGAACAGTTAAGAAGAAGGATTTTATTTTTGATAATTTTTGAGAGTTGTGTTTCTTACAATTTGTGTTATTTATCTTTTAGGTGACTTGTCTTCCCTAAACTTTGTTTATTTAGCAATGGCTAGTCTTTATCTGCAGCATTTATTAGCAGTAACTCATGACATTGGAGAGAGGTAAGTTGAAATTATTTCTATTTAACACAGACTTAAAATGATTATCTTTGTATTTCTCTGAAAATAATCAGCTGTGTTATATTTTCAGGTATCTACAGAAGTTAAAACTCATTAGCTCTTTAGATCCTTTTACTTTAAAAGATGAAGATTAGACTTCTCTATTGATCGAGTTCCTACAGTTTCCAATGTGGGTATTGTTTCATATTTAGTCCTGACACACAGTTATTACACCAAATCCCAAATGAAAGCAACGTCTGCAGTCTTATAAATATTTTGAGGCAGGATTTGTAACAAAAGTGCAAAGTGCAAACGAAAATCTTTTTTAGGAGGTATTTTCGGGCTGTTAAACTATACTTGGAGTATTTGAAGAAAAACTTCAACATCCTCTTCGAGTAACCGTCTAATGTGCATTGTGAAGTGAAAGTGTTATAGCTCCTTTTTTTCATTAAAATGGCGACGGTGAAACGGTTAAGGATAATGGCGAATGCGCGAAGAAAATTTTTATGGCTGTAGAAACAGCCGAAGACGCTTAGTATCCTGCATGTTACCTGAACTACTGACTATATATTTTTAAATATAAAAATACTTCGACTGCTGTTCAGTTTATATTATTATCGACAAAACTGCTCCAACAATGATTTATTTTTCCACAAACAACAACCTAAGAGTGCACGAAAGTGCAGTCGGAACTCTAAAGCGAACTCATTCAATATTTAATAACGTTTCTACGTAAAATAGGATTTTCCCATATTGCAGTTTCCATTTATATCAGCGTTTTTGGGAAATAATGAAAGTAGTCCTGATGGATTTTCTGTGTGGCCGATTTATAGCCGTAGTTAGGACTTCTTATCGACATTAAATGGTTGGGCGAAACAGAGTCCTAAAAACTTTACCTTGAGTATTTTATTGTGTAAGTAGTAAAATAAATTAGACGAATCCCTGGGTGCCATTTTGGAAATATAAATACTATACCTACTAATCAATAACTTTATTCTGATACCTATATCAAATTTAAATCATAGCAACTAGGCATAGGACTTCTAGCTCTTTTACGTAAACTAGTTCATTAAGTTTTGTTTACTGTCAAGAGTAGTTTTTTTGTCTTTGAGAGTCTAAGTACTAACGTACCGTGGGCGTCTGATGAGAAGGGATATGTAATTTTTCCCTGTTTTAGAAATGCCATGAAGGCGTTGGAAATTCTAACTAGCCTAGGTCTACCTAACAATATTTTTCTAGTATCTAAACTTAGCTGTTCGGCAGAGGGATGTCCAGCGACGTACTCCAAGTAACACTAATCACTTTTTTTAAGTGTAAGTCTCTAGGCCCTAGAGTATGACTTTCACAGAGGCTAAGAATAATCCCTAGAGTCTAGGAATTATTCTTAGCCTCTTTCACTGTCACTACACTAATTCGAGCGGTTTTAGCCTTTTTAGCCGCCGAATAAGTCCGTTGTTGTCGAGTAGCGAGATTACTTCGATATTTTCGTGGATTTCCAACATCTTCTGGGGTTTGCCTGCAAACCTCTAGATCTCGTCTTCAACGATAGGCAACTTTCACCTACACTAGTAAACATTTCTGACGAGTTGCACGTTGGCTGCACATTAAACGTCGCCAAACTTTTTATGTTGATATATTCATCACCGTGATGATTTCGTTTCAAAATCTGAACGTGTGTGCAATTAATTTCACCAGTCGTACTGAGAAACTGAAATTTTTCTTGCCACGCCTGCTGTGCTTCGTTCACTTTGGCCAACATCGACGAAAATTTGATTCACAAATGGGCCTTTTCAATTATTTTGTTCATAGCAGATGAAATCGTTTTTGACACAATCGACTGATGGATTAGTTCTTCTGCAGCACCCGTCTGAAATTCAGGATTGGCCATATACCGCAGAAACTTTCATTGTATGACTCTTCTTTCATGGTTTTCTCGCAAAAAGTTGCTTTTCAATTTACATTTTCTTCCTCAAATTGGTAAAGAGATTTAAAAGCTCTCCCATTAGGTTCTTTTCGTACTTTGTATTGCTTCGGTGCACGTAAATTGGTCATTTTATGACCTGTTATGGAAAGGGTGCATCTAATACTAACTAGATGCTAAAATTCTAGCGCATGTTCTCGAGGTAATAAGCAAAACCTGTGGTTTATTCATAACAAGTTAACGAAATACTTAAATGCGAGTACCTAAATGCTCATGCTCATAGTACAGTTTTGAGCAAAAGTTTTTACTTACATTTTTATTCATAAAATACATAGCATATACTTCAAATTTTGCGAGTAAAAAGTTTTGCTCACTTTTATTCAAGCGGTCCAGTGTGTTGCTCGCTACCCCGGTTTAAAATATACAGCAAGCAGCGTTCACTGTAGATTTACTTAGAGTTGTTCGGGTTTCTATACGTTGATATAAACTTGAGCCAGTCTTAGCGAACCAACAGGAATCCGACATTATCGAGAAATATTATAAATTTACGAATATTACCTACTTCTTCCAATGCAGAAAGCTCTTTTGACAATGACATCCACGCACCATCGACCAAAACCAACAAGGGGCGTTTCATAATGATGCAATTTATGCAAAATCTATTAATTAAGACTTTTGATATAATATAAAAGTTTTTTATTGTTTTTATTTTTTTACACTTGATCACGTTGCCCAGCAATTGCTCCGTTCGTCAAGAAATATTTTTCACCACAATGTATAAAATCATCATAACAGTAATATACGTGACTTACCTTTCTTTTATCTGGAGCATATCTATTAGAGAATCACGCCCATTTAATGAAAATCAAAAAAATCAATACCGAATCTGATGATCAGCATTTCTACGAGTATACGAACTTACACAAATACGCAATGCAAACATAGAAAATACGATTCCGCTGAAAAGAACACCGAAGCCAACGGCACGGAACAGATACGAAAGGGCAAAAGAGTTGTGGGAAAAAGCAAATATAATCTCATTCGAGCTAATCTGGTGTAATTACAGCTGTTTTCACTTTTAGTGATTTTGGATTTAGGAAATGCTTGATAAGCACACGGCAATTTCGTAAAATTAGCTGAAAACGCCCTAAGGAGTATTGGTAAAAATGTACGGACAGATTCACTATTGCTAAGACCGGTCGAATTTGACAATTAAAGGCATAAATCGACACGTGTAAGAAAAAGATCATAAGTTGTGGAATTAGAATTAAGTGTGTTAATTAAGAATTTATTTCTGAGTTTGTTGACACATTTAAATAAAAAAGCAATGCAAGTATGTAGACATTAATTCAAACTAGACTGGTACAGGAGCGTCATCAGCGTGAAAAAGGACAACGTGTCCTATCTCACTTTAGAATTTGTCGGCCGAGATCGACACGCCAGTGACGTAGTCCGTTGAAAAAGCTAATATAAAAAAAATATTAATTTATTTGTCAGAAGTAAAACTGAAAATCTATAAATGAATAATTATATGAATATTTTTTCCGGGTGATAAGGAGGCAAGCGTAGTTCATCGTGGCCATGTCGGTTCAACAGTTCATCCAATTGATATTGCGTGGGAAAGCGAAATTTATATTCTTGAATACTGAGGTAAATTTCTGGTTTGGTTACTTTGGGGTCTGCTGGCAGTCCCCTTTCTGCTAGCCAGTATATTTATTTTTTTTATTTCAAATTGCCTGCAGATGTTTTCTCATCCCTTTCCAAACTTTAATCATTCAAATCCCGTATCAATGGATTACATTTCCCTTCTCTTCAGGCGGGCATGGTACCTTAGTACCATGGGCGTCTATCTGTCCCAGATATCAAAAAATCACCTCATGAGGATACCACATACATTGCTTAAACTTTAGGCCCACTAAGGCATTCATATCGTCTGACTTGTATTGAATTTATCATATACGTACCTGGATATCGTAACTTTCCAAAAGTTCGTAAGCCAATATGAAGTTCACTGTTTCCGAATGCACCGGAAAATTCCCCAAAGTGCAACAGGGAAATTGGGCTAATACGAAGTGTTCCCGAAAGCGAATTCGTTCATCTGGTAAAGATCTATAGGTGTAGTTTCAGCGATTGCCAGTTGAAGCTCATTAACTATGGGGGACAGGTATTATATTAGAGTGGAAACAAGAGTTAAAAAGTTATCGACATCGGTCGTAACTAAACTATGTTTTATTGAACATTTTAATATATTGAAGTTCCTTCTGTTATCAAGCACATGTTTGGCAAGCCTCTCAAATAGAAAGTTACCAATATTTAAACTAAAACACAAAGCATTTAATGAATTTAATAAAATTGATATCACCTAAGAAGTTTCCAGATGGAAGGCGAAATCGGGGACTCGCTAGAAAGATTATAAGATTATATCCCATAGTTCTAGTATTATTCTTGAAAAATAACTTTTGTGTTATAGCCTATTTATACCCTTGTTTACCTCATTAATTAGCTCAGAACTTTATTACACACAGCCGATACCAGGTTGCCGGAAAACTGTTAAAATTGGCGCCCAGCGAGGGGCAACAGAGAAGACTTTTCTTTTTAGTTTTGCTTTGTTTGCTTTGTTTGTTTCGCTAACTATTCGTATATATATATATATATATATATATATATATATATATATATATATATATATATATATATATACATATATATATATATATATATATATATATATATATATATATATATATATATATATATATATATATATATATATATATATATATATATATATATATATATATATATATATATATATATATATATATATATATATATATATATATATATATATATATATATATATATATATATATATATATATATATATATATATATATATATATATATATATATATATATATATATATATATATATATATATATATATATATATATATATATATATATTATTTATTTTTTTATTTATTCTTGGGTTTTATTAGTCCTGGATAAAATTAAAAATTGTATGTTGGTTTTTACATACTTTTCATTTGAAGTCAAAGTAAACGTTTCGGTCTTTTTCTTTCGACCTTCTTCAGACATATTTATTGCTTGAAAGAAAATCCTTTGCAGGTTTCTCCAAACATTTTACAAAAATGGTAGAAATATTTGGACATAGTTATATTTAATTAAAACAAACACTTTTAAGGTAAAAGATACACATTCTGTTAAAAATACTGCAATATGCATCGGACTACAGATAAGTTAAAACTGGCAGAATGATACTATTGTTGACTGTATACTGTATACAACAATAGTATATTGGTCATATTTCTTCTTCTTCTTGAGATTCAAAACTGAACCAGTTCTTTGGAACATTTTTATTATGTTGTAGATTGTCATTTCAGATATTGGGGATCCTACAAATTTCTCGCTAAATTGTTCCATAATGTGGCGATATGATATTTGGCCATCCCTATAATACTAGTCTAAAAATCCTTTGTTCAGTAGATAGCATTTTGATGAGAAGCATTTTAAATCAAATAATTGCTTCATTTAATAAAGACACTGACAAACATGTCCATATATGTGTCATTATTGTTTAATATGTAGAAACTATATTGTTTCCAATTTTACGTGAGAATGATGACAGAAATATTTTTATCGTACCTTCTTAATATTTTTATCGTACCTTCTTTTCTTGTGGAAGTATTGCTGGTTATACTTCGAAAGATTGGTCATCGCAAAATTCTTTATTTTCCTGATAAAATTCCCAACGGTCTCCGATTTCTTTCTATCCTTGTTAGCAAAAGGGACATTAGTAAAATACAAATGAAAACGATGTTGTTTCCAACAAAAAAAGAATAATCAAACATTTTATCACAGTCGGCTTTGCTTGTGCAAGTATTTCTGGTTGTCTACTGTGAAAGTTTAATGGGAATTATCCTAAAAAATAAATTTCTTACCCGACAAAATAAGTACGTAAGTTTTATGATTTTATAGCAGAAGACCTCTGTTTTTACTGAACACAAACAGTATTTTCAAAAATATCGTTTTTGTTAAGCAAGAACAGTGCAAGCATAGCCACATTAACCGTCTTATTTTACTACTTAAAATTGTTTCCCACCCAAGTAACAATACTCCCTCTAACCAATAATTTGCAATAAAAGGATCGGAGAATTTTTTTTAAATAAATAAAGAAAAAATAGCAAAAATGAGTAAATATTTTTATTAAGATTAACAATTTATAATAAGGTTAAAAAATATTCCCCATTCGCCGAAATATAATGAAAATGGGCCTATAATAGGTACAGCCTACCAGCGAACAGTGACGTTTGTGTAAGCTAGAGACGCTATAAAAATTGTTTAATCGAATATACCAAGTAGTTTCACAATTTTTAACTGTAAATGTTGGGTCCTAGTTCCAGAAGGATAGATACACTTTGTAATGGCACTGTGACTTCAGCTTTAAACTGAAACCAAACGTTTCTAGGGCGCAATTTTCACTACTTTCTCAATAACTAAAGAAATCTTCTGTAATGCCCACTATTCTCAACTTTATATCGGGTCGGCGTTCCTGATACTCATTCCCATAATGCCCGGTCCAAGTGATGTAAAGGAGAACAAATATGTACCTTGCGTAATATTTCAATAGTTGTTGGTCAGTCCTAGATTCATAGAACATAGGAATTTAAGCTGCTAATACTTTATATTATAAACTTTTTAAGTATGTTTTACACTGCAAAAAAACTTATATTATGCGACAGGCTTCAAATGATATGTCATGTTTATCTTTCTTATGACCTAACTGTCTATCAGCTGTAAAAATTTTACGAGCATGAGAGAGAAAGAACGCAAGAGACAGACATAATTGATCTCTCCGTTGTAAAATGGGTTTCTGTCATCATTCTCAAAATAAATTGGATACGGTATAGTACTATAATGTGATAAAACTCGTTACCTTTATGAAAAAATTAAATTTTACATAACATAAACCGTATTTATTTTACAAGAAAAAACTTTTATTAGGAGTGACGTTTTTACGTATCTTGCAAAATAAAATTAGGTTCATTTGTCCTCTTCTTAACCACATCCGCGTACTTACTGTGTAGAAAACCATATCCTACTTGGCAAAACCCTGTATATTTCCACTTTATAACATATTTACCTGATCGAAAAACCGGTGACCAATATTCGAGTCGCATCTGTCTTCCCACCAATCAGGTGAGCAAACATTATTTGGCACAGGACACCTCGCATCGTTCTGCGGTCGGACGCTCCCCTCACCCTTGGGATTAGTGGACGGGACCCACAGGAAAGCGTGGTCACGTGATTAATGTCGTTTTCGCCGTTCGGTCGTTTTAAGTATCTCTCGTGTCACACCTTTGAGGCTATTATTGGCGATGCGTACAAATTTAGGTCACAGATCCTGTTGATTACTTTTTATTTGAAAATTGGAAAAGCTTGCGGAAATGTACGATTACATAGGTATTAAATAAAATTTTCGAGATATAGAGGGTGGTCTACAGGGGCGGATTTGGAATTTCGTCTAGGGGTGGGGGGGGGGGGGGTGAGGGGGCGCAAAGTCACCTCGAGCCACACAAAAGTATATACCAAAAAGAGCGGGCAAGTTCGTCTGCGGCATTATTTTATTATTATTTAGGGTTCTAAGAAAACGGGTTGTCATCTTAACTTACCAAAATTCTAGCATTTTTTTTTATTTATACCTTCTGTCCATTTGGACTGATTATATGAAAATTTTTCGAGAAGATATTTTATAAATCCGTTTTCAAAGAAGCATCTTTGAACAAGCTGTCGGGGCATTTTTGAAAAAATGTACATTCGAAATATTCCAGAAAATTGTCACAAATTAGGACTTAGATGAAGAATATGGTAGCGTGAATTAATTAATCCTAACTGTAACATAAAAAGGGTACTTCGATCTACCTATAGTTATCGCAATGCTGAAGGTAAGGCACTCTGGAAGGTCTTGCTGTCTCGAAGGCGAATATACAAGTTAATAAAGAGTGTTAGTAATGATATAACGCTTACCAAACCATACTTGACCAAATAGTGATGTGTAGACTGGTCAGCAACTCTGGTAGATCTCGTCGGGGACTGGAACATGCGACCTTCGCGATATCAGCGCGATTAACGACCCACGAGTTAACCCGAGGTATCAGTATCACCTTCTAAGAATCTTAGCTCCCCAGATAATATAATGACTATTATGAACTCTTGCCTCTGTCGTTTAGCAAATAAAACAATGGAGTTTTAAAACACTTAAACTATATTAACAACAATAAATAAGAATTAACTTTACAAAGATAGACTTAAAACTAATGTACAAGAAAATAATTAATTTGGATTAGATTAAAGCAGGAGAAGAGAAATAGACATGCGTTTACTTGAATAACTATGAAACAATGAATTTTATTAACGGTCAGGTAGATAAAACTATAGGTCAAAAGAGCAATAAGCTTTAAAGAAATCTAGGCTTTTTGATAATCCCATATATTATAAAGATTGAAGATCCCCCCATTAGGGTTGGTCAGACCCACCACAAATTAATGAATTACTTTACCCAGAAAAATATGAACTACACTTTAAAATAGATTATATTAAATTTGGAAGAAAAGATTAAGAGCCCAATTTTTGTAAGAGAAACTGATCACTATTTCGAACACTAACAGCGCGACATGTAGTTAAAACGGACGTTAATTCGGAACTGCTTTTACATATCTCTTTCAGTTCAAAGGTAGACTCTTGGTACTGCCTATTTCTTAGTTCATTCCCCTGGATACTACTAATTTACCCTTCGACCAATGATAACCCTCGTTAACTTGGAGAAAAGGCTCTTAGTACCACCTCATTATTAGTTCATCCCCATATAATCTGCCATGTTTACCCTATGGCCAATGACAGCCCTCGTTTCCCCTCTGAATCCTTACGGGGTAGTTCTACAAGTTTCTGACCAATCATTCGAAGCGTCTTTATTGTAAATTTCAGACCTTTAACGCTAGATGTGGCTATGAGTCTCTAATTTTGATTAAATTACAAAGTTTCTCTAATTATAATGAAATTATAAGGAATTATCTAATTAAGAATATTTTGTGATCTCCTCCGGTAATAATATATATAAAGGTATGAAATAACTACATTACTAGCCTACTTAAACTTTCGAAGTGGGGAAAAAACCTATCCACTCTTATTCTAATTACTTAGGTATTTGATTTCTTTATAGGTAGGTGCATTTCATCATATGTGATATAGGAAAAACCCATTTCGATTACATATGTTTTGAACGGATTTATCACACTTTTCGCTATTCATTTGACATTCTCCATTTTTATATCAATAGAAAACGGATCGGTAATTAGATTTGTACATTTGGTACACTTCGTGGGTGGGCATACCACACACAGTTGTTATTCTTACCTTTCTAGCCATATATCCCTTAACTTTTTGTTTATGTCCCTTCTGTAATATAGTTTATGTGACAAGTACTCCGAATTCTGAAAAGCTCTTAATCTTGTTTGTATGTGAGTTTTAAAGCCAAACATTTAAATCTGTTATTTGGTATTTTAGATCTTTTGGCATCCCAGGATATAGCACCAAATGTTCGCTTTTCGTGCGAAATTAAATATTTAGAAGTTTTGGCTTTTAGCATCTTCTTTGTTTAGAATTTGTAGACTATTTATTTTTCGTAAAAATGACCAACTTTAATCTATAATATTAAGTAATTATATTATATTATCTTATGTTGATATTCTAGAGTACTTTTAATAGTCCATTTTATTACAAAATATTTTTGAAAAGATTCCTTAATCTGTTTTCGAGAAAACTGTTTTTTGAAAAAAAAAAACACTATGCCGTTGTTTGTTTCCTTTAGAAGTCAAAACAGTCCGGCGCAAATTTTGATAAAATCGCTGTGAGATGTGTAATGAATGTTTCCAGAAACACTGAAAGAGCATATGGTCATCTTAGCTTACACGCTACTTGTTTGATGAATATAAGAGTGTACATATTGCTGCATTTTTTATTTATGTCTTCTGCTCATTTGGGGAAGTAGTACTTACGAAAGTACAATTTTTTCAATACCAATTTTTCTAATTTTTTTAAAAATATATTTTTTCAGAGAACATCTTTTTCGAAATTAATTTTTTTTCAATATTAATTCTTTCAAGCAACCGTTTTTAGAAAAAATAATTTACTAGGAAGTAACATACCAAACCTAAGAAAACCTGATCAAACCCAAAAAAGGTGCGTTAAGGTTTGTTCAGGATTTTTTTTCGTTTTTTTTTTCATTAACACTTTCCAAGCTACTAGAATTCATAATTTAATTTTCTAAATACTGTTCTCGAAAAAATATATTTTCAAAAAATGTACCTATTTTTTAAAAATTAATTTTTGAAGACATTTTTGAAAAAATCTACTTTTGAAATACGTGTTCCCGAGAAAATATTTTATAAATTCGTTTTAAAAAAAGCATCTTTCAAAAAGCTACCAGGACATCTTTGAAAAAATGTACGTTCGAAATATATGTGCATTCGAGAAAATATTTTTGAAAAGGTTCCTAAATCTGTTTTCGAGAAAACTGTTTTTTGAAAAAAAAACTATTTGGTTGTTTATTTCCTTTAGTCAAGTTAAAACAGCCCAGCGCAAATGTTGATAAAATCGCGGTGAGATGTGCGAGGAATGTTTTCAGAAACACTCAAAGAGCATATAACAGTTGGTTATCTTAGCTTATACGCTACAGGACAAATTGTTTGATGAATGTAAGAGTGTATATATTGCTGCATTTTTTATTTATGTCTTCTGCTCATTTGGGGGAAGTAATACTTACGAAAGTACAATTTTTTCAATACCAATTTTTCTAATTTTTTTAAAACTCTTCAAAAATACATTATTTCAGAGAACATCTTTTTCGAAATTAATTTTTTTTCAATATTAATTCTTTCAAGCAACGGTTTTTAGGAAAAATAATTTACTAGGAAGTAACATACCAAACCTAAGAAAACCTGATCAAACCCAAAAAAGGTGCGTTAAGGTTTGTTCAAGATTTTTTTTCGTCTTTTTTCATTAACACTTTCCAAGCTACTAGAATTCATAATTTAATTTTCTAAATACTGTTCTCGAAGAAATATATTTTAAAAAAATGTACCTATTTTTTAAAAATTAATTTTTGAAGATATTTTTGAAAAAATCTACTTTTGAAATACGTCTTCCCGAGAAAATATTTTATAAATTCGTTTTAAAAAAAGCATCTTTCAAAAAGCTACCAGGACATCTTTGAAAAAATGTACGTTCGAAATATATGTGTATTCGAGAAACTATTTTTGAAAATTTTCGTTAATTCGTTTTCGAAAAAGCTGTTTTTTGAAAAAAAAAACGTTATTTGTTTCCTTTAGAAATCAAAACAATCCAGCACAAATTTTTATAAAATCGGAGTGAGATGTGGAAGGAATGTTTTCAGAAACACTAAAAAAATTATTTTTATAAAATTCGCTATTGAAGAATTGTACAAGGCCCCGGGGGGGGGGGGGTGTTGGGGGGGGGTAGGCGCCATCTGCGCCCTCTAAATCCACCACTGGTGGTCTATAAATAATGGTACATGAAGCGACTGATTTAATTAGAAATCAAAATTGAGGGATTAAGTCAAATATGCCTTGGCGAAAGAATAAAAATAATTGCTTTTAAAAAAGTTTTGGTATATCCATTCCTCTATAACTATAATCCTACATTACGTACATAATATGTTTAAAAAAATCCATGAAAAAGACAATTAATACAGCTCTCATTCATCTCCGAGCAAAAAATTTAAACGATGGCAAACACGCTCGAACGAATAATTTGTTAAACTATATTTTTAATTATTTTCCCCAGTCGTTTTTCTTGTTCTTTCGAATACGTGTTGGCTTAAAGGACTAATAAAACAGAGAAAATAAAATTATTTATATTATCTTTCATCTCGCGTATACGCACATAAAATGGACGTAAAACAAGTTTCACGCCGTTTTTACGCCTCAAGTTACTTCCATCTAATAAAACTCTCAATATCCCTCGTGACACTATGACAAAATCCAGTAAGTAGGTGTGATTTTATAACAGCTATTATTTTTGAAATTATGGGTTCTGTAATAGAGCCCTTAAATGGCGGATTTGTAATTTGAAATATGTGTTTCTATAGAATAATTTTTAACACCTTCGGTAATTCACACATCATCATCGTGGTTAGGTCTAGTATGGTCCACTTGACGCTTGCTGAAATGCAAAACTCAATCAGCAAGAACAAGATCATAAAACTGAGAGTTAGGCAATGTGCCTCTGGGATAGTCGGGAACCTGGATAACAAACACTTATCTATGCACCTATCCCTCTCCCACGATCTTCAATTAATTTTAGATTGGGGCGCCAAGAGCCTTCTTGTGTTCAACGCCTCCAAAACCCAGTCTTGCTCCCTGTCACGCAAAAAATCCGTCAACACTTACCCTATCCACATGAATGGCCGAGCACCACGGAAAAAAGAGACGTTTGATCTTGCTGGCATCGCTTTCGAACATGATGTCAGCTGACACAAACACATTACTTTGATAGCCACATCAGCAGCTAAAAAGCTTGGTTTCCTCTTTTGAGCCAGAAAATACTTCTCCCCTTCCAACCTACACACTTTCTATGTTTCCCAAATACGACCTAACTTAGAGTACTTAACTGCTCCCACATCTGAGGAGCGGCCAATTGTTCTGCCCCGACGGCAACACCTGAGATCATTTGTTTTGATGCAGGATAACGCACGCCCACACACGGCCAATGTCACCAGACGCTTTTTTCAACGGCATGATATCACTTTGCTGCCACACCCGCCAATGAGTCCGGATCTGAATCCCATCGAGCATGTTTGGGATATACTGGGCCGTCGATTGCATAGGGAGTATCCAAATTTGCATAACATCGCCGAATAGAGCGCGCACTGCAGCGAATTTGGAACACCATTCCGCAGCCCGAAATAATCCGATGCATCAACATGGCCGAACGTTTGAGGGCTGTTATAGAGAGCAGGGGTGGCAATACCCGATATTGAAGGGATTAAAACACACGCACGCACACTCTTTAGAGCATGAGTTCGGAGTCACAAACTACGGTGGAACTGACGAACCAGCGGGTCTCATTTCTCTTAAAGAAACACACTGACGCATACACACACACACTCTTTAGAGAATGAGTTTCGAGTCATAAAATACGGTGGAGCTGACGAACCAGCGGGTCTCATTTCTCTTAAAGAAACACACTGACGCATACACACACACACACACACTCTTTAGAGCATGAGTTTGGAGTCATAAAATACGGTGGAACTGACGAACCAGCGGGTCTCATTTCTCTTAAAGAAACACACACACACACACACACACACACCATCACACCATCACACACCTACACACACACACTTCCCTTTTCTACCGATACTTCTCCGAAGAACTAGACGCTATAATTCCCCCCTCGACTCTTCCTAACAGAACAACAAGAGGCGCATACGTATGCATTTTAAAACCTTTACTGTCCAGCTTCAAAATCCTAGAACATCCCACTTCTCTCGTTCATTCCTACCGAGGGTGTCCAGATTACGGAAGAAATTTCCTGCAGATGTTTGTCCTTTCCCTTCAAACATTCTATTCTTTAAATTCCTTGTCAGTAGATTACATTTCCCTTCTCGTCAGATGCCCACGGTTTAGGATAACAATCTACGAGGGCTGTCTCAGATAAAAATCTCTTTAAGTGTTTGCCTAATTTCAGTTCATACAGAACTTGGATACAGGAGACAACCGTGCCTCATAAGTAACCGGAAACAAAGGGAGATCACAGAAGGACCGACTCCTTAGAAAGGCACCTGAAAATAACGCTGTCCGTTCCCAAAATTACAGACACCTATACTACAAAATCGCATTAGCACATCTAAAGAAAAACAGCTGGCACCACTTTATACTGTGCCGCAATTTTGAGTTTGCGAAATCGAAATCGAAAATCGATCTAAAAACCCTAAAAACTGGATCCTTGGTGATCAGACTGAAGCCCCCAAAGATCTGAAAAACCTGAAGCTAAAACGCTAGCGAGTTGCAGGTTCTACTCTCCAAAACATGGAGTTGTGATATTCTTACACGTGTCAATTTAAACCCTTTATTGTCAATTTAGACCAGGATTAGACAATAGTGAATCAGTTTTTAAAATGCCATTTTTAATTTTAACGACTTTG
Organism: Philopedon plagiatum; assembly: GCA_963971165.1. Lineage (NCBI taxonomy): Eukaryota > Metazoa > Arthropoda > Insecta > Coleoptera > Curculionidae > Philopedon > Philopedon plagiatum. Next base: position 82,904,047 of record OZ020195.1, read on the forward strand.
GTATTTAATAACTGCGGGTCGGCTAAATTTATGGGAGGCTGTAAATTTTATCAAGCCAAATAGAATATAGTGCCACATCTTGTCGTCGCGATTTAGATTATTTCATTTTTGGTGATTTACGGCCTTAGTAATATGCACCCCGGCGAAATTACGGGTTTAGGACTTGTCGTTAATCATTGTAACTGACGATTAAATTGGGATTTAAATTGCAAATCATTCAGCAAGAATTTTTGTCTTGGTAGTTATAAAAAGTGGTTCGGAAAACTGAACACTCGGTAAAGATCATGCTGTTTCAAGAATAGAAGTTAGATGGGAAGAATTTAAACAAAGCCTAATAAAGGTAGCAAAAGATAGTTGTGGCATAACAAGAATAAGCAACGATTCGAAAAAGAGAACAGTGGTGGACACCGGAAATAGAAAAAGCAGTAAAAAAGAAAAAAACAATTATGGAAAATATGCTTAACGAATAAATCACAAGAAAACTTTGATAGATACAAACAGAAACGAAAGGAAGCTAAGAAGATGATAAAGGACAGTAAAGACAGATCATGGATAGAATTCGGCAAACCAAGAACAAACATGTTTAAGAATGTAAGAGATAAAAATGGAATTATACTCACTAGCGAAGAAAAAATTATGGAAAGATGGAAGGCATACTTTAAAGAACTCTTAGAAGAGACCGAAAACGAAATTATAAATAATGAACAAAATAGTGAAGAACATCACATATCACAAGACGATAATGAATATACAGAGCCAATTACAGAAAAAGAATTAAAATAAGCAGTACAAAAAATGAAAATAGGCAAAGCACCTGGACATGATGAAGTGACAACAAAATGATCAGATTTATGAACGATGAGAACTGCTGGATATTATAAACCAAAAAAAAAATGAAAAAAGAGTACCATTAGACTGGCAGATAGGCATTATAACACCAATATATAAAAAGGAAGATAGCAAGGATTGCTCAAACTTTAGAGGGAAAACGCTAGGTATTGCCGTTGGAAATGGAAGAAATTTGCTGCAGATGTTTTCCTTTCCCGTCCCAACTTCCAATCCTTTAAATCCCATGTCAATAGATTACATTTCCCTTCCCCTCAGACACCCACAGTACGTTAGTACTTAGACTTGAAGTCTACGTAGACAGCCTCAGATAAAAAAAACTATTTTCTTTGCTGCCGACAGTTGATTCATTTATGATGATCAACAGTAGATACAGACAGAAAAACTTTCGCATACCAAGTACTGATTTTGTGCTGAATACTCCTTTGTCTTAAGAATTAGCAATTTGGTTTAAGAGTATAATCTTCATCAAAGATATGAATGAAAGTCTACTTGTCAGGGGTACATATAAATATGCAAAAATTGAGAATAAATTCTCTAACCACCTGAAAATTCCTTATACAATAAGGATTTCAACAAATAATGGTAAAACAGCTATTCTCCGGGCTATATGCCCCTCCGAGCGCTGAATTACATACCAAAATTTGCCGTATTTTCTTCTAACACAGTTAGATAACAAAATACTTGTTTTGAATGCAAGAAACTACTAGGAAGAAGGAAGCTTAGTTAGGATGTCGTCTTTAGTTAGGATGTCGTCACCTGCAGACCGGTTTCGAACTCGTTGGTTCTCATCAGTACAGGATAGACGAACATACCAACCTTCCGAAAAAGTAATCCCTTAAAGCTACAACTGTCGTACTGCATAAGCAGTGAGACACAGGCAGCGCAATCCATTAGCAGTTTCGAGCATTCAGAGTAGAGTTTACCGTAAGGTAAAATTTTACCTTACGGTAAACTCTACTCTGAATGCTCGAAACTGCTAATGGATGGCGCTGCCTGTGTCTCACTGCTTATGCAGTACGACAGTTGTAGCTTTAAGGGATTACTTTTTCGGAAGGTTGGTATGTTCGTCTATCCTGTACTGATGAGAACCAACGAGTTCGAAACCGGTCTGCAGGTGACGACATCCTGACTAAAGAAAAAGCTTCCTTCTTCCTAGTAGTTTCTTGCATTCAAAACAAGTATTTTGTTATCTAACTGTGTTAGAAGAAAATACGGCAAATTTTGGTATGTAATTCAGCGCTCGGAGGGGCATATAGCCCGGAGAATAGCTGTTTTACCATTATTTGTTGAAATCCTTATTGTATAAGGAATTTTCAGGTGGTAGAGAATTTATTCTCAATTTTTGCATATTCATCAAAGATATTTTTCTTAAACCAACTTATTTTATAAAGATCACTTAGATCCTTATATCACTACAGTAAGATATCGCTGACCCAAGGCTGGAAAAAGACGGAATCAAGAGAGGAGAAGATGCACCGAGTTTAAATCAAGTTAATAATAAACCAAAAATATTTATAAAGTTTCCCATTAGATGTCAAAAGTACCTGATAAGCCACTCCAAATTTTCCCATAAGCCTGTTGTGGTCAAGCTCTCCCTGTGTATGTCAAAAAACTTATTTAAACAATAATTATTAACACCTCTTCTGGCACCGAAAACCAAATAAATCTAATTTGGTGTACACAATCTTTATTAAATATAACTTACAATGCGAAGACGTAAAACGACCATAAATTGGCAGACACAAACACTACATTAAAAGGTCCATGAGACTAAACACCTCAGGGTTAGAAGGGCCGGTGCGTGGCGTCTTGGGAAATTATGTTGATAATCTGTTGCCAGCCCTAAGGGGATATCTTATACCGTGTATTTTAAACGAGAATGTATACGTAGTATATAGGTTTTTAACATAAACAGAACAATATTAAAATAATATTTCCCAAAATCCACTTTCATGGGAAATATGGTTCATATTTTAAAACTATAGTAAGATTATTGCAAAATAATATTCAAATAAGAAAAACAGGTTAAATGTGTTTCTTTCTGTAGAATATTTATAAATAAAATAAGGTGTTATATTTGTTCATTATAAATTGGTATTTGTTGGGGAAATACGTGCATGATTGGGGTCGCAAAATGGGTTTTTTTTCTAAATCAGAATTTCATAATTTTTATGCTAATTTATATGGATGGGATGAAATGTTCATGGAATGAAAACGAAAAACAGGATTTTGCGGCTTTGAATTCCATGTATTTTTCAGCATAATCCCCTGCTACATCGATACATTTAAACCAGCGATAATTCAAAGCCTCTATGCTTGGATAAAATTCAGACATGTCAAGCTCTTCTAAATATGCATCCACAGTAGCTTTAACATTGTCGTCTGTTGAAAATTTCTGGCCTGCTAGGTATTTCTTCAGGCGTGGAAGGTGATAGAGGAATTCTTCCTCGACCGAGCTGGTACCACCCCACACATCCTCTTGAAGGGCTGGTGAAATCCCTACGGATGTTTCCAGCTTTGGATCTGTGAGTCAGATTTCTCCAGTACACCACGGTACATGGTACTTAGATTTCAGTCTTTGTGGGCTGTCGAAATTCTTGATTTGAGTGTTATTTTCTCAGTATAACTTTTTATGAAGAATAACTTTTTTCCGTAAAGTCAAAAATAAGAAAGTTTCCCATTTATTAAGATGGTTTCTGGATACGCTGTAATATATGGTATTCATAGATATTTAATAAAGATTTTACTTTGCGAACAATAATTCTATACAGACAATATCAAATTTTCCAATATGCAATCGATGTAGACTGCTAACGTAATTTCCCATGGCGCTGTCAATCAACCCCAAAATATTTTTTGACAATGACCTTTTTAATATATTATTTACATTTTTCAACTTTTATAGGTATTTGGAAGACTTTCAAATGACTTTGGTATAAATATAGAAAGTTTTTGTAACTGCTCTGTTCCTTTAAATAATTTAAAAGGTCGCAGTTTGTTATTCAATAGGGCATTTGCTTCAAAAACACAGCATTTATTAATTTTATTTTATAAATAACTCAAGATAAAAAAAACGTCCTCAAGGTATGCCGTGGAACCATTCACGCATGCCTTGAATTTTTACTCTTGACAGGTAATATAGGTAAAAGATATGGGTGAATGAAAAATGTCAAGTTTTTATTTTTAAGAAAATTAAGTATGGTAATCACGGCAGAACAAAAAGCTTTTATGATCGAAAGCCATTTTGGAAATGGCAGAAGGGTTGATGGTCAGTGAGTTTATTTAATACTGGACGCCATTGAGGACTTTCAAACAGAATTTCCACATATAGTCATGGATTTCGACCAGTTTCGCAAAGTTTTGACTAGATCTGTGGCTTTTTTTTTTAGAGAAACAGGAAGTGACAATAGAAAGGAAGGCAATGGGAGACCCAAGATTTGCACTGCCCAGAAAGTAGAAGAATTAAGGCAAATTGTTAACGAACACCCACAAACCCCTATTCGGCGGTTAAGCTAGCAAGTAAAGGTATCCTACGGAATGCAAGTAGTTGAGTTGCTGTTTGGGTTTTGGGTATTTTCGAGCATGTGCGATTGAAACGCGTGAATTCGCGAGAACATGAACTAGTATGGTAGGAGTCTCGGTCATACCGTCTTGGTTGACGGTTATGACTTTTGAGTTGTCATTTGTCCGATGGAATTCTGAACAAAGGGCCCCTGTTTTGGAGGAAATTGAGATCCGGATTCATCCCTCCTGTTAAAACAGATCATTCTTTGTTAGGGACTCTAAAAGGCCTAATTATTTAATGAGCCTATTTAATAATCTCATGTAATTAGATGATTTAATTAATTATTTTATGCCTCATGTTCCTCTGTTGTTGAGTTAAGGTGTTTTGAAGTAAGTTTTTTGACATTTTGGTAGTTTAGAAAAACCTGAGACGTATGTCCCTGCCTGTTAGTTTGATAATCACCAATGAAAGCCAAATGTTTTGAATGATTATTTTTAGAAAAAAAACTGCATTTTAAGATAGTGCTTTAGCACTGTAAAGGCGTTGAAACTTCGTCGAGTTAGTTACAAAATAGTCACTTTCTTTAATTACTTTTCATTCATATTCTACAATGCCTTATTTCTTTTAAATTAAACATTTACGTTCAAATGGGTGTGGGCACAGGCATTGCAGGCGCGGCCCGTGGAATTTTAAAGTTTTATAACTCTGTTGGTAATAATTTTTATGTGTAATAATAATGAACTGTTTTAAAACTTTTCGAAAATAGCAATCAAAAGTTTTTCATAAATCTATTTGCATGATTTTCAATCGAGTTTCATCATTTCTTTCAACCGTCAGACCCCTTTCAAGACTACGTAATGACTTTTCCTTTGTAAAGTTTCAGTATTGTGACATTAGAATCGGAACATCTCAGATTGAATTCATTAATATTAGGTTTTGTCTTACTTTTTGTTTGTACGAGAGTTGGCTTGGAGAAGTATTCTGTCAATTTTGTTTCTTTTCTATATTTGTATTATAGTCTACTTGTAAGGATTTAACAGAGACAAGAAAAACTTACGTTTGTTAGGGTATTTATGAACTAAAGGTAACTAGGGTGTTCGGCTTCTGAAGTACAAGAATCGACGATAGACAATGTGTGCAAACTTGAACGGAATTATGTTTCCCTTGATTTTTACACCAATATTAATAATTTAGTTAAGAAAATCAACACCTGTTTCACTTTGTTCAGCGTGTTTTCTGCCACATCAAAACTGTGTTTTGAACCGACCCAAGTAGCGTGTGTTAACCGGTGAGAATCCCCCCCCCCCCAACGTCTGTCTTTAGCATTAGCGCTATAGTTTTTTACCCTAGATCCTTGATTAAACTCAGCCACCACTGGCCAAACAGTGACCTTAAGATAACACCTGCGGTACGCTCAACCAAATAAAAAATCGAAACTTTAAATAAAAATTGACATTAAAGACAAACCACAGAATATCCATAAAATTTACCATTTTTAACCACGAAATACAGAAAAAAGGGCGATCGATGAAGTACTTTACTAAAGGCGATGTTGTTTCTAGAGGATTGAGTGGCACAATGCCGCCATTGGAGATTCCTTCAATCCATTAATTGAATCTGTTAAAATTTGTATCAATATACCGCATTGCGTATCCTGAATGTTACATACAAATCTAATAAAATTTATAATCAGTAGACTGCAACGCATTTCCCTCCAGACATACCCCAGTTGCGCCTTAAAATTTCATATCTAGGTATAAAACTCTACCATGTTACGATAAGGGACGTCATAAAAGAAAAACACAATAACCCAAAGCTAAATAAATAAACAATCTAACTTTAAATAAAAATTGACATCAAAGACAAATCAGAGAATATCCACAAAATTTTCCATATTTAACTACGAAAGAAAGGGTGATCGAGGAAGCATTTTATCAAAAGCGATATTGTTTCAAGAGGGTTGAGCGGCATAAAGCCGCCGTTCGAGATTGTATTGGCAACTTCACAGTCACGCTCCGATAGAGTTCTGGCGAGAATCTATCTGCATGATTTTCGTACTCCAGTTCTATTATTTCCGTCAGCTATCAGACCCCCATCAAGCCGACGTAATGATTTGCGTTTGTATAGTTTGAATATCGTGACATTTGGCCCGGAATGTTCCGAATTAAATTAATTACTATTAGGCTTTGAGGACTCGTGTCTATCAGGGAAATAGTTTGTTACAATTAGATAATCAAAATTATTGCAATGTTATATTATAGTGCATCTTAGAACTTGTTTCTTTGTTTATCCTATAATAAGAAAAATCGAGAAATCGACGAGGTTAACATTTTAGGCTGTATAGTAGCAACTCCTTCTACTTCGTGTAGGGCTATTTAGAAAGAAGTTGAAGTGAACAAGGCTCGAGCACAAACTGTATTACACAAACATAAATTTAGGCCATATAAACCCAAGCAAACCCAACCAAATCGTTCAGCATTTACATCCTGGGGATGCTGAACGTCGTCTCATTTTTTGCAAGTGGTTTTTGCCGCAAACTTAAGCCAATGTGAATTTGAGAAGGTTGGTGATATGAGGCGTATTTCACAAGCTCTGGTATTTTTTAATAGACACAATACCAGAAATTGGTATCAAGAAAACTATTATCTTTACTTTGAGTGGGAGCAGCAGGGAAGATTTGGTTTCAGCGTTGCGTGCTTTATTTTGGGAAGGCAACTAACTAATTTATGAGAAAAGCCTTTCAGCAAGTCATTGCCTGGGTATATTGCAAGATGTTCTACCTGAATTGCTAGATGGTGTTCCCTTGGCTTACGTAAACAATATATATCTCCAACAGGACGGGGCGCTACCCATAATGCCGGAATAATACGCCCTTTTTTAGAAAATAATTTTCCTGAAAAATGCATAGAAACCAACGGACATGTAAGATGGCCACCACGATCACCCGATCTTTCCGTCCTTGACTTTTTTTGTGGGGTTACTTACAAAATAAAGTTTACAAGTCTTGACTTCGCACTATAGAAGAACTGCGTGAAGCCACTACACTCAAATTTCAAAATTTACAGGGACAATCGATCATACTTTTTAAATCTCCATTAAAAGAGAGTTCATAATTCGTAGTTATATTTCTACTGTGGATAGATTTAATTTTGTTTTTCGTTACCTTCTAAAAATTTTCTGTATATTTTATTATTTACTGGTAGATGAATTATTTATACCAAGCTAATAAAACATAGGAAATTCTGAGTAGAAACCCCACAGGTAGACAAACAATAAAGTTGCTTCTATTGTAATTTAACTTATTTGCATTCTAACTTAATTTAACCGTAAGTTGGGAGATTAGAAAAGTTTTCTGACTAGTTTTACTTTTTCACCGCAACAATTAGACGTGCTTAAATAGCTCTATCAAATTAAATCCTTTGTTTAAATCCTACACAAAACGTCTTAAGACAATCTTTATTTCGCATTTTAGAAGACATTTCTCGGGTGCATTTTCCGCTAATCTGGATCGTGAAGTTGCAACGATGCTACAGGCGCGAATTTCTTTTGTCTCTCTCCTCTTCAAAACAGTGGCGTTACTTCTACTTTTTCATATACTAATTTCTTTTAAGTTTGAAAATACTTTCCCAATTGATACGGTGGGACTTGCTTTGCAATACTTAAAGGAAGAGTTGGGGTAATGGAAAAGTTGTTTTCATGCATGAAAAGACCTTTCAAACCTAGTCAAGTGGGTGGGTAAGAGTTTACCGACCTGCAAATACCAGACTTGAACGAAAATACACACAAAGTGTTAATCCAAGTGGTAGATTTTCAGTTAATGTATGGTGATACATGTCCTCAAGACTGCTGGGACTTTGTCATCGCAATATTGGCAGATTTACAGCAATATTGGACAGATATATTAGAAAACGTTATGTAGCCTTCAGTAAACAATATCTTTTCTTAAAGAAATTTTATTTATCAATATAACAACTGCCCTGTCCACACGCCAAGGAGGATTTTGTATTGGGCGCGGGAAATCAATATTTATTTACTGACTTGGCCCTCAAGAAGTCCTGACGTAAATACAATTCAAAATTATTGGGGCTAATTTGTCAAAAAATTTAATGAAACTAATGATTTCGATCCAGAAAATAGTAAAGACTTGTGGAACAAAATAGAAGAAATATGGAACAACTATAATGCTAAATAATTATATTTTAACCGATGAAAGTTAGAACTGGATACTGAATGGGTTTATTTGATTTTTGCAATAAATTTATTAATAAAACAGGCTAGATATACCAAACTTTGTAAATATGCCAGAAAATGTTAACTTAAGTGTTCGCGATTTTTCGTCCACCTTTGATCTGTTCCAACCCATCATTGGTCCAGTTTTACATAACAACTTCTTTGCCAGTTTTTTCTTTGTTGTAATTGTTTTAATTCCTTTGTTAAATTTGACAATACTTGAATTCGGAAATAGGATTTTATGAAGTGGTTATTCCCCGCAGCATAAAATATGTTAAATATATTTTGATGTTTGGCTGAATGCCAAAATCTATCATAATATTATGTAAGTCTTTGTCAAAACAAATTTTTCTTCTTATTTTTCCATCTTTATCTGTGGTCGCCCGGTCCTGAGCTTTCCATTAAACATTATTTCCTTACATCGTTCTTCGTCCACCCATATCTGCTTCGACCTCTTCTTACTTCTGCTTCCACACACTTATATTGCCATTACGCTTCTATTTAGCATTTCTTTATTTAATGACACACTACGGATGGTATAACTCCATTTAGAGTTTCTGCAGACATAATCATAATCTCTTCTCATCAAATTCCCATACCACTGTCTTGCCTGTATCTTTTTTCCTGTTCTATTCTTTTTTCCTCAACCTTGGTTGTTTCCATTTTATCACTCCTACTTTTGTTTCTTCTTGTTACCTCACTGATCCATCCTTAAATTTTGCAGTTCTGCCATATCCAACCTCCTGCCATGCATTTTCTTCATTGGTCGTGTTTCCATTTCATAAATCAATGCATTTCGTTTAAACTACTTCCATCTTTCTCACACTGATCCTGTGATCACACATCGCGGACTTGCTTTTCCAATTCTTTCATCCCCCTTAAATTCTGCATGATATTTTCCAATCCAACGTACCAACTTCTGTGATGCCAGATCTGGATATTTATAATTCTTTACTTTATTGTACTTTTCTTCTTTGATTCTTAATTTTACTTTTTCGTATTCATTGAATTCCATGTATTTAGTATTCTTCCTACAATACTTTTGGTCTCTGTCTCCTCCAGCTCTCCACTAACACTGTTGAGTCTTTATCATTGTTTAAAAATTTAAAAAATAAAAAGAGCCAGTTCAAGTCAACTCTTTAAAAGCACGCAAAGTTTCTAGACTAATCTAATTTTTTTTACTAAAAATTAAAACTTTGTTTTATTTGTTTCGCCATTTTTTCCTATCAATTTTGTGCTTGAAAATTGCGAATTAAAATTTGTTTGATCGGAGTGTTAATATTAGAAATAACTCAAATTTGTTTTTCGTAGTATGATTTTTTTTTTATCGTTGTCAGCGCCAATGATAAAAAAATTGTAGCCGCTGCTACAGCGAATTCGCGTTGGTCCAGGAAGTGAAGAAAGTGAAGCAAATATATGTAGCAATTTTGATGCATATGTATATATTTTGCAGAGTTAAGCCGTTCCTAATTTCTTATCGTACCACACTGCCTATGTGGCTTGAATTTGGTTAATAATGATAAAATATTAAGCAGCACTCCAAAGTGTTCCACGTCTTGAATAAAATGGAGAAAATTTGCTGCATTATTTAAGTAGAAAGGTATAATCTTAAATTGAGCCATTTCTAAAACCTTAGCTATTAAATAAACAGGTTTCAATTTTACAACAAAAATCTTAAATGGGTTTCTTTCTTCTTAAATTTGCTTTAAACTGTTAGATAAGATAACTGAAAAGGATTCCTGCAAAAACAGTCAAATCGTCTCAAAATCTGCCCTGAGATACTTTTTTTAGGTTTTTTTTATAAAAATATTAGAAACGTTGCAAACTTTTTCTAGATCCAAATTTTATAATATACAAATGGATGAAAATTTCAGGTTGGTTATGTAGATTAAATAAAAATTAGATAAAAATCAACTTTGCAAGCAAGGTTTTTGATTTTGAAAGCAACACATCAACAAGAAAAGTAACATGTAAGGATTATCGTTTAAATAAATTTGAAGTTTGCGCCAAGAAAAATAAAAAAAAGTGACGTCTCAATTGGGACTACTATTCCCACCCAATGATTTATATTTCTTTGACTTCTAGTTTTTACAGTTGATTTACCCCCGAATAATTTCCCAATTCCAATAAAGCTGCCCATTTACTTTTTTTCTTTCAAGCACGTGCCAACATTCCCAAATAGAACATTGAGGTTATGTGAAATGCGACTTTGGTGTTTTATGACTACGGCAGCGTGGCAGGAAACCCGTTATCGCAGGAATATTTATGGGTTTCGACAGGATAGGGGAATCCTGCCTTTTTGCAGTTAGTGAAGCTTATTAAGGCTGTTCCCTCTGTCGAGGAAAATATCTTGGGAAATTTGAGTAGGTAGGTATACCAATATGTACATAATATAACTATAAAAATGTATATTTTCTTGTATTTAGGAAACGAGAGTAATTGCACAGCACACATTTTATTATTATTTTATTTATTGTATATTTACTCATATAAGATGAGTGATAATATTTAGATGTGGCCAGAATTGTAATACTTTTGAAAATTGAATTATTAGGCAATGAATTATTTTGATAATCGGATTACAATTCAAATTATTACTGTTGGCATCCGTCTATGTTGTTAATAGTTTAAATTCTTGCTGCTGTAAGGAGCAACTCGCAGATTTGTTATTTTAAAGGGATTATTTTTTTTAGTTAAGTTATTCTAACGCCCAGTTGCATAAACAATTTAATCTGGATTAAAACGGATTGGACACTTGTAATGTGGCAGCACTCATGGTAATGTGATCGCCAAAAGCGACTTTAAACGTCAATTGAAGTTTCCGTGCAAGCAAAAGGCTGTAAGTTTTATAACATGTTTTAGTATTAGGTACATTTACAATCCAAAAACTCGTTTTACATAGTAAACCATCGAGCAAGCAAAATGGCACAGCTTAAATGCCATAAGTTTTTCTAGTAATTTTTAGTCAAAACTAATCTTGTTTAATACATTGTAAATTATTTGCTTGTAAAAAATTTTTCTTTCTCTCATATTACATAATATGAAAGACAACAAGTAATTTATTCTACACCTAAATCGACAAAACTCAGAAAGATTGTTTTACTTACATATTTTATTTAATTTACATAACATTTTTATTTGTGCGTATTGTTAATATGATAAAAATTATAGGACCATACCAATAAATAAATAGATAAAACACGAATACTTTTTTTCAGGATCAAAATATATTTCTTTGGACAATACAGCCTTAAGTTATCTCCGATCGTACAGTTCTCGATAAGTTTATTAACGCCTTTGAATTTTTCCAGTCGGAAAAAATATTGTTGGTTTGTTTTAACGTGTTGAAGCATTTTGATATATTTTATAAGGTCCCTTTTATCTGCTGCTATAATTTAGTCCTGTCGTTGGCTTAATCGAAGTTTTGAATGTAAAATTCAACAGGATATTGTTCGGTGTGAAAATCCTTAGAAGACAAAAGGCTATAATTGTACGATGAACCACATTTTCACTTAGTAGATTCTTTTAAGTTTAGTGAGCCATGTATAGTTTTCACTTTCGACTTTGCTCTCTTGCTAAATTTTTATACAAGGTACGTACAATGAGGGAAATTAGTTTTAAAACAATATAATCATAATTTTCAGCCAATTCAAACGATGCACAGTGGCATAATTATTGCAATTCATATTTTTGGAAAATGAATTACTGAAAATGCATTTTTTTACTTCAAAAAGCATTATTATAAATAAACCATACAAAAAATGGTAAAGTGTGAGTCCAGCTAGCATGATAAATGTTTCGTAATTCAACTTTTTATTATTTTAATTGTTTTTACTGTGTGCATCATTATCAAATCCTTGATATTATTTTGTCAGATTCGTTTTACTTTGATTATATAAAGTTTAGGAAAGAGATATCAGTTTTTATAACTTTTCTTCAAATTTTACTTAGCAAGGATTATGTTAAATTATAAGAAAATTATAATATATATGTTTGTATTCTGCATTTTGTGGGTTCTTATTTGATACCCCAGACACTAAGCTTGAGTTATCACTGAAATCACTAAAGTTGTCACTCGTTTACCCCCAAACAACGACCCCTAAAATTTTGATTTAATTTTTTTGTATTTTAAATCTGCTTTTATTCTTTGACCTATACCTGACCAGATCTGAATAGAAATTATATGTCCTCGTAAAAATGAGACTATGTAAAAGTAGGTTATATACATTTTTCTGGAGAACAAGACAAGTAAAATAATAACTAAAAGTCCAGATAAAATACATATATCACATGAGTGGTAAATACAAACATCCATTTTATTAATGTCCAGAAACATGTGCAAATAATAGCTTTCAACAACAATATTTTACTAAAAGAAAAACCACTTACTTGCTCTACTAAGGTCACTTAAAAAGGGATTTGAATATTAATTAGTCGTTACAATATTACCAAGTAACAAAATCCACCTGTAACACAATATGTATGCTGCGTTTTCATACTTCAAATCCACACTCTGCCTGTCACAAATCGACTGTAAGTGCCAAAGTTTCAGGTAAATTTGGTTCTTCTTAAACCCCAACCAATGCCTACCCGACAGATCCCTGACAAAAATATTTTGAATTATGACCAATTGCCGGAACCACTGTGCGGTGCTGGTAATAAAAAATCAAAGACTTACTTAGGAAGTTAACTTGAAGGGGTCTAATTCAAGGATCCCACAGAGCGAGCGCCTCACAAGTAAACGTCTTTCATTACATAGCAAAGATATTCGAAATATACGGTTTATCGACAGGACATTATCACCTAAAGGGACATCTCTGTATGATCGAGGTCAGCGACGACTCAAAAGGTAAGCGGTACGAAAAAGAGGATGAAACTGTCTCTCGTATTCTCCGCGATTGTCCGGCGCTCAAGGAGTGGCATGGCACTGAAAAAATAATATTAGCGATGTTAAACAGATTTAACTAACGAGACTCAAATTTCGTAAAGATGATCGGCCTGGGGATAAACTGTAAGTATTCAATGAATGGTACGCAAGCAAAGTCGTCGGCTCCGGCTTTTTAAAATTATTATAAAGCTGAATTTTCTAATTACTTTATTTGACATAATACAAGCTGTTAGTGAATGACACTAATTAAATGGCTTTTTTGCAAGTCTATTTCTTTAAAAGTTCAGAGAAAATAGCAAAAAGTAATTCAATCTTACATTAGGTAATGGGGATGAAAAATTTTATAATAAAAACTTTCCAAGAAACAAGCCTCTTAACTAACTTTATTAGCTAGAGGGTTAGGGGTTATTTTAAAGAGATTATTTTTTGCAACTCATTGAATTGGAAAAGATAATAAGCAGAAATATTTATAAAAAATCCAGGAGGAATATACTTTTCCCAATACAGAAAAATAGAACTAGGAGAGTTTTTCTAGCATAAAAAGAAGAAATAGTTATATCAAAGCATCGTTGTTTTTACAAAGTATATGTTGTTTTTTTAATTTTCGTCCACATTGTCACAAGTTGCTAATTCCACAAAATAATCTATCTAAAGATATATTAATTTACCGGTTTATCTTTACACATTAAAACACTACTTCTCTCTGTCGGGCTGTCCTTATGCTTATAACTCGAACACCACTGAACCGATTTACATGCTTTTTTTAAATTTATAGTGACGTTCTTTTGTTAGGTTTTAGTATATATTGTGTTACGCTAGGTGGCATAGAAAATTACCAGTAATGAACAATTTACTCTACAAGTTATGCTCTAAAATTTAAAGTGTAATGATTGGTGTTTGTTGCGATCCTGCACAATTTTGATGAAACGACTGACACTTTGCTACACTTCACAACAATTTTGTAAAATATGATCAACATTTTGCTTACAATCTTTCTGCCAAAAATTTACCTGCTTTAAAATCCCTTTTATTTGTTAAGTTAAAAAATGATATAGAACAAAACCAGATTGCAGACACGAATATAAAAACAACGCCAAACAACTAGCTCTGAATGTTCAATTTTCGTCTGCGGAAAAAATGTAAATTACTAAAACGGGTCTTTTTAATAAAACAACCTGGAAAGCGACATTTTATTTAACAGCATTTTTAATTAACTTATGTCTGAATGAGGTAAAATTTTTTAATTATTATTAATTAATTATTTGCTTACTGTAACCCCAAAAAATTAACATTTGCTCATGTTTCCTACCTGTAATAATATATTAAACTTTGTAGTAATATATCGTAGTAATATATTACACTTCAATAGTATATTACACTTCGACGTGGAAATGAAAATATTTCTGTCAAGCGATAAGATAGTTGACCAAGGTCAACTAAATCTCAAGACGGGGACGAAACTGTACACAGAGGTTTATATGCAGTTTTATTTTCAACCATGATTTTTTAATTTTATCTTAATTTTTTTTGTATTTTTCTGAGAAAATTCGTTAACCATGACATTTATTTGCGATGCAGCTATGCTATTGTTACTAGGGGGTAAAAAAAGTTTTTACAAATAAACACGCCATAGAACTGTCGCAGGTTTTTAGATTTTACAAGGAAAAATAATTTTAAAAAAACGTCGGTCGATAGTGAAAACGATCCAAACTGCATTCCTCCTGAACTTAAGGAAAAAGCTGGGAAAGTTTAGAGAAATTTGCTGCCTGAAAAAAGTAAGGAGCGCGTTACAAAATAACTTTTAAAATGTTCGAAAACTGGTGTACGGAGCAAAACGCAAGAAATATTGTCTGAGAGACCGTTCGACTGGTTTATTTTAGCGATATGGGTAAAGATAAGGAACCGTCTACACTTTGGCCAATGTACAGCATGATAAAACCATCGACGAGTTGGTATTTCGAAATTTGGAAAGCTCCTCGCCTCCCTGAAGAAACAAAATGTGGGCTACAAGCCTACGAAGTCTAACATTACCTTCTAACATCAGAGACGTACTCGTTACAGAGACTTACACTTCCTAGACTTACTTGAAGAGTGCTGAAGGGGGCTCCAGGATTCCATAGAAAGGCCGAGCGTATGCCTCAGAAAGAAACGCCTTTCATTACATTGCAAAGATCTTCACAATATAGTTGGTTTATTGACAGGACATTATCACCTAAAGGGACATCCCTGTATGATCGGAGTCAGTGACGACTCAAGAGGTAAGTGGTACATAAAAAAAGATTAAACTGTCTCTCGTATACTCAGCGATTGCCCGGCACTTTAAGAATGACAAGGCTTCGGAAAAACAATATTAGCATCCAAGGACGTTTAACAGTTTTAACAAATTTCGTAGACGATCGGCCTGGGGGTGAACTGAAAGCATTCATTGGTACGGCTTTTTAAATTATTATGAACGTGAATTTTCTAATTACTTTATTTGACACAATACAAACTGCTAGTGAATGACATTAATTAAAGCGCTTTTTTGTAAGTCTATTTTTTTAAAAGTTCCGAGAACATAGCAAAACGTAATTCAATTTTTCATTAGGTAATGAAAATGGAAAATTTTATAATAAAAACTTTCCAATAAACAAGCTTCCTAACTAACTTTATTAGCTACAGGTATTATTTTACAGAAATTACTTTTTTTGCAACTCATTGAATCGAGAAAGATAATAAGCAGAAATATTTATACGAAACCCAGGAGAAATATGATTTTTTCAAATACCGAAAAATTAAATTCGAAGAGTTTTCCTAGTACCAAGAAAAACCAAAAGGTTTATCGAAACTTCATTATTTTTTAAGTCTATGATATTCCTTTTATTTTCGTCTACATTGTCAAAAGTTGTTAATTCCACAAAATAATCAATCTAAAGATATATTAATTTATCGGTTTATCTCTACATATTAAAAACACTACGTCGCTCTGTCTGTCTGTCTGTTTATACGCTTATAACTCAAAAACCACTGAATTGATTTACATGAATTTTTTAAAATTTATAGTTACGTTCGTGGCCAGGTTTTAGTATATATTTTTTACGTCAGGTGGCGTAGGAAATTTGCAGTAACGAAAAATTTACTCCATAAGGTGGTCTCCATAATTCATAGTGTAATGATTGATATTTGTTACCTTCGATCACAATTTCTAAGAGACGACTGACACTTTGTTACACTGCATCACAATTTTGTAAAATATAATCAACATTTTGTCTAAAATTGATTATAACCAGATATCACATTATTAAGCCAGAGCTTAGATATATCGTTCATATAGTAAACAAATTACAAGATTAAGTAGGTTGTATCATTCTTAGTCACAGAAAAATGTAAAATCTGATCAGCAAGTTTAATTAATACCTAACTGTGAATAAACAGCAACAATTTATTAAAATGAAATATATAAAATGAATATTAAATACACCTTTTATTAATTGTACGTAGTAAATTTGGTTTTAAGCCTTCACGCTGAACTTTTCCAATCATGTGGCTAAAATACCTTTTGTTCGTTAAGTTAAAAATGATATAGAAGGAAATTAGATTACAGTTGCCAGTACAACAAAAAACAACGCCAATCAACTGGCTCTGAATGTTTAATTTTCGTCTGCGGAGAAAAGATGTAAATTAAATTGGACAACCTGGAAAGCGACATACTATTTAACAGCATTTTTAATTGACTTATGCCTGAGTGAGGTAAACATTTTGAATTATTACTATTAATTAATTATTTGCTTAATGTAACCGCTAAAAAATAAAAATTTGTTCATGTTTCCTACCTGTAAAGAGTGCTTAAAAGCAATTTAAATAGTTTTTTAATCAATTTCTATGTAGGGTTTTCTTTTCTTATTTTTATTGCGGACGCTAAGTCTTCTCTGTATATTGATATTTCGGCTATCTGGTTGGATTGTGTTGTGTGAGCCCTGGTGAGTCAACAATAATGCTGGAGATCTAAAGCGAATCGCAAAAATTCGGTGTTTGTGTTTCATGCGCTGCCTATAACAGTACCAGGTTTACGTTAGTAAGATCTGTTCTCGAATTACAATAGTTTCTATGGATGGCGTTAACACATATTTTGTAACATTTGTTTTAGAAGTTAATTATGCGACATTGCGATTAAGGGAGCTGCCTGATAGGTTAAGTCAGTGTGATGATTCTCAACAAGGATGAAAGTTCACTCTGTCTACTCGTCCCGGGATTTTACAGTAATTCATGGATGCCCCGTACTTTAATGCAAGAGCAGAACATACTCTCTTTTTTGCCCCTTTCTGAAGTCTTCTCTTTATAGCACTATTTTATTTCATTAAAATTTTTATTAAATATGTATTTTGTATGTATGTATTTTACTGGCATTCCGAAAAAATACAATAGAAAAAGAATCCTTAAAATAAACAATAAACCAAGACATGCGAGAAACGTCGGAAATGACTTTATTAACATGTTTCCGTTGTACCTCAGATTGTATATTTTTTTTTCTTGTTATGTTCTATGTTTCATTAGAATTATGTTTATTAAAATTGTCTTGGTGCTTAGTAATGTTGTTGCAAGATTGGAAGGTTCCTGGACCGATTTCGGTTTGGAATATACATGGAAACGATACAATGGATGTTCTATTTTGGATTCCGGTACATTTCACTGGACGAGTTATGCATTAAATGCCATTTTTATTGATTTTTTCGATGACACTACCATGCATATCAAATATACCGAAATCAGTTTCTATACGTGGAAATGTATTAAAATACGAAATGTCGAAATTTCGGAACAACAGATTGGAAAGTTTCTGGATCGACTTCGGCTGGAAATACACATAGAAACGTTTTTATGGACCTTCTAGTGTGGATTTATTACATTAGATCAGTTACGCATTAAATTCTATTTTTATTGATTTTTCAATGACCTTACAACAACACATTATAGAAAGTAAGAAAATAACCGGAAGTGCCTATTTTTTATTAACATTTCGGGCAAAAGCAGGCCGGCAAACATGCCATTCCCTGTTAATCCAAATGCTAAGGGCCAATGTTGCTATCTTCCTAGTACATGGACGCTTCTAACTCACCTAGTATTAGTAAAGATAGAGACACCACATTTTACGTGTATCTCATTGATTAATAAATCTACTTTTTTATGTAATTTAACTTGTTAAACCCCCTTGAGGGGTGACACTAGGGAGTTGAAGTCAAAAATTTTAAATGCAACGCTATGCCGCATGTGACCTCATTTTAAAGATTTTCAAAAAAGAAACACTTCGACACAAACCCGAGGTCTGTATCTTAATTCGTTTTTGAATGGCAAATCTTTAAAAATTCAAAATCGTGAAAATCACTTAAAAATTTAAATAGTTTTATTTCTCCTATTACTTTAAAAGTTGTTTAAAATGATCACCATGAACTTCTTGGCAGTAATAAAGTCGATTTTGGAACTCACGTCTCACATTTTCGAGAATGGCAGGTGATACTTCTTGGCAGAGTTCCAAAATCGACTTCGTTACTGCAAGAAGTTCATGGTGGTCATTTTGAACAACTTTTAAAGTAATAAGGGAAATAACGGTACTTAAATTTTAATTTGTTTCGCGATTTTTAAGTTTTATAGGCTTGCCATATAAAAACGAACTAATATACGGACCTCTGGTTTGCGGTAAATTGTTCCTTTTCCGAAGACCTTTAAAATGAGGTACCATACGGCATAGGGTAGCATTTAAAAGCCTTGACCTCAACTCCCTAGCGTCACTCTCAAGGGGATTGAAAAGTGAAATTACATAATTAAGTAGATTTGTTAACCAATATGATACACCTAAAATTTGGTGTCTATCTTTACTAATATCAAAGATATCTACCCAAACTAAGACTTTTCGGACACCCTGCTTATTACTTGGAAGCCTTCCCCTAAACGGCATATTTATAAAATAGACTACGCGTCCATAAAAGTAATTTTATAATAATTAAAACCAATAAAAGGACTCATATGTAGGTATGCAGTTGAATCCAAAATTGCATTTTCTATTGTACTAAAAGCCTCGAGTTGTATTAGTAGTGAAATTTTACGGTGTAACTATGCAGATACTTGTAGGGCTCGGAAAGAGCCATTTGCATTTCGATTTTACATATTTTACATAATTGTACAAAGTGCTAAACGGTCCTAAAATCGAACATTTTTTTTTCTTATCGTCAAAGTAATATTATTTTAACCTAGTTTGTATTAACTGAGCTACAGCCAACGTGACTAGTCTTAAATCATTATAATCACATTTTTAATATTTAATTTAAATGCCTTTATATTACTGATGAGCCTGAGCTCTGAAATTTCCTTCGATTTGTCAATTCAATCAATTATTATAACATCGTGTCACGCACAATAGAAATATTGTATTGTTGCAGTGCTCGGTTGAGAAGGCTGCAAACAGAGTTTTCACTACAAACAATAGCTTTTAATGTCAAAGTGACAAAGTACATAAACTGTAAATTATGTTAATTCATTTTATTTTAAGAAATCAGGTGCCCCTTTTTTTGCTCGTCAGTGTCGATGTATAAAACTCCATTTCAAAGCTAGGTGGTTTTATCCGAAAATAACATACAAACTGTTTTTCTTTAAGTAAATAATCATTTGCCTAAACCTTTTTCGAACCTTAATTTGGTTTACCTTTCAGTCTGGTAACCTAATTGACGAACTCTCTTATTTTAGAACTAAGTAAAAATTTATAAGACAACCAACGCGATGCTTTCCTGAATAATTCTGTTAGGACTTGTAAAATTCGTCTGGATATTTCCGAGAAAATACTGGATCTCGGTGATTATAACAGACATCCCTAATGTAGGACAATTTCCTTAAAACAAGTCTATGTTTGTTGTGCTTGAGGCCATTTTCCAAACTTTTGTACAGAGGAAGCGAAAATGATACAAATTTTTGCGATAAATCGTTCTGGTTTAGCTTTAAACTCTCTTTTGTAATAGGTGGCGATGGAATAATTTTGTGACAAAACGAGTGCCTATATGAAAATATTACAGATAACTGTTGGCTTAACTACATTACCTAATCTTCACTTTGCCATATGTTATTTAAAACATTTTTAGACAGATAAGTAAAAAGCTCTTTCCTAAGAACTTTACACATGTGTTTGTCATCATAGATGCCATAAAGTTAAAAACGGCTGGTGGATAAGCTTGGGTTTGCTAACTTATCGGTTAAAGTATTAAAATGTACGCTGCAAATAGACACAAAAGTACCTACTTTTATTTCTCGTCTAGTAGAAAAGGATAGAAGTTATTAACAACTAGTGTTGTATCTAATCTTTTGGCGATTTGCTAATTATCGCAATATAACGAATATTCTTCTTTATAGATAAGGATGGAATGAAATTACCAGTGGCGGCTGGTGAAATTTCAAAGTTGTGTATCTCTGTTCCTACTTACAGGACCCGTACCAAATTTAGGGGTTTTAATAGTGAGCCCACTGGGAATGTTTTGGCAAAGAAAAAAAACATTTTGTAATTTGCGAAAAAAGTTAAATTTTTAGTGTGCCCCTCCTAAGAAAAAAATTACCAAGTCTAACTATTTTATTTATTATTTTTTCTAAACAAATTTTACATTATTTTGTCAACAGTTTTTAAATTTTGAGAGAAAAGAATGTGTTAGTAGAAAGTTATAGTCATTTGAATTTTTTCTTAATTTATATTTTAGGCTTAAGAAAATTCAAATGACTATAACTTTCTACTAATGCATTTGTTTCTCTCAAAATTTAAAAACTGTCGACAAAAAGATGTAAAAGAAAAAATAATAAGTAAAATATATAGACGTGTTAATTTTTTTCTTAGGAGGGGCACACCAAAAATTTAATTTTTTTTCGCAAATTACAAAATGTTTTTTTTCTTTGCCAAAACATTCCCAGTGGGCTCACTATTAAAACCCCTAAATTTGGTACGGGTCCTGTAAGTAGGAACAGAGATATACAACTTTGAAATTTCACCAGCCGCCACTGGAAATTACAGACATAATTGCAGAGTTTACAGATTCGAATTCCATATTATTGTATACAGGCTTTTGAACGTCAATAACAATGAAAAGTATTAAATAAAATAGGTTTTTCTCCAGGTGTTCAAATAGACCTTAGCTTAAGTTAATATAGTTCTTAACCTTTATATAATGAATAATAAAATCCATTAAACAAAGAACAATTTAGTTCCATTTCTTGTGTATGAAATTTGATAGTACTCCGTCCCTGTAACACAGGCTACGTCTAAATAGGCGGAGAGTAACAAGGGATATCTTATGGGTACCTAAGGGTTGTTTGAAAAGTTGGATGAGTCTTTTGTCTCCAAGCCTGTTCATTGTACGTTTTATGACTAAATTTAAATTTATCGTAATAAGTGCTCTGTGTCGAAGATCCATTTTCAACAGGCTTGGATAGCAGTAGGTTATGCACTGAAGGAAATATTGACAATAATACTTATCTTGTAAGGTTAAAGAATATTGATACAGAGATTGAAGTGAATTGTTGAAATATTGTCAGTATTGATGGATATCAATATTATTGACTGTGTAAGGTACACTAAAGCGTACCTTACACGATCAATAATATTGAGATCAATCAATACTGACAATATTTCAACAATCCACTTTAATCTCTGCATCAATATTTTTCAACCTTACACGATAAGTATTATTGTCAATATTTTCTTCAGTATGTAACCTATTATTATCCGTTCCTCTTGAAAATGGATCCTCGAGAGAGAGCATGTATTACAATAATTTTAAGTTTAGGCATAAAACGTACAGTCAAGCGCAAGCGCTGGATAAAACATTGGTTAAAAAAGCATGATAGCTGCTTTCATTGTTGACAGCAGCTGACGTTACACTAAGGATTGATCCAATATTGACAGCGCACCCTAGATGATCAGTAATACTGACAGTATCCCACTACTCGCTGATATTGATGCCTGACATTCGGAAATTCGAATTCGCGTCAGTTCAACCCATCAAACCATCTATATATCCACCTTACACGGTCAATATTTCTGTCAATATAGTAACACATTGTCAGTATTATTGACCATGTAATGTGCGCTTTAAATCAGGCATCAATATCACCGAGAAGGGGGATACTGTCAGTATTACTGATCGTCTAGGGTGCGCTGTCAATATAAGATCAATCGTTAGTGTAATGTCAGCTGCTGTCAACAATGGAAGCACGCTTTTTTCACCAATCTTTCATCCAGCGCTTACGCTTTACTGTACGTTTTATGCCTAAACTTAAAATTATCGTAATACATGATCTCTGTCGAGGATCCATTTTCAACAGGCACAGCTAGTAGTATGTTATATACTGAAGGAAATATTGACATATTGTCAGTATTGATTCATATAATATTATTGACCGTGTAAGGTACGCTTTACGCAAAACAACGTTCTCGTATTTTGTATGCGTTCATCTGGACACATTTAGGAAGCCATTAAAATTGGATTCATACATTGCATAGTTTATTTGCTCATTTCGACCCTCCAGATCTGCCTCCTCTATTTACGTAAAATACTTTAACGGCTTGGATAAAAAAAACTAGAACCTAAAAGGTTTTTAGCGCTTAGATAAACAATCCCGACAACCCGGAAAACCTGATTTAAGTGCAAATATGGTTTTAATTTTAATAAAGCGGTGGTAGAGTTGCAGCGGTGCAGAAATCCCAGATTTTATGGCCTTTTAGCTCTTTCTGTGAAATTATGCAAAGCCAAAATGCAAATGGCACCTGCCGAATAAGATTTGCATAGTATAGCCGTAAAATCTCACGACACAACTCACGAGGATACTTTGCCCTACCTGTAATTTGTAAATTTCGTAACCTGTTAAATATACTGTATAATTATAGTTTCATTCGTGCATAGACAAGGTAACTGTTAGAAAAGGAACGAGAAATACCTCAAAATTAGGATTTGATTTAATTAATATATAAACGGTTAGATTCACTATTGCTAAGACCGGTCTAGTGCCACTACCAATGTGACATACTGAGTCTTCACGGTGTGCTTGAAGGATATGTATAGATGAAATGATACCAAAAATGGATTGCAAGACTTAATATATAAGTAGATTCAAAATCCGTTTTAATTGAAATCCAACTCGTTAATGTAGCCGAAATATGGCAAAAATCAAAATTTTACTCAGAAAAATTTCATGAAACTTTGTATAGCAGTTTCGTTTTAATTTGTATGAAAATGTTTTTCAATCTGGAAACTTACGATCATCTATTATTATAATTTAGAAGTTAGAAAGTTTCTTTTTGTAAAATCTTGTTAATATGTAAGTAAGTTTTTAAGCTTTTGTATTTTTCTTCGAAATCATAAATTTTTACTAACATGATTTAATTAGCAACGTAATTGTAGGTAATTTTATTTAACAAAATACAAGCTACAGACTATCCTTCCCCCAGGCTGTTTATTATTAAAGGATTAGGGCAAATTAAATTTGTGTTAGCGCCAAGTTTCTATATAAATTTCGACCCCTTAACAATCTTCACATGAAATTGGAGGGAATAATAATACTTTTATAATAACAAGGAAAAATTCTAATTGGCAAATTATTTATCGGTTAAGAAAGCTTTTCATTTCTGACATTGTGAAAGGCGAATTGGAAAAAAAATACATTGAAAATTCAATTTTTTGTAATATACAAAATTTTACAAATAATGAAGCTGTGGAAAACGCATAATAATAATAATAATAATAATAATAATAATAATAATAATAATAATAATAATAATAATAATAATAAAGATGTTTATTTATGCCAATAAAAAAATTTAAAATATAAATATAAAATTGATAAAATTATAAAAGAAAACCAAAAAATGACAGTAGTATACTAGTTGGCATAAATAGGTAGGATTTTGATTTATAAGAAATCATTCTTCCAATCCTACCCCTACTAAATAATTTTTTATATTATTTTTAAAAGTTATATAGCTTAAGCCCCTTAGACTAGAAGGAATATTATTAAAAATTTCAGAAGCTGTATATTTAAACGAAGACTTATATTTTTCAGTATGATGTTTAGGTATTTCTATTGCGTTCTGATTTCTAGTATTAACATTATGAGTATTATTCCTGAATTCAATTTTTTCAAATAAATATCTAGGTTTCTGAGTTAAAATTATTTTATATATAAAACAGGATAAGTGGATTTCGCGACTTTTTTCTAATTTAATTATATTATGTTTGTTAAAGGTAGGTGATACGTGATCATATTTTTTTAGTCCTATTGAAAAACGAACACAGTTATTTTGAAGAATTTGTAATTTCTGTTTATCTTCGTTACTGATATTTTTGTGATAAATTATATCACAATAATCTAATCCACCTAGAATAATTGAATCAACCAGCCTAAGTTTAGTATCGGTATTTAAGTAGTCTTTAAATTTATATAAACGCATATTTTTATAAGAAAATATGTTGAACAATGTTTTTTTCGGCGCGTTCCCGTCATTCTTTACCAAATTGTACGCCTAAAAATCTTTATAATTTTCAATTGATTGGAAATTTTTTTACCAAATAACACATAAAATTAGCCAATACGTGAACCGGAATTTTTTTTAAATGTTTCTTCCGGGTTATATTATTTATGAATTTTAATAAGTTGCTTATCGCTGTCAAATTGCAAATTCATTATTGATATTGATATTGATACCGTTGTCTCATCGTTGTATTAGCTTTCTCATTGCATTCTACAAAGAATTTTGAAACATTATTTAAGTAATAACAAATTAATTGTACAAATATTTTTTTCATGCTTGCCATCACAGCGTATAAAATCGCAGAAAATACGCAGGTCAAAATGGTTTTGTTCTAAGAAAGTGAAGGGTCATTTCCGAAGTAATTTTTCATGTAGATTCCAAATCCGGGGTCCGAATTGCCCTATCATGTCAGGATTTTCAGATATCCTAACCTAAAATTGCAAAAATCGCGATTTTTGGCTATATTTGGGGTTATGTAGCATCATCATATTCTTTTTTCTCAAAAAACCAACAATGGCACCTTAAAGTGTAGGTCTTTTTCTTTCAAATGCCGATGAGTTTGCTCAAATAGCTTATGTCTGCATTGAGATATTTCATTTTGAAGTTTTCGAGTTTCGTCAATTTCGTTATTCTCAAAATTCACATGATTCTGTAGTCTTTGACGTCCAAATTCGACACTTATTTCAATTTTAAGTCTTCACATTTGTATCAAGTTTTTTTTGCGACAATAGGTTCTTTAAAACTAAAATTTAATGTGCATCAAGTTTTACGACCCAAAACCAAGCCCCCTTCAAAGTACTTAGGGCTTGGTTTTGGGTCGTAAAACTTGATGCACATTAAATTTTAGTTTTCAAGAACGTATTGTCGCAAAAACAAACTTGATACAAATGTGAAAACTAAAAATTGAAGATAAGTGTCGAATTTGGACGTCAAAGACTACAGAATCATGTGAATTTTGAGAATAACCAAATTGATGAAACTCAAAAACTTCAAAACGGAATATCTCAATGCAGACATAAGCTATTTTAGCAAACTCAACGGCAGTTAATAGACCAAGACTTACACTTTAAGGTGCCGTTGGTTGTTTTTTGAGAAAAAAGAATATGATGATGCTACAGAACTTCAAATATAGCCAAAAATCGCGATTTTTGCACTTTTAGGTTAGGATATCTCAAAATCCTGACATGATAGAGCAATTCGGACCCCGGATTCGGATTCTACATGAACAATTACTTCGGAAATGACCCTTCACTTTCTTAGAACAATTCAAACATCTTTTTTGCGGACCTGTGATATCATTATTTACGTTGTGTTTTACTCTAATAATCCATCAAAAATAAAAGTTGTGTCTCTATTAGGTTAAAATTTATTTATTAATTTCGAGGGCGCGTCACGCGCCAAACGTAATGAGCTGTCCGCATGTCGCGCACCATGTACAGTTTCAGCAGTCTTGCACTCGATGCTTGCTCCTAAACATACATGGATTCTTGTACAGCAACTGTTTCAGATGCAAACAAGACATGCTGCAGTACTACCTACAACTCTTGAGAAAGCGTTTGAGCCTGAATGAGTGTGATGGTCGTACTTACTTTGTTTTGTGACCAACCTCACACTTATTTAGAATCGAACGCTTTTTTCGCTAGTTTTACAATCTATATTGCCATTTTTTATACTGCACTTAGAAAATATTTTGAAACCAAGGGAATAAATTCAAAGAAATCGTAAGCCGATTGGTTCTGTTATTCTCTCCTACATCGACTACTGTAACTGTGTATTATGTAACTCGTGGTTACATATACAGTTAAATCGCTCTAATGGATTCAATGTCAACTTAATGAAATCAGAGCTGATTCCCGAATATAACGTTACATGTTCAATTATTAGACAATGTATGGTCACTCAACCGACACCCATTCTTCGATAGTGCCTATTATGATCGAAAAGCACCAATTATATGCTGATATGGAAGATTGAAATATGACCTAATATGCACTATTTTATTGCCTTCTTTAACAGCGGCTTTGAGTCTATAAATACTTTCATTCCTGAGAGTTTGTTTAATTTGGAAGTTAACATCGGCATTGCATCATTTTACAGTAAATATATTATTTGTTTTTTGGTTCATCCTAACTACTACTACATAGCTATTTTTTATACAAGTTGTCATAAATTTTCAGTCCTCAAATTTTTAATAAATTCTACCTATATAAAACATTTGGTTTGCTTTGTATTTTCGATTTATGTTTCTAGTTTAGAACTAAGGTACAGAAGAGTAATAACCCTCTTTTGGCGAATAGCTGTGATGTCATTCTTTGCTTCCTCTTTTGGTTTCGGGGAGATGACAGTGCAATCAAGATTTATCCCAGTTACAATCCTTGCAAGAAAGGCACCTCCTTCTGCTTCATATCGTCGCAAAAGTTCTTCGCAAGCATTAGCGCGGCGTTGTTTTAAGTCTAGAGTCAATTGTTAATTAATCTCTCCGTCTTCCAATCGTTCTTGCACTCTGCGTTTATTTCCAAAGTCAAAGTACCATATTCTGTGATGGTGAAAGCCTGATATTTAAAATGCTTTATTAGCTTTTCCTCTGATACCCTTATTTCCACTTTTTATTCTTCATTTAACTCCATTTACTTGGTTTTCTTCTTACTCATTTTTAGGCCTCTATCATCTAAGCACATCCTAGAGCTCTTAAATTTTCCTGTAACATCTTCCTCGCTGATGCTACATATCTCAAAACCATCCACAACCGTTGTGTACCAGGGGACTTCATCTCTTACAGTTTGACAGATATGACCATGTGACCATAAACACCATAACTCTAAATCCTGTCAATACTACATTACTTCTTATCTGTGTCCTAGCTTCTGTTGCTAGATAATCCTTGCGTAATTTTCTAGCACACTTTTCTACACTATGTCATGAAACTGTGTCGAAGGTCTTTTACAGATCAATCAAAACCGCATGCAATCCTTTCTGTTCCTCCTGCTGATTTTCCATAAATTGTTTTTATACATACTTATTTGCAAAAGATATGGTCCATAAACCATATCTTTTGCAAATCATGCTGTTCATACCCAGCAAAATTACATATTAAAGTTATTCCTTTATACTTGCAGTAAAATGGCACACATTTATAAAATACATCCAATTGGACAAAACAGCGTATTTCATCTAGCATTGAATCAAGTTTATTTGAAAATACTGCATGCGTTGGCCGCAGTGACAATAATCTTTTTTATTACAGTTTCCTTTTAAATGGTATTTGTTTCAAGTGCCATTGTATTTTGAATTAAAAACTTGATGCATTTTTGCCATATTTCACATACTACTCATATAGAGAGATCTATCTAATTTCCAGCAGAGAATGGAATGCCTAAAATTCAGACCAATTTCAATGTTCCAAATATTTTTGCACCTTTAGCATGTTCAAAATTTTTTTAATATTGCCCTCTTGCATATTCACATGCATAGAAAAAAGTAAATGATTATAATTTTTTTTTGTTAATCCTATAATAAATTAGGTACGTAATTGTAAAGTTGTAAGAAAAGTTATTATTGATCTTGCTTTAATTTTGCTCTAAAGAGATCATTTCTAAAACGTTAAAACTGCTTAAAGGAGGCAAAATAATATTTAAAATGCAATTAGCAATATAAACTTATGTCGTTAAATTATTAATATTAGATATTCCCATTAAAATACTTGACATAGTTTCGAGTTACTATTTAATTAATCAAGAATTAACTGCTTACGAAAGTTAGTTTTCTTCTCCCGTTTGTGTTTAAAATTGTTACTTTTAACTTATAATGAATCAAACCACTTTCAAAGGAAACTAAACGACATTTCAAAATTATTATTAACGAAAACTTTAATCGATTTTCTTCTATGTTATTAAGCGAGTTTAATTAATATCAGATTTACAGGGTAAATAATTAACAGTATAATATGAGGATGGGATGAGAGTTTCCAGCCTGACCCAGAGAGGGCGCAATTTATTGCGTTACACGTGTTTACGTATATGCACTCCTCGTTAGTACCAGGGTCCTGAAGCTTTTAATTGGCGCATGTACACGGACGAGATCGGATCACAGAGTGAAGTAAGACGAGGTACAAAAATGCTTAAAGTTTCAATTACAATAACAAAAAAAATCATATTTTTCCCTAACGATCCATTCACATTATCTACTTGGAAAATTGGCTGTTCAATAAGCCCAAGCGAAAATTGTTCCAACTTTTACATTTACGAGGATTATTTTTGCATTTATGATTTGACTAATCCTGATGCCACTTCTACATTAAAGTTGGGTTGTTTTCCAAGGTCATTTTTTCAAAATGCCAACTTGAGATGGAATATAACTGTGCAGGCATGTCCCTCAAACCTCGCATGGTATTTTCTGAAACCGTTTTTCCATTCTTATCAGTGACTTAGATTCAAGCAAGTTTGAATGTTCCGTTAACTGGATTTCGAATGAAGCTCAACATAACCCAAGATTTAATATTAGTCCTGAAATTTCAAATGATAGTGACCTTTCAAATAACATTACCAGTATTCAAAATGAAGCTGTTGCTGAGTTTACTAGTAACCCATCTTGCCATGAATCTACTGTAAAGACCAAAAATTGTTCAAGTTGCTCTAAAATCGATTCAAATTATTTTAAAGATTATTCTTTTTTAATACAGAGGCATAAAAAAGATAAGACCACAATTCGATCAAATTTTGATCGTTTTTCGTATCTTTCACTTTTTGGTCCATTTGTCCCCATCCGTGGACATACTGTATATAAACCTAAATTTTAACTATATCATCAACGTTCGCCATCTAGTGGGTAATATTGACATAGTCCGGGCAATGGCAGCTAAATTCACGATATAATAATCACGTTATTGGCCGGTTATTAACGACTTGGTAGGGTATTATCAACAGTTGCTGGCAAATATCATAGTTGGGTAAATTGTTGTCATTCTTCGTAATACGTATATTCCATTTATCGCTACAATATTTTTAAAATGGTATAATAAGGTTTTTTCTCCAATTTAAACTCATTATAACCAAAAACAGGTGAAAATGTTCCCTGTTTCCAATTTATTATAAACAAGTTAATCTCCATAATAAATAACGAAGGGGAGTAAATCGCTTAGATTTGTTTCGAGTATATTTATAAATTGCCCTTACCTGGATCGAAATTAAAACTTTGTATTTAAGTCAAGAGAAAACACCTTATTCAAGTAAAATAATAATTATAAATTTGTATAAGCACATTAAAAAATTAAAGGAACTAGCTTAAAAATTAGAAGGTAGAAAACCGAGTAAATGAGGTTTATGCAAACATTGAGAATAAATTCTCAATCAAACCCAATCAAACGTATGAATGAAACTCTACTTGTCAGGGGTACATATAAATATGCAAAAATTGAGAATAAATTCTCTAACCACCTGAAAACTCCTTATACAATAAGGATTTCAACAAATAATGGTAAAACAGCTATTCTCCGGGCTATATGCCCCTCCGAGCGCTGAATTACATACCAAAATTTGCCGTATTTTCTTCTAACACAGTTAGATAGGAAAATACTAATGTATCAAATGCAAGAAACTACCTGGAAGAAGGAAGCTTTTTCTTTAGTTAGAATGTCGTCACCTGCAGACCGGTTTCGAACTCGTTGGTTCTCATCAGTACAGGATAGACGAACATACCAACCTTCCGAAAAAGTAATCCCTTAAAGCTACAACTGTCGTACTGCATAAGCAGTGAGACACAGGCAGCGCCATCCATTAGCAGTTTCAAGCATTCAGAGTAGAGTTTACCGTAAGGTAAAATTATCAAACGTATGAATGAAACTCTACTTGTCAGGGGTACATATAAATATGCAAAAATTGAGAATAAATTCTCTAACCACCTGAAAACTCCTTATACAATAAGGATTTCAACAAATAATGGTAAAACAGCTATTCTCCGGGCTATATGCCCCTCCGAGCGCTGAATTACATACCAAAATTTGCCGTATTTTCTTCTAACACAGTTAGATAGGAAAATACTAATGTATCAAATGCAAGAAACTACCTGGAAGAAGGAAGCTTTTTCTTTAGTTAGAATGTCGTCACAAATGAGGTTTAACCAAAAAGAAAAAGCAAAAATAAGTCTGCAGGAAGAGAAAGGAATTTTAAATATCGGGGTTTTACTATAACAGATGGATGTGGAAATAACAAGCAATAGACAAGCGGGATAGAGGAATTGAAAGCTTTCCTTCACTGTGCTGTGTACGTGTAGCTTTAGTGCAGGGAGGGGGAGTCATTCATAAAATAGTGGACAAACTTGCAATGATGCATTGCGACGCACTTTGTTAAAGAAAAAGTGTTGAGTTAAAAACTGTCAAAGATACTACGACGAGGATCTTTGACCAAGTACTTACTGCTTAAAACTTGAAAGAAAAGAACATTAAAATAATTCAGAAAGGTATACTAGAGAAAAATAGAAACAACAGGCTGTCCTGAGCGAAGCAAGCTCAGTTAGCCGGATAGGTTCAATTGGACGCCACCAGTTTTTTACATCGACGCAAACTGAAAGTCGTCTTGGTGGTCTAGGAACCTGCTTCACACACCACAAACCTGTTACTCGTAACTTAAAATCAAAACGTAAGGCGTAGTGAGCTAAATAAAACAACGTAAATACATTTAATCCTATATGCATACATTTATACAAAAATTACATGGTACAAAACGAAAAAGGTCACATGACCAATTATATAGACGATACCGCATATAAACAGATAATAAATAAAAAAGACAGTACCCAATTTTCCTTCCTTACCACCGACGCCAGCCGGGAAAACAAAGGAAGGCTCTGTAATGCCCACCGGAATAAGATAGGATAGCTCTTAGCCCCTACCGAAGAACATAGGCTCATTAACGCCCATCGGAAGAACCCTCTTCAAGAGGGCTCGAGATGTTGAATTCAATGAGACAAATCCCAACCAGGGGTTCAGTTTCATTGGTATCCAATCAACACTAAGCGGATAAATTTCACCGTAGAAATGGAAAATAATCAGTCAGGCTTTTAAATCCGGCTCAACCGTGTCATAAAAAGACAAAAGACCTGAACTGAAGCCCCGGTGTCGACGGCTTCTAGATGGAAAATGCGCGATTCAAGTTGCCTAAAGGTTAGCAGGAAAAATTTTGAACCTCCTGATTGGCGACACTGGAAAATACTGACAGCTGTACAAAGGACTAACCTGTCAATATAAGAATTTTATTAGTTTTAGAATTTATAAACAAAATCTGGAAAAACGAATGCCGTTTAAATAATACAGAATGTTAAAAAGCACGGACGGAATCCAGGATAGTGAAGGCAATATGACCAATAACCATATTAATTAAGGGTGTTCCAATGTCGCAAGAAAATGTGAACAAAATGTTTTCAGGAAAGAAAAATGTAAGTAAAACCAATAAACTAGCATAAACAGATTAAGAGCGACCGTCTATATATAGGGAGGACTTTAAACAAGGCGAAGAAGACGAAATTCAGGGCCCCAACAAAAGAACAACGTTAAATCAAACCACAAGCTACTAGAGTCAATGAAAAAGCTGACCCGGACCAGACAAAAGGCAATCAAATAAATCAACACCCCCAGGAAACAACCTGAAAACAAGGCAAGACAAACTTATAGGGTGTAACCGTTGCATAAAAATACAGCAGCTTAACTTAAGGTAGGAACTAAGCAATTTTAAACAATAGTAGTTAGTAAAACTCACAGCAACAACATTAAACTATCACAGCACAAACCAACAATAGAACTAACAACATTACTGTAACTTCTTGTTAGGATCCATTTAAATTTATGAAATAAAATTACAAACAAAAAAATAAAGTATGAAGTAAAGCTACAGAATACACTAACACAACTAAAATATCACTATTTTTAATAAAATCCAAAATTTAAACTTAAATTCTGAGGCCACCTCTGGCTACAATTTTAAACCTCACCGCATTTAGTATTTTAACAATCTTTCTTTTTCTTCGAAGCGCCTTGCTGCTTAAGATGTTTAATCCGAACAAAGAATTACCTTATTAAAGAAGATAATAAAAATCTTTTAAGATTAACATTCTATATAAAGGTCGATATTTCAAAGGTTAACTCCGACTGAGTTCACTAATGGGTGAATTGAGTATCCCAGAAGGCATTCTTGCCGGTCAAAAGTCGGGATGAAGGAAGAGGGTTCACCATGGGTCTAACAACCCCATAGTAAATGACACAAATGTTATGACAACTAACCAGATGCCTCGGAATGGGACAGACCTAAGACCATAGCTATGGAAACAGGAATTTAGAATTCGAAAACCAAAGCTCCAACCGGAAAGCGCCCATTGGGGGGGGGGGAGGCAGAGATATATTGCACTAGAGAGAACGTAGAAGCAGATTCAAAAACCCGAATTACGCAGAACAGTTAGCGATGGCCAGAAATCAATGAGGCAACATCGTAAGTTAAAGCCCATCCTGGGTTGAAAAAGCAGAGAGGTTCTTTAGACACAAATTAACAAAAAAAAATTAAACTTAATAGAATAGAGAAATTCAAGAGGAATATAATATATAACGTTCTTATTAACGCACAAAAAATGACCACAACTATGATGTATTCTTTCAGGAATAAAACAAATAAAAAATATATTTGAATATATATTAAATATACTGTAAATATTACAGTTTTAGTAATTATTTTACGACTCAGTAAACATAAATTATTTTGAGTAGAACATACATATAAAATAAACTCAATCCGACTTATTTAGATCACCTCAGTGGCCACTTGAGAAGACTTCAAACAATAATGTAAGACAACGTTCAACTGAAACCGGACCCTCCAATAAAGGCCCGGTTAACTTCTTTTTCGGAAAGGTAAGGATACTCAGACCGCTTTGACTACTACTGATTATATTATTTGTTCAGATGTTGCACACAGGATATTATGTTCTGGCGATCTAGGCGTAAAATCGGCCAGCCCTTTTGTATCGGATTTGGTTCACATACAACAAAGTTTATCTTTAATACTAGTAAAAGTTTTACAGCATATAAAAAAGGAACCGTAGTTTATTGAATATAAATCACACTACAGAACATAAAGTAAAATGTAAAATTGATTTTTATGCTTCATACATATTTCTTGTGAAAATAACCCATAAAAACCAGCATGTTATATTTATATTATATTCCAACTATAGTTTTAGTAGCCAGTTTACATAAAAACCTTCCTATATTTCATAAACATTTTGTTATTTGGTAGCAAAATATAATGCCACATAATTACAGAATTGAGAAGCACCTACAGTAGAATTTATAATGAAAAAATGATTTGCTCGTTATTAATTAGACAGCCTTCGGTCACTTTTATACCTTCAATTAAATCAATTTTTAGCGTAATAATATGGTTTGTTTGTCTTGTCTTCTAGATACAATGGTCTCTCGTCGATGTCGTCGTGATGATTTTGTTTAATTCTAAGCCACATATTTCTTCTCCTTTTTCTTTTTCTTCTTCTTCTTCTTCTTCTTCTTCTTATTTAATGCAGTCTAATCACAACTTGATATGATGTCGACGTTCCTAGTTAATCCTCTCTTCAACTCCTGCTAAACATTTTCATTGCTATTACTCTACTGCCGACATAATCATTACGTCTTCTCATTAGAGGTTCATAACACTGTAGTCTCTTTTTTATACTTATGTCCACCACTTTGGTTTTTGCCTTATTCCTTCGTTCTTAACATTGCCTCTAGTTGTTTCCCCACGCACATTTGATCATTCTCATTTCCATCACATCTTTAACCAGATTTATAAACTCCGTACTATCGTAGTTTCCAAATCTTTATCCTGTGTGATATCAGCTTAATTTCTTTCAATTCCCAAATTGTGTATGCCCTTATTTTCTTCCAGCATGATTTAGAGTCAAATACTTACAAAAACATGAGATACTCAATCATAATTATCTAATATTTGTATCATGTTACAAGTATGGGTTACTGGGACAACAAAAAATACCAACTAAATGTACTAATGGCTTCTGCAAAAATGCGGCCTTATATTTAAACTGTCTCACCGACCGACGCCGACGCATAAAAAAGCGTTTAAAATTTGTGACTCTTATTCTGAAATAAATGAGCCATGTTCTACAATTTATAGTTCCGACTATAAATGGCAAAATCACAGTTAATATTTTACCTCTTTATATGCCTATACGCCATGCTTGCGCGTTACTACGGTCAAAACCTTCAAATATTTAGAGTTTATTTGATGACATGCTGTAGGTTATGATATCACATAAATTGTAGATAAAAACATAGGATCAAGGAATATTTGACACCTATTCAACTAGCAGTAAAATTATGTAGGTTAGTGTGTTAATACTCTAAAAGAAAACGTATTTGTTTTAGAGCTTCTCGTAAAAAATAACAGGAAGCGAAAAAGCAACCTGGCGATAAAATAAAGTTACGGTTGCCTTGTCATCTTTGGTATATCATTTTTCTTTTAATTGTTGTATTTTATTCGTTTGTATAGGACGTCTTAGATAAGATTGCTTACATGTTTATCGTGGAATTTTTATTTGGAATTTATTTTTAATTTAATTTTTTTGTTCAGGTTGGGTTGGGTTTGATCGATCTGGGATTCGCCGAAAAAATCGAGAGACTTCTTCCAGTTATGCGTGATGTCACAGATTGAATCATTTTTTATCTATGTCAGATTAAGCCAAATGAACCTTTAACAATATTTCGCTTTTGGGTCCTTATAAATTAATCTAGATTAAACTACACATTTGCCAAAGATGTGTTCTTGCGGTCACAGTAATATTCAAATGAAAGGAAGCCAAATTTAGTCAATATTAGTACAAGACTCTGCGTTACTCAAACCTAAATCTTGCAGCCGATCTAGAAGACTGAAGTTGTCGCCATTTGAAGATCGAAGTTCTGGAAGTGGTCGCCATCTACAGAACTCTCATGTCGCACCGGCACCCTCTTGAAACTGACGGGCCAACGAAGTTTGAACTTAATAATTACTATGTCTGTCTTGCCATTAAATTAAACCACTGACTTTTGTATAACAAGTAGATACATATTAAAGAAATAAATGAAAATATACTGTACAAAAAATGATATAACAATATTGGTTACTTTCCAAACGTAAAAAAATCACATTCAAATGCCTTTACATATGGAATTCGAATCTTTTAATCTGGCAGTTACTTATATCTGTATTGTCATTCCATCCTTTCCTATAAAGAAGAATATTCGTTATCTCGCGATAATTAGTAAATCGCCAAAAAGTTTCTAGGTACGACACTGGTCGTTAATAACTTCTGTATTTTTCTAACTCGTACAGAAATAAAAGTAGGTACTTTTATCACTGCCTCTCACGTAAATTTAATGCTTACAAAGATTGGTTCTCAGTTCCAATACTCAGCCTTCTGCCCTTTTTAGCTTTATGGTATCTATGATGACAAACATATGGGTAAAGTTCTTGGGAAAGAGCTTTTAGCTAATCTCTCTGAAATAATTTAATGCAAACATATGTCCCTTGTAAATTAAAATACATATAAGATATACCCAAAATGATTTTAAAATAAACCTTTTGCCCTTAGTTTTATGGCTTTTCATAAAATATATGTTAGGCTCAAAAATTATCCCTAATATTTGAATACATGTATTCGTTTTGTCACAGTGATAAAGGTAAGGGGATCAGCTGTGGATCTTTGGTGACGAAATCCGTAGTGTCTGTCATGGATGAGCTTGCGTTTTTAGATATTTTAGAATTTGCACAATAACGACTTTCTCCATAACATTGCTGACAACAGAAATAAGAGATAGGTCTTTAATTGTATTGAAGGAACTTGGAAACGTCTCTCGGCTTCAAACGAGCAGTCTTCCAGCAGCCTGAAAAAATACCTATGTCCAAGGGGATCTGGAAAAGACGAGAAAAGATGGATGCAAGATCTGGAGCGAATTTTTTTAGAACAATTGCTGGTATTCGATCCAAACCGAAGGACTCTTTGGTGTCAAGGGATAGAAGAATGTTAGGTACTTGTTTAACATTAAATATTATGTCGGACATTAGTGTATTATTGGGCATATTGTGTTATTGTTTCTTAATAAGTTTATTTTTATTTTTAATCGGAGTAAACCAAGTTTTCCAGTTTTTTGACACATAAATATTATTTTATTGTTATATGTTTCAGTGTTCAAGTATATTAATATAATTTAAAACATTAAACATACCCGTTGTATAACACCTCGAATGACAAGCAACAAGGAAGAGGGTTTAACTATTTACCTACTATGTGGTAGTTCAGTCCAATAAAGCTGGCCCTGTTTAATACATTTTAAACGTGCTACTTAAAATTCTTTCTTCTGTTCGAATTATGCAACAGTGGGCTTTTCAATTAATTTAAATTAAGATTTTTATAATCATATGATGATATCGATGGTTATTCTGTTAAAAATTAGTTTTTATCCATCCGTGTATAGAAAATGTCCATAACCTGCTGCTACTTCTACGAGTAAAGTAAAATAGAGATACTTACTCCTTTTATCAAAATCAATTCTATCCAATATTTTTTGTACAGATAAAACGACGACTAAAAAAGGGCGACTTCGGCATGGCCATTTTTTAGATCTCGTGCGACTGCCTTCGCGCCGTTTATAGTGCCCTATTTTGAATATCAAATACTCTAGTTTATATCTGTGTGTGGTTGGTTTTCCGCTCTAAAAATTATCTGTAAGGGTCACATAAATATATGTATATTATACGGGAAAAAGTGATTCTGGAATTCCGGACTCAGATTTTTTGTATTTAAATTGCAAAAGTGGTTTTTCAGTCAGTTATTTCTGCATAAATAAAATTTATACCACTGGAATGTGGATATACGTAGGTCGTAGATGACTTTGACCCGCATTAACATTTTATGTTTTCTTTTATTTAAAGATCACCATATATAAAATGTTGTTGAACATGGTATGCTATCCTTTTCTAAACATAAAGTTTAGTTTTAAGCTTGTGTGCGTGTGGGTTAATATTATGTTTTAAACAATCATGTTTTTTGTCACTTACTGTGCACTTATTGACAGAAATAGTAAGTTGATTTTACTTAATGATTATTTTAAAACAGGCCAAGTTCTCGTCAGAACTGTGTGTTTTGTTATCTGAAAAAATAACTGAAATGTAAAAATTATGCCAAGTTCCTTGCCTACACGTTATTAGCAGGGCCTTGTTAATCACAGGAAAACATTGTGTGAATTGATAAATTTACACACCAAACTTGGAAAGTTGGAAAGTCTCAATATTGCTCAGTTCTTTAATAAAAACTTATCTTCTTTTACAACAAAAGTACTGGTCGGAGTGGACAGGGAGTTGCTTGTGCTGGCTGACCAATGAAATTCTTTGATATTTGGCGGCTCTTCTTGTCCCATAATTCTTTTTGGGATTTATTTTTTTTTTTGAATAGAATTTTTAATGTAATCTACTGCACCTGAGCTTGATCGCCAGCCACCATGTCGCTTGAGAACCGTTAATCTGCTTTAGAATCTGTCAGTATCGTTGCATAACTTCACCTCAAGCGATGACCGGTGAATTCATTAACACTGGAAAGTCCATGAAATTCCTCTACATTTCTGGCCATGTCTTCAATGGTATTTATACGAACTGGCAGCGTATAGAACGTGTTATTTCTATATGTCAAGAAGAAGTGTTTGGTGGACGAAGTTCGGCATATTTACGGAAGATAGTCAAAATCGTAAAAAGTTTTACAAGATGAGTCTTTGTGTTTGGAATTTTGACACTGATAAATGACTGACAGTCTTTAATTTACTCTAAACGCAGAAATGTGACCTCTTCCCTTTATGCCCCAAAAACTACAACGATTGATACAATTTTTGCCAGTAGAAAGTATTTATCATCAGCTTCTTTCATGAAGCGTTCTATTTTCAGCTTGGTAAATATGTTTAACTTTTTGGTTGATATCCCCTCTTGTTAAAAATGCAATAAGGTTTGTGAATTTGCTAATATTTACGTTCTGATTGAGATGAATCACTGTACGGAGCATAGAGTACTTACTCTAAAGAGTAGACGACTTGTTCATTTAGGCAGCTTTAGAAAATAGGCAAGTAATACCTTTCTTGTGACACTTTAAATTCGTTTTTCTTTGTACCGTGTGTCCGTGAAACGGAACACTTATTAAAGCACTTCGGTGTCCATCCGTCCGCCAATCCATCCGTCTTTCTGGTACACGCGATTTTCTCTGAAACTATTTGACGTAAACATTTAAAATTTGGCACAGAGATAGCGTGTGGTGGCCCAATCAAAATTTCTAATTTGGCTTAGTCGAAACGCTCCCCACTCAGCGCCGCGCATACGCGATGTGATATGGCGTTGGTGCCATCGGCGGCGGAAAGCGCGGCAGATGGGCCGAGACAGGGCGGTCGATATTTGCTCAGGTTGAGTTTGGGGCTGATGGCACGAAACGCTAATTGTGCAGGTATGGCGTGCACTTGACTGAATTTTTTTCATTAAGATATTCTAGAAAAATTGTTTTTCTACAACCGAGCGAAAAGTACAAATTTGCGCTTTCAAAAGAAAGCGCAAAGTTGGACATTTTCGAGGAACAAGCGTTTGTGTTACTTTGTCGCTCGCCGAGCGACAGTTACTTTGTCGCTCGCTTAGTTACCATGGACACCTTAATAATAATAAAGAAAAGTCCAGCGTATCTGCGACTTTTGACACAAAATATAAACGGTCAAATTTGATATCAATAATTATTAATTACATTACAAAATATTTTTATAAAAATACCGGTTGTAGAAAAAATCATGTGTGTAATTCGAGCGCAAAGTGACATTGCCGCTCTCGCGAGATAGCCGATCTCCGCTACGCGTCGCGCGTCTAACTTCTCGCTCAGAGCGGCAATATATCACTTTGCGCTCTTAATACACAAATAGCTATTTTCTACAACCGAGCGAAAAGTACAAATTTGCGCTTTCAAAAGAAAGCGCCAAGTTGGACATTTTCGAGGAACAAGCGTTTGTTTTACTTTGTCGCTCGCCGAGCGACAAAGTTACTTTGTCGCTCGCTTAGTTACCATGGACACCTTAATAATAATAAAGAAACGTCCAACGTATCTGCGACTTTTGACACAAAATATAAACTGTCAAATTTGATATCAATAATTATTAATTACATTACAAAATATTTTTATAAAAATACCGGTTGTAGAAAAAATCATGTGTGTAATTCGAGCGCAAAGTGACATTGCCGCTCTCGCGAGATAGCCGCGCTCCGCTACGCGTCGCGCGTCTAACTTCTCGCTCAGAGCGGCAATATATCACTTTGCGCTCTTAATACACAAATAGCTATTTCCACGATAATTGTATTTTAGTTTATGTTTTGATGTTTAAAAAAAACGTATTTTCGGAAGAGACTATGGTTCTTTTGTTTGTTTTTTCATGGGATAATTTGATGATTCCGTATTTAAAAGTATGTGCTTACAGCAAAGCAAATTTGAACAAACTTTGAAAGTGACTAATTCTGCGATCTCTTTGATTTTCCTCTTATAATTTATAACCTTCCAGTTGCCGTCTCCCGTACTGAGCTATTTGTTCAATTATTGATTTTAAAGTCAATTAAAAAATTAATTATTCATTACAGTAAACGTGTAGTTAAATTTGGTATTTAAAACTTTCCCAAATTGTGTTGATTTTCCACCATTTTAAGCTAATAATGCAAACAAAGTTTTAGCTTTCGTTTGGGATGTTCTGCGTTAAAAATAAATTTTGACAGTACACAAAATCAACCGCTTGTTTCTCATATACAGGGTGTCCGAAAAGTCTAATAACTCTTCTATTATTCTATTATATTATTCCTACTTCTTTGAAAACTATATTGCCATTATTTTAATGGCCAAAATACTATTGGAAACCAATAAATTTCTATTATTCCCATGATTGTACAAGTGTTCAGACCCTTGTGGAATACTGAAACATAAAAAAAATATTTTAAAAGACAAAATCCCGTCACGGCTCAACACCAAAAAAAAATTCTGTCGTTAGGAGCGCTCTTACCAAAACAATTTTCTTTTAAAACATCTTTACAAAATTTAAAATAAAGACCGTTAAAATATTATTTCATACATTTTGTAAACACTGTCTGCTGTCTTTAAAAAGAAATAAGATTTAAAAATTATTCTTACTTCGAGACTTTCGTCTTTTAAGTGCCAGTAAAGGTTTTAATAATCCTACAATTTATTGTCCTTTTTATGACTAAGCAGTACTAAATCGCTATTTGGATCTTTATTTCTCGGGATTCAAGTCTCAAAGAGTAAAGGAAAAAAATCTGGGAAGCATTTAAAGCACTAACTAAACAATATTGTATTCTGTTAAAAATCAAAGCTAATATACAAGCCACGGAAATTGTATCTCGTACATATTTAGTAGCCACATCAGCAATTAATGATATGATAATCAGTTTTTACCTTACCGATAAGTTAAAAGGCAACTGAAATACGAGGGATGCTTGAAAATGACACATTTTCAAAATCGCCCTGTATATCCGAGACGAGGGTAGCATCATACGTTTCACGAAAAAGTGGCACAATATTGCGAAAACCGCAGCTTTAGGTCTTTGAGGATAACCGAGATACCCTGCAAAGAAAACTAGACACATTGTAAATCTCCCAAAAATGGTCGGAAACCAGGTTTTCGAAAATA
Organism: Philopedon plagiatum; assembly: GCA_963971165.1. Classification (NCBI taxonomy): domain Eukaryota; kingdom Metazoa; phylum Arthropoda; class Insecta; order Coleoptera; family Curculionidae; genus Philopedon; species Philopedon plagiatum. The sequence continues at coordinate 82,945,784 of OZ020195.1, forward strand.
TTGGATGGAAAAATTAATTTTAAGAAGTATATCTTGGAGCAAATTTTTTCGAAAATACAAATTGTCAAAATATTTTCTCAAAAATAAAATTTCTAACGATTACGACATTATCCTCACCTCAAAAACATAAAAAAGAAGCCGAAAAAGGAAAACGACCATTTACTGACAAAAGTTCTTTGGATTTATAGCAGACGATTATCAGCACGCTCATATGACCGGATTATATTTTATTGAAAGTGTAGAACACAAACTACTAATATCCTTACACCTCTTCAATCCCGATACCGAACTTTTGTCCTGCTTTTGATAGGATGGCGCTCAGATCGCCTCTCCTGCAAACCTGCGGAGAGTCGACAGTTATCCGTGCGTCGCGGCGGTATAGGCGACGCCAGCTGACGCTTTTAGATCGCGAAATTTTTCGCCGCTTTCCGAAAAGTTTGAAGCTTTTTCTCGTGCGTTCACAAAGATGTTTTAAGGATGTTCTATTGTTGTTGATCTTGGATGTTTGTGCGTTTTGTGAAATTGAAACAGAGCAAGAGAATGATTCGGTATATCGTTTGGATAAATAATTAAACCAGGTTTAATTTTTATTTAAATTAGGCGTATTTACGAGGATAAGTTAAAAATATTAATACCAAATTTTAAAATTCATAACAAAATCGAAAATAATCTGGTGCTGGTTTGTGGCTAGAGTAAAAATATTAATTATTGTATAAGAAGCTTAGAATCTACGATCGCGACAATACAGATAAATGATACCCGGGATTCACTAATAAGGTTTAAGTCTCAGTAATGATTTAAATTTATATCTTATAGTTGGTCAATATGGATTGGGCCAATTTTTGCCCTGAAAATATTAATAAGGGGTGTTTAAAAACTTATGACTTGTTCTATTATCTCCGTTATTTGATTCAAAATGATTTTTCGTTGCAAAAATTTAGTATTACTAATCTTAAAAATATAAACTTAGATTGCCCATTTAATTAGAATTTGTCATCTAATTTTGTTGTAGGGATAAAAAACAAGTTAAGTAAAAATTCTTGCCACTAGGGTCATAAAAAAGGTTTAAGATTCAGTACAGTTTTCAATTTAGATCTTTTAGTTGGTCAACTAAGTTTTAGTGGTAGTACTGGTATACGTCGTTTAAAATTTGCATGGTATTAAATAAAAATTAAGTTTGGGAAGGGTACAAAGCGTATTTGCTTTATTCTTACTGTTTGGTGAATTTAAATTCCTAACTAACCAATTTGAGCTTGGTTTCAACAGCATGGAAAAACCTTTTTGATGCAAAAAAATCTAATTTTAACATACAAAGTGACACCCTTCAAAACCGATGACAGTTTTGAAATATCTTATTTTTCGTAACTAAAAAGTAAAATATTTTTTAACTGGTGATGAAATATTAATTTCATAACTGGTTATGAAACAATGAAATAGAAAAATATAAATATTTCATATTTCTGTCTTGACTTCTTGGATACAACAGAAGATAACGCGTCTTGAGCTGCCTCTTTCGTATCACTTGGGGCCTTGAAATCGGACATTTTCAATATTTTAAAAGAAAGAATTTAATTTCTTCACACCTGTTTACAAATAGCCCTTAAAACGACATCATGACATCCCAGACAACTGTTTACTAGGTAGGTATCTATTAAACGAAATAAAAAAAATTTCGTCTGACGCCTACTTAGATGAAGGGGCAGATTTAGAATTTCGTCTAGGGGGGGGGGGGGGGGCGCAATGTCATCTTGAGCTACACAAAAGCATATACCAAAAAAAAACGGGCAAGTTCGGGTGCAACATTATTTTTTTATTTCTGGGTTCTAAGAAATGTCAGTATTCATATTCTTGCGAAAACACAACGGCTTGTCATCTTAATGTTTTATTTATACCTTCTGTCCATCTGGACTGATACATGAACATTGTTCGAAAACATATCTTTAGAAAATAGGTTTTTTCAACGATAAATTTTCGAGTTCGAATTAGTATTAGCTATTCGAAAACTAGGTATGCTTTCAAAACTTTCTTTTCGGAAACCAACTTTTCGAATTTCATTTTAACCACTTAGTGAAATTACATTGTTTTGGGAAAATATCTTTTTAGAAAGTACATTGTTTCGAAAAAAACTTCTAATATTCACATTATTAATAACACTTTGAAAGTAAGCAAAAAAGATGTTTGTTTAAATAAAAATCAGAACAGTTTTGGTCATCTTAGCTAACACGCGACAGGACAAAATTGTTTGATTAGTTTGAAACTGTAAATTTTGTACCATTTTTTTATTTATGCTTTCTGCTGATGTGGGGGGATATATGAGTACTTACGAAAGTACAATTTTTCTAAAACCAATTTTTAAATTTTTGTAAAACACTTTTTAAAAATATGTTTTTCAGAAAACATCCTTTCCGAAATTAAATTTTTTCGAATAGTAATTTTTTCAAGCAACGGCTTTTTGAAAAAGTAATTTAGGAGAAAGTAACATAACAAACCTAAGGACACCAGATCAAACCCAAAAAAGGTGCGGTTAGGTTTGTTCAGAATCTTTTTTCGTATTTTTTTCCTTAACATTCTTTAATCCACAAGAGTTCATAATTTACATTTCCAAATTCTGTTCTCGAAAAATTATATTTTCGGAAAATGTTCCTATTATTTTTTAAAGATATTTTCGAAAAAACCAAAGTACTTATTGAATACGTTGTTTTCGAGAACATATTTTATAAATCCGTTTTCAAAAAAGCATCTTTGACAAAGCTGCCAAGACATTTTTAGCAATTATAAGCAATAATAAAACTTACAATGAAAAGTGTCTCAATTAACCTACTTAAAATATACATATTATGTTAAAATAAGGTCCTTTAATGTGGTTTAAGAATTTTTCTGTGTGCAAAACATGATCAATTTTAAAAGACAAAAACGGATCCCGGCTTGTATTACATTAAGAATATCGCAATAGTTAAATTTTAATTAAAAAAGTTTTATATTTCGTATTTCCAAAACGACCGCAGAGTTGTTAGGTATAAATCTTTATGATGTCTCCGAAAGTAACTCCTTGAATTTTCTAAAGTTATCCCAGGATAACCGTTTTAATTACCTTAATATCAACATGGGTTTTTAATCTTAAATCTTTATACATGCCTATATATACGTCTTTTATTCTTCAACAAAATATGTTTTAATTTGAAGTTTGAGTATTGGCAAAGTCGTGAGGACTAAAAAGTTTTGCGATCTATATATTGTCTGAGAAGTTGTGAATTCCTGTGAGAATCGTAAGCTGATATTATTTTCTACACGACATATATGTTATTCTGGATCCCGTGCTATGCCAGTTTTAACTTTCTAACGATCCGTCTAAAAAAACGTATAAAAAAGTAAGAAAAACTTTTTATAAGGGCCTAGGAGAAGTTATAAAACTTATTCACTGAATAATGTATAGATATGATATGTACAAATGTTTAAACTATATTTTTGATATATGAGGATGGTTTAAAAATAATCCGGACCGTTTATTAAGGCAAACTTTTAAAACAACAACTTTAATTTTCGACGTACCCTCCTCCTCTTGAGACGTACTCGCCACCTTCTTAAGAGCTTTAGAATGCCTTCAGAATAGAAGCTTTCCCTTGCGTGCGCAATATTTTAAAGCACACAATTTTCAGCTTCGTCATTGCCTTCAAATCTGATGGACCGCTTCTTTAAGAAGGGGTCCAAAGAGCTGAAAATCACAAGGAGACACGTCTGGGCTATAAGCAGGGTGGGAAAGGGTTCTCCATGCTTTTTTGTCAGAGTTTTCTTTAGTCAATTGAGCAGTATGTGGCCGGGCATTATCATGTAGGAAAATCACATTTCTGATGAATTGATTCCTGCGTTTTGCTTGACAAGCGAATTTAACCTTTTGTATCAAGAGCTGAGTAGTAAGGGTCATTAAGTGCACGGCATTCCGATAAGAAATCTATGTAAATGATACCGTTTATGTCCCAATACATCGTGGTAATAACTTTTCCTGCTGAAGGAACCACTTGTGCTCTTTCGACCTCGGTGAAGTTTTGTGTCGCCATTCCATGCTTTCCTTCTTAGTCTCTAGAATAAAGCGAGGCACCCAGATTTCATCACCGGTGACTACTTTTCTTAGAAAAGCTTCTCCTCCGTATTGGAATCGGCTTAACGGATATGTTGACCCTTAAACTCTTTGATCTCTTTGATCGACTTTAAGCAGTCTTGAGACCCAAGGAGCACAAATTTTCCTGTATTTCAGCTCGTAAAATGTGAACTCAACACTGCTAATGCTTATTTGTAATGTTTTTGCCATATCGCTTACGGATCATTACGGATAAACTCATCAATTCGCCGAATATTCTCAGGTGTGACTGATGTTCGTGAACGCCTTGCGTGTGCCATATTTTCAATGCGTTCTCGTCCTTCTCGGAAATTTTTACACCAATAAAGCACTTAGGTTCTCGACAGGGTATTTCCATTAAACTGTTGACGAACGCTTGCCAACATTTCAGTTGATTTAACGTTTTTGTTACAAAGAAATTTAATAATAATGCGTTGCTGGTTGCACCGGTTGTTCACACATCTTGTAAACAATAAACAAAACCAAATGGCACCGTTATGGCAGATCATAGGTCTTATAGATTGTCAAAATAGACTAGTTATACTATGTTGTTATCAATATCTTGCTTTGAAACTTTTTTTTTTGGTATTACATTTAACATTTCCAATAGATAGTTTTCAGATTAAACCATGCCAAGACCCAAATTTTTTCATAAATATCTTCAGGGGTTTATAACGCACCCTTTATCAACGAAAATAATCTATTATTTACGGAAGTTAAAAACAGACATAGTATCTAATACAAGCAGGTGCTAGAGCCGTGTACAAAAAGGATTTAAATAGCGAATATAATACAAATAAATATTGTAACATACTTAAATATTAACAATTCGTACATGTTTCACAAAATGTTATAAACAAAAACAAATATTTTCCGTCTATGTATACCACAAAAATATAAATAACAGATCTATAATATGATTATGTTGCGTTGTATAAAAAATGCAAGCCTTTTTCGGCATTTGGGATTTACATGCTCTTAGATGGTTCCTGAAAACATTCCTTGCTAGAAGAAACAAATAATTTAATAGGTTTTTTTTTCCTAAAAATATATATTTTGAAACAACGGATTTACAATATTTTGCGATAATATTTTCTCGAAAACCTATTTCAAAAGCACCTACCTTTCTTCAAAAATATAACATTTTCAAAGTAAACATTTTTTGTAGCTAAATTATCGTAGTAATTTTCTACAAAATATTTTTTTTGGGGTCTGTAATGACTTCCTTAAACGATATATGCAATTAAAAAAAAGGGGATATTCCTTATTATGAACTCTACTAGTGTAGAAAATGTGAATAAAAAGAGAGAAAAAGATCCTGAACTAACATCAACCAACCGTTTTTGTGTTCGCTCAGGATTATTTCCTTGTGTCTGCTACAGAACATCACTCTGTAGTGAATTATTTTTTTCAATTTTTTTTATATTCGAGGTTTCTTTTGAAAGAATGAAAAATTTACTCTCAAAAAACATGTTTTAAAAAAACGTGGTTTCGATAAGTACTTTTTAAAAAAAATGCGAAAAGTTGGTTAAAAAAAATTGGAAAACAGCTCCAATTTTCGAATAACTGTATTATCTGTTTTTGAGAAAATAGATTTTCAAAAAGCACGTTTTTTTTTAATTCTTTATTCCCAACCAACTTAACCAAACAAGAAACCAATAGGGGATATATAACATTAAAATATATAACATTAAAAAATATAACAGTGTTAGGAGAAACTAATAAAATTCTAAAGAAAAACTATTAAAACAGTCAATTTTTTAGGTTTATTTTAAAAGTCCTTAAAAAACTGTTAAAAATATTCAAATTTTTAAATGTTGCTTCTTCAAATGTATTTTAAATAACTGTAATTTCTGGATTCTCGTTATGTTTTTGAAAGGTTATTATAAATTTTTATGCCATTATGTAATAAAGACTGCATGCCAAAATTGCTTTTTACAGGTGCTGTTTGCAATAATTTAGTTTGCCTCGAGTTATGATTATGTAAATCATTAATGGGATAGATCTATACGTTTGTTTGTTTTTTACTTAACATTAAAGATGAAATGAATATACTTGTTTTTAATTTATACAAAATATGTTTAAATATCCTAATGGTTTATATAAGTTTATTGTTGGTTCAAGGTATGGTAGCCTGTAAATACACTTAATAACTTTGTTTTGAAGTATTTTTAATGGTTTTAGATTTATCTTATTTGCTGATCCCCAAATTGAAATTAAATTTTTCAATTTTGAATGCACTAAACAATAATAAATATTTTGTAAATATTGTATAGGTATATTATTGCGAATTTCGAATAATATTCCAATTAATGGTGATTTGTAAATTCTAAGATTTTCAATGTGTTTTCGCCAATTTTAATTTTCATCTATATACAAGCCCAAAAATTGTATTGTACTGGAGTAAAGAATACTTTTATTATTTAGTGTTATAAAAGCTGTTTTTCATTTATTTTTTATTTATTAATAAGTATATATGCTGATTTATTTAAATTTAACGTTAATTTATGCGACTGTAGCCAGTGAAATAGTATTTCTAAATCATATTTAATATTACCCTGAATTTCAGAAATACTATCTGCAAAATAAAGGATTGTTGTATCGTCGGCACACAATTTTAAAAGTTCCCCTTAATTTTAATGTAGATATATTATTTATGTAAATTAAACATAAAACAGGACCTAAAATAGATCCTTGTGGGAGTCCACGTTGTTACTGTCGAGGAACTTATATTACTTCCAATTTTGACGTTCTGTTTTCTTTCTTTTAAGTAGCTTTTAATCCAGTGATGAACTTTTCCTCTAATGCCTATATTAAATAATTTATCAAGTAGTATATCATGATTTACTGGGTCAAACGCTTTACACAAATTCAAAGATAATATAGCACATTTTTTATTTTGATCGATATTTGAACGAATATTTGTAATAACATCAATTGATCAATAGCTGCTGCCTCAAAAAAAATTGTTTTTGTAAAAAGTTAGATGTTAAGATATTACATTTTTTGTCCATATAGTGTTCATTTTCTAGAACCATAAACAATAAAAAAATATCGCACGCGAACTTGCCCGTTTTTTGGTCTGCTTTTGTGTAGTTCAAGGTGACGTTGCGCCTCCCTAGATGAAATTTTAAATCCGCTCCTGTATTCAACACGAGGCTAAAGAATATCTTATACTCCCAAGAGTAAAGTTTATTTCTCAAGTTTTAACAAGGACACCACAAGGGAGATTAAAAGGTGCCTTATAGTCTCATCACATTTTTTCATTCCACCTTTCAAGAGTTAAAAGTGACATTTTAGTCCTCGATAATGATTACAAAAGCACTTCTAACCTGTGGAGGTGAAATTTACCTTTGAACTTTAGTTCCTACGTTACCCAAACAACTTGGTCCAAATATGCTAATAAATTAATACCTGGTTTTCAGGTAAAGCTCGTTAACTCCAATGTAAAGAAATGGCGTTGCCCTAATGAAGTGTAACGGTACACCATCAAAATAAAACAATTAATTAGCCGAAACCAAAATACATTTGTTAAGTAATAATAACCACATTATACATCACAATCCTTGGCAAATTAATACCTGTATCCAACACTGAGGTAACACAAACTTTTGGGTTACAAATTCAGTTGAATCCCCTTTGGTTGAATTTCTGGAAAACGCAAACAGACCGTTTGTGGTAGTTTCGGCAAAATTTGTTATTTCTGTTGTGTATGGATAATTACATGTGTATTTTGGTGTCGTGATAAACATGTTTAGCTGGTGGTTAAGCTAATGTCACTGACAACATTTGTAGAGTTTTATAGTGTAATAAATCTGAGAGTGGTTATTGATTAGAGTCAATGTGGGAACAGTGGACCAAGACGGTGCAATGAACCGAGTTGGTTTTCCGTTGAAAAAAACATGCCTATTTGTTGTATCTATCATTCAGTAATCCTAATTTGGCATTGATTCGTCCACTTTAGTCACTTGGCATCGTGCGTTAAAGCTAAACGCGTAAAACGTATTTGTAGTGTTTTCAACGTTTGCAGTTTTATTTTTGAAGGTTATACTTTTTTTTATTTATTTCGTTTGTGTAATAAATCATTTAAAGGAGTCATTACAAACCCAAAAAAATTATTTTGAAGAAAATTACTAGCTGCAAAAATTTCGATATTTGACCCAAATATTTTAGGGTTTTTAATTTTTTCTGGGATCAAAATGGTTCATGCTAAAATCCCATATACATCATCGAAAAGAGCTCATTAAAATACATGATATCCATATATTCCAGCTTCTTCATTATTTATAGGAAGGGAGCAATCGCCGATTAAATTTCGATTTTTTAATTTTTTTAGCCTTCGACATCGATACATTTGTATCGCTCTGTATTTTTTCTCAATTAATTCTTTCCCAATTTTTAACACTATTTTATAAAGAGATAATCATTACTCTTTAAAATGAACGTTGAATGGGTCATCTCGGAGCGTATTTAAGTAAAAACTGAATTTTCTTGATTTTTTCCGACAAATCCTATTTTTAACCGACATTCATCCACACTGTTGTCCTTATTTAGTGATTCTGTTTGGGTTTATTTTATCCGCTAATTATCTAATAATACCTCCAACTAATTTAAATTGATTTTTTCATTAAAGTTATAAAATAAATAGGTTTATTTGCATAGGGGACAAGCAAAATTTGAAAATTTATGAATTTTCGAAGATCGCCGTTTATTACCAGTTTCTTATGTAGTTTGTGGACCACTAAACCAAAGTAGAATTTTAAAACACTCTGACCGGGAAAACATCTTTCCACTTTAAATTAATTTCCGACTACAAAATAGTCTCATTTGTAATTTATTATAACACGACCATCTTCAGGATTTTTATTATTACTTTCAAATTTAAATTTTCCTGAAAGCTCGCAATTACTGGCCGGCTCAAAAAACGGATGAAAAAATAAAGGCCTTATCATATATTCATCAGATTCCGGTTAAAACTAATTATTCTGTAACAGAATTTTTACGTTCCTTTCCATCCGTATATGTACCCAAAAAGGAGTCGGTTTACGTATATTACCCACACTTTTCGGGTAGGTCGACGCCCCAAGAGAAATGCATGTGAAAGCACGATGAAATTTGGGCAATAATTTACAGTATAGGATCGTTATTACATTATTACTTTTCATGAAAATATATTCGAAAAATTTCCATGTGGTTAAAATATTTATTCTTTAATGTATATGGTGCTTTCAGATGAGTCAATTTGTGTCAAATAACGTGAAGTAATTCTGAAATGGTGACGTGCGAATGTCAATGAAACTAAAATTATATCAATTTTACCTGAAATCCAGCAACTGTTTTTTATTTCACAATACAAAATACGCTCCATTCGAAAAGAGATTTTTTTTGAAAAATGCTTTTGACATTGATAATTTGTATAAATTAAAAACATGTATATTCATTCAATCTTCAATATTAAGTAAAAAACAAACAAACGTACAGATTTATCCCATTAATGATTTACGTAATCATAATACGAGGCAAACCAAATTATTGTAAACAGCACCTGTAAAAAGCAATTTTGGCATGCAGCCTTTATTACATAATGGCATAAAAATTTATAATGACCTTCCAATAAACATAAAGAAAATCAAGAAGTTACAGTTATTTAAAATAAATTTGAAGAAGCATTATTTAAAAATCTGAATGTTTTTAACAGTTTTTTAAGGACTTTTCAAATACACTTTAAAAATTATTTTAAAAAATTGACTGTGAATTAAAAAAAATTATGAAATATTTCTCAAAGGTAAATTTTAAGTTTCGGTCAGTTTATAATGCAGCTAATTGAACAGACAAGTGCTAATTGACTGTTTTAAGCTGAAAATACGCAAATGACTCAACAAATAAAAATTAACGGAAAAGTGTTATTAATTTGGAAAAAATTTTGATCCAAACAAGCCAACTTAATTTAGACCGTAAAATAAAAAATTTCCGAAACAGAAACATCAACAGAATTTTGTTGGGTGTTTCTTTTTATAAATAAGAATTACCGTGCCTTTTTTCAAACATTTTTTGCCTTTTTTATTAATGCTATTTAGCAAATGTTCCACAAAAGAGAGCTTATGTTAGCGAGTGGTAATTTTATTTTCCAAGTAATAAAGAAAATAATATTTTTTTAATATAAAATGTGAAAAAAATTTAACTTAAAAAATACCTTTAAGGGTGTATTGCACAGTAAGTTTTAAAAATGACTCTTTTAACACAAGTTAGACGTTTGTGGACCTAAGTTGAAGGCGAAGGTCACAAGTCAAACGACTGAGAAAAGGTATTTTCACCAAATGTGTTGTACACTATTCTTTTTCTAAATTATTACTTAGGTACAATATTTCTCTTGAGACCGAAGGAAGGGGATTTTGGGATACTTCTGCGGCTTTGTCTGCTATCTCTGGAGGAATAGATTCGAGATAATCTTCGTCGACATTTTCACAGATCATTTTTATCATTATTTTTACGAAATTTCACTTTCATTCTAGTATAGAGTTGTACAATTAACAATCAACGTTTAATAAAATATATTTGCCCGTTTGTACTACAATCACATCTAAACGTTTTACTGCTTAATAGCTGGGACCTCACCGAGTGTGACAGACTATACATAATTGGTACCAGCGGCAACGCACGGGGCCACTGAACAGTGTTGTCGACGTATATCTTTTACATGTTCTTACAGTTTAAATAACATTTTAAGTTAAAATGTAAAGATATTTAAAAAAAAAATTTCTTTTATTTACCCGTTCTCGGCAAGGCCGATATAAAACCATTTTATTAAAAACCATGCATCCTACAATTCCTCCTATCAACGTCCAGCCCGCGTATCCTTTTGCGGCCCGCGAGAATTTTAATATTTAGATTTTACTTAAGATTTTAAAGAGAATTTGATGCGATTTGTATCAATTCCTACACAAACCAGCTTCTTAAAAATACATTGATTTTTTATTTTCACTCCTTTGAGAGAATGAAAGGTAACAAGTAAAAACGGTGAGCGACAGTTAGTATTATAAATGCATTTAATGTGTAATACAAAAACCTAAACAATAAAAATTAAACCTAGTTTAGTCTTACGCAGTATATGCCCGATGTTTACCTGTGGTAATAACTAAAATTCTAAAAACCAACATTCTGTGTTAAGTGTGGACAAATATGTGACAAAGTTCGGGACAATTAACTCGACGAAAGTTTATCTATCGCTCTTAACTTTCCTAAATATGTTTTTGCTGCCCACCTGCGTCTTTTTGCTTGTTTTCTTTTCTTCAAATACAGGTAAGTTTATTTTCTATTTTGAATAAATTTTGTAACCTATTTTTAAATACATTTCAGTTTTTTGCAGAATATTTGGTGGTTAAGAATAAAAAAGTATGGCCTTGATATATATATATATATATATATATATATATATATATATATATATATATATATATATATATATATATATATATTTCATATAAACTTTTTGGCGAACAGTGATTCCTCGTACTCGAAAAGAAAAGTTTATATCATTCTTAAGTATAACCAAAATACACTCAATTTTAAAGTTTCAAGTTTAATCTTAAATAACATTTTAAATCTCGCATCGATTTTAATGACTTTTTTGGCATATTGCAGATTATTTCATTTTGATAATTTGCTTTTTAGTTTACAAGAGTTCTAACGGATTTGGTGTTAGACTAGTAAAACCAAAAGTTTCGTTTTTGGCTATAAATTTCTGAACAGTGTAGGGAAATTAAGCGGTGAAATATTGTTTCAGTGTATTCTGTTTTTAAGCCTCATCGTTGTGAATGTGAATGTAAAGTTTTTGACGAGCTATAAGATCGCAGAAAAATATATAGGGTGATCCATTTGATAAAAGTGATATTTTTTAATTAGAAATTAAACTTTGGACCTAGAAATAAAACACCCTGTAAATGAGACGTCAGATATTTCATAATGGATATGTTTTTTGACTTAATTTACTCAGGATACAAATTATGAATCGCTTGGAGTCAAAATTTAAGTATTATTTTCACAACAAAGAGATGCTTGCAAATGCTAAATTTTTATTACAAGTAGAATTATCTTGAAAACTATGACGTTTCGTATATTAAATAGTGAATAAATTACGAAATTATATGCAAATTTAAAAATCCATTGAAATACTGGGTGTCCCATTTAAAAAATCTAACTTTATGACACCCTGCTTTTTGAACGCACCCTGTATAACTTAAAATATTTTTAAAATGTGCAGCATATTCAATCATACCTTAAGGTGCGTTTCCTATGGGGCGGCTGACGCTCACGGCTGCCGCACAGCGTCTGACGCCTAGTACTGCTCATGTGACAATTTAATTTATCCGTTTCTTTTCGAGCGTCAGACGCAAGCGTCAACGCCAATGGATATACTGGCGTCAGCAGACGCTGTGCGGCAGCCGCGAGCGTCAGCCGCCCCATAGGAAACGCACCTTTAACAAAGCTTATTATCGTAAAATCTTATCTTTTAGGCGTAAAATTTAAACGTCTTTTTTTCGATTTTTTTACACGGAAATGACATATTAACAATTTTTTTGTCCTCAGGAGTATATCCCACGAAGTGACTGAATTTTTTCTTATGGAAAAAGTTAGCTAAACAGGTCTCTTTGTGAGTCATGGGCGCTTTCTTTAAATACAGTGATTAATAATCCCTTATACTTTTACAGTTTAACTTTAAATTATTTTAAATTAATTACATAAAACAGATGGTTATTAAAGTCGTGTCGAAATTTTCTGCAAAGTTGGATGATACTATTTTAAAGTTATGTCGTTATAGCTATTTATTGGGGAAGATGCCTCCAGTGAAAACTAGGTTAATTGTTCTCAGCCAAGCCAACTTTCCGATATGCACCCGAAACTTTGGTTAAGAATGCTGTGTTAAGGAAATATGGATCATTATTTGAAAGGCAATAAAGCTAAGTTAGTGTGGATTTTAGGGCAACTTTCTAGAATCAAGTAGGTTACCCACTTCCATTAGAGCTGTGTAGGGTTTTTGATTTTATTTGAAGAGATAGAAAACTACTTTTAGTTCAAAATTTGTAAATTTGTTCAAGAACTATCAGAAAACGACACTGAAAAAATAATTGCCAGTTTTGCACGTATATTGGCAACCAGGAAAGACAGTAGAATGTGACCATAAAAGAATTTTTTCAAAAAACGCAAAAATAGCAGAAATGAGTATAGTACATAATTACCAAATTTTCTTCTCCTTGATTAAGTAAATGATTATTACATTCTCTGAGGCAGAGGTTAACTTTGTAAACATCATTAGCAATAAGAACATTGTGAACACTGAACCTAACCAAGGAACATTGAACACTGTCCAACAATAAAAAACAAATAGTAAAACTGTAAAAAATAAAATTTAACAAGTTTTCCCACACAGACACAGAAAAATAAAAGGTTTTTATTCATTCAGAAAGTACAAAAGTAAGGTTAACATTTTTGACACATGCACTGACTGTGACTGCTGACAGTGATAAACGTCATATTAGAAGTTTGGCAAAATTTTTTGCAGCGTTGCCAGCTTTCCCAAATTTGGGTGACTCAACCTGGGCTTACGTCACCATTGCTGTATAAGCCCATTGTTTAAAAAAGCTCGTAACTGGGAAGATTATTATATCGGTAAAAAGCAATTTTATAATTTGTTCAAGAAATTGTTGAGTAACGAAAATTTTATTTTATGATTTATTATCCTGTGCTGAGTAATGGTTTTAGATGTAAATGTGAATAGTGGTTATTATTCAACACGTGCAATATAACATAGTTTTTCCTTTACATACTATTGACAAAAAATGCATAAACCGGCTCATTCTTTTTTAATTCCCATGTCAGATCACTAAGTTCAAGCTTATCTATTTTAATTTACTTTAAATTTGAAAATACATACAAAGTATAGTGGCAACGTTTATCGAATTGTTGCCCAGTGGAGTGTTTTGATTGAAAATTCAGGCTCGCACTACTCTATTGAATTCGGAGCTTGCTGTTGTTATCTGTTAAATAAATACTGCATTGAGCAGATACAGTGTACTCATGTTCTGGTTTGCTGCAGTTGGCTTCAAATCTGGACATATAAATATACTCTCCAACTACGAAAACCTAAATAATCCTACCTAGAACCTCAACTATTATTTCGTTAAATTTTTATCATTTATACAACGGTGTGTCATAGTATTTTAAATTGTCCCCATGAAAATAACGGCGTATCATAAAACTCTAAATTGTTCAGAAAGACCAACTCTAATTCTGATCTGGGCCAAATAAGCTTAATAATATTAATACCCTTTAAATTATAATAAAACGCTAGAAATTTATTATATTTTTTGAAAAATTAACGTTATTCAATAAGTTTAATACAAAAGGTGTGAAAATGTTGTGTTTTTGATATCTATATTTTGCATATATTTGTTATTTGAAATCCTGTTTATATTTCATAAATAAAAAACAACTTAACAATGCGGCTATTCATAAACAAATAAATACAATTCATTTAAAATGTACGCGCAGTGATTTTCACGAGTTTTTTTTATTTATAACAACAGTACATTTTCAGCAATTTTAATATTTGTAGCTATTGCAATTTTACAACAGTTCTAAACCAGTGACGCATATAAGTAATTTTGTAAGTCATACGTCAGATATTGGTTGGTGTAATCATAAGACGGGTTTTATATAATTTAGAATAAGTTAATAAAAACCTTTCTATAAAATATTATGTCCTGTTTTTAATTGTTGCCAACCCAAACTTACATTTGCGATTTCTTTTAAATATCCAAGTCGAAATACCTATATTTTTAGACTTTCTGGTAAAATGTCACACTAATTTATCTTCATAATGCCGGGAAAACTTCATAAAAACATGAAAAACACTAAATTGCGGTCCGCCGCGATTTTTCACCTAATATGTTGTTTCGGAATTTCTTTTGACACTTAATTTGGGTCAAGAAAGTTTTATTACCCCATTTGTTTAAATCCTGCATTTGATAAAATGAGTGTGTAAGGTATTGACGCTATTTTGTAGTATATTACGAAACTATTATGTAATGATGGCTATTAATAGACGAGCATAAAGTAAGGACACGAGCCTTGGCGAGTGTCGTTACGAATGCGAGTTAATTAATGGCCATTACATCAGGAACTGTGAAAGTCAGACAACTTGATTACAAAAGTATGGGTTTCAAATTGGCTAATAGCGCGATTTCATAATGAAATTTTGTATCATAATGAACATTATTAAAAATCATATCGAATACATTTAATTTTAATACGGTAGTAGAAAAAATTAATTTTGTTATAAAATAATCATTTTTTCTGGTTTTTAGACAAATGCATACAATTCCTAAAACTGAGTTGTTGCGACTGAGGCCTGGTATACTTTCGGGGACCATATGGGGGAAATAAACTGAAACTGATCGGAAGTCTTAAATAGCTTTCCTATTACTGTCTGATCAAACGGAAGCAGATTTTTTTCTTTTGGACAACTCAAGTCCAAGTACTAACGTACCATGGCCATCTAAATAGGGGGGAAATGTAATCTACTGATATGGAATTTAAATGATTGGAGACTGGGAGGGAAAGGGAAAACATCTGCAGGCAATTTTTTTCATAATCTGGAGACCCTATCCAGTTTAAAATGAGAATGATGACAGAAACCCATTGTACAACGGATAGATCAATTATGTCTCTCCCTCTCTCTGTCTCTCGTCTTCTTTCGCTCTCATACTCGTAAAATTTTTACAAGTGATAGAAGGGAAACGGAAATGGAAACGTAGTTATATTTGTATCGAAAAGTACATTATGAAAAGAGGCAACGTAAAATTAATGTTTCCTTCCTGACACTTGGCATCTCTTCTCTGTTTCTTCTTCTCCATTTTCCTACTTCGGAGGAAAGTATGACATTTTGGTCAGCTTTTGTTGCATATCATTCATTATACTGACCGCGGTTTGACATGCTTGCTGTAGGTAATGAGTTACGTCTTATTTAGGAAGTATAGAGAGTGTATAAGTTGAAAGATGAGAAATATTTTTAGGCTTGGAAGAAAAAAAGAAATTTTTTAGCAGCCGAACTGGCTATTGAAGTAATGTGTTCGTGTCAGCTGAGATCATGTTTGAAAGCGATGCCAACAAGATCGATGGTTTCTTAGTTCTGTAGAGTTTGGCGATTCTTGTGGATGGAATAGTTGTTATTGAAGTTTTTGCGTGACAGGGATCAAGACTGGGTTTTCGAGGCGTTTAAATGAATAAGGTTTTTGGCACCGCAGTCTAAGAATAAATGGAGATCTTGCGGAAGGGATAGGTGCATCGATCCATGTCTTTGTCTATTATCCAGTTCTTGATTCGAGATTTGTTTGGAAAAATTAATATTGAAGTAAAGAGTGATATGGTCAGCGTAACTGTGGACGGGATTGGTAGTTGAAGAGAGCAGGCCATTATTATGAGGAATAATTGGTGTCAGGACTGATCGTTTGGGAATGTCAGCATTGATAGGATGTAAGTCGATTAGAAATAAAGCTACCGATTGAGCTAAATAGTTTGGGAGGAAGATCGTAAATAGATAATTTGTTGAGAAGTGCAGCATGGTTGATAATAAGCAGTTGCATTAGAAATGCGCAAGTTATTTTACTCCAAGGTGCGCCATTCTGAACCTAGATTCTAATAAGTCTTAACAAATATCATGTCTTACTAGTACATATCAACACCAAAGGATATGGGTGTATATCATTTTACCCAAATTAAAATAGTCAATATTGAACAGGGATGCTTTAGTTAGTACGAAAAATGAATGAATTTTAATGTTATAATTCTGCTCAGGTTATTATAAAAATTTAAATTCCATAATAAAGTCCTTATACATAGTTGGTGAATAAGTCTGTTAATAATGCATATTTGTATTGTACCCGAGCGTAGATCAGATTTCTTCACTTAGTCTCGTTGAGCCCTGTCGCCGTTGGATATATTCATTTTCTCACCATTGTATTGTACGGTATTATTGACTGCATTGTCTTGCGTAGTGACTATCCTATATGTCAAAATTCACTTGAAATGCGATGTTCAGGCTCAGATATCTTTAAATCGTATGGCATAAATTATGAGGGTAAACATTTCAGCTACGCAAAAGGTTGCACCAGTACCTTGGTGATCGCCTTCTTCATCCGGGGAATCAGATACAGCATCTGTATTGTTTTTTAAAAGTTCCCGTCTATTGCCCAAAGCACCTATTTAATTTGAAAATCAAAATTACAGCTCTACGCACGACAAATAAATGATTTTTTGTTTGTTAAATTATTTTTAGGAATTGACGTATTTGACAAAAAATATTACCTATCCAGCAACCTAGAGTACTGTTCCCACATCTGGGGAGCCGCATTACCTTTAACACTTAGCATTCTATCCAAAAGAGAGATATTCGAGTCATCAATCCTCACAAGAAAACTCCTGTCTCTCGCTCATTGCCGCGCTCTTGGAGATTTATCCCTTTTGTAACGATACTTCCACGGATTTTGTTCTAAAGAACTAGCCGCTATAATTCCCTTCGTGACTGTTACTGACAGCACAAGAGAAAGCGCGTTATGTATGCACACCTTTACTGTCCAGCTACAAAATTCTAGAACCCACTTCTCTCCCTCATTCCCACCTAGGTTCTCCAGATTATGGAATAGATTACCTGCAGATGTTTTCCCTTTCCTTGCCAACCTCCGATCCTTTTAATCCGGTGTCAATTTCTCCTCTCTTTAGACGCCAACAGTACGTTAGTACTTAGGTTTGAAGTCTAATTGGGCTGTCACAGATAAAAAAAATTTGCCCTTGGCACCGTTGCTAAGCTCTCTAATTTAACATGAAAAACCCAACTTTCTGAACCAACAAAAAACAGAAGCAGTTCAAATTTATAACTTTGTAAAGATTCCATACAAATTATATTCGAGGAAAGTTTCTTTAAAATTATTTCTTTAGGTAAGAAAATTTTAACATAATAATCCTCCCGACTTTTTAATTTAAGTTTATTCTATTATGTCGAAGTACCTGTACTTTGTAACAAATTTTTTTTAAAGCACATTTTAAAACATTTTTAACTTCTTACTTTTCTCGTTATATTATTTAGCTTCCTTTTCCCTTTTTAATCTTGCAAAAGTCATTTATGTTCATGTTCCTAAAAACTTTACAAAAAACTGGAAAAGCCTATTTGCCGTACGCAGTGATTTTTCACACGGCTTCTCTGACACTCAATTTACACTGAAAAAGTTTTATAGCTTCGCCGTAAACCTTTTTTGTACTATGTAAAACTTTCTGACAAGGAAATCAACTTTTACGTGCTCTCCTGCTCAAACAAAAAAAACCTATACATACCTATGGCTTTTGTTGAAAAAGTTATGATATATCACGAAATGATTTACGTGCTAGAGCTTTTTTGTTTCAAAAATTACGCTACCCATAAAATCTAATTCATATTAATTACATTCAAAAAAGTTTAATGGAAAAATATTGCAATAAATTCCCGACTCACAGAGTAAGTATCAGAGTTACGTAGGTAAGTAATCCTTTAAATTAACCTGGGTAACAGGCTTGTATTAAGAGTTCTTATTATTTTTACCTGCCCTGATTTAACAACACTGCTTGCAACAATAACTGCAACTCCTGCAAATTCTTTACATGTAAATGTTGAAGACATTTTAGAGTCAAAATAAATTTGAAAAATCCATTAAATCCAAATAATAGGTATCCGTAATTACCATGGTAATTTTCGTACTCAGTAACTCATCTGAGCATGCTCCTGAGGCAATATACAGTGTGGGTCCACTAACTATATAACAAATGGGATTTTTTTTACTAGTGACACTACCTAAATATAAATACCACCGATTTTTTTAGTTTTCAACGTCATCTAGGTACCTGAAGATATAGTTTCTCCGCGTCCAGCTCTTATTAAGGCCAATAAAAGGAACCAATCCAGCACCCAGGAATAATGTAACTCGATATTTTTAAAAATCACCTATTAAATTGCCCCTCTCCAATATATTATAGTCATTGACAACTCAAACTTTAAGATCTGCCTTGCGTTTCCATTAAGACTTGAGAGTTTGAATTGCCAACGGATCTACATTAATATTTGCTTGTTCTAGATAAGCTAAAAATACACGGGTAATGTGGCCCTAATTTATGCTATTGAAAAGAACGTTTTCAATATGTTGAATGTAAGATATAACATCTCCACATAATGCTCCAACTAGTGACAGGAGAATAATTACATGCTTTAAACTTTTTCAATGCTTGGAATGTAAATAATTTGAATTCAATCTTAAATGGATAGACAGAATTCGAATGCAAACGACTGCCGATTTCTGTTATTGATCCGGAGCTACACAAATGTCACGCTCTATCTTCCTGAAACCTCAACTTGTAATACCATAATCTTGTGATCGATTTAGTCCAACATTACCTTTAATATATGGTAGACAGGGCTTTTTAATTATTAAAATAATAACCAAAAACTTTTCATCTTATTGTGCTTTTATCTTTGATAAATTGAAAAAAATTTCACTTATTACCCAACGTCACACAATGCTGAAAAACTGAAAAATAAGCTGGAAAAAATAAGTTCTTAAGCCACAAAGAGCCATTTAGGAGCCTGTTAAAAACTTTTACGATACTGGTTAAATTAAAGTTATAAGCTTTTGTTTTGGAGTTTATCAAAAGAAATTTGCATCGAAAGGAAAAGTTTTTAAAAAATGTATTTTATAGTATTTGATATAAAAATTTGTGCATCAGCTTATAGCCAGGGCTAAACCTAACTAAACTTTTGTGATCTAAATTTCAACTTGTTTAAATTAGGAGCCTAACGTCCAGTTGCGCAAATAATTTAACTAAAAATTAAACTGATGTGCGTATCCAGCAATTTTTTTATTTCGTAATATGGTAATGGTATTTGAATAGCTAATTAAGAGAAAATTTGAATTTTTCACGCCCTCACGCCCCACGGTGGGCGACCTAAATGTAAGAAATAAATTAGGTGCTGGTCCTGTCACAATTGAATCATTTTAATACATATGTCAGATTGACGCAAGTGAATCTGCTATAAAACGACTCGCGGGCTCTTTTGAATTTATCTAGATCTTAATTAATAGGACAGAGATAGTGGTCACCTCCTGCGACTCTTGTACTGCTCCAAACGAAAGGGAACGAAAGATCATGGAGTTACAATTACCCAAACCCCAATCTTGCACCCAATCTCGAAGATCGTAGTTGTCGCCAATTGAAGATAAAAGTTCTAGAAGATTTTCGAAATTCGAGATTGACCATCGTAGTTCGAAGTTATATTTAATTTGCCTTTATTTCTATTAAATGAGACAACTTGTTTTTGTACAACATCTAATATATTAACAGGTAAAAAGAAAACTACTGTACAAACAAAAATATAATAAATGACGTAAATAAAAGTATAACAAAGAAAAATAAAGTATGCAAAAGAATGAACTGAACAATGATCTGGACAAGAGTTTACTATACCAACAGAACTCGAATTAAAAAGATATCAAACGAAAAGATCATTGTTTTATAATTTATGAATTCCCCAATTACTTATAAAAATAACGTTAAAAATCTTATATTACATGTGTTAACCATCTTAAGTTACATAAGTTCCCTGACTACATATTAAGTTCAAACGTAATGCTACGCGCGTCAAGTCAAACATTACACTTTAAAAATTCGGTTCAAATCTATTCATTTCGACTATCTCCTCTAAAGCCCGATTGGGGACTGAATCTAATAAAATTCCTCAGTACTACCTACCCTTAAGACGCCGAATTTTATACAAAAAGAAATTAAATTTGTTCTCTGCTAGAATCGTCGTCTATTATATTATATAAAAGTTAAAAACTATACTAACCTTCGCTAAGGTCTATTTGAACATGTTGGGAAAAACCTCTTTTATTTCATACTTTTCATTGCTTTCCAAAGGTAGGAAAATCCAAACGTTCAAGAGCCTATATACAATAATATTGAATTCGAATCTGAAAACTCTGCAATTAAATCTATAATTTCATTCCATAATTTCATAGTTATCCGATATTCGTTATATCGCGATAATTATCAAATTACCAAAAGTTTATTAGGTACGACATTGGACACTTATATCTTCTTGTAATACGAATATCATACATTTTCTGCAATACGAATAACATACACACCATGGATTTATTATATAAAAGGATACGGGATGATGTAACATTCTTTGAAGCCAAAACAAACCATTCTAAGCGACACTGTAAACACAATTTGTAAACATTGGCCACATCTTATTTTACCTTGTATTTGTGTACAAAAAATACGTTAGGAACATTACAAGTTTTGCTAAAAGTAACAAAAGCCCTAAATTACTTTATTTTCTGCTAAATAATAAATTTAAGTTAAAAAGGTTTTATTATTTATAGGTTATGTTATTTCAAAAGGTGCCAAAGTCGCTCCGAGTCATTTATAAATCTATATAAATCTATACGTCGCACTTTTTCTTTTCTAGTTCATTTGACAAAGACGTACGTGTAACCGAGTGTTCAGACCGAGGTTCAGCCGTTTTCCTAAACAACCAGCACAGACAGAAACACTTCTGAGTTCCAACACTCCAATGCTATTTTATCTCTTTCTACTACCATTCTTGATTCAATTACATAGTAATTCGTAGTCTTGTCTATGTTCGTAGTTCGTAAACTGCTCCCCCAAGAGAATAACAAACAACAAAATATAAGGCTTCACGTTCGATACGCTCACGGTATACGGATATCGAATCCTTTTATATAATAAATCCATGATACACACTAATTTCTCGGCTCCAGTTAATTTCAGTAATAGCTCTGTTCGCAGAAGAATCACAAACTAGTCAGAGGCAATAAAATTGCTGGAAACCAGTCCGCAAACTGTCATGTGACCAAATAGCTGAAACTTGATTGGCGCTCATCGGTTTATGATTTCTCTATGAACAGAGCTAGTGTTACAAACTAATATATTAATTTAATTTTTTTAGTAAGTCCTACAATTATTAATTTCTACAGTTTTTTAGTTTCGATAGATTTTTCGTTTGTTAATGTACTTATTAAAACTACAACATAATATAAATTTAAAATAAACAAATTACCTGAACGCGAAAATTGATTTAATTTTTACTTTCCCTCCCTAGGGAGAAAAGTGCCTCTGTCAAACCTAAAATTAGGGAGTAAAAGTAAATATTCAAAGAGGGTATTGGAAAAAAAAAATATTTTATACCTTTCAGTGCTGTTTTGAGGTCGGTTAATTTTTTGAACAAAAAAATGGGGTTAACACTTAAGAACTAAAGCTGAATGATGAATTACCATAGTTTACCTTTGGTTATATTAACTCGAGGTAGTACATGATTTTCCGTGTAACAATTTCTCGAATTTCCTTTAAAGTAATCGAATAAATTCAATTAGTGGTAACTAGATGAGCTGCGGCATGAATGTATCTATCTTGCATAGTAATTATTGAATTTATACGGAACGTGACACTTACAGATCTACAGTCATAGAGCAAATGAGTCTTATAAATTCATTAAGACAACAGTTTGCTTTGTGTCTGACTAGCGTTATTATTAAAATTTGTGCTTGAATGATAAGGCTATTCTCCCGGCTCAACGATGGCAATCTCTTTTTCCACAATACAACTAATAACAGATCGTAATACTTTTTTTCACAAAATAAACCGATTTTAAAAAGCACTGAACACTATGAAAAAATATTTTTATATATTTATTACCGGGCTGAATGGTAAGCTTAATTGTGTTTAAATTTAAATAATTTGTACACCAAAGCTTTTAAGTCGACTCAACTCTCTGGTAATTATTTATTCATTATAACAATTAAACAGCCCCACGAAAAAAAAAATTCATGTCCACTGGACTACATCCCCATGTCTATATGTTTTCGAGGTCGCTGAATCCGAATTCAACATCCGATTCACCCCATCAGGTCATTAGACACCGTAAACCACCAAAATACTTTCACTCGTGGAGTTTTTCCCTTAATTTCTACCGTTACCCGATACCCCTAGAAATTTCCCAGGAAGGATGTTTATTTAAGGCTGTCCCACTCGTATCGCATATAAAAATTAAGGGAAAAAATTCTCGAGTGGACATTTGAAGTATTGTGGTGGTTTACGGTGTCCAGTGACCTGATGGGGTGAAACGGATTCAGCGACCTCGAAAACATATAGACATGGGGATCTAGTCCAGTGGACATGATGTTTTTTTCGTGGGGCTGTGTTATTGTTGTCAGCTAAGATGTATGACAACAAGCCATAAACTAGCTGTAGTAGCGGCGCAGTATACTTGAGGGGGATTTACTTATTTTAGTTTGTTAATACCACATGCTAATGAATGACCAGTCAATGTAGCAGGTGAGTCAATGGTTGCGCGAAGTAATTGTATACCTTGAAGATACGATTTGTTGATAATAAGCTTTTGCGTTAAAGTATGGTTGGATATTGTGCACATTTTAAAAATATTTTGAGATATACAGCGTGCGTTCAAAGAGTAGGATGTCACAAAGTTAGATTTTTTTAAATGGGACACCCAACCTGAATTTGGACAGATTTTTAAATCCTACGTGTAATTTCATAACTTTTTCACTGTTTAATATACGAAAAAGTAATAGTTTTCAAGATAATTCGACTGGTAATGAAAATTTAGCATTTGCAAGCATCTCTGTGTTGTGAAAATACTATTTAATCGTTGACTCCCAGCGATTTATAATTTGTATCCTAAGTAAATTAAGCCAAAAAAAAACTATTCACTATGAAATATCTGACATCTGATTTACAGGGTGTTTTATTTCTAGATCCAAAGTCAGAAAACTTCTAATTAAAAATGTCACTTTTATCAAATGGAACACTATATATTTTTCTGCCATCTTAAAACTCGTTAAAACTTTACATTTTGTAAAGAATACTCTATCCCTATCTCTTATAGTTTTTGAAATATTTGATTAGCATTTTGGATACAATAGATAATACTACGGATATACCGTAATATAAACGTATCAAATAATCCACCATTCAATAATTTAAGCTCCTGTAAAAGTAAACTTAAAAAGTGCACATAATGAAACAACGTTAAAAGTAAATTAACTGTTTTACCTATCTAGAAAAAAAAGGAAAATCATCGGGGATTATGAATTAGACATATCAGAAAAAGAAAAGGTAAATTTATAGCTAGCTCTAGGAAGTTGCAATGCCTCTATATTGCTAGGACACTATGTTAAATAAATTTCAATTTATAAATTAGGCTTTTCTGAGCTCTTGGCTTTTATAAGTGATTAAATAAGTATTTAGCTGGTTGGTGGTGTTGTTCAAAAGTTATGTTGAATACGTAATTAGTTTTATTTTTTATAGTCATTACTTTTGAATGAGAGCTAAAATTGTGTGCTATTTCGAACTTTTTTACGTTTTGTTTACAAGACTCCATAGAAAAAAATTATTCAAAATTACGACACAACGCGAATGACATGTGAAGCGTCAACTCTCACATTTTATCATCTTACATTGACCCAAGTATGATTCCAGTGTACAAAATAAATAAAAATTGTATTACATTACTGGTACCCACTCACTAACTGAATATCCGTGGTATATATATATATATATATATATATATATATATATATATATATATATATATATATATATATATATATATATATATATATATCTATATATATATATATATATATATATATGTATATATATATATATATATATATATATATATATATATATATATATATATATATATATATATATATATATATATATATATATGATGACAAAAGTATACGTTTAAGTAGGTTCGTTAATTATTATCAGACGGCTTGCTCAGCTCTATACTTAACGCCGTAATGTTGTCTGACATTTGTCATTTCTCACTTTCTCTTGTTGTTCCAAAGTATAGTTCTAGGTTAGTGTTTAAGGAAGGCAGGAGAAAAAGAATAATTCTTGACAAAATTTATTGAGGTTAACATTATCTATAAATCGTGTTCTTGCCACTAAAATGAGCCTACGTAGATACAAAATAATACAATATACATATTGCTGAATATGAATAAGCATTATATTTTGGACCAGGTCCAAATAAAGCCAGCATATTGAAAAATTTCGCAAAATAAACTAAATAATGTATGTACTACATGCGAAGGGTTTATTTAGATTAGACTTTTCACGGGAATTTAAAAATAGTGTTTAAAACAAATTTAGTTTTTAAAGTGTTTTGGATCTTTTGCTCAAACAGAATTATGGACAACATTTACTTTAACTGATGTACAGGGTTGTTTAAAAGTAGTGGCAGATAGAGCGACAGTGGACTCCTGATACCGACATACTGCAATAGAGAACTGTTTTTTCTTTCTATGAACTTCGAGAAGTACTTATTGAGTGATATTAAGTGATTTCTATGAAGTATTAAATACATCTTTTGTCCTCTACGTACATCGATTTCGAAAACTACTGTTTAGGCATTTTTAATGCTGCAGATGTTTAGCCGACAACATCCAAATTTGTAATATTTACCGCGTAAGCAATTCACAATACCATATACCTTATCAGTCATATAACGTATACGCGCTTACTTATTTCCGCCATTCGCGCCGCTAGTTATTTATTCAAGGGATAGCCTTACCATAGTTTATTGTGAATTTTGCGTTCTGTGACAAATTCACAAGATTGTATGTGGTTGTATGCGCGAGGCGAATTAGCTGACACTTTTTCTTTATTTCACACAATCACGGTAACTTATTTCAGGCATTGACGCCTCTGGTGACAAACCAAACTGGCCAGCCTTACTTATCATTATTCAATTGAAAAGTTCTCTGTACGAAATAATTTTGGCCGTAAACTTATTAAGCATTAACGTAATTTACATAATGCATGCCTCTTTGTAATAAAATCTTCAAATTCCTTTTAAGTGGGCTAATAAATTTAGTAAGTTAGTACTCTCAGGAAAACGTAAAGCATGAGTATATGGAGGGGCGGTAATTAAATTTATGCTGAACGTGATACTTGCTCTAAAGGAGCAAACGAGAAGTATAAATTTGTTAAGATAGGCGCTTACATTAAATACGGGCGCAACTGTTTTGACGATGATGATAATAATGAGAGAATGCGAAATACGAAAAGCCTTCAGTTAAAGTTATAGAAAAATATTTAACTTATGCAATGTATATGTATATGTCGCCATATGCCATGAGACTAACTGCGTCTAATCTATATGGTATCCATTTGGTTTTGAGAATGATGACCGAAAAAACAGTTTTTTAAACAAGAATTAACCCTATTGGTCAGTTCCATGGACTGTTTACACCAGAACATATTTTAGTGATCACAATATTCATCTTTTCTTTCCTGATAATCACGGAGGAAGCAGATTTCTTTCTATCCGTGTTGGCGAAAGTACATTAGACAAAGACAAATAAAAAAAGCATTTGATCAAATTTGTATCGTACATTCTTTGCTTGTGGAAGTATTGATGGTTATATACTTCGATAGCTTAGTCATTGCAAAATTCTTTTTTTCCTGATAAAATCCCAGCGGAATCCGGTTTCTTTCTATCCTTGTTAGCAAAAGGGGCATTAGTAAAAGACAAATAAAAACGATGTTGTTGCCAATAAAAAAGAATAATCAAACAACATTTCATCACAGGCGGCTTTGTTTGTGCGCAAGTATTTCTGGTTGCCTATAGTGAAAGCTTAATCGGAGTTGTCATAAAAAATAAATTTCCATCCGGACAAAATACTTACGTAAGTTTTATGCTTTTATAGCAAAAGACCTTTGTTTTTACTGAACACAAACAGCATTTGCAAAAATTTCGATTTTATTAAACACAAACAGTGGCAGCATAGCCACATTAACCTTATTATTTTATAGCACTTAAAATTGTTTCCTACCCAAATAACAATACTACATCTAACCAACAATTTCCACTAAAAGGATCGGAGGAAAAGTATTTAAATAAATAAAGGAAAAATTTCAAAAATGAGTAAATATTTTTATTAGGATAAACAATTTATAATAAGGTTAAAAAATATTCCCTATTCTCCGATATATAGTGAAAATGGATCTATAATATAGCCTACCTGCGAACAGTAATGTTTGTGTAAGTTAAAGATGCGATAAAAATTGTTTAATCGAATATACCAAGTAGTTTCACAATTTTTAACTGTAAATGTTGAGTCGTAATTCCAGAAGGATAGATACACTTTGTAATGGCACTGTGACGTCTGCTTTAAAC
Source organism: Philopedon plagiatum (assembly GCA_963971165.1). NCBI lineage: Eukaryota > Metazoa > Arthropoda > Insecta > Coleoptera > Curculionidae > Philopedon > Philopedon plagiatum. The sequence continues at coordinate 82,973,218 of OZ020195.1, forward strand.
TGAAACCAAACGCTTCTAGGGCGCAATTTTCACTACTTTCTCAATAACTAAAGAAATCTTCTGTAATGCCCACTATTCTCAACTTTATATCGGGTCGGTGTTCCTGTTACTCATTCCCATAACGCCCGGTCCAAGTAATGTAAAGGAGAACAAATATGTACCTTGCGTAATATTTCAATAGTTGTTAGTCGGTCCCAGATTCATAGAACACAGGAATTTAAGCTGCTAACACGTTATATAAACTTTTTAAGTATATTTTTACACTGCAAAAACAACATATCATGGGACAGGCTTCTAATAATATGTCATATTAATCTTTCACATAACCTAACTTTCTACCAGCTGTAAAAATTTTACGAGTATGGGAGAGAAACAAGACGAGATAGAAAGAACATGAGAGAGAGAGAGACCTAATTGATACGGTATAAGCATTTTAGAACTGGCAGGTGCACTATACGAGGGAGTATTGATAAGTACTCGGCTTACCATATAAAACGCCCCAATATTTCAAAATATAATCTCCTTTGAGACTTATACATTTAGCACAACGTTCATGAAGTAATAATTATTTGTTTTGATCTGCAAGCTACTTCTCAACGATACATATATCTTCGTCATTAATTCAAAAAATCTTTTACCTTTCAAATTCTTTCTGATTTTTGGGAACAAATAATAGTTTGACGGTGCTAAATCTCGAGAAAAGGCAGATAGTCAACTAATTCAAAACCAATTTAATCAATTTTCTGAAGTGCATTCAACGACTTGTGAGCAGGAACGTTGTCTTGCAAAAAGAGCACACGTTTAGGATGTTTTCCGTTGCTTTTTTACACAATTATCCCTACGTGATTTAGTTACTCAGTATATTATGCTTCCGTGATACTTCTAACCTCTTCCAAAATAATGTACTAGAATTATCCCATCTTTGCCCCAGAAAACTAAAGCAAGAACCTTGAAAGTCGATTTTTGGACACAGAATTTTTTGGGTCGTGGAGAACCAGAGTGCTTCCACTATTTGGATTACTCTTTACTCTCTGGGTCATAGTGATGGGCCCACATTTCGTCAACAGTAACAAGCTGATTCAAGAGGTTTGATGAATCTTCTTCAAAACGCCAGCAGATTTCCTTCGACTTTGTCAATCGAACGCTCTTCTGATCAGCATTCAAGCATCTCGAAATCGATTTCGCCGAAAGCTTCTATCATATCAGCAAATATTTCTTTGCCCGATAAGGCCACCAGCACAAACCCTTTCAAAAATAAATATTTAATAACTGTTCGAAACTTGATTTTTTTTTCAAAATTTAGCTTGCTCTTTTCCAAAATGTATTGCTTTGCCACCTTTCAACTTATGGATGTCAAACTTTAACAACCTATTTATAAAATACCATAATTGTCACCACAGCAATCACATTTGAGTTTGTCCACTAGATAAAATAAAAATACGATTAGACAAAATCTTTGTCGATATAAATTAAAATGCCAAAAATTTTAAACAGCTCCTTGACTATTACTCGAACTTCTAAAATCCTTAAAAGCTTGGGCGGTTTTTAGTTTTTAAATCTAAAATCTACACCATTACGATTCATTTTTAATATCTCTGTGCCAACTCGAAACTTGCATAATTGGTGCCGAACTTTTTTTAATTTCATTTTATGAAGATTAAACTTCAAAAGTTTTAATTTATAGTTTAAATTGGTTTGAACTTTAGATTTGAAAAAGTTGGTCCTTTATAAAACATATCTATATATTTATTTTAAAAATGGGAATATTTATAATTAGTTTTATACAAAAAAGTCTTATGAAATAGTCGTTCAATTTAAAAAAACATTAAAGGTCTCTAGTAAATTTTAGGCTTGATGGCATTCAATTAGTTCAATGGAATTTTTTGTGTTCTTCGTTTCTGAAGTTTTAATTTTTTTTAAACCAAATAAAAATCATAAAAACCTGCTTATAAATCATTGGAAAAGAGTTTTTCATAACGTCCACATGCCTACTAAAATTTTCTTTTTCATTATAAGAGGACGGGATGAAAATTCCCCGGCTTTACAAATAAAACAGTAACGTCCAGATTCACTAAGAAGTTTTAAGATTTAGTACTGGTTTAAATTAAGATCTTCTAGTTGATCACTTATGTTTTGACAAGTTTTTGTCCTGTCTTTGTTAATAAGACGTCATTAAAAACTTATGAATTATTGGAATATTTCAGCGATTTGCTTGGTTTCCAAATGATTTTCATCTTGAAACGGGTTGCTAGAGTGAATTTAGTTCTATTATTGTCGAAAGTGCGTACTAGAATTGCCCTTTTTTTATAAATTTGCGAAAAAGCTCCGAAATAAATTCATAGTATGAAATTTAGTTGTCTTATTCTTACAGCTGTCAGTTTAAAACTTTTGGTTGTCAAATTAGACCGGACTAGCGTTGGAGAATCTGGCTGAATAAGATTGGTTAAAAATATTTGCAAAGAGAGTTTTAAACTTCGGGAGAAAATGTACATAATCTATTGACACGGGATTTAAAGGATTTGAGGTTGGGAGGGGAAGGGAAAACACCTGCAGGTAATTTGTTCCATAATCTGGTCACCCTAGGCATGAATCAGCGAGAGAAGCGGGATGTTCTTGGATTTTGTAGCTGGATAGTAAAGGGATGCAGATGTATCACGCCTTTTGTTGTTCTGTTGGGAACAGTCAAGTGGAAAATTATGACGACTAGTTGTTTAGGGCAAAATCCGTGGAAGTACTGGTAGAAAAGGGATCAATTCTTAACGGCCGGGGGTAAAGGTGCCACCAAATATACCTGACCAGAGAAGGGTACAGGTAAACGTGCCACCGACCAAAAGGGTTCTTTAAAACATACAGGTATTTGTGCCACTAACACTAATGGATAGAAATTATGGTAAAAATAAGGGAAAATGATTTATTGATATTTTAGCGTTTCTTTAACTTTAACTTATTAGAAACATTTAAGAATTTTGAGTCTCTTAAACTAAGTATTAAAGAGTAGCAAAATTTTCAACGTAATTCTATTACCTATAACATTACGGTAAATGGGTCAGGCGCAATATTTTCATTACTATATTTTATGCTTTAATTTTTAATTATGTCCGAAAGATGTGTGTAAATATGAAGTTTTGATCATGAAATTATCCCATTTCTCTTTATTAGTAATTAAATAAAGTGTAAACAATTAACTTTTTTTAGCTGCTTGTAATAAAGTTCGAACTACCAAATATTATTATCAGATCTAGAATTCCTGATTACGTATAAATTTAGTAGATTACTACGCGGTAATCCCATCACAATCTTCTTTAAGTAATGAAGATTTCCACAAATTAAACACCGATAAATCTATAATTTGGTAATATATCTAGAAGGATTATGATTGTTTATTTTAATTATAGTTCCATATAATTTATGGTCTCGGCGAGTCTGCGAACAACTAAATATTTTTAATATGTAAAACATGAACGCTGTAAACTTGCCATATTAGGGTGCTTAAAGCACGTATCGCCATTTCGGTAAACTTTAATACCCTTTTAGATAATCTTAAGTAGTCTTTTAGTTAAGTATGGGCAAATATTTTTTCTATTAGTAAAGATAGAGACACCAAATTTTAGATGTATCTTATTGGTTACCAAAGCTACTTTTTTATGAAAGTAATTTAACTTTTTCAACACCCTTGATGGGGTGATGCTACGGAGTTGAGGTCAAAAATTTTAAATGCAACCCTATGCCGTATGGTATCTGATTTTAGAGGTCTTCAAAAAGGAAATATTTTACCGCAAGCTCGAGGTCCGTATCTTAATTCATGTTTAAATGGAATAATGGAAAGCCTTAAAAAATTAAAAATCGTGGACAAAAGTTAAAAATGTAAGTACCTTCATTTCTGTTATTACCTTAAAAGTTGTTTAAAATAACCACCATAAACTTCTTGACAGTAATAAAGCCGATTTTGGAACTCTGCCAAGAAGTAACACCTGCTATTTTCGAAAATGTGAAAAGTTCCAAAATCGACTTTATTAGGTACTGCCCAGAATGCCCTATGTATCTATATGTACATATAATGGTGAACAAACAAACTTTTAAACTATAAACTAGTAAATCCACCAAATGTCTCAAGGGAGACCGGCTTTTCGGTGTATTCGAGTGTCTGTCTATATTCTTTATAGTCTCTGACGAAAACGCATTATTTTTACTTCAGTCGGTTGAAAATTTTGACGTTTTAACGATTATTTCTCAGTTTATTGCTTAATTAAACATGGAAGCGAATTTTAATGTGCAAGCTAATATTTTGTTAATTTTGGGGAAGTGTAGAAAAAAACTACAGAGAAGCTGCACTAGTTAACTGGCCTGCTAGGTCCCTGGGTCCCCCTTTTTCTTGTGGGGTTGTATAAAAGACCAAGTGATGACGACTGCACCTACAGCTTTGGTGATATGAAACAACGGATATGAAATTCATTTAGAGAAGAGTAAGAAACTGTTTGGAAGTTGAAAATGGGCATTTTGAACAATTTCTCAAGCATGACCAATAAGTTGAAGTTAAATGTTAAATGATTGTTTAAATTTTTATCATAATAAATCATAATTCCGTAAGCAAACGAACAAATTAAAAAAAAATTGAACACCTACGTAGTTTTCTACGGTCTTTTAACACTTTAAGAAAACACCCTGTATAAGCGTTGTTGTGTACATGGTAACCAATCAGCTTAAACATAATCATTTTTGCAAATATTTAATATTATTTATTCGTCTAAAAATTGTCTTAAGACATTTTTCGCGTAAATTCTCGCAGTTATTTTCCTGTGCGTGGGTGTGAAACAGCTCTTGGGCAATAAATAATTTTTATCCTATTAGATGCAGCACCCGCATTAAATTTACCACTGTAGGTAATTTAGAAACTTGCAGCATCAGCAACATAAACCGCTTTATAATGGAGACTAATTGTACCTCGAGTATCGATAAAGGGAAGATTGATTGATCGCTATCTAACGTGCCGAGAGAGTTCATGTTTTTTGCATTATTCCTTTTAGGCTGGTTATTGGTGGGAGGTTCCACTTTCATCGGAGAAAATTAAATAGAATGCGTACTTTATATTTGGAAGACGATAATAAATCTTATATTTTTCATTTATAATTATATAAATATATATTTTATTTTCATTAATAATTTTTCTCTACGTTGAACAAATGTACAAAATTCCATAAAGCGTCTCTCTTTCCTCTTTGAACGAATTTTATACGAATGTCAAACTATCTGCGAGGATAGGCTAAAAAAATGGACTAGGATTGGCCTCTGACGGTTTGGCTTTTTGGGAGATAATCACTGACCAACATATTTAAGGTTCTTTTTAAGGTCCTATGCAAAAATAGAATTTTTGCATTGTATTGAACTGAAATAGAACGAGGAAATCTTTTAGAAAAAATTCTTTGCTCTGAAAGAAGAAATTGGAACATATTACATTTTTAATGCAATTTATTGTACACACCATTTGACAATTTAAAGAATTATCTATAATCGACATTTTGAATACATATTGAGACTTCCTATTAACTATATTATCCTAATAACTAGTTAACTATTATCCTTATTACCAAACTAATCACTTTTCTTCCGTTTTTTAATCTCCCTTTTATACACAGCTTCTGGTTCCTCTCGAAGAAGTGTCCAACAGTAACACATATTTTTGCCATTATGTTGTAATACCGCTTTAAGACTTAGTCTTGACGAGCCTGTAAGAAGTCGCCATACATGAGGGATAAGTGCTATGCCTAAAGCATTCAGTAGGCCATCAATATCATGGCAGGCTACTAAGTTATTTTACATTTTAAAAAATGGCATAAGGTGCTCCTGGCGACTTCTATGGGGGAGGAGAACCACAGCGCGTCACACAAAGTCTGAAACAGCGCCATCTATTCGCCATTCCACTGACTTTTCAGACCATCCTTTATCGTCTGTCATGCTTGAGAAGTTGTTCGAAATGTCCCCCTTCAACTTCTAAACACTTTTTTTCTCTTTTTCTACATGAATTTCGTACCCGCTGTAACATTTCAGGTGTCACTAATAATGAGGCAAAGCGGATTGGGTCTTTCTTATCACTTAAAGATGTATATCTGGTCGCCATCACTTTGTCCTTTATAAAACCTCACAAGAAAAATTCAAGGTGGTCAAATCCGGAGACCTAGCAGACCAGTTGAGAAATCGTCAAAATTCTCAACTGACTTAAGAAAAAATAAAGCATTTCCATGGCAACAAATAATAATTCTGAAATAAGTGAACTTGATTTTTAGTACAATTAATTTATTTTTTTAATCCGTTCAAAATTTAGTCAACCAAAATTCCTTAACAAAAAGTGAATATAAAAAAAAACTGTACACGTACGTAGTTTTTTACGTAGATTCGAATTTTATAAACAAAAGTACATCATCCCATTCAAAATTCCAAAGTTACCTCCCACTCCTCAAAATAGAGAGAGGAGACAAATGTCAATCTCTCTATTAACTCACCAAAATTTCAAGCTTTGTAACACTTTAAAAAACTCACTCTGTATAGCTCGATTATTATATCCAACGTTAAATCTAGAAAATACGATGATTACCGTTTATTATAATATGATGACGATATTTTTTACGATAATTATTTAAATTGTGCTGCGTCTCTAATATAGAGACTCCTCAAAATCAACCATCAAAAAAATTAATGGGAACTAATTGTATTCTAGCGTCAGCAGAAAAAAAGATTGATTGATCGCTATCTGACGTGTTCAGAGAATTCATGTTTTTTTCGTTTTTCATGTTCCCTTTTTGTTATTAATAGTTTTCACTATAGAAAAGGATAAAATGGATTGCGTGTGAAATAATAAAATTATTATTAATAGCATAAGAGACAGCGTTGTCAAAGTTTCGTACTACATATCATAGACTTTGTCCCTTTATTAATTATAATAATTTTGTATTTAGTGCAAAAATTTTGTATTTTATGGCAAACCACATTTACCACGGGATTAACTAGGTTTTCCTTTTTATTAAAAATTTACGTAAAACCTAGAAAATGGTACAAATAGTTATGGGAAGTACCGCAACAATTGGCTAGTTCAGATATTTTGCGTTTTCGATTAATATGTTACTAATATTGCACAAGACATGACACAGAAATTTGACATTTTACGCAAATTTTGGTAAATTAGGATTTTATTTCAATTTTTGTCCACCTTTACTAATTAAACTAGTATTTGAAAAGGTATTTACTCCGATTAAATGGTCAAAACAAGGGGTTTAATAAACATTTTGGGCAGGCAACAGGGACGTATGTAGGATCTGTAGACCCCTATGCTGAACCTGTGGTGCGGGAGGAATATTTTTTGAAAATTAACCTGCAAAAATTGCATTTTATACCAATTTTCTGACTTAAAACCTAAAAAGAAACATTAACATCCAGATTCTCCAACGCTAGTCCGGTCTAGTCTGACAACCAAAAGTTTTAAACTGAAAAGTGTAAGAATAAGACTAAGTTTTATACTATGAATTTGTTCCTGAGGTTTTTCGCAACTTTATAAAGAAAAGGGCAATATCAGGACGTTCTTTCGACAATAATAGTACTAAATTCATTCTGGCAACCCGTTCCAATATGAAAATCATTTGAAAACCAAGCAAGTTGCTGAAATGTCAGAATAATTCATACGTTTTTAATGACGACTTATTAATAATGACAGGACAAAAACTTGTCAAAACATAACCGATAAACTAGAAGATCTTAATTTAAACCAGTACTACATCTTAAACCTTCTTAGTGAATCTGAATGTTAAAGTTTATTATTAAATTGTAGAAAATTTCGCTATACAGTATTTAGAGGTTAATAAATAATAATTGATAACATAATAAAAATTAAAAGAATTAAAAATCATTATGGTATTCAATACGATTTATTAACATTGCTATGAACAACTATATTAAAAAAAAAACACAAAGTTGATATTCATGTCTATGTTCCCAAACATGCAGAAATCGGTATCTTAATTAAAAAAATAAAATTGTAATTTTAAGTAAAAAAGTTAGGCAAATACAGGATACAAAAAAAGGAATGGAACCAACAACCAAATCTTACTTATATTTAATTTTACTTATTTTCAATTAAAATACATTACTTTCCCAATCAGACTTAAAATGAAAGTGTCAAATAATCTTAGCAGCAAATTGGTTTCCGCCCACATTTCATATTAAGGAAGCTACTTATAATATCTTCATAAATTAGTTGTCTTAAAATATCACTTTCCGTGCTGAGCAACGCCAAAACGTTGAGCCTTCTAACATGAAGTTCGAAGCCTGTTTTTGATAAACTTCAATTTTGAAAATGACCTTCATCCACTACTGTTTGTAGCCATAAGCGACAGATACATTCTTAGAGCGACCTCGATATTAGGAAAACAGTATTTGACGTTTTTTCTAGGAATTTCCACCATTTTTTATTTTATTTTATTTATTTCCATTCTAGGAATATCCACCATTTTCTATTTTAGCCTATTCAAAATTAAAATTTGTAAACAGTTTTTTTTGTGGTGCGGGCCCCTTTGTGGTGCGGGCCCATGGGCTGCAGCCTAGATAGCCTGCGCGTAATTGCGGCCCTGGTAGGAAGTATTTTTTTTTGGGATGAGTTGAGGGGTCATTGGATAACACCCTAAACACCTAACATATATCAGTGGCATACCAAGCAATAGTTTAGATTGGTCGAAAGGTACGGTAGTGGCCAAAATAAAGTTTCATAGTTAATGGTTTTTCTTTTGAAAATTAAACCTATTTTGGTTACGACTGTACATAACTCGGAAACTTGTTTACCTTGTACTTCAAAAATTAAACATATTAATCCATTTTCTTTAAATTCTGCCAAATCACTACCTGAGATACTTTAGATTACTTAGAACATACCCTGCAGTTAGCGAATATATAACATTTTTAAAAATAAATTAGACCCTTTATAGCTACGTCGTAGTCTTCTGCTGTGTGTTAACAATGCATATTTGGTCTGGCATTCCTATAGGCATAAATGGGATGACGTAACGTAGCAAAATAAAGAAATTTCAGCTATTACGCAATTTTTCTTTAAACTTACCACGTCCCAAGTCTTCCCCTTCTGTGTTCTCATAAAGAAATATTTTCGAAAAATTGTTTTCACAAAACTATTTGTGAATCAGTAAATAATATAACAGAAATCTAAACTATTAATATTAAATATTTATAACACACGTAAGAAATAAACCGATAAACGAACAAAAACTTCGTTAATGTATTATAGTATGGTAAAAATTACCATAAACACTTAACTTTTTGTTATCATTCCTTTGTAGACAATAAATTTCCATTAGAGGACAAATTATATTTAATTTTACGTAAAGACAAGTTATCAACTGCACGCAATACTTTTATTTAATATTCGTTTAGTACCGCAACAAAAATAGACCTATAAAAGTGGAAAAAATATATATGAATCCAAGAATTTATGATGTTTTAGGCATCTGCTCCCAAAAAATAGGAATGAATTTTCAAATAATTACAAATAAACCGATAGTTTGATTTTTTAAATAATTGGCAATATCCGATTATAACAATTATAATTCAGATTATAATCCAAAACTCAGATTCTTCACTTATTCGCAAAGGAATATTATTAAACAAAGTTATTTGCTGGATTCGACTATGGCACAGAAAGTAAATAAATGCCATTTAAAGTATTGCCACGTTACTTGCTCGAAAATATGAAAAACAAGCTTATTTAATTTTTTTTTATTTTATTCCTCTACTTAAACACTGAAATATCTAATAGTAAAATAAGGTTTATGTGCCAAAAAACTAAAAACTGAGCTTTATTCAATTAAACAAAATAAATTTATCAAAAAACTATAAATAGTGAATTAACCAAGTAAAAACCAAAAACTGTAACATTCGGCAACAAGGCGATTCGCTTCTCACAGCAGAAGAAATTTGAATTAAGAATAACATATACATACGAATAATGACGCGTCGCGAGAAAATATCGGGTATCGTAATTAATTCGAATATTCTACTCAATATGAAGCTTTCGCACGCGATTTCATCATGGTATAAGAATTGTACTCCATTGCAAACTTTGAACCGCCATATCACCCCCTTAGGGGTTGATTTATTAAAAACTGTAAAACATGTGCTTAAACATTCATTTTTAGAGTTATTTCTATGAAGTTTCGAGTTGATTGGACCATCTAATATTTTTTCCATACAACCCCTGTTTCACCCCCTTAAGGGTTGAACTTTAAAAAACCCTTCCTTAATAGATTCCTACGTTATGTAAGAAACCTCTGTGCAAAATTTCAAGTTTCTACACCCAGCGGTGTGGGCTGTGCGTTGATATGTCAGTCAGTCAGTCAGTCAGTGAGTCAGTCATTCTTCTTTTATATGGCGATAAGTGGCAGCGCGCTATAGGCAGTATAATTTGAATTATCATCCATAACGTAAGAATATTATTTTTAAAATAGTACGATTCCGCACAACTGTCACTTTATCACCTTGCATCCCTATATTTCAGTAATTTGGGATTATAATTTGAATTAGCTATTACCCGCGGCTTTGCTGGCGTATAAGTTATATCCTTTATGCATATTAAATATTGTTTTTTTGAAAGTCTTGAAAGTAAGAACCACTCTGTGTATTTATAAATAATTTAAAAAGTAATAAGACACTGCATTTATAATAATAGAGTACAGACAACGAAAGAATGAATTATGCTAAAGAGATTAAAAAATATCGTCTTCCTAACGAACGCTAATTGTCTACTGGGAATCGCTGAGAAAAAAAAATGATTGATTTCTTGCGAACGCGCTAAATAAGTTCGCGTTTTTAGCGGTTTTCATCTCTTACCTTGCCATCGGCATCGGTAAACATATTTTGGGTCTTGGGATTTATAAGATGGATTGCGTGCATGTGGATTAAGGATTAATAGAATTTGAGAAATAATATTTTATATTGTACCGAAACGATATTTAATGTTAGTATAATTTTCAGTTATTTGAGGTGTAAGAGAATTAGAAGCTTATATATAGCAGGTTAATCTATCAATATGAATGATTATTGTTAAGATATTTTGGAGTCTATAAGTTGAAGCATACACGTTTTTACCAAGCACTAGGAGTACTACTTCTTACCGGGTGTAAAAGTAAGTCAACATAATACGAGTACAAAGTCTAAGTAAAATAATATGGCGTGTAGAATTTATCAAAAAAGATAATACATATGGTATTTTAATAAGGCGAAACATGTACCCATATTTAATACTTCTAGTTGATTGGTTAGGGTTTGACAAGATTTTTGCTAAAAAATGTACGGACGACACCACCATTCTCTGGTATGGTGCAGATATTGGTAGTCTTAGAATTGATATCGGTACTGACTTGGATAAGATAAAAAAAATGGTATGATGCAAATATGCTGTCTTTCAATGTTTACAAATCTAATGTGTTAAGCTTTAAACGTGAAATAGGCAGTATCTCTTTGGAAAACGAAAGAATTGCATCGTCTAATGTGTGTAAGTTTTTGGGTTTGTCAATTGACAGTTCACTTAAATTTCAAAACCATGTCAATAATCTCTGTAGCAGAATTTCGTCTAACAGTTATGCGCTCCAGGTTATTTCGAATAATTTAGATTTTTGCATAACAAGAATCTCTTACTATGCCCTTATTGAGTCCCATCTCCGTTATAGCATTGGTTTTTGGGGTTCTCGTTCTCATTATTTGTTCCATTCAGTGTTTCTACTACAGAAAAGGGCGGTGAGATACATGTGTAGGGCCAGATTTCGTGATTCATGTAGGCCTCTTTTTTTAAGGTATAAAATTTTGACACTGCTGCTTATTTATGGGTCCCAATGCCATCGACAGATATTGCGTATCATACGTTTACTTTTGTAAAATATTGTGTTCGCCTTATTACTTTAAATACGGGGTTATGTCGAGACCAGTACCTGACATGCTGGGATGCTACAGTTCCATTAGTAAAAAATTGACATTCATTAGGAAATATAGTAAAATTATAAAAATGGATATTTCCACCTGAAATTTGGTCTCCCACCCATAAACAAAAATCCAGTCTTCTTGCTTCATTTCGCTCTTTCACCTTTTGGTTAAAGTGGGGTTTAAAGGGAAATATTTTATTTTCTTTTAGGATCATATTAATAGGAGTTTTTTTCACAACTAGAAGATCTTTAGCACGATCTCTAAGGGACACAGGAGTTTCTCTAACAGATTAAAGAACTAAAACTGTGGCAGCATCGTTTTGGTCATATTTCTTCTGTTGTTTTTCTTCAGAACCGAACTGGTTCTTTGGAGCTTTTTTATTATATTGTAGATTTTCATAGCAGTTATTGGGATTTCTACAAAGTTTTCGCTGAATGATGCAGCGGTATGATACTTGGCCATCCCCATAACACTGGACTACAAAAATCTTTTTTTCAGTAAATAGCATTTTGACGAGAATCATTTTAAATTAAATAATTGTCTCATTTAGTAAAGGCATTGACAAACATGTCGATAGGTGTCATTATTGTTTAATATGTAAAAATTAGTAAAGTAAATCTCAAAGTTTATGGTCTTGCCTTTTGACATCAATAAACAAAATGCAAATTTCTAGGTAGAATTTAATATTTACAGTAACAGGCTAACAGGTATTTTACGAGTGGAAATCAGTGGAAAAATTTTAACTCTAATAAATACACAGTAAAAATACTTCTTAAAAATATGCTAATAACATGTGTCCTAATTTATTTTACAATACAAACAATTATAAATAATACATAATTAATAAATGCGTTTAATCTAAGCTAATTCTGTTTCACTGACAGAGTCGTCATTTGGGTTAATAGCAATGGCTCCTATATTATTTTGTATACAAATATGCGAATATTTTCCAGCTTTCGGCCGGTATATTGTTTATGACAGTTTCAATTAACTTTATGACTCACTCTCACCTTTGATTTTACTTGCTGCCACATCTGCTCTGTGGGGTTAAATATACAATGATATGGGGGAAGACGTAAGACAGTATGACTCATCTGTTCAGCCAAGTTATCACACATATACTGTTTTTTTATGTTAAATGTATTTAGGACTTCTAAAAGTTGCTCTTTTTTTAAGTAAATTCAAAAAATTCAATAAATATTCTTGTATTTCAGTCTTAGTACTTGATCTGTTTGGCGCTCCATATAGCAGACGGCTGTGATAACTTGCGTTATCCATTATAATCACACTACTGTTGGGGATATTTTTTAAAAGATAATATTCAAACCAGTTTTCAAAAAAATCTGCACTTGTGTCATTATGGTAGTCCATGAATCCAATTCTGGTTAAAGGTGTAAGAGAGAATGGTTGGGTGTGCAAAAATAATGTGATGAAACTTGTTACTTTTAATATTTATTTTTTTCAAGAAATCGTATACTTCTGCTTATGGTTTAATTTAAAACGTGTTTCATATTTGTTCTTTTGGTAGAAAATGATAAACAAGGTCAGCTTACTGTTACACAAAATAATGTTTTGGTATTTTTTATGCTTCCTGTATAAAAAAATTAATTTTTCATAACGATAATCTTATTTACTTTACAAGCAAAAAATTTTATAAGGAGTGACATTTTTACGAACCTTGCAAAATTTGGTGCATTTGTCCTCCTCTTAACCCCATTCGTGGACATACTGTATAGGTATTTTAATAATGCGAGAGTATCTTAGGATTTACTAAAAATATTGGTACTTGCTTAAATTTAATAGTTCTGGTTGATGAATTAGGTTTTGACCTGTTATTATTTTTAAGCAGTCATTAAATTAGCAAAAAGACGCGAAATCCACTTATCCTGTTTTATATATAAAATAATTTTAACTCGGAAACCAATATATTTATTTGAAAAAATTGAATTCAGGAATAATATTCATAATGTTAATACTAGAAATCAGAACGCAATAGAAATACCTAAACATTATACTGAAAAATATAAGTCTTCGTTCAAATATACCTCTTCTGTAATTTATAATAATATTCCTTCTAGTCTAAGGGGCTTAAGCTATATATATAGCTTTAAAAAAAAATATAAAAAATTGTTTAGTAAGGGTAGGATTGGAAGAATGATTTTTTATAAATCAAAATTCTACCTATTTATGCCAACTCGTATACTACTGCCATTTTTTGGTTTTCTTTTTTACTTTTATCAAATTTATATTTATATTTTTAATTGTTTTATTGGCATAAATAAACATCTTTAATATTATTATTATTATTATTATTATTATTAAATTTATTAGTTCTGGTTGATCAATTAGGTTTTGGCCTGTTATTATGCTTAAGCAGTCATGAAAAGCTTATGAGTTTCTATTATTTCTGTTTACTTCCTAATACTTTTAATTAAGGTGCTTAGTGCTAAAATAAATTCAGTTCTATTATTGTGGAAAATGCATACTAAAATTTCCCTCTTTTCTAGAAATTTTCAAAACAATTTAGAAAATAAATTACTCTTACACTGAATTGTTAGTCTGCTTTTAAAACTTATGAATGTGGCAAAACTCTTGTAATGCATTAAATGAAACGAAAGCGTAGTTGCTATATAAGAAAAATACCCGTGAACAAAAAAAACGTCTAGACGGAAAATTAGTTGTATGATTTCCTTTCGATCAGTATTTTTGATTTAAAAACAAAATATTAATTCCAAAATGATGTGTATTAACAGGATATACTGAAAGATATTCTTGGAATTTGATATAAGGTTTCAGATTTGCAAGACAACATGAATATTACTGTTAAACAAATTCATACAAAACTTAACGTAAAATTGACAATATTGACGTTTGAGTTAGATATATGCTATAGACGCAACCCCTGCAATTAGCTACTCGAATGGCTCGCCATAAAAAAATGTATTTGTTAAACTTTTTAAATGATTTAACAAGGCAATAGGATATGCAAGGTGACAAAAATTACCTGAAGGTTCTAAACAGTTACACCACACAAAATACCAATTATCATAACTAAATAAATATCATGGTATGTTAAATTGTAACTAATTATTTTTTAAAATAAATTTTGCGCTGGCCTTACAAATTAATTATTTATTTAACCATAATTCCAATACCTTAATAGCATATCAGATCAGATTTAACAAGCGCTGAGCGTATTTTACAATAAGAGCGTTCAATTTTAACTGGGAACTACATAAATTGCAGATCATGTACATCAAAGTCCTATGTGCAGCATTATGTAATACATTTCATGATAACACCACTTTATAATTTAAGTTTAAATAAATTTATCGCTTAGTTTAACTTTAAACAAATTACTTTGTCAGGATAAACAAATTATGTATTATAGAGATTACTAATCCCAATTGAGAATTATATGCTTTTCGTATTAAACCAAAATAAATGTATTTTCGTCATTGCCAAAAATGTACTACCAATTCCTGCATTAAAGACTATTGATACAAAACGCTTTTTATAATTTTGTATGACATGATACACTTTTCTTAATTTAAAATTTTGATTATACAGGGTGAGATTTTTGAAGCGTTACAAGGCGATAGGTGATGGGGGGACATATTTAAACATATTTTTGATATGTACCCCCTGTCTCTATTTTGAGGTGTGGGGAGTAACTTTGGAATTCTAAATGGAATAATGTACTTTTGTTTATAAAATTTGAATCTATATAAAAAAACTACTTATTGTATGTGTACAAATTTTTTTCTCATTTGCTCTTTCAGTTACTTAATTATGGTTAACTAAATTTTGATTCAATTTAACGTTACCCCCACCCCTTAATGTAGAGAATATATAGAGAATATATAGTAATAGTAAATGTCAAAAATATGTTTAAGTATGTCCCTCCTTCTCCCTATTATCTCACAAAAATTTGATGAAAATATTTTAAACCGTTTAACGTTATAACACTTTATAAAAACTAACCCCGTACTACAAGTTATTCAGATTCGACTAACCTAATAGGAATAATAATTGTGTATTTATTTTTATGGCCGTTAAATTATTAGCAGGTACGTTACCCTTAAAATAGTAAAATAATCTTGTAAACATTTTAAAATTTAAACATTTAACACCATCTTCTCAGTAAATTGTTTACCACAAGAACGGTTGCTCTGGTGTTACGGACACCTTTCATGTTATTACCTTGGCAATCAGTAAGGTAAATAATCAGAATATTCGAGAGATTCTGAAGAGAGGAAACGTCTAAAACTTGCTAGAAAATATTATAAAATAATTTAATGAGTAGTTTTTCACTACAGATGCAAGGGAGACCAGTGTAGGTAACTTTCTTTCTAAAAATGGAGAAAAAATACCTATTTGAGCATTGAAAAAGCATATCAACATTAAATTCTTTTATTCACTTCAGTTTTATGTTACACTTACTAATCTAACATTAACCATACAATGTGCAACACTTTTATGGCACATCTGACTTTAAAAGCATTAAACTGTGGTTAACTTAAACCACACCGCGAGATTATTCTTGCCAAGGGAATACGTTATGGACTATATAAAGTTAACTCGTAATAGGAATGTGATAAAGATGAACATGGACGCTATAAATTTATTATATTTGCAATTATGATCTAATATTTAATGCAAAATTTGTCTAATGAAGCATGTTTATTAATATTAAAACCAAATATTGATTCTTCTTACAATTAATTTATAAGTGACTTTAAAGACTCGCAGCCGTTTGCACTGTAGACTGTTAAGCCGCCTTAAACTTGAGCCTTGCTTAGTCAATGACTGTTCGTGTCTCAAAACATAGTCTAAGAAAGGCTTAAGCCTAAGCCGGCTAAACAGACTACGGTGCGAACGGCCATTATTATCTTAGCGAAAGGTATTTTCTTGCAAATGTACTGAGTAGTGCCTCATATTATTATTCATTTCCTTTGCGGCATTACTTTGGATAAAATGACGCGCATGTTTTCGTTGTGGTATATAGTATTATGCGTTATTATGCAGGTGCATCAAAAGTGATTGAGAATTTTGCATGACTTATGTTACTTACATGTTGGCTTAAAAGGTTTTCCTGGCTTTCTTTTTGTAACATTTTCTAAACTATTACAGCGAGATTCACTGAAAAAGGTTTGTTGTACGGTTATTAAAAACTTAAGTTATTCTAATATTTCCACAATTTACTAGGTTTCCAAATAATTTTTATCCTGGAACTGGTTGCTATTTATAAACAGCGGCAATATTTGTTTTTAAATTTTTAGTTTTTGTTCACGATTTGTAAAGGGTTTGCGTTAAACTGTTTCTTTTTTAAAGACCTTTAACATGAGGTACCACACGGCATAGGATTGTATTAAAAAAGTTTGATTTGACCTCAGCTCCCTAGCATCACCCCTGAAGGGGGCTGAAAAAATTAAATTACCTAAAAAAGTAGATTTATTAACCAATAAAATACACCTAAAATTTGGTGTCTCTACCTTTACCAATGCCAAAGATATTGACCCATTCTAAGACTTTTCGGACACCCTGTGGGTATGCAAAATTTATGGAACTATGCATATATCGCCATTTTATTTATAATTTTACAAAAAGACCTAGAAATAAATTCCCAAACAGTACAAAACTTAGTTATCTACTTATTATTACACGCGTCAGTATAAATTAAAACCTTTATTGTTAAGATAATACAAGTTTAAAATTCAATTTTCGGAAAGCGTAAGTATTTTCCAAAATTGAAACACACGGTTTCCAAAAAATGACATTACGGCAAAGTTTCCTTTTGGAAAAAATATTTTTTCTAATTCCAAAAATTTTCTTTTCCAGCATTATTTGTTTCGTTTGTTGGCACGTCAATTACACCTGACCTATTGTATTCGACTTGAAAGGTTTGCATAATATCAAGCCATCTCGCTTGCACCGTTAATATGTTACGAATATGGTAAATATACATACGTTACAATAATAATGTAATAGGTTGTAATAATTTTGTCGAGGTTGATCTGATAATAACGTTAATTTATGTGGGGTAAATAGATGGGACAAATACGAGTATTATATTGCTGTTACGCGCCGTGCTTTTGTAGATATGGCATATTAATGCCGGTATAATATGAAATAATTAAGGAAAATCCATTGTTTCATACATTTATTTAAAACTTTGATTTTTGAAGCTTTATTAATAAATTAAATCAATATTTTATTAATACCCAAAGTTAATATCAAAAAATCACAGGGAATTTTTTTAAAGAGCATAGAAATTATGCTACGAAGCCACAAGAATTAACAACAATCAGAAGAGTAAGAGAGAGAGAGAGAGAGAGATCCGATGCCGACTACTATAAACTTGGCCGCGTGCGTTTAAAAAAAAAGCGGGGATACGTTCCTCCAATTTCTTCCAAATCCCGAGCGCCAAAAATCTGGCTATCGGACCTCCTTCTCTGTAACTGTAACCATTCTGATTGTTGTTTATTCTTGTGACGATCTAAGAGGATAAAAGGTAAGTGTAAGTTTTTAAGTCGAAGGTGGTAGAGGAATTCTTCCTCGGTCGAGGTGGTATCACCCCATACATCCTCCTAAAGGGCTGGTAAAATCCCTACGGTATATAGTACCTACTTAGACTTCGGTCTTCGTCGGCTGTCAGAAGATAAAAAAAAGTTCGATCTCCGCTCTTAATTATTGTGAAATTCGACCGACCTGAGCAACAGCGAATCTGGCCAAAGTCAAAATTCCATTTTCCAACAACGGTAGGTATTTTAGACAAACAGTATTTTTGAAATCTTGCTTTTTTAAAAAGTATCATTTTTAAATATTTTTGGGAAAAACATTTTGATCGTGCTCCCTTTGACTGCGAAAAAATTTCTTTTACTTTACTGATATTCGTAGTCTACCTGATAATTTTTCATCACGACATCCATAAAGATAGAAGCAAAAAAAATTGACTTGATATTGCCAACCCTTAATCTGCAACTAAGGCCTTCCAAAAGCAATCTTAAAAAGGTTGACACATTCCCATTTTTCAATGTTATCGCCAGATATGTATTCAAAATTCTTTTTAATATATTACCTTTTGTGTTAACTAGAAGCTTTTTATAAATTTGTTACTTCAAACAAATTTCTTTGTCTTTCCGAGATTATTTAATACAACTGAATATGACAAATAAGGTCTTTAATGGTATATTATCATAGACTAAATAATACATAGACGGACACTGGCGTGTACCACAAATGGACCAAAAAGCTGGTCTCCTTTGAGACATTTTGGGGTTTACTGTTTTATGGCTTAGGAGGGTATGGTTTCAGGGAAAGGGCTCTAGAGTCGTTTCAATCCTACTTGGTGGGTAGAAGTCAGAGGGTTCTCGTGGGTTCCGCGCTCTCCAAGAGCCATACAATGGGGAGGACCTCAGGGTTTAGTGTTGGAACCGGTTCTCTTCCTATTATATATTAATGACTTGAGGTGTGTTGACATTAGGATTGCCAACCCTCCCGATTTAGGCGGGATGCTCCCAATTTTCCAATAAATCTCCAGCTTCCTGACTAACATATTAAAACTCCCGCTTTTCGATTTTTTTATAGAAAATAATATATATTTATACTGCTAGCTGAGATATACTGATCAGTATACGTACTTCTCCTAAGTTTATATATTTGTTTTTGTTTATAGTAGTTTTGATTGGGTTTGATAACTTATTAATAGAGCAAAAAATATTTACCAATTTTCTTGGCACTCTGATGATGCTCTCACTTTAAAAGAAACCATGATATCATTATTGGCTAATCACTCCTTGAGAACTGTTCCAGTTCTAAGTTACTGGGTCTTATCATGACATTAAGTAGAAAACTAGCCTTCGGTTACTTTGCCATTAAAGTAGTTACTAACAAACTTGGTTCGTATATTGGAAAAACAGTCTACCACGCACTCATTGAATCCCATCTTCAATATGGAATTGGATTTTGGGGACTGTCTTGCTTGTTCTTTAGAAGCGCGCTGTGAGATTTGTTTATGGGGCTAGGCCGGGCGATTCATGTGGAACCTTAATTGGTAAAAAAATGTACTCACTTTGACATACTTATTTATATTGGAAACAGTATCCTTGGTATTTAAGAATAAAAAGTAACTTTGTGGCGGTGAATCTCCACTACATGACTCCTCAATGTCATAATCTACAATCTACGTTTACCAGTATCCACATTGACACTCACAAAAAAATCAACTATTTACGAGAGCACTAAGATATTTAATTATCTATTTAATAACATAAAGGGTCTGCCTTCACTGAAAGTGCTTAGAAAAATCTGTTAATAGAATGTTATATACGATATAACGGAATATTATTCTGACTTACTGTAAACTGTGCTCTTGCTTGGTTCTTGTTTTTGTTTTTTTTTTTTAGGTTTAGGAATTACACAGGTCAACATGGTTTTGTTCTAAGAAAGTGAAGGGTCATTTCCGAAGTAATTTTTCATGTAGAATCCGAATCCGGGGTCCGACTTGCTCTATTACGTCAGGATTTTCAGATATCCTAACCTAAAAGTGCAAAAATCGCGATTTTTGGCTATATTTGAAGTTATGTAGCATCATCATCTTCTTTTTTCTCAAAAAACAACCAATGGCACCTTAAAGTGTAAGTCTTTTTCTTTCAAATGCCGTTGAGTTTGCTCAAATAGCTTATGTCTGCATTGAGATATTTCATTTTGAAGTTTTCGAGTTTCGTCAATTTCGTTATTCTCAAAATTCAGATGATTCTGTAGTCCTTGACGTCCAAATTCGACACTTATCTTCAATTTTTAGTTTTCACATTTGTATCAAGTTTCTTTTTGCGACAATAGGTTCTTTAAAACTAAAATTTAATGTGCATCAAGTTTTACGACCCAAAACCAAGCCCCCTTCAAAGTACTTAAGGCTTGGTTTTGGGTCGTAAAACTTGATGCACATTAAATTTTAGTTTTAAAGAACCTATTGTCGCAAAAAAAAACTTGATACAAATGTGAAAACTAAAAATTGAAGATAAGTGTCGAATTTGGACGTCAGAGACTACAAAATCATCTGAATTTTGAGAATAACGAAATTGACGAAACTCGAAAACTTCAAAATGAAATATCTCAATGCAGACATAAGCTATTTGAGCAAACTCAACGGCATTTGAAAGAAAAAGACTTACACTTTAAGGTGCCATTGGTTGTTTTTTGAGAAAAAAGAAGATGATGATGCTACATAACTTCAAATATAGCCAAAAATCGCGATTTTTGCACTTTTAGGTTAGGATATCTGAAAATCCTGACGTAATAGAGCAAGTCGGACCCCGGATTCGGATTCTACATGAACAAAATTACTTCGGAAATGACCCTTCACTTTCTTAGAACAATTCAAACATCTTTTTTTGCAGACCTGTGTTATCAATTTACCGCTTTGTCAACAAGAACGTTCTTTGGAATAAAGAATATTTGACATTGACTTTTACTGAGTGATTTACTTAAATAGACACATATTTAACTTATATAACATGTGTAAATTTGTAGGGTTTTATTTCCCTTTAATAAGCAATAATACTGTCGTAATTAGTTTCAACAATACATTATTGTTCATGTAAAGGCTAAAATATAGGTTGTATAATAATATAATGGGCGGTAATAACTTTGTCAGTATTGATCAGATAATATCCCTGAGTTATGTAGGGAAAATATATAGGGGCAAACAGGCATATTATAGTGCCAGAACACAATGATATATCCGCAGCTATGACATATTGACGCATTAATTATTAGGGTAATAATAAATGGGACGTATTAGAGTCCCAGCCCAGCATGTAATGTTTATCATTAAAAAAATACGATAAGCTGCCAATATTAAACATTAGACGGATTCGCTTTTAATTTAGTGTAGCACACTCAAAACTGAGCGAAGATAGACCGCGGTTGGGGGCCTATTTCAGGCCCAATAGGCCTACACGGAAATTACTTGTTTTGGGTTGTCTTAACTTTGCAGATACTTAAGTAGATATAGAGTGTTTTTATTTAAAATCTTCATATGGAGAAAAGAATCCTGTAGTTAAGAATAAGAGAATGTGTAGTGGTATATCGCGTACTTGAACAATTGTATATCCCTAAGATATACCAAGAGTTGAATACTATTATGCAAATCCAGATCTATGCATCTATCCTTTTCCCAAGATCTTCAGTTAATCTTAGACTGGGTTGCCAAAAAGCTTGTTTGGTTTAACGCCTCCAGAACTCAATGTTGCTCTCTGTCATGCAAAAAATCCGGCAAACGCCGATTAAAAATACATAATATCTACTACAGATACTGCAGACGAAACCCAAAATTGTATTGATTTAAGTCAATCCAAAAAAACGTCCAACGAAAAGTCATCTAGGTGTTGAGATAAAAGAAGTGATTTTAAATATTTATAAGGGAGAACTGGAAGAGCATCCATTTTTTTAGGACAAAATAATACAAAGTGCCGCAAAAAAGTTGTATGTGGAGCATCTGTATTTAACGTGATTGGAGAATACAAGCTTTAATTTAATGTTTTGCGAATAATCTCAGTTAGAACATATTTGTTGGCTTTTACGCAAAAATTACTAAAGATATAACAATTACAAAAGACAAAAAGAAAAAATGCTATGTCGTTAGTATTGGAAGAACTTTATCTGTTCCTACCGAAATATACATAACATAAAAATTTACTCTTCCTCGCGCAATCACTCTGCCCACCAATCCATAGTTTGTATGTTTCACGATATAGTACTTTTCACATCCCTATACACTGACAATAATTTAGCAAATATTGCGAAAATAATTTTTTAACGATGCAGCCCTGTTCAATATCACTTGCATGTGGAGTGAATTTGTTTCGATCCTATCTATCTTGGAGGTAAATAGTCTTTAGTAGTAGTGCTTTAATATTTAATATCAACTAATATATTCTGTATTCTGTGTGTAAGTAGTATAATAAGGAGAATTTCAAAGCGATGAAAGCTACTGTTAGCGTTACATGTAGGAGTATCAAAGGCAATAGAAATCAATTATCCTAATAACTACTAGTTATATTTATTAATCACTATAAAGGGATGTTATATAAAGTATTAAGTTAAAAAAACTAAATATATCAATCTACTTAAACATTAGAGATTGTGTGAATTACTAAAAGCAGTATCCAGCGTCTATATCTGCTATATTGGTTAAAACATAATTTGGTTATTTAAAATTAATTTACAGTATAAGGACTGATCTAATTACAATTAATTGTAGTTTCTATACATATATATATATATATATATATATATATATATATATATATATATATATATATATATATATATATATATATATATATATATATATATATATATATATATATATATATATATATATATATATATATATATATATATATATATATATATATATATATATATATATATATATATATATATATATATATATATATAATATATACATACAATATATACATACATAGAGCGAACATTTCAAATTTAGAAGAAAATGATATATCGTACTTTACCTAATTATGTTACATGTTTTGCTAAAAGGAAAAAAATTTTCTCCGGCTCAGTTCAGGAGATTGTCAGTTGCGGAGAAACGTCAAAGGGGAATTGTTTTTATATTTTAACAGAAGTAAACATCAAACAAGAGAAAATCAAGAAAATAGTCTCTTAAATTACCTTCAATTAAGACCCTATTTTCGTAGTTAAAATTATCTAAATTTAGTTTATTTTGTTTTGTTTAAATTGTATTTTGGTCCTGTCTACGTTAACTTCATTATTTCATTTTTCGGTTTTTAAGTTTTTCTTATAATATTTGTTTTGGCTTCTTCTCCTCCACAGAACTAAATTAGTATAGTCTTTGAAATTTACAGTGATTTTCCTTTATTCTGACTTAGATAATTGTTTGGACTTCGTGTCCTAATTGACGTCCCTGGACTCGGACCGAAGAGGTCCAATTTAATATATTTAGTGAAATATTGGTGGGAAATACCCAGAAATAATCATCAAACAATTATGAATTCACCCAATAATTACAGAGCCTTTCTGCGTATATCGTTGCTATGCAATTAAGTTTATGTTATTGACTATTTTGTTGTCAATATAGACGTCAAAGCGAAAATACCAAGGTTATTCGACTTTTATTACGAGGATCTAGGGAACCCGTTCGCTTCTTGATGCAAAGATTTCACGCACGCGTAAAGTAGTAAATATGTAACCAACGAAACACTTCTTGTGTTTATGTGGTTGTATAACCGCGTTGGGATTGTTAAGCAAGAATTCAGTTCTAAAAAGCTTAATGCATATTTTAATGTCAAAGAAATAACGCGTGTGAAAAGTGCTATTTTCAACACTAGTTGCACAATATACTATTTTTATTTTATTATATTTATTTATTAAATACCGTTCTCGGACAGGTTTGCTCAGTTTTAGGTTTCATCTGTATCTTTTTTAAATTTTTTATCTATCATTGTTGAGTTTTTTACTGCGACTGCACGATTCCTGTTGGTATAAAATTTTACCAACACCGCATACAACAATACCGACTCAAAGGCAAACTGACATTTTATTAAATAAGATACTGATGAAACAGGAGCAAACCTGTCCGAGAACGTATTGCACAACTGACTTGATTATGCAATTTTTATTTCTGCACCTTTTGGAGCCGATCTGGGTTAGCTTTTATCTATTATTTTTAGTATACTTATAATTCGTGTGATTTTGAACCTCAGGCTCACAGCACAAACAAACGAACAACCAACACAAGTCAAATGGCAAGCTGCCTGCTGTCAAGCGAAACCAATCAAAGATAGCATGCGCCAAAGCCTTTGCATCAAGAAGCGAACGGGTTCCCTAGCTCCTTGACTTTTATTCAGCTTTTAAGTAAAAAATGGAGATCAAGGAAGAAATTGAAGAGAATGTGATTGATGGAGTACCGGAAGACATTCTCGAAGAAGCCAAGAATGTGAACGTTGAACTGTTACCAGAAAAATCGAAATACCGTTATGCCAAAGAATTGGAAATATTTAGTAAATCGTGGGCAAAAAAAAAACAAATACAAGGAACTGTTCTTTTACGATTAATATTGTTAATAAGAAAGAAAAATAATATAAGTTTGAATTTTACATTGCACTAGTTTCCGCTCGCAACTTATGATAGGTGATAATAGTGTACTTTTGATGTCACGATTATGAATACATGAAACATGAGTTATGTTAGGTTAGGATAGTTATATCTAGAGACGAGATTTCAATACTATATGGCCCAAAAATTGGGGTCGGACTCAGGTAACTGATAGCAAAGTTAAATGAAATGAAATTAATATTAGATTTTGTCAGGTTGTATTTATGAATTATTGTTCCTAAAATATGAAAAAATGAATCAACTTTACAAAAGGAAGAGCACTGAAATAATATGGTTACGATTTTATTTTATTAATGCGGTTAATGACCAACTTAATTTTGTTCATTTTTATATATTTTCTTCTTTTTATAGTGGACCTATTCTTCCCCCTCCCTTCATTTTATCTCCCTTTCTTTGAATTTGTAATTACCATGTTATGTTAGAGTCTCTGTCTTCAATAGCCCCAAAAATTACATATTAGTTAACATTTTTGAAGAAATTCCCAGTCGCCCCTTTACCCCCTACCCCCGTCGTTAATTTTTATAACGTCCGTTACAAGAATTAGCTTTTCTGACCTCAACAATCCCGAAAATGTCATATTAGATAACATTGTTGGAGAAATTGCCAATCGCCATTTTTTAATTTTCTTAACAACTACCTATATTACACAAAATTATATTTTTT
This sequence comes from Philopedon plagiatum, assembly GCA_963971165.1. Taxonomy (NCBI): domain Eukaryota; kingdom Metazoa; phylum Arthropoda; class Insecta; order Coleoptera; family Curculionidae; genus Philopedon; species Philopedon plagiatum. Next base: position 82,999,012 of record OZ020195.1, read on the forward strand.
GACCTTAATCATCTCGAAAATGCATGACAACATTTTTGGAAAGATTGCCAATCGCTCCTCTTTCCCCCTCCTCGATATTTTTTTACTACCTGGTAGTCATTATATAAAATTGGATTTTCTGACCTTCATAACCCCGAAAATAACACGTTATATAACGTTTTTGATCAAATTTCCAGTCGCTTCTTTTTATTCCCCTAGATCCTCCGCTTCCCGTCGTTCGGGCAACTGCAGGCGCGTGCGGAAAAGTACCACTTTTCGCACTTGTTAGGTAAATAGCTATTAAAATAATACTAATACAAGTCAATTTCTTTACTACACTTACAGAAAAAAAACGAAAATAATTTTCTTTAAAAGAGTTAAATTTTTAACAGTTTTTTTTACTCTTAAGGTATTTTAATCAAATCTTCGACAACTACTACTTAAATTGGTTAAGAATATCACGTGTTTTCGAATACTATAAAAAAATATAAGCTACTTATACGCTGGTTGGGAGACATTTTTTTAAATTCGATTTTTTAAGATGCAGACATTAAGGCGATTCCTAACTGATAATGTTAATAATTAAAAAGACAATACAAAAACCTATCGGAAAATTATTCCACCATTCGGTTGCTCCACAGTGTGTATAAGGGTATGTTCCGAAAGTAACCATCTTGATGATTTTGTGTCCCATATATGACCAGAGACAGATTGGTTCCTGAAAAAAAGGAATTCTTCTGTCAATCATACTGGTAAGTATTGTTTTCTGCTTAAAGTTATTATTTGACTTTCCTTTTAAAATAGATTACCAATATTTTTTTGAACTCAGAAAGCGCATGATATTCTGGATAAATTAACATCCAATGCTCTTTTGGCTAAATTAATTTTTAAAAAATTCTGCAGAAAAAAGTTTCAAGTACAACTGAAACATAACATGTGGTAAAAAAACAAGTAAGAAGCCCTCTATTAATATCCAACAAACTTTTAGCTAAATTAATTTTCTAAAAATACTACAAGAATATTGTAAAATAAGAAATAAAAAACTTTTTGTCAATATCAAACACATTTGGCTAAATTAGGAAATACAAAAAAAAAACTACAAGAATATAATAATACTACATATTATTAGGTTTCAAGTACACCTGAAACATGAATTGTGGCAAAAAAACAAATAAAAAAACTTTTGTAAATATCAAACACTTTTGGCTAAATTGGGTAATATAAAAAAAATCTACAAGAATATAATAACACAACATATTATTAGGTTTCAAGTACACCTGAAACATGAAGTGTGGCAAAAAAAAACAAATAAAGCACTTTTTGTAAATATTCAATGCTAAATTAATTAAAAAAAAATACTACAATAATAAGACACAAAGTATTAAGGGGTAAGATATGACCCGTGGTAAAAAAAGACAAATTTAATAAGAACCTCATATCAATACTTTTCAGTTTATTCTTAATGGGATATTTAATATTATAAAAGAGATGTTTTTTGGGGTAAGAGTTTGTTGGTTTAAAACATACACAGCGAAATATTCAAGAGCTTATGGGTTAAAAATAATATTAAGAGCAGTGTCTTCATTTTGTGCTGATATTTTTTTATGATTGATATTGACACATGATCTACCAAGGGACTGAAGTCTAGCATTTAATTTTAAGCGTAACAGTATCACGAAGAAATAAAAATAGCTTTAATTATGTCTCTTACGCTATTTTTGCACTCTGTATCATTGTCAATCTTCAGCGATTATTATAGTTAATTAAAAAGTATCGCCAAAACGTAAAATAGATTGTTTTTATAACAACGCGAATCGGTAAATATTTAAATAATTTTTTAATAATAATAAGCTTGATATCTCCCCTCAAAAAAATGAACTACTGCGCATCACTGGTTATAATCACATGACCATTTAAAAAAATAGCTAGGTTATTGTGTTGCCAAGTCTCTCGACAATAATTTTAGTCAACAAGTTGAAAGAAATAGCATTTTTTACCTTTAATAAAGGAAATCCTACTAAATCTTCCAGAATTCTCAATTTCAGAAAGTTAAAATATTCATTGACTTACCTATTCCTTATGCCAATCCACCCGTATGGGTGTAAAATATTATAGCACAAATAAAACAATCGAGAGAACAGCTGTTGAAACCAGAACTAATACAAAACCAAACACCCAGAAATGTTGTGTTTTACTAACTTATAACGCAAAACACTAACAGCCAGATTCTCTAATGCTGTCAGGTCTTATTTGACAACCAAAAGTTTTAAACTGACAACTGTGAGAATAAGACAACTAAATTTTATACTATGAATTTATTTCGGAGCTTTTTCGCAAATTTATAAAGAAAAGGGCAATTTTAGTGCGCACTTTCGACAATAGTAGAACTAAATTCACTCTAGCAACCCATTCCAAGATGAAAATCATTTGGAAACCAAGCAAATCGCTGAAATATTCGAATAATTCGTAAGTTTTTAATGATATCTTATTAACAACGACAGGACAAAAACTTGTCAAAATATAACTGATCAACTAGAAGATCGTAATTTAAACCAGTACTAAATCTTAAACCTTCTCAGTGAATCTGGACGTAAGAGCATACTATATTGTGTTAATACTAATAACACTAATAAAGGGCTAAAAATTATTTTCTTTCACTAATTATAAACAGAAAATAAACATTATTTTGTGCTTAACAGGATAATGTGTCTTTTTTGATAAAATTGTTTGCTGTAATAAAGGAATATTGGTTAAAATTTTTTAATACTGTGTAGTTGTGCTCAATTAGTGTGATAGCAAATTATGTGACTCTGGTGCGACCACCGGACTGGATATGTTGGTAAATTATGAGAGGCTGGGAGGCCATCGAGATGGATGTTTGCGTTTTGATTTTTAACCTTTTTCAAAGGAGGAAAGTTTAAGCTAGTAGAAATAATGCTCAATGTTCATGTAATTAATCTCATAATAACGTAATAGGCCAGACATAAATCTTTTTGGTAACGGTATATCAGAGCCTGTTTTGGTCTGCTTACAATGTTAACCTAATTTCACGAGTGTATGATCCATATTTTCTCATACTAAGTAAAAAAATTGCTATTAAATTAACATATACATTTTTAGTAAAATGCGTTTTTGGAATTAAAAATACTTTGGATTATTTCAGTTTTCACTAAAACTGCTAAAAAAATGAGATGTTTAGGTAATATTACCTTGACATCTCATTTTTTTGTAGCCTTAGTGAAAACTGGCGGTAATATTGGAAACTCAAGATAATATTACATTGATATCTCATCTTTTTAGCAGCTGTAGTGAAAACTGAAATAATCCAAAGTATTTTTAATTCCAAAAACGTATTTTACTAAAAATGTATAATATTTAGGTTTGGCTATGCCGCGGCTGGATCGTTTGTTTCCCATTGATTTTTAAAGTTTTTTATTTAACTAAAATCATTTTTTTATTGTTTATAAGTTTTAGCCCCCTCATTACAAACTATTATCTGAAATAATATGGTCTTTAGAAAATTATTAAACCAGTATTTCATAGTATGGAAGATATCTGAAAGGGAAATACAAATAACATTTCCCGTTAATAACAGTTAACTAACCTGTTTTCCGTTTATAATAAGAAAAGTTTGGAATCTTGCTGAAACTTTTAGACAACCGAATTTCAGACCATTATTGAATCGAATAAATTTTATTGACTCACCGGGAAAAGATGTTTTAACAAAGTTTATAAAACATTCCCTAAAGTTTCGATAAGTTTTCTTGGTCTACAATTGATTGGTAAGGGAAACTGAGCAAACCTGAATAAACTAGTAAGTTTGGGGTATAATTTTTATAGTCGGGCCATAAAGTTTACAATTAACAATACTGTTTATATTAAAAATAAAATTGATTGAAAATTTCTCTACATAATTGTTTTATTATGATATATATACAGGGTGTTACAAAAGATGTTAAGAAATTTTAAGGGAAGCTTCTACATTTAAAAATATGAAAATAAGTTTATATAAACATTGATCCTTAAACGCTTCTTTTTCGATATAGAGAGTGTTAAATATTTTCTTTTTTAAATGTTTCTTTTTATTTCTCGAAAATGCGTTAAGATATTGACATGAATTTTGGGACACGCCAGTATGTAATCAAGGGGTACCCTTACGTGGAAAAATGTATTTTCTAAAGTATTTGCATCAATGGCGTGCGTGCTGGTAAGTATTAATTTTTTGTGAAAAAAATATCAAGCCCTATAAATTCTGCGTGAAAGGTGTCTCTTGAGTTTTTTGTTCTGATGCACCGTTTTCGAGATAAAAATTTATTTATTTCTTACAATAAAACAACTAATGAAAATGATCTTTTTATAAATATTTTTTGTTCAGGAAACGGTGCTTTTTGATTTGTTTATAGTAGATGCTGGAAATGGCTCCTCCGTGATTCAATATATGCTCTAAATCGTCTTCGCATAGTTCTCCTAACTCTTCGGAATACTTGAGGTGTGAAAATATTAAACACCCTGTATCTAGAAAAAGTAGCGTTTGAGGATCCGTGTTTATATAAACTTATTTTAAAATTTTTAGGTGTAGAATCTTCCCTTAATTTCTTCATATCTTTTTGAAACACCCTGTATATATATATATATACAAACTCCAAAATTTTCAGCAGATTTGAAGTACCATGAAATCAAAATTTTAACACAAAAAATTTATTTGATCAAAAATGTTGCTTAAATTGGGTGAATGTAATTTAGTTGGGCATACATTTCTTATGCTGAAAAATAACCAGTTGCACAAATCTTTTAATTTGGTGTGAACTAATTTGGTTTTAAAAATAAAAGATAGTCAGTTTCAATGTTTAAATGACAATTGACACTACAATCCCCTTGGAAATGTGTGCTTTTTTCATTTGTTTTTAAGACAGGGAGGACTTAGCACTCAATTAATCTAATCTCACAATATGGTGGGACTGGTAAAATATCGAAATCGAAAGTTTCATTCCACATACCCGCAAGAAACATAAACTCCACCCTCAAAAGCCATGATCCTCCAAGGCCTGTGATAAAGCCAGGATAAAAAAAGTCCAAGCTCACAAAAGTTATCTTCAAAATCCTACACCCAAAAATCGTCAAATTTTCACCGAGGCAAGAAATCAATACAATAAAACTATCTTAAAGTCCAAAAATACTTTTAACAACCCCATAAAAGATAAAGTGCTTTCCTGTCCAACAGCAGAAAATCTTTCTGGTCACTTGCCAAAACATTAATCAAAACTTCTGTAGAATCACTTTTCCTCCCCTGACCTCTGACAACGAAATTATCTCCACCTCTAAAGGGAAAGCTGAACTATTTGCCAAACAATTCGCTGCCAACTCCACCCTTATTCCTCCAGCCAATTTCGCTATTCCAACCGCTACCTCTGTACCCCACAAAAAGTCCAACATAATACTTAAAGTAATACAAGTTCAAAAAATCCTTCTATCCCTTGACACCAAAAAGTCCTTCGGTCTCGATGGTATACCCGAAATGGTTCTACAAAAATGAGCTCCAGAACTTGCACCCATTCTAACTCGTCTTTTCCAGATCTTTACTTCTATTGACTGGCCTGTCAATATGAGAAACGACTTATACATAACATGGAATTTAGTAAACTGCCCATTCGTGATCACAATTATTTAGAATCGCCGGGCATTATGTATATTTCCCATTGTAACCAGCTGATTTATACCGTTTGTAAAGGCACTTTACCCTCCTTATCTGATTCCTTCGCTAACAATAAGGTGTACTTAAGCGTTACTACCTGCCTACCAAACAGACCTAATGCAAAATATTTCAAATTCATAGATCCACAAAGTTAATCCAAACCAAAACTTTTATTAAACCCTTCAAAAGCGCTACTGTAATATTGTTAACCAAACTAAAGCCCTCTCTCGCAAATATTTATATTTCATTTATATTTATAAAGTATTTTAAAGTCCCGCTAAAAATGAATATATTCCCACAAAAAGTTTCGTAAATCTTTCATGGGCTTTTTTAACGGTTTTGTGATTTTATTTCGGGAAAAATTGTAAAGCTTCTGACCTCGCCGAGGATTTACTTATTTTCATTTTTATTGTTCGGGCTTATATTTTAATATAAAATAAACCGTCGGTGCCGGTTCCGAATTTACCTGTATATTATGAGGCATAAAACGGTTACCGTATAAAATATTAACCTGGAAAAAAATTAATAGGTTCATAAAATCTTTGGCTGGTCTGTATCTTCTCTACGATTAAGTTACAAATATATGTTCTGATATTTCTTGGGTTTGTCCGTATATTTAGAGACCATTATTTACATTTTTAAGCGACCAGAGATTCCAGGGATATAACCGGAGAGTTACTGAACCCTCTTAGTAGCGGAATTTGCAAAAAGCTAAAGATTTGTATATTTACGATTGAAGAGTAACCATAATTAAAAATCACGACCTGGCAAGTCTCCCACGGTCACGTCATCAACCCCTATATTTTTGAAAATGTAAAGAAATAAATTAATAGTTTAAATTTATCACTTAATAGTGAAATTCTTTAATGTCGAAAAATTAATGTACTCTTTGTTCCGTCCTAATTTTTGTTTTAAATTATTTTTCTGACTATTGACCTCTAACTTAAGACTGGATTTAAGGTGCGTGGGGGTGCGGAAGTAGGAGAAATTTATTCTTTGTGTTTTAGGTGTCATAAAGCGGTTTGCCCGACTACATCTGTTAGATTACTTAAAAAGAAAATTTTTCCTTTCCGAGGGTTTAACAGTAAATGCCAGAAGGCAACTTATTTACCGATGTTAGGTCCAAAATATTTGACTGAACGGAAAAGAGGATAGAAAAAGAAGTATAATTTTTTTGGAAAAAAATTATAGATAATCGTGGCGATGCTATTGCTACACCAAAAGCATCTCGTGATCATCATAATAACTATTTTAGTTCATTAAGCATCAGATCAAAACAAAGATACTGTAAAATATTAGGTACACGTCATGATTTAAAATACAACACACGAAAACTAACTCGAAAAAAGATTTTGGAGGACCTATTTCATATTGTTGTAATATCGTCAAAAAGTAATGGGTCTCATTCAGATACCTCAAATAACCTTAAGTTGTGAGGAATCCGTTTCAGATGAATAAACCTTATAGTGATGTGGACATTAATAAAAAATTATAAAATTTAGAATGGCGGTGTGCTTAAGTTTCTATAGCTTCCAGATCTTTTTTTGTTTCAACTTTATAAGTTCTAAACCATAGCCTTAAATGTAAGTTTTCAAAATTTTTGAAATACATATAATTGTCATCTAAATTCCGATTGGCGGCATCTTAAAAGATGAATTTCCGTAACCTATTGAGAGCAATGGGTGTACACGCTGATCCAAATTAAGTGTCCATCATTGGTAACTTTGTTATTATTAAACATACAAGGTTGTTTAAATTAGCAAACTAGTACTATTCTTAACCCTTTCTTAAAATAAAAGAACGCAAAAACCATTAAGCATCGTGTTCCTATTTATTATTACTTGGCAACGTTTGACTTTCGACCTTGTGCTGTGCTGTGATGTATGCCCTAGATAAAATTTCTGAATAACCATGCTCTTTTTTCGCATTGAAGAACTTTTTATGAAGATGTACTTCTTTGTGAAGGCGATATTAAAAAATTAATTTTATTCTTGGGACCTCCTGTATGTTCCAAACCTAATAAGATTAACATAAAAAGATTAACTCTAGTACGTTTGCAGTGGCAGTTTACCTTTAAATAAAGATTTTATGTCTTTTTAGCTTCACGTGGATTAGGACTTTTATATTTTTTGAGTCACCCTGTATGTACTAGATGAAAGTTGTGAATGGCAATGCTATTTTCTTACGATGCAGAAATTTTTATAAAGAAACATTTTTTTCTTTTAACACAGTTAGATAATAAAATACTTGTTTTGAATGCAAGAAACTACCAGGAAGAAGGAAACGTTTTCTTTAGTTAGGATCGTCACCTGCAGAGCGGTTTCGAACTCTTTAGTTCTCATCAGTACAGGATAGACGAACATACCTACCTTCCGAAAAAGTATTGTATAAGGAATTTTCAGATGGTTTAGAGAACCTCAGAGATTCTCAATTTTACATATTTATATGTACCCCTGACAAGTAGACTTCATTCATATTTTTAAAATTTTACTTTACGGTAACCTCTACTCCGACTGTATGAAACTGCTAATGGATGGCACTATCTGTGTCGTACTGCTTATGTAGTTCGACATTGTATCTTTAAGGATTTACTTTTTCGGAAGGCAGGTATGTTCGTCTATCCTGTACTGATGAGAACTAAAAAGTTCGAAAGCGGTCTGCAGGTGACGACCAGTGTTGCCATTAGTAGCGATAAATCGCGAAAATAGCGACTTTTTGTCGTAGTAGTCTATTTTTGGCGGCTTCTTGGATTTTAGGGAAATAAATTAATACTCAAATAAATATTTAAATATACATATACAATAAATTTAAAATTGTTATTAAAAATCACTGATTTATTTTTACGACGCCACTACTCATTATGGCGATTTCGTGTGGCATGCAATTTTGCACTGAAAATTTCATGGTGGTTGTTAAATCCAAATTTAAAGAGTCACTAACCCCTTCAGCTAAAAGTATTGCTGCGCAGCTGCCTTAAATAAATTCCTCTAAAACTTCGCTAAAACATCTTTGTCTGTAAGTCAATAAAATTTATTCGTTCAATAATGGCTTTAAATTCGGTTGTCTAAAAGTTTTAGAAGTGTTTTCCAACTTTTCTTATTTAAACGGGAAACAGGTTGGTAAGTTGCAATCCGAGAAGAACTTCTTTAGGGATTTTATTTTAACTGTGATAATTGGACAATCTTATAATTTCTGAGAAAACATTAAGACCTAAATATATAATTAACGCCATAGTTACAGACTGCTAATAGTTATTTATTAGGCAAGTGAGTCGTGGAAGTATCGGTAGAAAAGGTATAAATCATCAACATCCCGACTGGGATTGTCTTCGGAACTTCTTCTCTGCTTCCCTTGGAATCCTGTCTCTTCTTTCACTGCCGATCCCTCCTAAATTTGCTCGCATATCACAGTTATCATGCAAGCAGGTTTAGAGGTATACCTCTAAAGGGAAAGCTGAACTATTTGCCAAACAATACGCTGCCAATTCCGCCCTAATCCCGCTCGCCAATATCGCTCTGCCAACCGCTACGTCTGTACCCCACAAAATACTCGACATAATACTTAAGGGGAAACAAGTTCAAAAAATTCTTCTAACCTTTGACACCAAGAAGTCCTCCGGTGTGGATGGCATACCAGCAATTCTTCTAAAAGAAAATGAGCACCAGAACTTGCACCCATCTTATCTCGTCTTTTCCAGATCTCTTACGACAAGGGTATCTTCCCAGATAGCTGGAAAACCTCGTGTGGATTCTGTCCCGAAGGAAGGTTCCAAGTCCCTTCCATCCAATTTCAGACATATCTCTCTTCTCTCTGTTGTCAGCAAAGTTATGGAGAAAGCGATCAACTTTCAAATTCTAAAATATCTAGAAAACACAAAATCATCCATGACACATAGTATGGATTTCGTCACCAAAGATCCACAACTAATCTCCTTAGCTTTGTCACACATAACTGGAGCAAGCCTTTTGAATTTCTTGTCAAATCTCAGATTGTTGCTTTTGATATTTCCAAGGTCTTTCACCAAGTGTGGCATGCCTCACTCCTCAACAAACTACCTTCTTACGGGCTTCCTACCAAACCATGTACCTGGATCGGTAGCTTCCTCTTTAATCGGCGCATATCTGTCGTGGTAGAAGGTCACTCATCTAACTTCCATCCTATCAATGCTGGCGTTTCCCAAGGTTCAGTCCTGACACCAACCCTATTTCTTCTTCACATTAATGACCTGCTCTCTGCAACCACCAATCCCATCCACAGTTATGCTGACGATAGTACGCTTCATTCCAATATTCATTTTTCCAGACAAGTCTTGAATTAAGACGCAGATATATACAGCTATCCCTTTCCCAAGATCTTCAATTAATCTGAAACTGGGGTACCAAGAACGCAAAAAATCTGGCAACGCTTACCCCATCCACATGAATGGCCAAGCCCTACAGAACAATGAAACGTTGTTCGTATCGCTTTCGAACATGATCTCAGCTGGCACAAACACATTACTTCAGTAGTAGCCACATCGGCAGCTAAAAAGCTTGCTTTTCTCTTTCGAGTCCAAAAATACTGCACCCCCTTCCAACTTATACACTCTCTACTCGTATGTTTCCCAAATAACACCTAACCTAGAGTACTGTTCCCACATCTTCGACACTGAACATCCTTGATTCTATCCAAAAGAGAGTCATTCGACTTATCAATGACCCAGTCCTTACAAGGAAACTCCCTTATCCCGCTCATCGCCACGGTGTTGGGGATTTATCCCTCTTCTGCCGGTACTTCCACGGATTTTGCTCTGAAGAACTTGCCTGTATTATTCCCCTCTTGACTTGAACAACACGAGGCGCGTTACGTATGCATCCATTTACTGTCCAGCTACAAAAGCCTAGAAAAGACCACCTCTTTCGCTCACTCATACCTAAGGTCTCCAGATTATGGAACAAATTTCCTGCAAATGTCTTCCCGTCCGGTCCTAACGTCCAGTCCTTTAAATCCCGTGTCAATAGACTATATTTCCCTTCTCTTCAGACGCCCACGGTACGTTAGTACTTAGGCTTGAAGTCTACGTGGGATGTCTTCGATAAAAAAAAAATAATACACTATAGAAATGGAAAAAATACTTTTGAAACATTTTCGTAAATCCGTATTAACGTAAAAAATATTATAAACTGTGCACACAGAACCGTTCTAAATATACTTTTAATTAAGAAATCCACGGTGTATCGCCTAAACCGAAATATTTTTTAATAAAGCAACAAAATTACACCTCTTAGGTAATAAAGCCGGTCAATAAACTTCTGAATGTGTAGGGGATTCCTAAAATTTCTTTAATATGAAATTTTGTGACTGCGACGCCTATATCCAAAAAAACTGTTTATGCATGAAAAATGACATAAACCAACAGCTGCTTGCTTCTCCGTCTTCATAAATCCTTGTTTTTTTATATATTATATGAAAACGTTTTAAGGAAAATGCTTTTCCTTTTGATGGTAGGCACCATGTGCAAGACCCTAAGAAAATTTTAAGGAGATTTATTGTGTGTAAAATTTTGCGCATGAAAAATTACCGTTATTTGAGTTTTAAAAGTGTTTTCGCTTAAATAAAAGGGGCAGTTAGATTTACTTTTACGACCTGTTTGTAAAATGATTCTTACTTCTTAGTAGAGATGGGTTTCGCGAATATTTCGATAATAGCATATCATCACATTCCACTAAGAATGTTTTTTTTATCTTCTGAAAGCCCACGAAGACCGAAACCTTAGTAATATGTACCCTGGGTGTACTGGAGAAGTCCGACTCACACATCCAGAGCTGGAAACATCCGTAGGGATTTCACTTTAAGAGGATCAGGGCCGGACCCTAGGCCAGGCGACTGCCTGGGGTGTCAACATTTAGGGACACCAAAAGCACTCAAAAATAAAGTATCTAAAAAATCAAAAATGATGCCATGTACAGGGTGGCATTGCGCATTATTATTAGATACCAAAATTAAAGATCTAGTATTCAGAAGGAAACGTCAAGATTTTTAAAAGCCCTGTAACAATAATAGACAAGTTTTTGGACATTTTTTCTTAAGACCCGCGCGGAGTAAGATCTAAGAGGTTTTTTTACCCCAATATAAAAAGGAGTCAGACTTAAAACAATGCATTATTTGCAATTAAAAATTACAGTAAAAACAGAATTTTCTTGTTTTTTTTTTCTTACAAATTCTATTTTTAACCGACATTATTCCACACTATTTTCCTTGTTTAGTGATTCTTTTTGTCCGTTAATTATCTAAGAATACCTCTCACTAATTTAAATCGCTTATTTTTTTGTTAAAGTTATAAATAAATAGGTTTATTTGCATCGGGGACATGCAAAATTTGAAAATTTTTGCATTTTCGAAGATTGCCATAAAAACAAAGAATTGCAGTTTATTTACTCCAAATTATTAAGATCTGATTTGTCAAAATTTCGCAAAAATACCAGTTTTTGTTGCAAAATTGAAAGGTTCCTGGACCGACTTCGGCTTGAAATATACCTGAATAAGATTTAGATAACCTTCTATTTTATGTGCAGGGATATGTTATTAGATGAGTTACGCATTAAATGCCATTTTATTGATTTTTCGATGACCCTACAACACTCGCCATGTACTTATTATGAGTGATAAAAATATTTTTGACGACACAGTCAATGGAATCACATTGTACAAGTTTCGAAATTCACGGGAAAATTTGCAGAACAAAATCGTTTTTTTGTTATTAATAAAGGCCAGAATAATTAGATATCAGCAACCGCCATAAACATTAAATTTATGTAGAGAATATAAAAAAAAATTTCAGATTTATTTGGGTTATATGTATATTCCCTATTTTTACATGTTCACAATTTTTGAAAGTACGATTGTTAAGCGATAAAACTTTCTTGAATGTGGCTTAGAAAAAATGTTAAACGAGAACAATTTACTTTTGTCATGAAAGACTATTGAAATAACCTTTATAAGGTTGGTTAAGGTTACGTAAGAATTTTATTCCCATCAATATGTTAATTTAATATTCAAAGTATAATTTTAAATAAATATTATTTGGTAACAAAATACCTTTTAAGGGCGATATTTTTCTACTTTTCTATTCGTTATTTCAGGTACATACATAAATATGCAAAGTAAACAAGACTCGATCGAGTCTTTTGTTTCTGCAAGTGCTGCCATATTATTTTAGCCCTAGGTGATATTTTAAAGTAAAAAGTTCTTTTTCAGTGAATAAGTAAATGTAACGGTAACAATATACGAAAGTGATGTTCTCATAATTTTTCTCTCTCTCTCTCTCTCTATTAAAATGTAAAGATCGTCGACTTTGTAAATGATTAATATAACAATGCAACTTCTCAAGATCTACAAATGTTACTATTTTTTATAAATACTAATATTTTTTTGAATTTTCTTTTCGAAAAACACATATGGAAAATCCATGTTTTAAAGCTTTTTTTCAAAACCGCTTTTTCTGAATATCGGAAATATCTTGAATACTGATATGATATTGTAATACAAGTAATTTCGTGATGGTTTTTATGTGTGATTATGTGAATAGCCTGACAGCTTTTAGAGCTTTAAATTTCACATTATGCTGAGCCCTAGGAAACTGCCAAATATTTGTTTTTTTCTGTTTTTAAGGGAAATTTTATTGGTTTTAGAGAGTCGGTGCACAGAGGTAAATATATTTGAGTCAAAACCTATACTATCGGTCTGAAAAAGCAAATATATTGTTTGCTTATATATTTCAACTTAAATTTTTAGTTTTTATTAGGGTGTGGTTTTAATATATCACGCAAATTTCTAATATATCGAAATTACCTTACCACAAACTTAACTAGTACTTTTAGCACAAATACATACAGCAAGAGGTAACTCTTTCTGTGGCTTCTTCTGGCAGCATAGTCAAGCAGAATTTCTAAATGATTGGAACGGAACACATGACAATCTACAAGGCGTCAAAATTACTCGAATTTCATGGAGTATCCAAAAAAATAATTTTACGAAAAAAAAGATCCCAAACTTGGAAAACCATTTTGAGTCGTATCGTATTAGAAATTTGGTAATTTTTTTATTTTACTTGAGTTTCTTGCTGCTAGTTGATCAAGCATGTGTTTAGTTCTAAAATAGTTCAGTTTTAGCTTGTTACCTATTCAAGTTCAGTTCTTGTACTAACTGATTGTTTCAAAAATAGCTATATTGCTGCCAAGTCATTTTTTTAAATGGAACACCCTATATATTGTTAGTTTTTCGAATAGCTTGTTCCAAGATAAATTCAACCATACTATACTTGTTACGTTTCTGATTTAAAATGACTGAAATGTTCATTGTATTTAGGGTAAATTATTGCATATTATTTTTGTTAAAAAGGATGCATATTTATGGGCATATTTTGATTAAGTTTAGATGCATATATTCCGCTCTCTAATTAAAAGTAACGTTTTTTAAGTCCCACCGCAATCACATAACAAGTCAATATTGTTGGACCTTTTGTTGTACTTATAACTCCTATAAGGTTTTAATGAAATGCAGCCTTAAAAACTTTTTAACTAAATATAAAATCCTTTTATACTGCACTTTTATAAAAGATGGATTCATGTTATATATTCCTTAATGCTCGTTGGCCTTAAACACTCCTCTATACTTACCTTTTGAAAAAAATATAGGGTACTATTTTATGTGAATTTCATTTCTAATTAGCTTAACGCTATTAAAGCTCAAAGCAGATTTCATCGGGCGGAAGGAAAATTCTCGATTTTCCGTATTTTCCATTGAAATGCCATTTTCGAGTAATAATATTTAATGTTTTCTTTTAATTTTACTTTTCGACACAGACAATCTAAACGAGTGTTTGTCCAAAATATAAAAAATTACAAATTATAATTTCAAATTTCTTTTTGCTTCATTTAGGTATTTGTGTAAAATGTTTTTAACATTTAACAGAACATTCTTGTTAAATGTCTCATTTAATTGGAGGGAATGTGACAATATTTTATTTTATTAAAAAAATTCTTCCTATAAGTTCAAGCGCAAATAATCGTTTTATGACCGTACATATTATTTATCATGTGAAAGGAATGTAAAGGATGTCTTAATAGGTTTTTCTGGATTTAAATTTAGCGCCAATTTTCAACACATTAACCTATAAATTCTATACCGGGTGACTACGAGATTACTGGCCAGCTCGTTATTTTGTTAAGAAATAATATATCGATTTGAAATTTTGGGAAGTCGTATGTTGCTTTGGATGCAGATTTTGAGTGCTCAAACATCTGACTGTCGTTTCGGGTTCAACCCAAATTACACCCAACTTTGATATTTTAAGCGAAACAATTCCTATATTTCTTAAAATTTGGATTCTATGTAAAATTCTAAGTATAAAACATCTTGGCTCCATACATCCCTTTAACAATTTTTAAGAAAATGGCATTTTCAAATGTCGAAAGAGCCGCAAACTATACTGTTTTATGATATTTATGAAATGATATTTCAGGATGTCGGTATACCGTTTAAATGGCTTTTAGTTTCAAAAATTTACAGAGATATTTTTTAAAGATTATTTCACTGATGTGTTAAAAGTTCCGTAAGATGAGTAAAGTTTTTTAAAATTACAGCGATAATTTTTTTACGTTACGTCAATTAAAAAAAATTACACCGATAATTTTTTCCTGTCATTTTCTTGGTTGTCATATTAATTTCGATACAAACAAATTGCTTGCAATTGTTATAAACCCGTAGTTACTCTTAGCAACCGTCGGCATGATTTGTTATTTAGTTGTTTGTATCAACATTTTAAAGGTTTTTCGAAAAATTTCGTGTGTTTTCATTCGTGAAATAATCCCCTAAATACCACTCGAGCTTTAAAATTACTGATAATTTTTCACTCTTACGTGATTTCTTTGCAAATTTCACTCGTCCTGCGGACTCGTGAAATTATAGAAAACACGCAATCATGAAAAATTATCGGTAATTTTTAAGCTCTCGTGGTATTATGCCTGATAAAATTGTTTAAAAACCATGGGTTATACAAGGAATATTCAAATGAAAGCATTATAAAAGTTGTCAAATAAGTTTTATTGAAGGTGCTTCCTGGGTGGCACCCAAGACAAAGTTGAAGAGACGGGCTGAAGGCAAACCAACCATAACCAGAAATTGCCGTGTCGATCATAATATACTACTTTTTACCTGTTACCTAAACTAGCTCCTGTGAACTTATCCTAGACGACCTTTCCGTATCTTTCTGACACTCTTGTCTCCCTCACGCCCATCTCTACTTTCTATCGTGAAATTCTCTGTCGTTTTTATTAGAAATTCATATATGCTTGCTTAATCCTAAGCCTTTTCACCGCTAGGTTGTTTGAGTTAAGCTTTGTACTTTGTTCTCCATTATTTTCCGTCCAGTTAGTTTTTTAAATCCTTCCCATGATATTTCCTTTTTCTCTGCCTCTTCCCTAGTTCTGTTTATCAATGTTTTCCTTGGTCTTTGCTTTCTATTCTTTCCTGAAACTCCCGTTTGAAACACTATTTTTGTCATTCTATTGTCCGGCATACCATTCTAACTGCCCTTCCACGATTTTTTCATTTATAGGTTATATTTGTAACTTTTGTCTATACTCTTCATTTCTGATTTTATCTCTTTTACTTTTATTTTCTATTTTTCTAAGAAACCTAATTTCTATTGCATTGACTCTCTTTTTCTTTCTTTCCGAAAGCGTCCATGTTTCGCTATTGTATATGATCGACGTCCCCACTATTTTCTTAATAATTTCCGTTTTTATTTTTTTGGGTATTTGCTTTTTTTCTAAAAATGCTGACCTCATCATGTTAAATATTTCCATGTTTTCCCATTCTGTCGTTTACTTCTTTATCAATTATTCCATTGTTTTCAATTATTGATCCCAAATACTTGAAGTTGTCCACCTCTTCGATTTGTTGTCCTTTTAATTTTTTCATTCTTCTTTTATTGGTTTTTTGCTTCTTTTATTATTTTATCCAGGACTACTGACAATATAATATGACTTAATATACAGCCCTATTTTACTCCGACCCTTGTAATGAATTCTCTAGACTCTTCATTATTTGAATGAAACAAACAATTTTTTTTTGTATTAATTGCAAATTTTAATAAATTAGCAAAAAAAAATTGTTTCATTCATACTAAAAGTGCACACAGCCTTCTTCATTATTTGCCCGTACTGTATTTATATTACCTTTATACATAGCTTTGATCATTTCTATTGTGATTATATCTACTTATTTCTTTCTTAAAATATATCTTGTGTGTTTATATAAATAAAATTATTAATTTTAGTTATTGTATCAAAAAATCTAAATAGACATCAGACGAAGAATTATATTTCATTTAGTACCTAGTAGACAGTTGCCTGGGTTGCCATGATGTCGTTTAGAAGTTTTGTAAAGAGGTGTCGCTTCAGAAATTAAAAATTTTTTCTTTTAAAAATATTGAAAATATTCGTTTTCGGGACCCCAAGTGGTATTGAAGAGACAGCTCAAAACGCGTTATTTTCTGTTGTACCCGAGAAGCCAAGAGAGAAATACGAAATATTTATATTTTTGTGTTTCATTTTTTCAGAACTAGTTATGAAATTAATATCTCATCACCAGGAAGGAATAATTTTACTTTTCTTAACTTGTTACGAAAAGTAAGATGTTTCAAAACTGTCATCAGTTTTGAAAAGTGTCACTTTATATGTCAAAATTAGAAAAAATGTTTTATACTTATTCAGCTTAATAGTCAAGTCTTGAATACGTAAAAATTTAAATGAACTTTAAAGACTACAACAGTCGATAGAGTCAGAAACCCTTTAATATAATCGGTCATCTGCATATGGTAATAATCATCGCATATTCCGGGGTCCGGTACTGTGTAAAAAGCCCGGATAAAGGCATGGAAATTTAATTCATTCTTAAAATATATCTTCTGTCGAAGGCCTTCTCTAGATATATGAACCAAATAAGTATGGCTTTGATCGTATTTTTAAATTAGATCTTGTATGCTTCTGTTCTCTCTAAATCCACATTGGGTGTCTTCTAGAGTTGTTTCTATCTTGTTTCTTAGTCTATTTTCTATTACTCTATCCAGTATTTTTCCTGGGATATTTAAAAGCATTATTCCTCAATAGTTACTGCAGAAATATATGATATGCGCAATATAATCTGCCGATAAACTGATCTAAAAATAGTAGAATAAATAATATGTCATTTTTATTACGATGTTCTAAAAAAATAAAGTTTTAAAATTTGACAAAACGGATCCGTTTAATCACCAAACAGCAAAATTTCTCACCACCTCTAAAAGGAACTAAATGATGCCCACTAAAATTTTGAGCGTTTATACATACAAGAACCGCTTTACGGTCGTTAAATTCAAATTAAATAAAATAACGTGGGTCAGCACAGAAAAATGAATTTTCTCTCCGGAAAACCCATTAGCTTTTTTGTATATTTTCAGCTAAATAAAATGTCAGTTTTATAGCTACAACCTAAGTTAATAACTTACTTTTAAAAGCTTTATCTTTTGTATTTTATAAAGCAGTTTTTGGATTTCCAAGATAATGCTTTTTGTTAAAATAAGAATAGATGTTTAGATCCAGGATCTCGTTCTTTTCCCTTCGTTCTTTTATTAGGGAAAAATACATGTAACCTGAAAACGACACAAAAAGGCGAAACGAAATGCGTCTATGCATCTTTTTACCGTAGAGGTTTAACGCAAAATAACAGGAACCCCCTCTTCCCCTAACCAAAATCTACCTTAGGCCCAATGGAATCTATATATAAATGGGCTTCTGCTCTTTAGGGACCACTTGACCTACTATAAACGTTCACCAATTTTACATACTGCTTTACTGCATCTCACATCTCTCCAGAGATCAGCGTGGACTATACTATACATGGACTTGAAAGATAAAAGTGTAGCTGCGCAGAGACAAATATATATTGTGTTTAAAGATACCACAATATACACCAGCACCGGTTCCATTATCAGTCTTTTATCCATTGGTTCATCAAAACAACTTTCCTGACTGATGGCTATTCACAATCCAGAATCAAAAGGTAATTTTTAACTCCCGTATTTATTAAAGTTAAATGAAAAATACACCTTTATAATAGATCATTAAGCAAACAAGTTAATAACTATCTTAAAATACGGACACGTAGCTTTATACCGGATATTAAAAAATACGGTAGCGAGGGATGAAAAAACGTAAAAAAATCATTAAAAAACGTGACGGCAGCGCTTAATCCAAACAAAAATTAATTGAGGATCAAGAATTGACTGATGTTTATGGAGATTACGAGCAAATCCCGTACTTGCACGCCATTTATCAATTTTTATCACTTTTTGGCCGGTTAAACAATATGAACAAAATAAATGTTTGCCCTCATATCATCTGTTCTATAAAATTTTGGTTTATAACTGTCGGCTTATATTAATGGTTTTGATGCTAAAATTCTTTACTTTTATTTTTTTGTTTTCATTGTACAGATTAATGGCTTTTAAAAGTTTCATATTGTTTCATTTGACACATTTTTACGGTTTTTTAAAATTTATAATTCAACCAATTGCGAGTTTTTACCTATCGAGAACATAGAACATGGCAGACTTTTTAAAAAATATTTGGAATGTTCCATTCTTTTTGCCCATGCTATATAGGTACATACATTGGCGTGGCGGCGTCTAAAGAGACACTCTAGGGGGTGGGAGAAAGGGCGGAAAGTACGAAACCTGCATTTTTGAGGCATAACGTAATAATTTAATTCCATTGAGTGCTTGGTGTACAATAATTGTGGCCAAAATAAGCTTTTGTTTTTAGTAAATGTTCCTACGGAAAATGAAACTTTATTTTGGCAGCGAAGTACACTTTATTGTACCTATAATTACACAATATATCAAAAATTTTATTGGTCATGTACCAAGAAAATTGCTAGTAATTATCATACCCCATTAAAAATACTGAGCAAATTATCAGCATTACTTACTTACGTACTTTCTTGTAGAATATAATTGCACAACGCTTGTTCCAGAAAGTATCTTTAGTGTAAAGCATCAAACAAAAAATACAACTAAATTAGTTTCCATTACGTAAGAAAGAAAAACCTTCTCAGGCCATTAGGAATCTTGCAGCGCTCAATGGACCAACTTTAATTAGTTTTTTATATACCAGGGGCATTTATTAAATTAATTTATATATTTTATTGGGGTACTGTAATAATTTAATGATAACTGTCGTTCCAGTATTTAATAAAATCATCCCTTATTATAAGGAAGGTATTTCCGCCGATTTAAACTTTATGGCCGCGCGGGGTGGTAGGTCCTATTACCATTCGTACTATTTGTGTACTCTTATAAAACAAAACGAGTAGCTACAGGTTTCTTGAGGTTAATTTAGAGGATATAATGTCTAAATATACAGGGTGTTAATGAAGCATGTGGACAAACTTCAGGGTTTTATACGTTTTGACAGCATATTGCTGTCAAAACGAGTAACACATTAGGTAAATTAATAAAAAACAACAAAAGTGAAATTAAAAAAGAACAAAAATGTAGTGTATTTAAACTTAAATGTTACAGTTGCCTAAAAAGGTACATAGGACAAACAGGTAGAAGTTTTGACAAAGACGTAAAGAACACAAAACTAATAACAAAAATATTAATAATTCCCATTACCCTCTACAATTAAATAATAAACAAGACAGTTCGGGACAACGGCAATCACGTGTGGGACACAGAAATTTTAAAGCTGTATATATCTGTTTCTACTTACGGACCCATGCCAAGTTCAGAGGTTTTAATAGTAAACCTACTAGGAATGTTTTGGCAAAGAAAAAATATATTTTGTAATTAGCAAAAAAAGTTAAAATTTTGGTTAGCCCCCCCACCCCTAAGAAAAAATGAACACGTTTGGGTACTTTATTTATTATTTTTCCTAAACAAATTTTATATTAATTTGTGGAGAATTTTTAAATTTTAAGAGAAAAAATGTGTTAGTGGAAAGTTATAGTCATTTCATTTTTTTTAAATTATATTTTAGGTTTAACAAAATTCAAATGACTATAACTTTCTACTAACACATTTTTTTTCTTAAAATTTAAAAATTCCCAACAAAATGATGTAAAATTTGCTTAGAAAAAATAATAAATAATAACCAAAATTTCAACTTTTTCCGCAAATTACGAAATATTTATTTTCTTTACCAAAACATTCCTAATAGGCTTAGTATTAAAACCCCTGAACTTGGCATGGGTCCCGTAAGTAGCAACAGAGATATACAACTTTAAAATTTCTATATCCACCCCTGCGTGCGGGAAAGAATAACTTTCCATACTAGTTAGGATAATAACTATTATTGGTTTCGATAATCGGAAAAATTGCTTTGGAGCAAAATAAGAGAAACCATCAAATCCATCATGCAAGTCAGCAAATTTGAAACTGTCCTGGTATGTGTTAAATTTAATATTTTCTTTATAAATCGACCTTGGTGCCTTACGCCTCGGCCCAATGTGACAAAACCAAGCGAAAGTCATATTATAAAGAAAGCACCCTAGTTGGAAAAATATTAATACGAATCTGTCGGACCCCCGTCATTAAAGACCACAGCGGAAAATGTAACATTAAGACCTCGTGATTTATCAACGTTCTTTTTTTGGAAACGCCTTTGTCTTTCCATCATGGAAATTGGGGCAGATTTTTAGTGACAGTGCCAGCGTTGGAAAAATGTCTTTTTGTTCGGTGTCGTCTTAAGATCAATATAAAACCACACTAGAATTCCGACTTCCTGCTATTAAGTTTTAATGGATTTTGTCTTTAAACAATTTTCTTTAGAAAACATTTACTAATATCCGCGGCTTCGCCAGCTTAGAGTTAGAACTATTGATTCATTGATTGACTCTGGTCGCACCACAAGGGGGTCAGAGCAAAATTACAATTTTGTGAATATCTCCTAATTCCTTGATTTCTCCTAAACGTTTTTCCGCGAGTTCTCCTAATTTGTCTCGTTTTACATAAAAATTATTTTATCATCATCATTTTTCTAATAATATGTTTAAAAACTACACATCTACTTTGAATGATGTCGGCATTTACTTCACGGAAATTCATTATACATATAGTGATAGACAATTTTAGCCTAATTTCCACTTTTATTTAATACTCTATAAAATGACGCGTTTCGCTACACTATAGCTTCATCGGAAATCTTAAACTAAAAGTTCACAAAGGTGTCATAAAATACAACAATATAGGTAAAAAAATAAAATTTTAATTTAGGTTTTATTATTATACTAATTTACTATGGGGAATTCCCACTGGGCTTCATGTCTATTAGGTAAATAAGTTTAATAAGGAAGTTTCGCTAATTTTAGCACGGGACACTGAAAATTAGTGGAATTTAAAGAAATAACCATTTTGTTACGCATGCAGTGTATATGTCGTAGGCAGAATGCAAATTTAGGCTATTTATAAACTTCCTAGGCATTATAGAAAAAGCCGGCAAAACGCGAGCATAAAATTCATTTTTCGTTATGACTGAAACAAATTCAGGCAAATTGATAAATGTCGGCAAAACAAGAACAGAAGAATATATATCACGTTGTGACTGAGTATTTTTAGGCATTTTACAATTTGCCAAAAACGGTGCCGTCAAGACGTGAATATTAAACTAGTCGACTTTTGCACGCGAAGACGTGCACATCAACACAGCCGAAGAGGACCCCAACCAACACCCTGGCGCACCGATCCCTCTTCGCTTGCGAGGAAAGAGACTGGTCAGGGCCCCTAATCGGGTGCTAACCCTGTTCCGACCTTAGGGTGCCCTCCGCTCCACCGTTCGCATAAAAAACCTTTCTAAGTCCGTATAATTAGGGCATTGCAGATTAGTGACAACACTGAACTTAGGTGGCAGAATAGTATATTCTGTAACAAGGTTAGAATGAAAAACTCGATACGAGTGGAAAATTCCGAACGCGAGCGCTAGCGAGCGTGAGGAACCACGAGTATTGAGTTTTTTCATTCTAACTGAGTAACAGACTATATTTTCTCCACGACCAGAAAGCATGAATCAAAAACAATTAAATTAAATTTGAACAAAACAAGTTATTTATTGAGATTTACATTACATTGTATTAATATTTTATATTTGTAGTGACACAAAAATTATGACGCCGTCACCAGTTGCATCTGTCACTGACAATTTTGAAATCCACGGCAATCTATGTCATATGGTTCGATTACAGAATATTCATACCGTACCTTGTTATGGAATGAAAATACATGCGAAACACATAAGAAGTAAGTATTTCAGAATAAATATTCTAACTCAAGAGTAAGAATGTATATGTTCTATTATTAAAAATGATTTCGGAATTTCTACATTCTTTAATGGTTGTGGAGAAAATATTATTCTCAATACTTAATAGTATTTTCCATTTTATTTTCATGTTTTGACGGGACCGTTTTTGGCAAATTGTAAAATGCTTAAAAATAATCAGTCACAACATGATATATATTCTTCTGTTCTTGTTTTGCCGACATTTATCAATTTGCCTGAATTTGTTTCAGTCATAACGACAAATGCATTTTATGCTCGCGTTTGGCCGGCTTTTTCTATAATGCCTAGGAAGTTTATAAATAGCCTAAATTTGCATTGTGCCTACGACATATATGCATTATATATTCCCAACTTTGTAGCATTCATTCACGCTATGGCAATTTTTTAATTTTCTCCTCAAACATTCCCAGTAATTAACTAGAACAAATTTCCAATAGTTGCTCTACGTGCCATGGATGTAATTGATTGGCCTCACTCTACCTACCGCAAATTTTCAAAGGTTCGTGATTACGTAATTATTTTTATAAAGTAACATCAAAGAACTAAAAAACTAATTAGCGGTCCGTGCCCTTTCGATTCGTTTAACATAATATGTGTTCTTTTAAAAGTTTAATATTTTACACATGCAAATAAGCAGTTGTGTGATGGTTAGATATTTAAGCCATACCTAAGTTCGTTTAGGCGCTTGGGCCCTTTCAGAGATCCCTCAGAGCACGGAACCTCTAAACACATCTATACTCGTGATTAAAATTGACTCTCTCATTCGTACTCCGTCATAAGTTGTGATAAGGAACTTCCTTTAAAATTAGCGGTGAGATAATAATTAAATTTGTGTAATCGAATGTAATCGAAAACTCCGATTCCAAGCAGATAGAAAAGAGGAAGAAGGAATCTTAACTATCGAACGGTTTAGAGTGTAATAAACAAGGTTAGCGTCACTGGATCGAACTATCACAAGTAAATAAATAAACCTTGTTTAGAATCCGTTACTTTTTAATATAACAGAATATTAATTAAACAAATAATTAAAATCTTAGCTAAACTTTATTAAAAATAAAAATAAGCTTATTAAAAGGCAATCAACTTAATAAAGAAAAATAAAATGTAGGAGTCGGCAACAACGCGATTTCACAGCAGCAGAAATTTAAATTATGAATACCGATACCAATAGTGAGTGACAAGGATCCTTCGGTTTTCGTAATTGGAATACGCCGACCAAAAGAGAATTATTAGTGGCAGCGCGGTATGGGTAATGTAGTTAGAGTTATAATCCGATTATGAAAATAATTTACTTATAATACGGTTTTTAAAATTATACTATTACGTCCACCACCAATTTCTTATGGCTTTCCACCTAATGTTTTGACAAAATATTCTATTTAAATTTTAGAGGGTCCTAGGATAAGTTCAGTGTAAGTCTTAAATTTTGTGACACGGTCTACACCTACTTGGTAAGTTGTATATGACCATGGATTTATTATATTATAAGGATTCGATGTCCGTATACTGTGAGCGTATCGCACGTGAAGCCTTATATTTGTTGTTTGTTTTCCCCCAGGTTTTTAGTTTACGAACAACGTACTTGAATCAAGAAGGGTAGTAGAAAGAGATAAAATAGCATTGGAGTGTTGGAGCTCAGAAGTATTGCTGTCTGTGCTGATTGTTTAGGAAAACGGCTGAACCTCGGTCTGAACACTGGGTTAAACGTACGTCTTTGTCTAATGAACTAGAAAAGAAAAAGGGCGACGTATAGATTTATATAGATTTATAAATGACTCGGAGCGACTTTAAATAAACACCTTTAGAAATACCATAACCTATAAATAATAAAACCTTTTTAACTTAAATTTATTATTATTTAGCAGAAAAATAAAATATTTTAGGGCTTTTATTACTTTTAGTAAATCTTGTGATGCTTCTAATGAATTTTTTGTACAAAAATACAAGATAAAATAAGCTGTGGCCAATGTTTACAAATTGTGTTTACAGTGTCGTTTAGAATGGTTTGTTTTGGCTTCAAAGAATGTTAAATCATCCCGTATCCAGTTTTAATAAATCCATGTATATGACCTATTTTTGAATAAATAAATAAATAAAATATTGGCTAACCTTGCTGTCGGATCATGTGCTATCAAGCCCTAGTGCTAATTTAAAAAATCTTAATAATGTCATGCAAATATAGCCATGGAACAAAGCGATAGGGTCTTTTTAACTACCCAACATTCCGCGCATTTTTGAAACAATCCTCGTCTAAATACTAGGATAAAATTTACTTTGACAGAACCATTCTAGTATCTGAAAATGTTTTTTCCACTTCTTGGATTAAAATTTCTGTCTAATTTTTATTTTCGAAGATTAAAGGGTCCCTTTTAATCTTTAAGAGATTAAATGACAAATAAACATATGGAACAATGTCAATTCATTCCATCAAAACTACTATACCTATAATAATATGATATAATTATTTTTAAAATCAGAGTATTTGGTTATAAATTATTTCTGTAATTAGATTATTATTCGAATTATATTGCAGGTACCCCATTGCCTCTAAATTATTCATATTGGGCAACGTAGTCCGATTATGATAACCGATGTTACTGGCCACTCATCATTCATATCGGCATATATTGTGTTATTTACAATTTAAATTTCAGCTGCTGCGAGGAGCCAATTGCGCTGTTGCCGGCTCTTGCAGTTTTTAGTTTTTTCTTATATTTTATTGAGATTATTGGTTTTGCATATGTTTATTTTATTTTTAATTAGGTATATTAAAAAAGTTCTTAGTTTTTTTTACAAACAAACTACTGACAAATTCAAAAAAATTAAATAAACTCGATTTTCCTACAAACAGAGTGGCAACACCTCAATGAATCGATTTTTAATTCAAATTCTCCAAAAGCTTTTTCTTTCTACCGCTACTTATAAATTACCAAAGTAGATTTTATTACAATATTATTTACAGTTTTAAAAGTGACAATGTACTTTTATAAAATAAACTTCTTAATAGATAAGACTCCTACTAAAACTCGGACTGACCTTATCATGCAAAACAGTTTGACAAATGGAGCGGATTTGGGAAAGGTCTAAGGTTACAACTCATCACTCTCATTTGTAAAAGGTTTAGATTAATATAATATCTAAGTTCAGAGATTTTGACACTTAGTTTAGCCTGATTTACGATGTTTGAAGTAACGGATGATGACGTTTATAAGCCAGTTACGAATATCCATCGGTACTATTGTTAATCGACCCACGAAAATTTTTCGGAAATATTTTTTTGAGAAATAATTCCTCAAAAAAATTTATATTAATACATATATATATATATATATATATATATATATATATATATATATATATATATATATATATATATATATATATATATATATATATATATATATATATATATATAATATATATATATATATATATATATATATATATAATATATATATATATATATATATATATATATATATATATATATATATATATATATATATATATATATATATATATATATATATACAGGGTGGTGCAACCAAGATGGGGTGGACGATTGTGAGTAAACGGTGAGGAATTTCGAAAATTTTTTTTTTGTATATTATGGATAGTCAAACCCGCTATGTTTTAAAATTATAGCCATAATACAGGGTGGTCCGAAAAACTCGTGGCGAACCAAAGTTGTGTTTTTTTAAATGGGACACCCTGTATATAATTGTTCCCATTGATTCTCCTGTTCATTACGATCATTTTGATATAAGGTTTATTGGGTCTAAAACTTATAGTAAGGGAATGGGACGCGGTTAAATTTTAAAAAATGCTCACAGTTCGGCCATTTTAAAAAAAAATTTGAAACAGGTATGGAAAAACCAAATATTCCATAAAACGTTACATATCCTTGAATACATTAATCGCTTGCAATTTGTTTAAAATTATTCACTGTTATACAGGGTGGTCAAGTTTTGCAAATACGCCCTGGACTCATTTTTTTTAAATGGAACACCCTATATATTTTATTTTCATCTTAAAGATAACATTGCTAGCTTTCAAAAAATACCATACATGATGCCTTTCTGACCAACAGTTTTTTAGTAAACTAGCCGTGAAACCAAGGTTTCTTCATTCTAATACGATTATACTGAATTTACGTTGTTTATTATTAAATATCCTATATTAGGAGGCCATGACACTATCATAAATGAAACAGGATTGACGAACTTGCCAAAGCTACTGCCGTACAATCCATTATTTACAAGTTAAGTGTAGGTGGCCCAATAATTATGAGGTAAGAAGACTGAGACCCAAAACTTTTACATGTTTATTAGAGATATTTCAAAAAACAGAAAATATTGTTTTTAGGAAATGTAAAGTAATTAATAAACCAGTTATAAACAAATTTTTTGAGAAACGAGTTGCCAGTATTGGTTGAAGATTTACGTTTAATGGTAAGGGGATCCTTATGGTTTGAACATAATGGAGCGCCTCCGCATTGCCATAGGAATGTAAGATATTTTGTCGATAAATTGGAAGACAGATCGTTGGATTGGGCGAGGTGGACCAGGTAAGTGGTCAGCCAGACCACCCGACTTAACACCACTAGATTTTTTCTATGGGGGCATGTTAAAGAAGAAGTCTATAAAGAGGTTCCAACCACTGTGGAAGATATGAAGACGAGAATAAGAAACAGTTTTCGCAACGTTTCAGAACAGACTTTGAGAAAAGTGAAACATTCATTTATGGATAGACTCGAAATGTGCCTTCAGCAAGATGGTGGTTTAGTTGAACCCCTTATATGAGCATTGTTAATTGTTTATATTAAATTAGGTTTACAAGTAAGTACATACCGAAGTAATTTTAAAAGATGTTCTGTTTTTGCTTAATTAATTTTTTTAAACTATTAATAATACTGATAACTGATTATCTTTGTTTATAACTGGTTTATTAATTACTTTACATTTCCTAAAAACAATATTTTCTGTTTTTTGAAATATCTCTAATAAACATGTAAAAGTTTCGGGTCTCAGTCTTCTTACCTCATAATTATTGGGCCACCTACACTTAACTTGTAAATAATGGATTGTGCGGCAGTAGCTTTGACAAGTTCGTCAATCCTGTTTCATTTATGATAGTGTCATGGCCCCCTAATATTAGATATTTAATAATAAACAACGTAAATTCAGTATAATCGTATTAGAATGAAGAAACCTTGGTTTCACGGCTGGTTTACTAAAAAACTGTTGGTCAGAAAGGCATCATGTATGGTATTTTTTGAAAGCTAGGAATGTTATCTTTAAGATGAAAATAAAATATACAGGGTGTTCCATTTAAAAAAAAATGAGTCCAGGGCGTATTTGCAAAAGTTGACCACCCTGTATAACAGTGAATAATTTTAAACAAATTGCAAGCGATTAATGTATTCAAGGATATATAACGTTTTATGGAATATTTGGTTTTTCCATACCTGTTACAAATTTTTTTGTAAAAATGGCCGAACTTTGAGCATTTTTTCAAATTTAACCGCGTATTCCCTTACTATAAGTTTTAGACCCAATAAACCCTATATCAAAATGATCGTAACGAACAGGAGAATCAATTGGAACAATTATATACAGGGTGTCCCATTTAAAAAAACACAAGTTTGGTTCGCCACGAGTTTTTTGGACCACCCTGTATTATGGCTATAATTTTAAAACATAGCGGGTTTGACTATCTATAATATCCAAAAAAAAATTTTTCGAAATTCCTCACCGTTTACTCACAATCGTCCACCCCATCTTGGTTGCACCACCCTGTATATATAATATATATATATATATATATATATATATATATATATATATATATATATATATATATATATATATATATAAGCGAGGGCAATATTGGGGAAGCTGTCTGTAAGGTAGTGCTAGACACGTGTTTCGTGCTTATTAGCACTCGTCAGTAGCACATAACCAAGTTAATAGGTGGGAAACTTGGAAGTTAAGAAAAAAAAAAAGAACAAAAAAGAAAAACACAAAGAGTTCACAGACCAGGGACCTGCCAACTCATTTGTGGTATTTTGTCAGGAGACCCAGAGTTTTCTGGGCATAAGACAACATCACCACGGAGGTTGCAATAGCCCCTGCGTGATACCTCTAACCCCATGAAATATATATATATATATATATATATATATATATATATATATATATATATATATAGATATATATATATATATATATGTATATATATATATATATATATATATATATATATATATATATATATATATATATATATATATATATATATATATATATATATATATATATATATATATATATATATATATATATATATATATATATATATATATATATATATATATATATATATATATATATATATATATATATATATATATATATATATATATATATATATATATATATAGTAGAAAAATGGAAGATTTCTTGGCCTATAGGTAATATAATAAATGTAAATGCGAAGATTTACTTCTTCGCTAGTGCAGCGAAAAGGCCGTGAATGAAAAATAAAAATAATGAGGACTATCTTTGATTCTGGTCTGGGTGACCTCCTGCTATCGATTTCTGGGCCCTTACCCATCAGCGGGCAGGCTTACACCCAGGGTGGCTGAAGAACAGACCACGATTTGACCAGAATCAAAGAGAGTCCTTATATCCAAAATGATCGGAAAGGATGGGTAAGATGTAGTGGCTCGCGCCAACTAGTTCACCCAGTGTTGCTCCAAAAATGTTTGGCTGCTAACACAATAATACTCGAAAGTATGTCGAATGTCGATTTTCTCGACGTCGACGGTACAAATGCACCATTGTACAACAATAGTAGAAAAATGGAAGATTTCTTGGCCTATAGGTAATATAATAAATGTAAATGCGAAGATTTACTTCTTCGCTAGTGCAGCGAAAAGGCCGTGAATGAAAAATAAAAATAATGAGGACTATCTGCCACCCTGGGTGTAAGCCTGCCCGCTGATGGGTAAGGGCCCAGAAATCGATAGCAGGAGGTCACCCAGACCAGAATCAGAGATAGTCCTCATTATTTTTATTTTTCATTCACGGCCTTTTCGCTGCACTAGCGAAGAAGTAAATCTTCGCATTTACATTTATTATATTACCTATAGGCCAAGAAATCTTCCATTTTTCTACTATTGTTGTACAATGGTGCATTTGTACCGTCGACGTCGAGAAAATCGACATTCGACATACTTTCGAGTATTATTGTGTTAGCAGCCAAACATTTTTGGAGCAACACTGGGTGAACTAGTTGGCGCGAGCCACTACATCTTACCCATCCTTTCCGATCATTTTGGATATAAGGACTCTCTTTGATTCTGGTCAAATCGTGGTCTGTTCTTCAGCCACCCTGGGTGTAAGCCTGCCCGCTGATGGGTAAGGGCCCAGAAATCGATAGCAGGAGGTCACCCAGACCAGAATCAAAGATAGTCCTCATTATTTTTATTTTTCATTCACGGCCTTTTCGCTGCACTAGCGAAGAAGTAAATCTTCGCATTTACATTTATTATATTACCTATAGGCCAAGAAATCTTCCATTTTTCTACTATTGTTGTACAATGGTGCATTTGTACCGTCGACGTCGAGAAAATCGACATTCGACATACTTTCGAGTATTATTGTGTTAGCAGCCAAACATTTTTGGAGCAACACTGGGTGAACTAGTTGGCGCGAGCCACTACATCTTACCCATCCTTTCCGATCATTTTGTATATAAGGACTCTCTTTGATTCTGGTCAAATCGTGGTCTGTTCTTCAGCCACCTTGGGTGTAAGCCTGCCCGCTGATGGGTAAGGGCCCAGAAATCGATAGCAGGAGGTCACCCAGACCAGAATCAAAGATAGTCCTCATTATAGTCCTCATTATTTTTATTTTTCATTCACGGCCTTTTCGCTGCACTAGCGAAGAAGTAAATCTTCGCATTTACATTTATTATATATATATATATATATATATATATATATATATATATATATATATATATATACTTGTATACAAGTGGAAAAACCAATAATATTTCATAGATTTTCCCCTCTTGTTGAGGAGCGTTGACTTTAGGGCAGAAACCTCAATTCTGCTGACTTGATAATTCAGCGTCGTTTAAACAAATTATGTAAAGTAATTGTTTGATTTAATAAAGGAACTGTAATATTTCATAGTTGCAATTTTAATGCATATTCAATAAATAAGCTACATCCTGCCAATGTAGAGGGCAATAACTTATGATTAAGTCAAATAGGATTATAGTTGACTAATTGAACTCCCAAATATTGATCTATGAAATATTATTGGTTTTTCCACTTGTGACAATATTTTTTCGAAAAAATCTTTTGCGAAATGATGTCTTCCGCCCATCTGCCGCGCTACCCGCCGCACTGTAATATATTTTGAAACTACAACGGCATTTTGTAGTTTAAGTGATTATCTATCTGGGAAAATATAGACAAAGTGCCCCTTTTATTGGAAATGCCCTAAAAGCACGTAAAATTCGGCATCTTTGCTTTTTTTTCTCGTTATTTTGGTCGCTGCTTTTTACTGCCTGTTGAAATTTGATGAACATGATTTTTTTTAAAACTAGGTTAAAAAAGCTTTCACTTGCTTCTTTTAGAAATTTCTTAGACCCATTTGTCATGGAGTTACGAGGTTTTGAAAGTTACAAGGTTTTTTATTAATTTTTATTATATTTCCACAGCAATAATGTACCTATATTCATAACCTGAAATTATAAAAAATTCTGTTTTGTGGAAAAAATGAGTTATCCATATAAAAATTTTAGATCAGATGTACAGGGTGTTAATAGATTGAGGAAACATGAAAACTCTTTAAAAGAGAAGTAACATTATTTATTATTTTGGAAAAAATAGTTATAAAGCCGTATCGTATCGCGTATTCGCGGAGCTGAGTGGGGAGTTTTCGACTGAGAGAAATTAAAAATTTTGAAAAACGTGCAAGGACAAAAGTTGTTCTTTACATCGTGAGAAATATTTTTTGTCGAAAAACTTTTTCTCTAAATCAATGGTTCAGCAGTTAAAAGGAAATAAACAATTCAATTTTTTAGAACAATTGGTCGCGCTAGAATTTTTCAATCCTGACAATTTTGGCTTAATCTACACCTAATTCTCAATGATCATGGTTTTTTGGAGATTTTTCTGAGCGATCTTTTTGGTGACAAGGGGGGGGGGGTGCAATTTGTAAGCGTTGCTTTCCGAAAAACGCCTAAAAAATGCATTAAAAATACATTATATATTGTTGAATTCGTTCAATTAGCTGTCATTTGACATCCTACATGATGCCCTTGAAAAATTTGTAACTTTCCCAATTTACCCCCTAAAATTAATCCCCTAAATCAAACAACTAAATAATTCAACCATTTTCAATAATAATCAGTTCCCTTATCTAAACCATTTTCTAAAAAATAACGTGGATAAAATTAGATCCATCCCCTCTAAAGATATTAAAGAGCATCAATATCTTTCGAAATAAAGAACAATTATAAAATAAAAAGCTCGAAATCTAATTATTCCCCTTAAATCAGACAAGATTTGAGATTAAGGCAAAGAGGAAAAAACGCCATTAAAAAAACTAATCGAGAAAATCCGGTCTTTTTAAAAGGAAATTTCAAATCCTTAACATAAATTAAAATCAGCTCGGGAAAGATTTCCTCGGACTAATTTTCCAGAATCCTAAAAAGAGTATTTATTACGTGGAGTTAAACGGCACCTTAGTTAAGAGACAGCAATTTTTTATTGTGCTAAATAATGTTATGGTACGTTTTTAGTTTTTAGTCAATTAAAGCAAGATTTCCTTAGAACTCCATTCGTTGCTGGATAAATCTTCCGTTCAGTGCGGTTAATGACGTTTTTTCTTGGAAACGGTGCGGTAAGATTCCACAATTTGAGTTTAAAAAAATTTACCAAAAGCGATTTCTAAAGACGATAAGTAGTTTTATTTTTTTCATCATATACAGTATGCATGCATACAATGCTGGTGTCCCCCGAGGTTCAGTCCTGGCACCAACCCTGTTTCTTCTTCACATTAATGACCTTCTCTCTTTAACTACTAATCCCATCCACAGTTATGCTGACGATAGTACTCTCCACTCCAATATTCATTTTTCCAGACAAGTTTCGAATCAGGAGTTGGATAATGGATGCAGATCTATGTACCTATCCCTTTCCCAAGATCTTCAATTAATCTTAGACTGGGGTGCCAACAACCTTGTTCAGTTCAACGCCTCCAAAATCCAGTTTTGCTCCCTCTCACGCAAAAAATCTGACAACGCTAACCCCATCCACATGAATGGCCAAGCCCTACAAATCAACGAAACATTCGATCTCGTTGGCGTCGCTTTCGAATATGATCTCAGCTGGCACAAACACATTACCATCTGCAGCCACATCGGCAGCTAAAAAGCTTGGTTTTCTCTTTCGAGCCAGAAAATACTTCTCCCCTTCCAACTTATACAATCTCTATGTTTTTTTTTATCTTCGGACAGCTCACGAAGGTCTTAACCTAAGTACTCTAGGTACCGTGGGTGTACTGGGGTATCCGTCTCACACATCCAGAGCTGGAAACATCCGTTTTGGATTTCAGCAGCCCTTTAGCAGATGTGTGGGGTGGTGCCGCCTCGGACGAGGAAGAATCCTCTACCACCTTCCATCCATGTTTCCCAAATAAGACCTAATCTAGAGTACTGCTCCCACATCTGGAGACCGGCGTCACCTTCGACACTTAAGATCATTGGTTCTATCCAAAAGAGAGCCATTCGACTTATCAATGACCCAGCCTTCAATAGAAAACTCCCTTCTCTCGCTCATCGCCGCGCTGTAGGGGATTTATCCTTTTTCTGCCGCTACTTCCACGGATTTTGCTCTGAAGAACTAGCCGGTATTATTCCCCCCTTCAATGTCCCCAACAGAACAACAAGAGGCGCGTTACGTATGCATCCCTTTACTGTCCGGCTACAAAAGCCTAGAACAGACAGACCACTTCTCTCGCTCATTCATACCTAGGGTCTCCAGATTATGGAGCGAATTGCCTGCAGATGTTTTCCCTTCCCGTCCCAACCTCCAATCCTTCAAATCCCGTATCAATAGACTACATTTCCCTTCTCTTCAGACACCCACGGTACGTTAGTACTTAGGTTTGAAGTCTACTTGGGATGTCTTAGATAAAAAAAACTCGTGATGAAAGTTTTGCTTGTAAAATAAGATAAGATTCATGTTACGAAAAATTTAATTTTTCATACACGGAGCAAGTTATTTTGCGTAAGAGTAAGCATACCTGGTTTACCATTTTCTACCAAAAGAACAAATATTAAATATGTTTTAGTGGGAAAAATGAGACATACCAAAATAATTAAAAGTACTTTCGTCTAGCTTTTTTTTTTGAAAATAAATCAATAATTTCAACGTAATCTAGTGAGCTAACAACGCCTGATTCGATAAAAAGCATTGAAAGACTAGAAGTCTTATCCTCTTACAAACTGTTCCTTAAATAATTTATTAATTCTTTTTAAAACTGAAAAGGAATGTTCTCAAAAAGAATTACTACCAGGCAGGGTTAGAAATATTGTTAAAATTGTTTCTACGTTACTAAATGTCGATCTTAGACCTGCATTAATATGTCTATACATACTAAAAGGATCAGAAATATTTTCTTGTTTGGCATAATTTAAAAAATTCGCTCAGGTGAAAGCTATACTTGCACAATTATTAGTGTTCCGTGCCACCAAACAAAAAGTTATTACTTACATTGTCACAAAAGTTGTTCCTTACATCGGCATCGTGAGAAATATTTTTTGTCGAAAAATTTCCCTAAAAATAAATGTTTCAGCAGTTATAAGGAAATAAACTATTAAATTATTTTTAACAATTGTTCGCGCTATAATTTTTTAATCGTACTAATTTTGGCTCAATCTACACTTAATTCTCAATATCTATGATTTTTTTTAGATTTTTTTGAGCGATCCTTGGGACAACAATTTTTAAGCTGTTTAATGTTTAAAAAATGCATAAAAATACATCATATATATTGTTAAATGTGTGTTTCAATAAGCTTTCATTTGATACCCTATACGTTGCGCATGAAATATTTTTTCCATTTCCCAATTTACCCCCTGATATTAGCCCCCAGAAGTTAAATTTTAACTTTTTATACTTCACGTCTATATTTGGGACACCACACTCGATCTCTGCTAAATTTCAAATTTTTACGTCGAATAGTTTCAGAGCAAATCGCTTGTGACAGACGGACGGACGGACGGACGGACACCGAAGTCATTCCACAAATGTTCCGTTTTGCTAATTTTAGCACGAAACAGTGGCGTATTCAGAGGGGAGGCTTTGGGTGTTAAACCCCCTCACCAAAACCCTAAAGTTTTTACAACCTTTGTGCCCAAAAGAGAAAAAGGAAATAAAAGTTTTTGCGTTTTTGCTACACCATAGATCTCTTAAAATATTAATTTTCTGAATGAAATAATGATACACACTGATAAATAATAATTGACTGAAAATTGCTTGCAGGGTATGAATCTATATTTAATATACCTACTCATAATGTTATTGTTAAAAATTTTAAAGCCGAAAAACCATGTTAAAATGAAAATGAAATTAAGTAGTCCACCATGGCCGGGATTGGAAAATGCCACCTATAGCGCTTGATAGATTCACAGCTAGATGGCGAATAATGCATGAAAAAGATGATTTTATTCAGAAAATGTTTTTGACAAAAATCGGTGAGGAGATTTGCCTGGTAAAATTACCAAAATTACCTTGCAAAAATAACCATTACCGCACTTTAGTCCCTACTTTTGGATATAATCAAGTATATTAAGTGTCCAAGAACTGTCGCTCCCCATTAAGTCTAAAACCTAATCCAATCACAAAATTAAGAGCTTATTTAATGTTGTAAGACCTAAAGTCCCGATATCAAAGAAACCTAAAAATCCAAACTGGGACGAGCTAATTAATTATATTAAAAATTAAAAATAATTTAATTATCAAAATGATGTAAAAAGGACCTCGGTTTTTTTGTTCAGAAAATGTTGTGTTTCAAAAACAAAATTAGCTTTTCTGTCCATCGGGCTGGACACAAGTCAAAAGAATAATCTTATAATTAAATAAATATGCATGTTGTTTTGTTCCAGGATATTAAATTTAATTTTTGTTTCA
Organism: Philopedon plagiatum; assembly: GCA_963971165.1. Lineage (NCBI taxonomy): Eukaryota > Metazoa > Arthropoda > Insecta > Coleoptera > Curculionidae > Philopedon > Philopedon plagiatum. Next base: position 83,035,256 of record OZ020195.1, read on the forward strand.
GGTAAATCTTCAAATAAATACTAATTAATAGAATGGACAACGTGGTAAGTAATCAGTTCTTTCCGTATTATAAAATGTTGATTTTTCATCGCAGAAACGACTTCATTTTAAAAATTAAGCCAAGACGGTCAACTGGAATAAATTAGGTAACAAAAAATCCATTAATTTCTTGAAAAAATCCAAAAACACGCCTTTGCATGAATTGCAATTCCAGGAATTTTAACCTTCGTCCAGGAATGGAACCAACTTTTTTTTTCGTATGCAAATGCATGTATTGCATGTGATAGATTGCGGAAAAGGGCATACAAAAAGCATATATCGCACTATTTACTTTTGAATTTCTGTTACGCGAGAAAAAATAAAAAAATGTGATTTTTAAAAAACACATTATTGTAAATATTGTTGGAATTTTTTCCTGGCAGAACCCAAGTCTGACGTAAAATTTATTTGTAACATCATGCACCATTTCCGGAGTTATTTGTCGGATTCGTTCCTCTAAATTTTCGGGTTTGGCCAGGTAAACTTTACTTTTAAGGTGGCCCCAAAGAAAATAATCAAGGAGGTTAAGATCTGACAATCTTGCCTCTTCTGCCTATCCAGCGGTGTACCATCCTGCTGAAACCATATTCGACCATAATGAAGATCTGCATCTACATGATGAGGAAATAAAGCAGCCAAAGCTGGAATAAGGTCCTCTCGCAAAAAATAAAGATATAACAGCCCATTTAGATTATCTTAAAAAAGACCCAATGACTCGGTTACCAATTATGCCTGTCCAAACATTAAGCTTTTGTGGACGTTGAGTGTGAGTTCCTCGAATCCAGTGAGGACTTTCGTCGGACCAGTACCGACAGTTTTGCTTATTTACGTGACCATTTAATAAAAAAGTACACTCATCCAAAAAAAGAAGAGTCCAAAACTATTGAATGCTGATTCAGTGAATTCATCATAATTTCACAAAATCAAAGTCGACGATCTGGATCATCTTCCATTAACTCCTGCACCATTAGCATTTTATAAGGGCGTTTTTTATATAACTTTATTAACCTTAATGCAGATGATTGACTTAGGTTGTTATTTCTTGTCAGTTGCCTAACTGAAGTGACAGGGGTTTCCTGGAGACTAAGCAGGATTTTAATTGTGTGTCTTCCTGCATTACACGAGGTTGTCGTTGTCTTGGTACATTTTTTTTATCTTCTGACAGCCCACGAAGACCGAAGTCTAAGTACAATGTACCGTGGGTGTACTGGGGAATCGACTCACACATCCAGAGCTGGAAACATCCGTAGGGATTTCACCAGCCCTTTACGAGTATGTGTGGGGTGATACCACCTCGGTCGAGGAATAATTCCTCTACCACCTTCCAACAACAATCACAAAATATCCATGGTCGAAGCGGGATTCTAACCCGCGCCTCTCGATTGCAAAGCTGGCGTCGTACCAACGGGGAGACCGGAGACCCAATATCCCTTACATGTCCCAATTCACGATAACGTGTTTCAATTTTGCTAATGGTGCGTTTCGAAATTGGTGGTAAGTAAGCGTGTTGTTCTCTGCTTGCGTCCGCAATCTATCGTCATACCCTATCATCATTAATATTTCAATTCTGTGCGATTCCGTTAAATATGGCATTTTAAAGAAACTTAGGAGTATGAGTGAATTAAAGTACCAAGTGCACAGAAAAACACTATCGTATATTGAATTGGATACCCATTCACTCAATGACACACTCTATTCCCTATTGCACAATATATATTCGGTTTATTTCACTGATTAGTTTATCATTGCCAGCCAATAGGTTATTAGATTGATTGAAATATAAGGTTTCATTGGTTTTTAATGGATCGTTCAAATATAATTACTTGATGCCAGTAATACTCTGTTCTAAATTTAATGCAGACTATTTCACTAGAAGTTTATTTGTAAGAATATGCACCTCATTTGATGCAAAATAGCTATTATTGTTTCAATGACAATAGTAATTAATTTAATGTAACTTGCAATAGAAAGAAAACATTTTTGTTTAAATCAGTCATACTCGTGTTTTGAAGAACAAATTATTAATCTTATTTAATACAACGAAGAATTTCCATTACATCAGTTATACTTCTATTGCAAACAAATGGAAAACGCTTTATTATTTCAAAATAATTTTTATTTAGTAGGTATTATTAAACATATTTTATTAACACCACGCTGACGCGAACACCGTAAACTTTTTATATTTATTTTACTCCTAATATAGGATCTGCTTTTTTGCAAAACTGTCAGCTTTTGGCTTGTATGGGTACAGGATGCAGATGGAATAAATTTGACGCATAACTCTGCATTGGAATCTCCTAAATTTACAGCTAGATTTGGTGGAAACCATGTCTAAAAAATACAAATTCAACAATAAACTTGCGATCATATTTAATGTTAATAGTTTTTTAACAACACGTATCGGCTGAGTAAAAAGTCTTATAATAGACTAGCCAAGAGAGATTTACAAATAGAAGACTTATTTTTGCAAATGGTTTAGATTTGTTTTACTTACTATAAAACACTGAAATGAGTGGTCCAGTCCCAAAAATCTACTATTTTTGGCGTACAACGCAATAAACAAACAGGCTGCAAGCTTAAACGGCGATTGAAGGAACAAATACCAACAGCACAATTTTAACCCCTCCTTCTGCGAGCAATAGAACTACTATTTCAGCCAACAATAGAACCCATTGAATTAATATTTTTAAATATTTCTCTAATACCTTGTATATTTCATAACAGTGTTTATTTTAATTGAAATGATATAAGGATACTTCACTTAATTTTTAATTTTATTATTTAAACTCTAGTTCTTGTTCGTTTACTAAAATATATTTTAATTTGAATCACACCGCCCACAAATAGCTATTTTTCATCCAATTATATTTGAGCATTCTTGTCAGATAATTTATTGTTTTAACTTAAGCAATTCTATACTCTAAGTAATAATAGTACCTAATTTATTGGTTTCCAACAGTATTTTTGTTATTTGAAAAAATGGTAATATAGTTTTCAAAGAAGTAAGACTACCTTTGAATTCTAATAATATTTCAATGGTTATTTCAATGACGTTTTGTTGAAACAGTATTAACTTTAATATAACCAAAGTGAGAGTGGTCAAGAATAATACTATTATTGAAAATAGCATAGCAGTTTTTTCGGTGTGAATAAATATCCAATTGTCAAAAATTTATCCGCTGACAAACTCTAAAACCAGACGCAATAAACAATGTCAATTTTGATAAGAGGGATCTTTAATAAAATTATTTTTTATCTGTTCTGTATATCTGTATTTGGTAAATTCTTTAATAAAATGTTATTCTTCTAATTTTTCCTCCACCACTGTCGACACAAATATAAAAATTAGACGGCGCTTATTTTTCTAATTTCTTTTCCTAATTATCCCTAAGTCTCTAAATCGTTTGTCCCTAAAAAGGCCACTTTAACTCGACAAAGTCATTTAAAATAATACAAAAAGTCTAGCCCGACTTCCCTATTTAGATAAATTCTGGCGACAAATCGTAGGAATAAATTCGAGGCTATTACTTTAAAGATAAAGAAAACGCTATTTTCTGTTTAGGTTCCCTTTTGCTGGATTTACAAGTTTTAAATTGTTCTGCTGTGAGATTTTGTCGGATGGTCACAATTATTTTTAATTTTTTTATCTAAAAGTAAATATTTTTATTAGAGATGGCATGGTTTCAATTAAAAGTAATCGATAATTCGATTTTTTAAGTCATCGGTATCATCTGATTATGAAGATAATTCAAAATATAACCGTAAACTCCGATTACGAGTAATTTGAAAAGAAAAAACTTTAGCTAGCAAGTTTCCAGTGTATTAAACAAGGTTAGCTTTAGTAAAGTGAACTACCATAAATATAGTGAATAAATAACTTTGTTTGAACTCTGTCATTCGAAGTGTTGCCACTTTGCTTGCTCGATGGTATTCGTTTATTTAGAACGCGTCTAACGAATGTAACAACAAAATAGAATTTTACAATATTAACCTTTATAACTTAAATAATATTTTCTTATTCTTTTTAATAACTGAAGAAGAATGATGTTGATGAAGATGATATTCTACATAGTATTAAAACTGAGGCTTACGGTAGTAGTAATATTTCAAGCGAAATGCTTAAATTATTCAGCCCTCTTATAGATGTATATATTTCACATATAATAATATATAATATCGGCTTCATTTATTTATTTATTTTATTTATTTAAAATAATTCATTATGCAATAATCTAACCATTTTTGTCTACGACCTACGACCTCCATAATTGTTTAGTATGTCATTCATTAATGGATGTTTTATATATGTAATATTACATCGCTAGTGGTGTAATAACCACATAACTAATTCTCATTTAAAACGTTTTAAATAAAGCTAAGTAGTCACAATAAACGACAATAAATGCCATCATTTTAAAAATAAACGGTAATAGCCGGTGTTACATCAAACATATTATTTAGTTCTATTAGTAACAAATAATAAAGTCATTATTAGTATTGACATTGTATATTACTTTATTTTTATTGCTTTATATTTATTAATTTACATTTATAAATATATATTTTATGGATTTCTGTGTATTTAGGGTTTTAATATTTACTACTACTAATATTACGACTACTGCATCAATTTTGTTATTAAATAAGTTAATAAATATTTAATATTACCAAAAAGTTGTACACATGTTTGGTATTACTTTTTTTTAAAGTATCCTAAATTATTTGGACCTATAGCAAAAATAGTAAATATCCTTTATTTTGTAACGGTAAAATGCTTGCTATTTTACCAACTAGTCAATGTCTTTGTTAATACTAAAGAAGAAATTCTTTAGTATTCACGCAAAGAATCCGAAAACACTTACCCCATCCACACGAGCAGCCAAACCCTACAGAATAATAAAACGTTCGATCTTGTTGACATCGCTTTCGACATGGTTTCAGTTTGTACAAACCCAAATCAAACACATTACTTAAATAGACACATCAGACACTCAGAAGAAATTATCTGCAGATGTTTTCCCTTCTCCTTCAAACCTCCAACCCTTTAAATCCCGTGTCAATAGATTACATTTCCCTTCTCTTCAGACGCTCACAGTACATTACTTAGACTTGAAGTCTATGTGAGGTATCGCAGATAAAAAAACTACTCAAAACTTAACTGACCAGTTAATCAGAAGAACTTAATTTAAACTAGTACTAAACATGAATCCTTTTTAGTGAATCTAAATGAATTTTTTTTTTATTATGACTTATTGACAGTTACAGGACCACACGTTGTCAACAGTGAACCGGTTAACTAGAAGATCTGAATTTAAACTAGTAATTTTCAAACCTTTTTAGTAAATGACAAAATATCATAGCAACCAATAATCCAATCAGTGAAAATCATTAAGTTCAAATTTCACAGTCATAATATACATTATTGTAGGAAATTATAAAGCCGCACCTGGATGGTATGGATACACGAATCATTAATAAAGTCATTAGCTATTTTGATGGTTTAAGAGATAATTGTACAGCATACATTGTATAACGCAAAGCGAGCTACAAAATAATTGTTATTCTAGCCCGAACTTATTGGGATAATTGGCCTGCTTGGTTTATTTAATTCTAATTGCTGACGTACTAAAATGATTATTGGAATTTAACTACATAATTACTGATAATACAGTAACGTGAATATTTCTGAATGTTATATCCTTCAATATTTTGGTATTCAGGAGGTCATTAGAGTTACAAGTTCAATTTTAACGATATCGCTGCTGAAATATGGTTAATATCTTCGGATTTTACCATTTTTTTTACTAGTAAGTTATAGGCATTGGCTAAGAATATGAAAAAGAGTTTTATTCTATTTCATGTAACAGATTTATTCGGAATTACATACCCCAAAGACCTCCAAGTCTTCCAAGCCTGCAGAGGTTGCAGGACCCAATATTCCCAAGTCTTTTTATCACGGTGGTGTAAGACTATGAAGTTGAGTTTATTAGTCTTTTCCATTCCTTTCTGCCTTGTGCTAAGTTTCTGACTTCATTCCATTGGATCCTTCCCTCACTCTGTCATGCCATGTTCTTCTAGGTCTGCCTCTTCGATACGAAAACCGTTTTTGTAAGTTTTGCAAGTCTTTCGTCTGGCACTCTGTGACCAAGCCATCCAAGTTGTCTGTTCTTGATTTTGGTCAGTACTGGTTTTATTTTCAGTTTATGCTAAATAACTCGTTTCTAATTCTGTCTATTTTAGTTTTCCCTCTATTTTTCTCAAAAATTGTATTTGCCTTGCATTTATCTTGCTCTTCTCAGTACTTGTGGGAGTTCCTGTTTCACTACGATATAGTAATGATGGGCTTATTACCCTTTTGACAACTTCCACCTTTACCTCCTTTGTTATTTCCTTTCTTCCAAAGAATGTTATTCTAAATCCATTATAGTCTTCCTATTTTTGCTGTTCTATCATTTATTTCTTTTGCCTGTTTAACATTTTTTTCTATTACAGTTCTATTACAGATACTTCAATTCAATCTGTTCTATGCTCCTTTCCTCTATTCTAATTTTGCGTCTTTTGTTCTTTTGTCCAATAATAATCGATTTCGTTTTTTGGATATTTATGGTCATATTAATTTTTTTAGTTCTTCATTAAGTTTGTCTATATTATGCTGTAGGTTTGCTTCTGAATATGCCAGTACCACCAAGTCGTCCGCGAATAGCGGACATCTCTACATTTGACATCTTCCAGTATCCCAACGTCATAGGTTTCATCTTTTGTTCCCCTTTCTATATAGCCTCGTCTATCACTATTGCGAACAACAGAGAACTCAGCACTCATCCCTGTTTCAGGCCGTCCATTGTTTCCAATTCTGCCGATTGTTTATTGTTTGTTCCCACCGCATTTTTTGTCGTGTTATACATTTCTTTTATTACTTCTATCGTTTCACTGTCGATTCCTCTTTTATATAAACCTTTCCATACATCCTTTTGTCTTATTCTGTCGAATGCTTTTTCCAAGTCAATAAAAATTGCATGAGTGTGTTTATTTTTGCCTGTGCATTGTTCTGTAACTTGTTTTAATATGAATATTGGGTCCTGTGTACTCCTTCTTTTTCTAAAGCCATCTTGTGTTTCTCAACGTGTTTTCTAGTTGTTCTTTTATTTTTGTTTCCATTATTCTAGCCTGCATTTTTGCTGGTAGACTCATTAGCGTAATTTCTCGGTATTTTGAACATTCTGTCACATCGCCTTTTTTATGTAATGGTAGAATAATCCCGGCATTCGATTCCCTAGGTACTTTCTTCTCTCTTATCACCTTGTTTAACAATTTTGTGAAAACCTTTATTCCTGCCTCTCCTATGAATTTTAGAATTTCAGGTGTAATTTCATCTATTCCTGCGGCTTTCCCTATTTTCAAGGTTTTGATGACTTCGTCAACTTCTTCATTCGAGATTGCGGATATTTCTGTTCTTCTTTCCACTCTTTCCTCTTTCGTATATCTGGCTTAGTTTTCTGTGTCTGATATTTATTTATAATGTTCCCTCCATCTCTGCATTATTCTATCTAAAAAAAATTACCATCCATAACAATTTTCATATTTTGGCCTTCTGACATAAAGTAACTGCTCCTCATCAATAAGAATCCTTTGTTTTTTTATATTTTTCTAGCAATTTGTAAACACTTCCATCAATCCAACCCTAATTTGAATAAAAATCCTTTTCCCCAAGCCCGATTACTTATATATATTTTCAAATGACCGAACTTACACCAGCGCACAATGAACAGGGGTCTTTAGAAAGCTCACAGTCAATAGGAAAGCAAATTTCTTCCGAACTGTCACCCTTTCTATACAGTTATAAATCTGCGCTCCATCTTTAACCCATTAATTCTGCTATCGGGACGTTTCCTTTTAATATTTCTCTAGTCGCGGTCCCGATAGAGATTTTCCATTACCCGTATCCGCTTGAAAAAAAAATCGTAAATTTTGAATCTTTAGTACCTACCGAGGATTCTAGCAGTATTTTAGATATACCTTTCTTAATGTTCAAAGGCGTAGTGGTAAAGACTGAAAAAATAAATGAGCCAAACATAAGTTTGAAAATAACAAATCGGGGAATAAGCATTGAAAATTTCATTTTTCACACAAGTATAATACAGTTTGGTCGAGCCGAAAGTGAGTGTTATAAGTAGGGAACGGAATTTGTTTCTTTTTTCTATTAGCAAAGAAAGTTAAATAAACAACTGGACCCATAATCGTCACACGTAATAGGAAAATTAGTTTTTAGTATCAAATTGTAGAAAAAAGAATTTTTGCACCAGAGTCATCTGGTAAAGAGGCGGATGTCCGTCGAAAGCAGTGCCCAGTTTATAATGATAAATTGGGCAAATTTAAGAATGCTGCTACTTTTTGGGGGTTTCCAAATATATTTTTACCGACTGACTGCGTAATACATTGACACATTAACTGTTTTGATAAATGAAAGATTTTCAGGATATAATTTTAAGTATTGCATTTTTGCTAATTTTACTTAGATACTTCTGCATATAGCCGCTCACAGAACGAAACTGAATAGTAATCGTGTGAAAATAATATCAAATATCATTAAACTTGCTTAAAAATGTAATACAAAATTAAGACATCTGTGTATCATAGTGGCCCGAATTGTGACAAGAATAAAAATATGTTAATCATACTTTTATAAATTGTGAAAACCTAAGAGATTTTACACGCGGATTTTTGAACGAACTTCGTATTTAAAACCGAACTAATTTGATAGGTGGCGTTTAAATATGCACGTTTAATAATAGTACAACAAACTTGGATACCATAAATAAATTTTTATTTTTTCAGTGTTAAAATTTATTTCAAATATAGAAACATCAGTTTGATAGGCAGTGCCCAGTGACAATACTATCACTGAAAATGGTCCCCGTGAGATCAAACACTCTTTCGCTTCTGTGTGGTTTATAAATCCTGTGGTGGCGCGTCGCAATATCCAATGTATGTCTGCTTTCGTAATCCCGATTTGATCGGCGCGCCGTGTGAAGTCCACACAATAGTTGCTAGTCAATAAGAAATCAAATTTTTTCAAACTGTATTAGACAAAGATCTTCGAAGGTTGCGGAAAATATAATTTAAGAAACCGATGTTAAATAATAAATTAAATAAGTACAACTATTGGAGATGAATGGCAGACATATGCCAGCAGTTTGTTAAACTGCATTTTAAATTCCCCTTGAAATAAAAATGACGTTAAAGAACAAACAAAACTTAATAACAGTCACTTTAAAACGAAGTTAGAGTCTCACGTAAGTTGGTTTACGGTTACCTTTATTGTTATATGCTTGGCTTTATTATCATTAAGGCTTTTGTTAGCGAAAAACGCCCAGATTAGGGTTTAATAGAAGTTCTTTTACTTTTATGTCGGTATTGTATTGAACAAAATTGTTTCTGTAGCTTACAAATGGGGTCTTGTCGGAGAATGTTTGGCGAACGAAACGTTTATCAATACTTTTAAAAATCTGTTACATTTTAATATGCTAACTGGGCCTGTTTTACAATTTTTTCTTTCTATATCAGAAAATAGGGTCAGAATGGGAAACATGCATGTATGTTTAAGCAACTACAAACCAAAAAATATTCTCTAAAAAAATTACTGAGGTAGTTAAACTACCCCTAAACACCTCCAGACCCCTCCGTAACGACTAGTAACGAGCGGATGAAACCTCTTCCCCCCTTTGAGCGTTGCGTAATTTCTGAATGGGCTCTAGATGCATCAACTATCGACAACAAAAAATATAGAACAGGTTTGCTTGTCGGAAAATTATTCGATTGTCCTCGTGGTCATTGTTGAACTATGTTTTGTATCAATAAAATCTTCGGGAAGTTAAGAAAATAAAATTTACAGTACATCAGCCATAACAGCACTTTTATTTACATCATGCGACGTCACACCAATAGGATCACGTTTTGAAAGTTTTGAATTTTGTATGAAAGTTTGTAATAGAAAATCTTTTTATTTCTTAATAAAATAATAATAATTTTTTAAATTACTTTTTTGCTTATTAGTGCAGTCAAATTTGTTTATACTTATTTAGTGTGTACTTTCGAAAAAGGTTTATTTCGAAATAACTGTTCCTCGATAAGAAAATTTAAAAAAATTGTTTTAAAAAAATAGTTATTAGTTTTGCTCAAACGGAGTGATAATCGGTCATATTGTATAAATATCTACATTTTATATTTTAATGCATATTTAATAATATCCTCTTTATTTTACTCCAAAGTTGTATCGTAAATACAGAAAATTCTGGCCTCGTCGTTTCTCGAGTTTTCGCTCAGTTCTACAAAAATGTTTTATTTGATGTTTGTATTTTGTCCCATCTATGTTTACTTATTAAGTTTTTCCAAATATAGCAGACATATATGAGAAAATTTCCTTTAGACAGCTTAAAACGGAAATAAGCATCTATAAAAATCCGCTTTAAAAATATATTTTGCCGGGATATGTGCAGGATTATCAAAACCGATAGAAATCAATTGGTCGAAAAAACCTTTTATATGGTCAATAAATTCTGTATTTTGCTTGGTTATCGGTAAAACATATTTATTTGGCGAAAGGGTCAGAAAACAATGTCAATAAATGTTGTGTATTAAAGTTTGGGGGCCTTCTTGTATATTTATAGATAGACCAAAGTCGATATATGAGAGGAATTTTACAAAAAACCTGCACTTATCAGAGTAAATTTACTGGAAAACGAATACGTCCTGGTCATATACGTCAAACTTCAGAAGATGGAAGGTAAATAACCAAAGAAAACCCCATCGTGTATTATGTTCCAGTTGGATATCCTTGCTACCCTCCCACTAAAAAGCGTACTAAAAAATTACAATTTCGTTGAGGAAGCATACTTTTTTTCCAAATAAACGGAAGAACAAAAAAAAGTAAAAAATACTTTATTGAACTACTGCACAGTGAGTAGACTACTGATTATACAGGGTCAGTTTTTTAAAGTGTTACTAGACGATATCTCAAAAACGGTTTAAAATATTTTTATGAAATTTTGGTGAGTTAATAGGGAGATGGGGGACATATTTAAACATATTTTTGACATTTACCCTCTTTCTCTATTTTGAGGAGTGGGGGTTACTTTGGATTTTTAAACTGAATGATGTACTTTTGTTTATTAAATTCGAATCTACGTAAAGAACTACGTAGATTTTTTTTTGATTTGCTCTTTTGGTTACGGACTTATGATGAATTTAAAAATAAATAAATTTTACTAATATATCAAGTTCACTTATTTCAGAATTATTATTGGTTTTTATGGAAATGCGTCAGTTTTACTTTAGTCAGTTGAGAATTTTGACGTTTTACCGATTATTTCGTAATTTATTGCTCAATTAAACATTCAAGCGAATTTTTATGTGGTACTCTCGTGATTTAAGCTATAAATAAACATAGAGGTTAACGAATTTAAAAGCTAAACAACCACTGTGTTTAAAACTTATTTTCTCATTATTATTAATGTTACACTCGTATATAACAAACGAACTCGCTTATTTAAAGGGAATAAGTAATAAATTATGTGGGAAAGATCCATTATATAAAGCCAGTGTTTTTGCCATCAAATGAAACTATTCACTGTAGAAGAAATAAAATGTTTTCCAACATTAGCGAGATGTGTGCCCAGCAGATGCTTTTAAAATAAAAAAAAAGCATTGTGGTTTAAACTTAAGCCTTGGCAGTCGTTTAGAAATATTATATTAATTAGTAGTTTGAATGGAAAATTCCATATTATATTGTAATATCTAACTGCCCCGAAAAAGGTCAATCAATAGATTTAAACAGTGTGTCAGCAGACGGGGTTTAGAAGAGGAGAAATTGACCAACTTTTGCAAGATACGTAAAAATGTCACTCCTGATAAAAGCTTTTGCTTCTAAAATAAATATCCTTATTCACCTTTCAATTTTTATACCTTGTTTATTATTTTCTACGAAAAGAATAAATATGAACTGTGTTTTAAATTAAACCCTGAGCCCAAGTACAGGATTTTATTAAAAAAGTAAAATAGTAGGGTTTCTACATATTAAACAATAATGACACCTATGGGCATTTTTGTCAATGTCTTTATTAAATGAAGCAATTATTTTTTTTTACATACTTCTCATGAAAAGGCTATCTACTGGACAAAGGATTTTTATAGTCGAGTATTATGGTGATGGCCAAGTATCATACCGCTAGATCATAAAACAATTGAGATAGAAAATTGTAGGAATCTCAGTAACTGAAATGACAATTTACAACATAATAAAAAAGTTCCTTCGGTTTTGAATCTCATGAAGAAGAAGAAATATGACCAAAACGATGCTTCCACAGTTTCAGTTGTTCAACTCTTGTGATGTCCCTTAAAAATCATGCAAAACATCTTCTAGAAGTTGTGAAATAAATTCATATTCAGATTATCCTAAAATAAAATAAATTAGTTCCGTTCAAACCTCACTTTAACCAAACATTGGAAGAGGTAGGTAAAGCGAAAAGCCTAGATTTTTGTTTATGGGTGAGAGATCAAATTTTAGGTGGAAATATCCATTGTATAAATTTATTATGTTTTCTTATGAATGTACATTTTCTACTAATGGGACTGTAGTATCCCAGAATGTCAGGTATTGGTCTCCTGAAAACCTGGAATTTAGAGTAATGTGGAGAAGACGATATTTTACAAACACCAAACAAGTTCAATTTCTTAGCCCGGTTGCAGAGAACTAACAATTCCAAGAATTACGTTATTAAGTTTAATATCATTAGATAAAAATATAGAAAGATAACAAAAGAAGCTCACCCGACAGATGCCAAGAATTACAATGCAATGTCGTTTTCTTTATACTGCCTAAATGAAACCCAAAAAATGCTATAGCAAAATATTTTTTGCTGAAACTCGTTAGACTTTTCATTAAGTTTTTGTCAAAGTTTTCTTATATAACAACAACATAGGGTTTTTAAAATCAAAGCTTCTTTTGTGCGTATCATGCTTATAACTTTTTTCTAATAAAATTTCTTTGTTGAGTTTCCTTTTCAGTATATTGTTGGAAATAGCACATCTTTTCAACTATGGCCTGTTAGTATTGAGTTCCGCGTAATATTAGATTCTGAAAATTTAGAAAACAAAACAGATTTAAATTTGTTGATGATATGATTTCTTGATTATTTACGATGTATTTAGTGAGAGCTTTGACACTTTCTTAAATGTAGTATGTAAAAGCACAATCTTGTTAATTCTAATCTATACTGTTAGCATTTTTGGAAAAAGTCTCCTTCATATATAGGCATTAATATGTATGGTATGTTCTGCTATGTTATGCATAAGGATACAAAAGCCATAAAAATCAATTGATCAAAAAGCCTTTTATATGTCCAATATATTTTGATTTAAGTCGCTTATCGATAAAACATACCCGTTGCGTTTTGAACGGGCAAAAAAATTGTATATTAAATTTATGGTATATTAATAAACTTTTTTTTTGTCGCCAAAATTTTTTGTATTTAAAAAATTATTCTTTGCCACAAAATCGTCCCATTTTAATTCAATGAAGCTTGAAACCATAAAAGAATAGAACTTAAGAATGATGAATTCCGGTGAAAGACAGGATAAAATTTTAAAAAGTGTTTTAAAAATAAAATAGATTATACTGTTCATAACAAGTTGGTTCTAATACACTGTCTTAAGTTGTGTACTTTAGTAAGAGATTAGATATTTTCGGGGACACAAAATCAACCTATTTTAATTCAATAAAACTTAAAATCCTAAGAGAATAGAGCTTTAAGATGATCCATTTCAGGCAAGATAAAACTTTTAATATTTTAAAATATAAAATAGTTTTATAGTTGCCCACAAATTGGTTCTAAAATACTGTCATAAGTTGTGTATTTTGATAAGAAAGAGATTTTCGTGGCAACAAAATCATCACATTGAAATTCCATAAAGTTTAAAATCCTAAGAGAATAAAACTTAAAAATGCATTTAAGAAAAAAGCACAAGATAAAAGTTTACGAAAGTGTTTTAAAATATTAAATTGATTTGGAGTTGCAAACAAATGGGTACCAAAACACTGCCATAAATTGTGTACTTTAGTCATAGATAAGATATATTTATGTCATAAAAGGGTCAAAAAATAAATTGTTTATGGAAAACCCATCCTTCCAACTATTTATAGATAACCCAAGATTGATTTAGGAAATAAATATCCATGAAACGGTTTACTTAGGCACCGGACATCGAGCTCATATTAGGAGGCAGATTATGTCCTTAATAAATTTTGTTTATTTCATGGATGCGACAGTTTTAGAATGGTGGAGGATCGGAAGTTAGAATGTTTCAAATATTACTATTTTAACCTTTTAGAATAAATTATCTTGAAATGGCACCAAAATCTTTAACAAAAAGAACGTAAACACCCGAAGCTTGGGTATTTGCTGTTTTACATTACAGCTTTCAGACATTTTTTTAATAAAAAGAATAGTATCGTGTAAAAATTGATTACCATTTTCAAGAGAAAAATTTGCAGTTTTTATCTAAGAAAATATATTTTTGAATCGTCACAACTTTTTAAGGAACCCTGTATATTGCAACTGATTTGCAAATTATAGATTTTTAAAGCAATAGAACTATTATTAGGTTGCCTAGTTTTTAAAATAATGCAGTAACATCCATTTTAAAGCCTTATAAATATATAAACTGTAGTAAAAGCACTGCACACTGCTGCCCTTAAGTCCCATTTTTAAATCCCTTTGTACGTATGATAAAACATCCATTTACATTATCGTGTATATAAAAAGCTCCCGAACCAGAACAAAAAGCGCACACTATAAAGCACACATTCAGTAGCCACCACCCGAGCTTTTAGCTTAATAAGCACAAGAGAGCCAACTGCATAGCAATAATATGCAGATATTTATAAGGAGTATAATAAATCCAACTATGCGGGAGACGCGCAACTTTTATTTGCCGCCTTGAGCAAAGCACCACTTTATAATTATCACATTCCTGCAAACAGCCCTCTTGAGTACCAGTGGCATTATTGAAACCGTGCTATGGTTTTCTAGAAAGTTTTGAGCTGGCTGGCATCGTTTTAAATACGGAATATTTTCCCTTTTCCGGTTTTTTTCTATTTTGTTGGTCAAGCCATATTGTGTGGACATTATTTTAAAAGGAACAGGAATTATATAAAAGAATTTTCTTCAAATATTTTTCACTCATATACGAGGTTTGTCAGAAAATATAAATTTTGCCGAGCAGTAATTTTTAACAATATCCGTTATTGTTAAAACGAAAAGTTCTTCAGAATTGAAAACTATGTTTAATTTATAATTTTTTTAGATGGAAGCAATTTGAGAAAAATTTGTAAAAATAAAACAAAAATTTGGAGTTAGTGGAAATAATTGCATATTAGAACATAGTTTTTAATTCTGTTAAACTTTTCTTTATAGCAATTACCGATATTGTCAAAAATAAAGGTACCTTACTGTTGCCAAAATTCATAATTTCTGACAAACCTAGTATATGACTGAAAAATCTTGATATCTAATGGTTGAATTGTAGGTTTTAGACCATGCAAATCTTTATATGAAGAATAACTTTTTTTTTGAAAACTAATAATAAAAAAGTTTTCCATTTGGTTCCAACTTAAATAGACACACTGTATATATAGATGAATAGCGAAAAATTCAGTATACAGAAGATTAAAATTTTCTCATTTATTTACATATGTATGTATAACTGCTGTTACAAACCTGCCATTCATATTCCTGAAAGTAATCAATTTAACTACGCTGCCAGCAAATTTGTCAATTTAATCATTATCTCCCATAATTGCCCAATAACGGGAATTCTAGTAATTGTTTGGCTGATAGCGATACCTTATCTTTCGATAGCTTCAAAAATAATCTCTAGGAAGGCAATACTTTATAAAATAGGATATAATTCTACGAAAATATTTTGAATGTTTATCCAAAATACAATTTTTGGAAAATACCTTTTTTTAAAACTAATTTTTGGAAAATAGAATTATTTGAAAACATATATTTTCCAATATTTTCGAAAGTTGAATTTGTAAGTTATACGAGGGGAGATTTTTATGTAATCTACTTAGACATGAAACAAAAGACAGAGTGCAAAGAAAAACATTTAATTTTCTACATATGTATGTTTCTTCAACATCTATACACTTATTCGTTTCTGTAATAACAAGATCCCTTAAAAAATCTTTTGGCAACTCCTCAAAATAATCAAAAATAGTTGTTTTAGAGTCATCATAAGAAGAAAATGTCGGCCCTAGTAATTGTTTTTTCAACTTAGAGAAAATAGTAATCGCAGGGTGCTAGAGCCGGGCTAGCTGGAAGCCTCGATAACTTATCGAACTTTTTAAACCTTATGCATTTTCGCTCGTATAGCAGCTTTAATATTTTTAATGGTCTCTTCATGAACATTACCGGTAATTGTAGTGCCCTTCTTCATGTACTCAACCAACAAAATACCCCTGAATTCAAAGGAAACCGTAGCTATCAATTTTCCTACCGAACACTGCGTTTTCGCCTTTTTTGGTGGCAGAGACCCGTTATGTTCTCAATAAATTGACTTTTATTTTGTTGGAGGGTCCCAGTGATGTACCCAGGTTTCATTGCCAGTGACAATTTTCGAAAAAAAGTAGCAATCTTGTTTTAACGCATCCAAATTTTCCTGGTAAATTTCTCGCCTGACAAGTTTCTGTTCCGGTGTGAGAAGCCTGGAAATCCATCTCGCTGATACTTTGTTATCCCTAGATCTTTGTGAAAAACTTTCTCTGCAATAACCGAAACTTTATTTCTTCGATATGTCAACCCCAAGCCTTCAATTTTGTTTATTGTTTCCTGTGTTCTTGCCTCAAGAGGTCGATTTACCAGATTTTGGACCATCTTCAATAGATTCCCGACGCAACGACCAGAATTTTATTGATAATAAGATGGGGCATTCTCAATATACACAGCAATCATTTGTCCATGGATCATTTATTACCCTCTTTATTTAAAAACTTTATCACGCTGCTATGTTCAAGTTTTAATTCACTCATTTTTCACTATTCAAACCGCTACCAAAACTACAAAAATCTTTTCAGTTCAAGACCACCTAGTCAGAATACTTATAAGAGTTTACATTACTTGACGTTTAAAAATCATTGACGTTCGTTATTGGATTGAGGGTTAGCTAGATTACATAAAAATCTCCCCTCGTAGTTTTAAAATTTACTTTATTAACTCCCACTATGTGGTAAGTTTTGCTAAACTGTAATGTTAAAAATCCGCTGTAACTCTATGCACAGTCTAAACGTATCTTTATAGGCTCTCTTAAAAACTGACACTTAGACTATGAATTAGTTCTGTCCATGAATGTACATGTACATACTTAAGAAGTACCCTTTTATAATATATCGATTTAACCATTCGCATCTCTTTTCAAGCACTGTTGAAAAATGCCTTCATAGCTATTTTTTCCAACAATGATAAATAACAGACTGTTCCGTTTATTGGCTATGACTGAAATAAATGGCATATCATTTATGGTCATTTGTAAAATTTTAAATTTAGTATTTCGCTCAGAAAAGAGATTATGTCCTGTGTAGGGGAGACCAGGTCTGGTTGGAATTTTGGAAAGAATGGCACAGTCCTTATGGCTCAGTCCTTTTAATTTTAGCGCTTATGCGTTCGAAACTTAGGCATGTATTTTAATCGTTTTAGTTAACTGTTAATATTTTACCGTAGAACTACTTGTACGTAGGTGACTGTATGCAACATCTCTTATTACGTTTCCTTGATGTGCAGCGAACCTGAGAGTTATTTTTAGAATTTTAGTTTAGAAAGCCAAGTCGAATTTAGCTGATAGAATAAAATTTAGTCCGACATAAAACTTAAGGTCAAACAAGTTAAAAAAATTCTTCTATCCCTTGACACCAAAAAGTTCTTTGGTCTGGATGGCATACCAGCCTAAAAAATGCGCTCCAGAATTTGCACCCATCTTAACTCGTCTTTTCCAGATCTCCTATGACGAGGGTATCTTCCGAGACAGCTTAAACAAGCATTAATGGAAAAGAAAGTTTCAAGAAGGGTCGTCTAAAGACGAGAGTAGTGATAGATGGAGAGTTCTGCACCCACCGTCCGCCGGTGGAATCAAACCCAAGCAAACCCTCTGCTCATGCGCGAAAAAAATAAGTGCGGTTTTGAACAGGGTTGTTTAGAACCGCCCCTGTTCTACACAACCCTGTTTAAAACCAACCCTGTTCTAAACAACCTTGTTCAAACCGCCCCCTGTTCTAAACAACCCTGTTCAAAATCGCACCTGTTTTTTAGCGCATAAGGCTTGAAGTTCCACCGGCGGACGGTGGGTGCAGAACTCTCCATCTCTCACTACTGACGAGTTTTATCTTATAAGATTAATTTTTAGTTACTTATTGTTACAATGCTTAATAAATAAAACCTACGATTAGACATTTCGAAGTATTATTAACAATAAGTTAGAAAAACTCGCACATGACATGGCCCTAAAAATGATTTAAAACATTCGAGAAAAAAAAACATTTGCAGCACATGGATATTTTTTAACAATTACCAAAAAAGTTGAATTCAAATACGCAGACCGTCTCCGATCTCCCCTACATACATTTCTTTTATTGTAGTAGAAGGAGAATATTCGTTACGCCAATGCCCAGATATTTGAAATTGGTAACAAAATCATGAAAAGCTGAAAACTGTTTTAATTCTTCAATTTGAGGGCCCTTGTTATTAAACCAATTTTTTTACCTCGAAAAGGGTGAATTTTTAAAGTAAAATGAAAAGATAACGCCCAAATATGAATAAATGAATATACAGATATAAAATTTTTTCGATTTGATTTCTTCTTTATGTCTGGAAATTGGTTTAATTCTACGAAATCTATGAAAATGTCTTGAAAACATAGAGCATTGAAAAATACTTCATTATTCGAAATTGTTTTTTCGAAAAACATTTATTTTGAAAACGTATTTTTTTTCAAACATTTTTCTCCGAAGTACACACTTTCAAAATGACTGAAACTAACCGTAGGTAATAGAATAGAAGAATATTTTGTAACATCACAAAATTTGTACCTCGATCAGTCGCAACCAAAAAGTTAATAATTGAATGGTAAAAAAAAGTTTAAATGAACTTCTCTAAAAACTTATAAACTTATAGAAACGCTGTTCTTTGCTAGGAGAGCAGTATAGTCCTATACAGACAAGTCCTTCGGCCTCTTTCATAATGGATAATAATGTATATTCGACTACAGTTTTTTTTGTTTTGAAAGAATAAGAAAAATGTAATTTCAAAATAAGCCGTTTTTCGAAGAGGGGTTGGATTGGAAGTGGGGAAAATAGTTTTGATACATTTTTATATAACTAGTTATAAAAGCTATTCGTCAATTTAGAGGATTCTAAGAAAATCTAATCTAAAATAGGTTTTAAAACTAGTTCCACTGAGCTTCCGTTGCCCTATACAAACAAGTCCTTGTTGACCACTTATTCCCTTAAGTGTCCATCGCTCCTTTGGGTATAAATAACCCTAACTTGTGTTACAAGTATAGAGGACTAATGGGCTCAAACCGAAGGGTAGCAGGTGCAGACTTAAACTTGTGCCAACAGTTTTAACACCTTGTTTAAGGGGTTTAAGGACCTTCGGCTGTTACGTGAACACGAATGTTTTTGTAAAATAAATACGAGATAAAAGTGGAAATGGCAGTATTAAGAGCTGTTATTGTTACTCGAAAGTGGAGGTAATTTTGTAAAGCGTTATTTTATACGCGTAGCAGTAAAGGAGTTAGAAAAAATTATGCTTTATGGAAAACAAAGGAAAGAACAGTTAGAGTTAAATAAAATTTATGTTACGTGATTAAAGTAAAATCTTAAAAACATGGTGACGTTTTTTGGCAAAAATACGTTACTATTGTTTTTAATTTTTAATTTTAGGTTGCCATCTTTATATATTATATACAGAATACAAATGCATTTAAAAAACAGTTTTTTCCCAATCACGTTTTTTGTCGCTTACTTTCATTGTTGCTTCCGTTGCCCTATACAAACAAGTCCTTGTTGACCACTTATTCCCTTAAGTGTCCATCGCTCCTTTGGGTATAAATAACCCTAACTTGTGTTACAAGTATAGAGGACTAATGGGCTCAAACCGAAGGGTAGCAGGTGCAGACTTAAACTTGTGCCAACAGTTTTAACACCTTGTTTAAGGGGTTTAAGGACCTTCGGCTGTTACGTGAACACGAATGTTTTTGTAAAATAAATACGAGATAAAAGTGGAAATGGCAGTATTAAGAGCTGTTATTGTTACTCGAAAGTGGAGGTAATTTTGTAAAGCGTTATTTTATACGCGTAGCAGTAAAGGAGTTAGAAAAAATTATGCTTTATGGAAAACAAAGGAAAGAACAGTTAGAGTTAAATAAAATTTATGTTATGTGATTAAAGTAAAATCTTAAAAACATGGTGACGTTTTTTGGCAAAAATACGTTACTATTGTTTTTAATTTTTAATTTTAGGTTGCCATCTTTATATATTATATACAGAATACAAATGCATTTAAAAAACAGTTTTTTCCCAATCATGTTTTTTGTCGCTTACTTTCATTGTTAACAGAAACAGAAAGTTGATTTTACTAAACAATTACTATTTTTCCTAGCAACCAAAGTACACAACCCGGTACACGGCCGGTAAGTTCAAGTTATCGCACTAGTACATTAACTGAAGTTGTGCTTATATCTGCAGCTAATAATTGACTAAAAAACGGGAACATTTTCTTTAGACAGCCCACGAAGGTCTAACCGTAAATACTTTATGTACCGTGGGTGTACTAGAAGTGTCCAACTCACACATCCAGAGCTGGAAACATCCGTATGGATTTTACCAGTCCTTTAAGCAGATGCGTAGACGAGGACGAAATTCTCTACCTATCTATTTAAATTAAAGTTAAAAGTACAAATTGATTGTTGTCCTTAGCATTCAGTACTCAAACTTGCATTTTAAACTTGAACTTTTTATTACAATATATGCCAGTAAGCTTTTCCTACTAATTACACTGTTTTTCTCGTGTATCTAGCTTTTAAAAACTTTATAATATACACTTTCGAACCTTTTACATGATCTTAGTGGGATTAGATGTGAACAACCTTCCTTCTTCGATCTCAATGTCAACTTTTTCATTAATACGTTTTTCCCCAAACATCTCAACATTTAGATTCATTCTGTTATGCTTACCAAAAATTTCTTGAATAATCGGAATCGACAAATTCAAATTGACAGTTTACTACGAACCGTTCCATAACACCAGATATAATGACTTTGCATAATTCATTATAATGTATGCCGAGTCCACACCAAGGCAACAAAAGAAAAACAATAAAATCTTAAGTTTTTAGCAACTAAATCACCGGCAGCTTCCGTCCACATTGCAGAGAACAAAATTTAAAACAAACATGATTGAAAGTTTCAGTTTATATTTTGTTAATACACAATCTACACCTAAATTTTTATAGCTAGTTGCTCTGCAGTATGTGGCGATTTCGTGCTCTAGAAACGCAAAAACGATGAATTTATTATTATAGCCGCTAGTTTCATTTTTTTAAAGATTGCGAAAAGGGGCGTTTTTGGGTTAGACCGACCCTAAGGAATCGACCAATAAATATTGTTGAACAATAGTTACTAAAAGATTTATGAGAAGATGATATTGGTATGAGTGGAGAAATACGATCTAGCTTAAAGGAATTTTTTAAGAATATCCAGCGTCGAATTTTAAAGTTCAATAGAATTGGTCGGACCTACAATACATAAGGAAAACACAAATTATCGAAATTCTATCAGTGTAAGAAAACGTCTTGTGATAACAGTTCACAACTGGGGACTCATATCATAGCCTGATGTATCTGTTTAAAATATTGTGTCTAAACAGACAGTCACTTTAATACTGTCCCTATTTTCAGTCTTTCCGCTTGTTTTTTGAAAACGTACACACACACCAACAATGTAGCCAGGAACCAAAACAAAACATCACCTCTTTGATCTTTACCGACAGGCGACGGGAAAATAAAAAGTTCCCTATAACAGCAATAAATCGAAATAAAAAAAAATGTTGCTGAAATGTTTCTATTTAATTGCCAAATTGTGGAAAAACATTAAATTGCTGTTTTTTTTTTTCATTTTTTTGCCTTGGTGTGGATCCGGCATTACGAACGCTCACTACTTCATATCAATTAAACCAGTTTTGGTATTTCTTTTTCGTCAAAATTAATATAATTGTGCAAGAAATTGTATACAATCTTAGACAGCAAGTGCTCACCGATCTCGAAAATTTACAAAACTTGGCCCAGCGAGATTCATTTTGCTAAAAATTTTCTTGCTCAGTAAAAACACTTACGTTTAGGTTCACCAAAAAGTTTAAGATTTAGTACTGGTTTAAATTAAGATCTTCAAGTTGATCGGTCAGATTTTGACAAGGTTTTGCCCTGTCATTATTAATAAGTAGTCAATAAACACTTCTGAGTATTATGGAGCAAAGTACGTACTTAAATTGCCCTTTTGCGAAAGAGCTTAGAAAAAAATTGATCGTATAAAAGTTAGTTGTCTTATTCTTACACTAGTCACTTTAAAACTTTTGATTGTTAAATTCGACCGGTCTAGCGTTGGAGAATCTGGCTGTAACTGACTATGTATCGTAATATATTGTTTCAAAAAAATTTTCAATAGACACTTTGTCGAGAATATAATTTTTCGGATATGCAATATAGATTGGCGTAGCTATGCTCTACTTGTTTAGTTTAATGTGCCCACAATTTATTGTTGAGGCAGAATGTTTAGTATCGTTTATATAGAGGACTCTAATTTAAAAAATGTTGATAAAAATAAAACTAAAACAAGGCCTGAGTTAACCAAAATAAATCTGACGAAATCAAAAAAAAGGAGAATCTCTGCAAATTTGCTCGGGGTTGTCTAGGTTCTCTCAGGCTCTTTTTTGGGTTCTTTATCAGCATTTTCCGAACTATTGCAACTATATTAGCCTTGCTAAAACTGGTTTAATTTAATAATGAAGGGTTTACAGTGCCGAGTGTAACAATAAGACAGCGTTTCGTACCATGAATGTAATTCTGTTTTTTTTTTAAATTTAAACAAATGTATTTTTCATAATAAAACTAAACTCACTTTAGCGACAAGTTCCAAGATAAAAAACATTTAGCAAATCGCAAGAATCGTAAAATAACTAAATTTTTTAGTGATGATTTACTAATAGTTACAAGGCAATAGCTAGTCAAAACCTAACCGATCAACTAGAAGCTTTTATTTTCGAAAAACTCTATTTTCAAAAAATGCATTTTTGAAAAGTTGGATTTTCAAAAAATGTAGTATTTAAAAAAATAAATTAGAAAGATTGCTTCAACTAAATATGTAAGAATTTAAAAATTGAGGTAAGGAAAACATCGCCCTTCATAGAATATTTACTTATTTCAATGTATACTAATAACTTAATAAAACAATTTCTCGTGACAAATTTAAATTTTATTATAAAATATTTGTAGATCATGTTCAAACGAATTGTTATCATATTGAATATTTGCAAATCATAATTATGAAAATTGGGAATTACTTAATAGAAACAACATATTTTTTTAGTAGTATTAAGTCAAAAAATATATTGCGTATTTTCCTTTATGCAAATAGATATGTAAAAACCGCGACTAGCATAGAACAAGTAAGATAAAATAATAAACTGTTATTTTAGAAATAAAAATGAAGACGGCCCTCTCTTGAAATCATGAAAAAAATATTCCTATTGTTTTGTCAACATTCTAAAGCACTTTATAGCCAAAAATACAAATTAAGGCAAAATCTTCAATATCCCTGGTTTGTTATAATACAGGGTGAGTTTCTTAAACTGTTACAAGGCGTTATCTAGAAAACGGTTTAAAATATTTTCATGAAATGTTGGCGAGTTGACAGGGAGGTGGGGGACGGACAAATTTAAGCATATTTCTAATATTTACCCCCTCTCTTTATTTTGAGGGGTGGCAGGTAACTTTTGAATTTTAAATAGGATGATGTACTTTTGTTTATAAAATTGTAATCTATCGGTTACTGAATTATAATTTATTAGGTTATAAAATAAAAATAAATATTTACTATTTAATATCAACTCATTGATCGTCTGTCATGCTTGAGAAGTTGTTCGAAATATTCAGCTTCAAAACACTTTCTCACTCTTTTTCTAAGTGAATTTCGTACCCGCTGTAATATTTCAGGTGCTAATAAGCAGGCTAAACGGATTCGGTCTTTCATATCATCTAAAGTTGTAGGTGCAGTCGCCTTCACTTTGTCCTTTAAAAACCAGACAGTAAAAAGTCAAGTGTGGCCAAATCCGGGGACCTAGCAATAAATTGAGAAATAATCGTTAAAACGTCAAAATTTTCAACTGGCTTAAGTAAAAATAACGTATTTTCATGAAAACGAATAATTATTCTGAAATAAGTGAACTTGATTTATTGCTAAAATTTTTTTTTACATTCAATCAAAATTTATTTAACCATAATTCCGTAACCAAAAGAGAAAATCAAAAAAAAATTGTACTCACACGTAGTTTTTTCCAGGATTCGAATTTTATAAACAAAAGTACGCAATCTCATTTAAAATGTCAAAATAGCCCCCACCCCTTAAAATAGATGGAGCCAAAAATATGTTTAAATATGTCCCCCATCTCCCTATTAATTGACCAAAATTTCATGAAACTATTTTAAACCATTTTCGAGAAATCGCGTTGTTAAGTTTTAAAAAACCCACCCTATATAAAAAATTTATTTTAGCTAGCAAACTCTATAAAAAGCTTATTCTAAGAGCATTACCAACATGCAAAAGTCTTTGTACACGTGTTGAAACTTAGTCAACTTAATTGCACAATATTATCACATCTAATTACTTAATTTGTATTCCTGCAACGTTTTGGAGAATTCTGCTGGCCAACCTCTGGAGTAGCGTCTTCAGTGCCTGTGTAATACTAGCTAAATTAGAGAATTTCAACAGTGGAAAGTTTAAATGATAGCTTTTAAGCTATTAGAAAATTAGATATTCAGGTTGGACACTGACGGACCCTAATTTTGGTTTAAAGTTTTGCATTAGTGCATTATTACAGCGGCGGGTACCGCTGGTTAGAGAAACAGTATGGAGACAATTCATGGCATTTTGTTCTGAACAAATTATGCATTTAACGCTACCACTTCACAAGAAAACTTGGCCAGAATTTTCAAAGATTGGAATTACAACATGCTGAAAATAAATGGAGAGGACTACAAGGAGAAAACGATGAAAAATTTGTAGAATACTACTTCTAAAATACTAGTGGACAAATATTTTAACAAATATGCTAGAAAAATTAATCTATTCGAAGATATCGTCTTTAAAGCGGCCAGGGAGGCAAGAAGTGCGAAGATAAAAGCGCTAAAAGCAATTCCAGCCAAAAAGAACAAAGTTCTGCGGTTCAATCAAACCCTATAATGATTTTCTATAGCTGGTTTCTTGAATCGCCAGAGGGTTTAATAATTTTTTTTTATATATTTGCGTACTAGCTAGCCTGGAGGGGAAGTGAGGCTTTAAAGTGCATTATTAATTATTTATTTTCAAAGCGAATATGATAATTTTTCTAACGAAACTGGAAGAATCGAATACAACACAATTTTCGCAAAAATAGCTCAAGGCGGAAACAAAAAATGCATCGATTCCAAGTGGCTAGTTTCCAAGAAAAAAAATTCAGATGTCTGCTCAGTTCGACTTCATAAGAAATATATGGAAAAACGAAGGCATCTTATGGAATGTGACAGGTTTGTCCTTACTGGGAACTTCAATTGACCACTAAGTAAAAATTGGTACAAAAACACCCCATCGCAAAAAATTCTTTTGGAAAATGGACCAAAAGCACTGCAAAAATGGTCGGTCTGGACATTGAAAATAAAAAATTTACCAACCATTTCCTACGTGCTTCAGCGGTCTCAGATATAGCAAAAAATGGGTTACAAGACAAACAACTAATAGAAATGACGGGGCACTAATCAACAAGCTCTATTAGACCCTACTAACATCTTGACGAAGAACATCACAAAAAAATTATCAAGAAAATAAGAGATGAAAATGTAAACAATGCTCAAGAAATACAAATTCAAGAAAATAAGAAAAATTTTGTTATGGAAACAACGCCATCTACGAGCCAGACCATAATTACATGTAATAATTGTGTTTTTAATTGTAACACATTAAATTGTTCCAAGTAAATATGTACAGGGGTGGGCATAAGTCACCTGGCAAATTTGCACAAACTTAAAGAAATTAAGAAATTTTAAAAACCGAAAACACAAGTTTAAAAAACGTTGTTTTTATTTCATTAAAGCGCAAAAATATTTACAATAGGTGTTGATCTGTCTCGAGGTCGACAAACATACTAACTTATGCCCAGCCGGCCGCGTTGCTACCTAACGTACATGAAATCCGAGCGAGAGCGGTGGGACTGACCCATGCACTGTTTTCAAGGCTGCCAGGTGACTTATGCCCACCCCTGTATTTTTAAAATACCATATTTTTCCTTTTCCTGTATCCAAAAATTATCAGCCAGATTCTCCAACGCTGGTCCGGTCTAATTTGACAACCAAAAGTTTTAAACTGACACGTGTAAGAATAAGACAACTAAGTTTTTACTATGAACTGAGCTTTTTCGCAAATTTATCAAGAAAAGGACAATTTTAGTACGTACTTTCAGCAATAATAGAACTAAATTCATTATAGCAACTCGTTCCAAGATTAAAATCATTTGGAAACCAAGTAAATCGCTGAAATATCACAATAATTCATAAGTTTTTAATGACGACTTATTAACAATGACAGGACAGAAACATGTCAAAACATAACTAATCAACTATAAGATCTTAATTTAAACCAGTACTAAATCTTAAACTTTCTTAGTGAATCTGAACGTTTATTTTTGTTTTTCTTTGCACTTTTGTTGTTTCGGGAAATAGTCCATCAAAAATGTTTCGGGCAGAAATAGAAACAGCTTTAATTCATTTTCATTGTCATTGTCATTCAGGGCAGTTTATGTCAAATAACAACAAAGATGAATTCAAGCTGTTTCTAAGATAACAATCTTTCAGGCAAAATCTTTTACAAGTTTATATGCCCTTAACATTTTACTACAGAATATTTTTCTCTAACTGAATTCATACCAGGATTTTTCAGTATCTGCAGTGAATTCCATAACACCCTGTTTTGTAGTTTTAAAAAGGCAATAATTTATTTTCGAATTATATTTTCGAAAAATAATTCAAATTCTTTTTGCATCTTGCGATTGCTATTCAGCTCAAGCTTGAGAATTGCTTTGAGGAGATGGAAATTGCAGAGAAAAGCGCTATTGTCAAAATAACTATCTATTGAAATGGTAGTAAAATATGCTGATAGTAGTAAAATATACTTTAACTTTGGTGCCGTAGGCCCGAACACAATGGACTTCAAGAAATTGTTATTTTTAATACAAAGATTCGCCAAAATGAGGCACTTTTATTTTTGTCCCTTAAAGACTATTAAGTATTCACTTAGCGCCCACTTAAAATACAAGTAGGTACTTATTAATGTTTGTCCCAATCAGCAGAATAAACAGAAAATTTTCTTTCTCCCGTTTTTAATTAAATTAACAAACAAGTTTCTAAAGCAAATTAAAGAAAATTTAAATATTTGAATATTTACCCCAGCGCTGAAAAAGTACGAAATCATTTTCCAATTCAAACGACTAATCCAATTTCCAGGAAAAAAGTCTTATTGGAAAGTGTTATAAATCTTTTTTGTGTTTGCTCGAGATTAGCTCTGAACAAATCTTAAGAGTTGCCTTCGAGGGGTAAAATAATCCGAAAACTAAGCTTAAAATGGCCTACAAATTGCCTCTTAAGTAGATATGGATTATAAGGGATATTTTAAATATATTAGTTTGGCCCCAACCGATTAGCTCTTTGTTTTAGGGATTAGAATGTTTCAGTACTTCTCCCTTCATTGTGATTTTTATGAAAAAATATTGAAAAAGTTTCTTTGTAAGCACGAAATTAAATGAGTAAAAAATTAAAGAGGCAAGCCCAAAATCTCGTCTTTTCTTTTTAGATGTTTGCAAATATGCTTAACGTATCTGTGGTTTACCACTAAAGTAATAAAGATATGTAAAACTATGCTAAGAAGTTTAAGTCTTTGGCGAGCAATATGAATAAGCACGTTTTTTGGGAAAAACAAAATTTATGAAAATATATGCCAAAACGATCATATCTATGGTTAAATATCAATAGAAGACATATGTATCCACAACTTTACCAAGTTTCAGACGATTGTCTTTTTTTATTCTCTTTTTATAACAATTTCTTTATAGAGATATTTTCATCTTTTTCGAGATAACTTCAACTTTATGCCAATACAACTCATTGAAAAATTAAAGTTTTTGTAAAACCAATCACACCGTCTGAAAGTACATATTTTACCTCACTAATAACTACTGTACCCATTTCAAGTGGTTTCATTTATTGCATATATTTTTTGCTTATTTCAACCCTCTACATCTAACGAATCTCCTCTAAAAGAGTATGTTCATCGTAAAATTACACATCAGAAAGCCAATACAATTAAATCTACTAATTAATTTTAAAGAAAAAAAAATACCTCTCATTAATTATTGGCTTAAATATAAATTAACTAACCTTAACGGCCGACCTCCAATTGCGAAATAAGTAACTTTTTTGTTTCTCAGTCAGTTTGTTCTATTTTTCATTAAACCTGCTTTGTTACTAGCTAAAAACTTTTTAAAGTTTTTCTCTATTTAAGAGCTTGCTAGATAATATAACACCTACGTAACATTGAAAAGACTCCAAAAGCTTCCAAAAAGTATAAGTGTATTACTCAAAGATTTATTTTGTGGAAAACCGATAAGAAAGAAGGTTTTTGCTTTAGGGGACATTCTCTGGTTATAGCAGCAAAAGTGTGATTTTTGATTATTATATTTTTAGAATATTTTAAAACTTTATAAAAACAAACGTTCATATTCACTGAGAAGGTTTAAGATTTAGTACTAGTTTAAATTAAGATTTTCTAGTTGGTCAGTTATGTTTTGACAGGTTTCGTCCTGTCATTGTTAATAAGTTATCATAAAAAACTTGTGAATAATTATTCTGATATTTCAGCACTTTGCTTGGTTTCCAAATGATTTTCATCTTAGAACGGTTGCTAGAATGAATTTAGTTCTATTATTGTCGGAAGAATGTAATAAAATTGCCCTTTTCTTTATGGTTTTGCGAAAAACTCAGAAACAAATTCATAGCATAAAACTTAGTTGTCGTATTCTTACACTTGTCAGTTTAAAACTTTTGGTTGTTAAATTAGATCAGGCTAGCGTTGGGGAATCTGGCCGAAAATTTCTAAGAAACCTGAGTGTATTTATATTCTCAATCTGGTCCACTAAAGTGTCTTAATTTTAAGAAATGTATTAAATGTTAAATTCCTTGCCAAAATACACGGGATTCAGTTTAAATACTTATCACAAAACTAAACTATTTCATAATCAAAATTTAAAAAAGAGGAGAAGTTTAACCTTACTGATCTAATAATTTTCCGATCGATTACTGAGGTTAAATCACGTCCGATACGGTTAGAATGTGGATGGGTGACCGCTTGGGAGCGCTGTGTCTCATTGCTGTAAACGATATGGTGGTAGAGGAGTTCTTCCTCTACCGAGCAGGTACCATCCCGCATATCTACATAAAAGGCCTGGTGAAATCCCTGAACAGATAAATCCATCTCTGGATGTGTGTGTTGGGCTTTTCCAGGTACACCCTCGGTACATGTTACTTAGACTTTGGCCTTCGTAAGCTGTTAAAATATAAAAAAATATGATAACCATCCTAGAAAGGAAAAGTAGAATTTTTTTCTTTATACATGGTGTTTCAAAAACATGTGTCATCGTTTAAAGAGAGATTCCTTGAAGGAAGCTAAGGCAAAAAGTTTATATGAACATGGGTCCGAAAATACTTTGTTTTAAAGATACAGGGTGTTAAATTTTTAAAATTTTTTTCAGTGTTTTCAAAATATTGTCAACGTGGCTTCAGCAATTTTAATTAAATTTACATTGTGTAAAGTACTGAAATTAGGCATACTTCTGATTAGAAATACTTTGGCAGATCCTCCAGGGTCGTGCATACACAGAAAAAACACTGTCTTATATTTAATTGGATGTCAATTCACTCAATGATACACTCAATGCCGTAATGCACAATACAATTTCGGTTTCTTTTAATAATTTGTTTATCATTGTTAATCAGAAGGTTGTAAGATTGCTGGAAATATAAGGTTTCATTGGTGTTTATTAGATCGTTTAACATTTGTTTATGACAGTAATACCCTATTCTAAATTCAATACAAAATATATTATTGGTTTCAGTAAAAGTTTGTTTGTAAGAATACGCACCCCATTTTATGAAAATACCTATTATTATTATTTCAATCACAACAGTAATTAATGTAATGTAACTTCTAATAAAAGAAATGTGTTTGTTCAAATTCAATCACATATGTGTTTTGAAGAACAATGCACTTTTATTTAATATAATGAATAATTTATATTACATGAACTATACTAATACTGAAAACAAATGAAACACGTTTTATCATTTTAAAACAATTTTTATTTAGTATTAGTAAACATACATTATTTAAACACTCTGTAAATGTTTAAAGAACGATATTTTATTAACATCGGTTATTGCCGCGAGCACGGTAAACTTTGTTTACTTATTCTGACTTAAATGACGATTCAACGAACAAATTTCAACAGAGCAATTTTAACTCCTCCAAAGGGTGTCCGCGAGCAATAGAAGTAATATTTCAGCCCACAATAGAACCCATCGAATTAATATTTATTATTACTTCTCTAATACCTTCTATCTTTTATAGAGATGTTTATCTTAATTGAAATCATATAAGGATTATTTATTTAAATTTGAGATTTTCTATTTAAACTGTAGTTCTTGTTCGTTAAATAAAACATCTTTTAATTTGAATCAAACCGCCCACAAATAGATATTTTTCACCCAATTGTGTTTAAGCATTCTCGTCAAATATTTTAATTTTTTAGCTCTAACAATTCTACACTCTCAGGAATAATATACATTTATTGGTTTCCAATACTATTTTGGTCATTTAAAAAATGGTAATATAGTTTTCAAAGAAGTAAGCATACTTTTGAACTCTAAATAATACTTCTATATTTAAAGAAATATTTTTTTTATTATTTCAATAATGTTGTGTTGAGAGAATATTACATTTAATACAACTAAAGTAGCAGTGGTCTAGAATAATACTATTATTGAAAATAGCTCAGCATTTTTTTCTGTGTATGAGAAAACGGTAAAATATTTTTTTAATGAAAACGTACGACTCTGATTCTTTCATATTTCGCCTCAATCAAATAGTGTGTTATAGCAAAACTTACCTATTTATATATTTTCATTTTTCACTTCGTGTAGAAAATAAATGCTATTTTATTAAGCACCTTATGGTTTAGTTTACCCAAACAGCCTATGTCTCTGAAACAAAGCATCTCTGTGGATCCATGTTCATATAAACTTTTTGCGATAATTTATTTCAAAGAATCTCTCTTTAAACGATTGCACATAGTTTTTGAAACACATCGTATGTAAATCATGCTGTTTACTTACTTATTTTCAAGCGATGGTGTTTCCTTCCGCGAGAATGGTCCATATAGGGTATATCGATTAGTTTTCGTATTTTTAGGGGTTCGGACGATTTGTTCAATGGCTGTAAACTTAAAAAGTAAAAATAAGAGATTTTACGGGCAAGATCATATCTCAGAAAGGTTTTGAAACGTTTGGGATTTGAATCTAAGAATATTTTTACTTAAATTGGGTCACATGGATGTTTTTAAAATTCTATTTATTTAAAATTGTTAAAAAATTTAAGATTTTAGGCGACGTCAAAACCTACATACTTTTTTCACGTTGTAAAACAGACCTTAGTTACTAATATCAGAGTCTGACTGGCCCTGTTGCGTATCTAGAGTTTTTATTGAGTTTATCAAAATGTAAGGAGTGGTGACGTCAGGGAATGGAGGGTTGGAGTCAAACATTTTAAATGCAACATTATGCCGTACGGTACCTCATTTTAAAGGTCTTCAAAAAATAATTTATTTTACCGTAAACCCGAGGCCCGTATCATAATTCGGTTTTAAATGACAAGCCTATAGAAATTAAAAATCGTGAAAAAATACCTTTATTTCTCTTATTACCATGAAGTTCTTGACAGTAATAAAGTCGATTGTGGAACTCTGCCAAGCAGTAACACCTGCTATTCTCCAAAATGTGAGAAGTGAGTTTCAAAATCGACTTCATTACTGCCAAGAAGTTCATGGTGGTCATTGAGACAACTCTTAAAGTAATGAGAGAAATAAATATATTAAATTTCTTAATTTTTTTTACGATTTTTAATTTTTAAAGGCTTGTCATTTAAAAAGGAATTAAGATACATACCTAATGTTTCTTTTTTGAATACCTTTTAAATGAGTAACCAACCACAAGGTATAGCGTTGCATTTAAAATGTTTGACCTCAATTCCATAGCGTCACCTATTAAGGGGGTTGAAAAAGTAAATTATTTAAAAAAGTAGACCTAAAATTTGGTGTATCCATCTTTACTAATAGCAAAGAAATTTGCCCATACTAAGACTTTTCGGACACCCTGTTTATTGTCACAATTATTGCTTCGCGAGAATTAGCTACTCTTAATTCTTTGTTGTCTATTTATACTTAGGATGCCCATATTAAAGAACCTTGTTTAAGCTTTAAATCTACATACAGTGTCTTATATAAGAAATATCTCAAAACTTTAACATACTTATCTAGTAAATTTCGACTTACACAACGACCACAACTTTTTATTCGAAAAAGGCTGGTAACATGAGGAAAGACAAGGTTTTAAACATTTACTATCGCTTTAATAATTTACAAGCTGCACAAACTTAAAAACAACCCAAAGCGAAAAAAAACCAAAAACATCGTATTTTTTAAATTATTCACGGAAAGCTCAACATACCACTAAAAATCCTCGCGAAACTTTTAAAAGACTTCTTCGGTATTTGTGGCAAAAGTATTTTACGTCTTTAGCTTTTTATTTCTTTACTTTGCTTTCGAAAAAGTATCAAAAGAACTCTGTGAAGTGTTTCGTTAGTCAATTGGTGATGGAGTAGGAACTTTTTTTATTTTGTTGTGGGAAATTATCCAGTTGTAGCGGTATTTTTGAAAAGTCTCTTAGAATGTGTAAAATGAGAGGAAGTAAAATAACACGAGTTATTCATGAACGGTGCGAAGAGAAATATTAGAATAGCTATTAATGTCGCTAGTTTACAATTGTTGGTTAAAATTAGATAAAAGATGTATTACGCATGCAAAATGCAAAATGATGATTAAAATAAAAGAGTCGCAGCAGTATCTCCTGCCTGTTAGAGTCTCCGATGTTCATGGAAGATCTATTCTCTGTCTCTAGACGAAAAACTGTTGCATTTCAGTGCACCTTCAGTTTTAATACTGTAAAAAACTTTAATAGCATACCAGCAATTATCATGCTTAAGTGTAAACATGTTTAAAAAACATTTTAAAATATACATGGTTGGCAAATGAAAACGGAAAAATCCCGATTTTTCGTCTCTTAAGAAAAAAATGCTTTGTCACGTGTATTTTGTGTGGAACCAAATTTAAAGGTATTGTGTTGCCTCTACCTGATTGGTCGCCAGAGGTCCGTTTTTACGTGCTGCTTTCTAAGCAGCTGTTCAGGCAGATGTGAAGTTAGTAACATCTATAATGACGGAGACGTATTAATAAGATGAATAATGCCGTGTGAATGTTTGCTTTCTGTTTATTAATAGTAAAAGGAAATAATTTTCAGTCCTTTATTAGTGTTACTAGTACTAACAAAATATCGTGCGTGCTTAGTGGTATGCATTATAGGATTTATAAGTTAATAAAATATAATATTTTTATGTGTTAACTTATTAAAATTGGGAATTGAGGAAGAGTTTGTAGGATTTCTTTCTTTAAAGTTAACAAAAAATTATTTCCACAAACTTGTTACATTTGTTGGAAACACAATATCCTACCTCACTGTTTTTATATAGCCATGTGTTTCTTACCAGTGGTGTGAAGTGATAAAAAAAATTTATGTGCGATATTCAGTTTATTGCAAAGCGCCATTTATGGCTAATTTTCCCCCATCTGAATTAGTACCAGGCTTTACAATATATGCAGTGAATTTTATTACACTCTGTATATGTAGATCTGATGGGACACAGTTGAGGGTCGTATATTATATTTGTTTTGAACTGTATTTTAGTTTATAATTTTTCAGTATGTTTCTTTCTTTTTTCTCATTACATAGTAATATTTTTCAATTTTACAAAATTGTTTAAAATGTTAGATCTGAATAATAACTTTTTAATAAAAACATTTGCTTCTATGTACATTGTTTGTATAATTCAGAATAAATGTAATTATTTAATACATTACTGCACTGATAGAGACGGCCTAGTATAAAATTTAACTTTACATTTTGTCATCGCTTTCAATACTCATCATTTTAACAATGAACTAATTATTTACGTATTTTATTTTCAAATTGTCATATAATACATATGTTAATATCTGTAATCTCTGTGTCGCGTGATTTTATACGATTTTTTGACAAAACTCTTTTGTTTTCGTAAATTACCGATAATTTAAAAGGGAAATTTGAATAAAAGATTAATTTTGTCCCAATAAAATGACCATCTGAAGTAATTTAGTGGTTGGGTTCTGAATTTCCTGCATTTTAATCTAATAATTATAGAAAGTCAGTAATACCAAAAGTCTTTATTACTGGTAAAAATAAACAATAAAATAGTATCCAGTCACAGGTTATATTTCGTAAAAAAAATCCTTAATAAGATTCTATTTTCACAGTAAAATACATAACTTATTCTGTCCTATTTTTTTGTTCAATTTTTTCCACATTTTTCTTTGCTTAACTGTGGCTGCCAAATTATTTTTTGCTTGGCTATCTTGAATTAAATCGTTTTGCGAAGCAGTGTTATCGCAGTTGTTCCCCATAAAGCTATTTTTTGCCAAATTATCAAAAATAGATCTGTCTTATCAGGTTCACAACTAGAGAATGAATTTTCAGTAGAAAATTAAGTTATCGTAAAATTGAAATCGTATGTTGTGCCGCATTCTGTGCCCGACTACACCGTGAAGCCATAGTGAACTTGGCGTTGGAACAACGTGGAATCTTTCGGAAGGAGTGGCCCCTTCGTTCACCTGATTGCAATCCGATTGAGCACACGTGAGACTATCTCAAAGAGAGCTCATACTCGTGATCATCAACCCCAGACTCTTGAAGAGCTTGCTAATGCTTTGAGAGAAGAATGGCAGGCTATGGATCAAAATTTTATTAGATCGCTAGTTTGGGTATGCCAAGGAGGGTGCAGGCAGTTAGTACTGGGGGAAGGAAATACGAAGTATTGATTTTGCAGCTGCAGCGGCTGAAATTGCGATTTGTTTAATTTTTATAATTTAAGATTTTGTTACATTTCTTAGTATTGTTACAACTTTTGTTGTTCGTTATTTTTCTTATTTTAAACATGCACCACCTAATTGTACTCATCATTCGAATAAATGCTAATAAGATATTGCCACTGGTACCTATTTTTATTTTTTTGGAAAAATGTAATTATCCACTTCAAAAGATGCGTAGGTGTACATATACAACAAATGTTTACAACTTTTTTTATTAAAAATAAAATCTAAACAATAAATTATAAATAAAAAGGGTTGATGAAACTTATAAAAAGCTACGCGGATTGTGTTTATTGCCCATTTGAAAAGTTAAAATTGATGGCCAGTTTAGAGTAATTAAAAGCTGCTAAAGCAACGCCAGCGAAAATAAAATGAGTTGTTACTTTAAAACAGGAGCTTTTACGATTAAAAGGGAAAAGTGATACAGCTGAATTTTACGACTGGACTGGACCGAAATCGGTCTATTTGACAATCAAAAGTTTAACTGACAAGTGCAAAGAGAAGACCACTAAATGTATTTAGTTTTTTTATTTGAGACGGTCCACGTAGACTTCAAGTCTAAATACTAACGTACCGTGGGCATTTGAAGAGAAGAGAAATATAATCTACTGACACGGGATTTAATGACCTGGAGGTTGGGAGGGAAAGGGAAAACATCTGCAGGCAATTTGTTCCATAATCTGTAGGCACTAGGTAGGAATGAGCGAGAGAAGTGGGATGATCTAGGCTTTTGTAGCTGGACAGTAAAGGGATGAATACGTATCGAGCCTCTTATTGTTTTGTTAGGAACAGTCAATGGGGGAATTATAGCGGCTACTTCCCCAATCGAAGCAAAATCCGTAGAAGTTTCGAAAGAAAAGGAGTAAATCCCCAACGGCGATTAGCGAGAGAAGGGATTTTTCCTTGTAAGGTCACTTGCAAGGCTCTCTTCTGGATAAAATCAAGGATCTTAAGTGTCGAAGGTGATGCTGCTCCCCAGATATTGAAACAGGATTCTGGTCTTACTGTACTAGGTCTTATTTGCAAAACATAGAGAGTGTCTAAGTTGGAAGGGGAGAAGTATTTTCTGACTCGAAAGAGAAAACCAATCTTTTTAGCTGCCGATGTGGCTACTGAAGTAATGTGTTTGTGCCAGCTGAGATCATGTTCAAAAGCGATGCCAACAAGATCGAATGATTTATTGCTCTGCAGGATCTGGTCATTCATGTGGACGGGGTGTTTTCGGATTTCTTGCATGACAGGGAGCAACACTGAGTTTTGGAGGCGTTGACCTGACCTAGGTTCTTGGCTCCCCAGTCTAGGAATATTTGAGGGTCTTGGGAGAGGCGTAGGTGCATAGACTTGCGTCTATTGCCTCGAGACTTGTCTGGAAAATTTAATGTTGGAGTGAGGAGTACTATCGT
This sequence comes from Philopedon plagiatum, assembly GCA_963971165.1. Classification (NCBI taxonomy): domain Eukaryota; kingdom Metazoa; phylum Arthropoda; class Insecta; order Coleoptera; family Curculionidae; genus Philopedon; species Philopedon plagiatum. The sequence continues at coordinate 83,072,394 of OZ020195.1, forward strand.
CAGCGTAACTGTGGATGGGATTGGTAGTTGAAGAGAGCAGGCCATTAATGTGAACAAGAAATATGGTTGGTGCCAGGACCAAATCCTGGGGCACGCCAGCATTGATAGGATGGAAGTTAGATGAGAGACCGTCAACCACGACAGATATGCACCGATTAGAGAGAAAGCTACAAATTCAGGTATATAGTTTAGGAGGAAGGCCGTATAAATGTAGTTAGTTGAGGAGTGCGGCATGACATACTTGACCAAAGGCCTTGGAAATATCAAAAGCAATAATCTGAGATTCGCCATGAAATTCATCAGACTTGCTTCAGTTATGTGTGAGAAAGGTAAGGAGATCAGCTGTGTGTTTGGTGACCAAATCCGTACTGTCTATCATAGATGTTTTTATGCTTTTGTCGTTATTTTAGAATTTGCAAGTTGCCTGCTTTCTCCATAACTTAGCTGACAGCAGAGAGAAGAGAGATAGGTCTATAAGTAGATGGAAGGGACTTGGAACCATTTTTCGGGACAGGCTGGACACGAGTAGTCTTCTAGCTGTCTGGGAAAGTACCCTTGCCATAGAATATCTGGTTGGGTTCTAAGTTTCTAATGTGGCAAGGGTTTCGAGAAAATAAAAAAACTTTGTTTTTATAATCCTTTGGAACATTAGTGTAATAGGAATTCTTACGTGATGGATATTTACACGAGTACTTAACTCTGTCAAAGGAAGAGACTGCTATGGCTGCAGCCATTTTAGAGCAAATACAGAGACAGTACGGTGTAGGTATGGGTGGAAAACTACAAAATGAATTTGTCCGACAAGCAGAAAAAATACGGAAAAAATATAAATCACATTGAATGTTCTTGAATCAAAATCATCTAAATAGATACACCTAGCACGAAATATCTTTTAAATTGTTTTAAAAAAATGATACATACCTCACCACAATTTCTGATTTGTCTATTTACATCTACAATAAAAAAAAGTTTGATTAAAATCATTCTTTAGGACACAAAGACCACAAAACAGAAATGGCCAAATTCACTATTGCCAACTTTCATCATTTATTATTACGAAACTATGTTCACTTAAATAAATCATATACTAAATAAATAAATTATTAACATTAGTGTACTCTTCGGAATATATTGGTATTGGAAATTTTTGAATGCTTAAAGTATTATATTTTGCTGACAGACTTGCTAATCAAGTCTTTTATATAACTGCACTTGAAAATAGCAAAAAGCGAAAAAACTGTACATTTTAGAACAAACTACACGTACAATTTAAAATAAAAACTATCTGAAGAAATGTTTGTTTACTAAATTGTAAAAGGTAACAACAAAATACCATGTTTCAAGACTTGTATTGACATTAGGCCATATTTTTCTTTAATACAAAAGAACACTTACCTGGAAAAGTAATAAAGCCCAAATTTACTTGTCTTAGCCTATGAATTGTGATTAAAATCAGAAATTCTTGAAATTGTCCCCAAAAAGAAGCTTTGGCCATTTTAGTGTTTTTTTGGGCTAACAATTTTAATGCTTTGATTAATTTCTTCTAGCTTTGCTGCTCCAAATCGCGATTTCACAGAATTACAAAAAAGACGCGGGCATTTAAAATTGTTAGTGTTTGTATTGCTTTATTTATTTTTCATTGAAACGATCACGATACACTCACAACGGTATGCTACGATATGACGTCGCTTCGAGGGAAAATCCTAAATTGACTAGACGCTCGCACCCCTTGTACATAAGAACAGGTCAGTTTATTGTTGGGTACTATGTCGAGTCGACGTTTATTAAAATATCATTGTCATATTTCATTTGCTCAGGTAAGCGCCTAGTCAATTTAAGATTTTTTCTCGAAGTGACGTCACAACGTAGCATACCGTTGTAAGTGTATCGTGGAAACGACTATAACAATCCAGAACTTGTCTTTTCGTGACATGACAACGAACCTCTGGTTACTGGATTTTGCCGATTACGACCCGTGTAATGAAAATATATGTATAATTTTTGACAAATTTGCACTTATGGATTTTAAACTGGAAAAGGCACTCGTGCACTACATGCGCTCGCGCTCTTTTTTAACTTAAAAGGCATTCGGGCAAACTTCCCAAAAATTATCGATAATTTTTATTGCAAGTAATATGAGAAAGCATATTGCCCAAGTACAATCACTAAAAATAAAATAGAAAATTTATCCGAGTTCAGAATCATAATCTGGCTGTACCGTTTGTAACAAACCGTAGAAACGTGGTTTTCTTATGACGATAAGCCATACATAGAAAATGATTTGTGGTGCGTTCTCGGAGAAGAAAATTCCAGAGAAAATGTTTAATATTTCCCGGTAAGTTATTGCGAATCCGTGAGCGGACGATTAAATTACCAGTCGGATAGTTTGCAACTTTTTTAAAAAATTGCGCCGTGTGTTGTTGTTTATTACCACACTGAAAAGTTATAATGAATGGCGCGCATTTTGCTTGTGTTTTCATAAAACTTTGGCATTGCAAGCTGTGTAGCTGCATTGTAAAATTTTATGTTTATTCTGGTTGCATCACTAGATTTGTTAAATACATAGCTTGATTAATGTAGACGTAAGATAAAGTATAAATAAAACACTTGTCGCCAAAGAGAAAATTGTAGAGTATGTGCTTTAGAAAATGAAACAAGTCTACGTAATATGAATTTAAACATTCTGAACATAAAAATTTAAAAACCTAGAACGTTTCGTTATACAGGGCTTTCATTTCATACCTATCACCTTCAATAAGAGTTAATTTGAAGTGAAATAGGGACCAGTCCTCCAAAGACCTTAAAGTTTTCAAGGTCTTTTACCAAACAGAATAAAAAAAAATTATAAATGGTTCAAGAAACGTAACAAAGAATATATAGAGCATGTCCACGGATAGAGGTCACAAGGGGACAAATGGACCAAAAATTTCATTGTTCGCAAAAAAATCATTTTTGGTAAGCTTCTGCTTCTTAAAAAAGTACGGTCTACGAAGAAAATGTTTGACTTTTTTATACAGGGTGCTCAAAAAATACAAAAATAATAAATTATATGAAGAGTAAACTACCTTTATTTTTCATTTTAGAGCAAAATGATAAAGAGAAAAAATATTTCAAATTCCAGTCAAAATTTAAATTCAAAATATCAGCTGAATATTTTACTTTTTGTTTTTGTGTTGTAATTTTATGAAATATTACTGTACCTACGTTTTCTAGGTAATTTTTGCCTTGTCCACTTCATTCCACTATCTTTTACGACAAATGTCAGAAAATTTAAAATTTTGTTGCAAAAATTTTAAATTTTCTGACATTTGTCGTAAAAGACAGTGAGATGAGGTGGACAAGGCAAAAATTACCTAAATTTAAAATTTTTGCAACAAAATTTTAAATTTTCTGACATTATTTGTCGTAAAACATAGTGAGATGATGTGGACAAGGCAAAAATTACCTAGAAAATGTAGGTACAGTAATATTTGATAAAATTATAATACAAAAATAAAAAGTAAAATATTCAGCTGATATGTTGAATTTAAATTTTGATTGGAATTATAAATATTTTTTGCCTTTATCATTTTGCTCTAAAATGAAAAGAAGGTAGTTTACTCTTTACATAATTTATTATTTTTGTATTTTTTGGGCACCCTGTATAAAAAAGTGAAACATTTTCTTCGTAGATCGTATTTTTTAAGAAGCAGAAGCTTACCAAAAATGATTTTTTTTTCGAACAATGAAATATGAAATTTTTGGTCCAGTTGTCCTCTTGTGACCTCTGTCCGTGGACATACTGTATATATATATATATATATATATATATATATATATATATATATATATATATTTATATAAGATATATATATAATATATATATATATATATATATATATATATATATATATATATATATATATATATATATATATATATATATATATATATATATATATATATATAGTAGAAAAATGGAAGATTTCTTGGCCTATAGGTAATATATTACCTATAGGCCAAGAAATCTTCCATTTTTCTACTATTGTTGTACAATGGTGCATTTGTACCGTCGATGTCGAGAAATTCGACATCGACATCGACATACTTTCGAGTATGTTTTGTGTTAGCAGCCAAACATTTTTGGAGCAACACTGGGTGAACTAGTTGGCGCGAGCCACTACATCTTACCCATCCTTTCCGAACATTTTGGATATAAGGACTCTCTTTGATTCTGGTCAAAACGTGGTCTGTTCTTCAGCCACCCTGGGTGTAAGCCTGCCCGCCGATGGGTAAGGGCCCAGAAATCGATAGCAGGAGGTCACCCAGACCAGAATCAAAAATAATCCTCATTATTTTTATTTTTCATTCACGGCCTTCTCGCTGCACTAGCGAAGAAGTAAATCTTCGCATTTACATTTAATATATATATATATATATATATATATATATATATATATATATATGTATATATATATATATATATATATATATATATATATATACATATATATATATATATATATATATATATATATATATATATATATATATATATATATATATATATATATATATATATATATATATATATATATATATATATATATATATTAAGGTGGTCCTTATTTAAATAGTAATTTTTTATTATTATTATTTTAATGGCAGGACCCCCCAGTTTTGTTCCACACTACCAAAAAACAAACTGTACAAAGTTTGAGCTCGATCAGACATCGTTAACCCGTGCCCCATCGAGGCCGAATTGTAGATTTTTTTTTCGTATTTTGAATTCTAAAACTAACGTAATAAAAATAAATACCACTGTTATGCATGTAGATTGTAGACCCCTTTTATTTATTTTTTAAGATGTAAATTTTATATTTTTGGTTTAATATTTTGTATTTACACATAGATACACTAAACCAGCAATAAATTGATGATTTTATTGATTAAATGATATTTTAGGAAATTACCTATAAACAAACTAAAAAACGATAGTATTTAACAATCAAGTACTGATACTTATAAACTCCACACAGAATAATTTATAAAATATAACTTACATAATAAAACTTCAAAGTATGTAACTTTTTGGTCTAACTTGTAGCACCGAAATATACTCCAAAGACCATATTGGTCAAACACACATCCTCTTAAAGGGCTGGTGAAGTCCGTACGGATGTTTCCAGCCCTGGATGTGTGAGTCGGATTTCCCCAGTACACCCACGGTACATAGTACTTAGACTTCGGTCTTCATGAACATAAAAAACCATGATGATATAACTGCTTTCATCTTTCGTATTAAGGTGTGCTGGATCTCATTTTCAAATTGCAAATCTTTCTCTTGTGGTGAAGTAAAGTTGTAAGGGTTGACGGAACTCGAAATAGCCCACCTACCATTCAGTCTTTTCTACCCATTTCCATTCAGTTTTCTGTATTAAACTATGACTCGGAGCGCTGATCTAACATTTTTAAAATAGTACAAAAAAGTCTGCCGATTTCTCGACACTAACGCGGTGACTTATCTTATAACTTATGTTTGCGCAAGCAAATTGATACACAAGACCTTACCTGCCTTTTATGGCAAGATACTAAGCAATATGCAATAAATTCTTTATTTTCTTGACAGTGCAGGAAGGTCGCGCAATAAATAGAGAATTATCTTTAATTATGGTCTGGGCCGCCTTGCTATCGCAATTTCTGGGCATCTACTCTGTGTTAGGCAGGCTTTACACTCAGGATGGCTAATGAATAGACCACGTTTAAACCAGAGTCAAAGGGATTTATTATACTTATAGGTAGGTTTTGTGTGGGTAAAATATAAAAGGCATTATTATTATTTATTATTTCTTAATCGTGGTGTTCAGTTTTTTTTTGCTTAGCTTAAATCATTATATTTGGATAAAAAAACAGTCTTTGGCATTTAATTTAAATTGTTGAATAAAATATTAAACAAGTCAATGTAAATGTAATCTTTTGAAATACTACATGTATACACAGAAATATTTTAAGTAACATTTTAAATATGCAGTTAAAAAGAAATTTAATGTTAAACTGAAAATACATTTGATGTGTGCACCTTTTAAAGTTGGGGGATAAGTAAAATCAACAAAAAAAAATTGTATTCATTTGTGTGCATAATTTTAGAAGTTACGACTAGCACTTTCTTAATATTTGGATTTCCCTTTCTTGCATAATAAAGTATTGCAGAAAGTAGGTTGCAATTTTCTATTAGAACATCAAGTTTTCAAAAGATGTCATAAATTTTTTATTTCCGCCCATGTCAATCCGTCTCACCGTGCGTCGCCTCGCGTCGACGAGTTTCAGAAGCCGCATATACAGGATGTTTGAAAAAACCATATAACATTGCTCGTGAGGAGACTCCTCACTCAATAATAATGCAAATAGTTCTTATCAGCAGCCCTTGCTTCATTTAAGATATACAAGGTGTTAATTTTTGTTTTCGTTGCTCCAGAATGACTTTGAATGAAATTTGTGTTATGAAAAGTACTTAAAATAGGGCATATTCTAACATTAAAAGGTGTGAACAGTTTAACCAGGAGCTTGCGTACGAGCGTACGAGCTGACTGAAATAATTTTATAAAAAAATCAAGAAGTAAACACATCATGCATGCATGTTTTTTATAAAAAAAATATTTAAGTACGGGCCTGTACGCACGTCTCTGGAAAAGTTGTTCACACCTTCTTAATACTTAAATATGTACCATTTTAGGTACTTTTAACAACCAAATCTTACTTAAATCGCTAAACTCGATTCGATGATATTCAGAAAAAAAACCGAAAAAAAATTAACACCAAATATCTCGGAATGGAAGCGAGATTGCGCCTGTGTCGATAAAAATTATTTATCTTACTTTTAGGTGAGGAGTCTCCCCACGAACGATTCCACATATTTTTTAAAACACCCTGTATAATTATTCATCGCTGTACCTGGTGAGTCAACGACTGTGCGTAGTAATGTCCATCCAAGTCTTATGACCTAACCCCGTTAGATTTTTCCCAGTGGGGCTACACAAAAGGTAGAGTATATGTCACACCACCTACAACAAGGCAGGATATGGAGAATAGGATTAGGCATAGATGTCAAACAATGACACCAGGCATGTTATTCAATGCCCGGGAATTGAATCACTAGAAGAATTGACATGTGTATTGAACAAGAATGACATCTATTAGAAAATTTATTAAGAAGAAACTGATTTTTTTGGGAGCTACAGTTACAAAAATAATGTGTTGATCACTTTTAAGGGTAAATGTAAAGATATCTATGTTTGTATTTAGTTAGATTTACCGATAGGTTTTTACTTATACCGGGAAGGTACTAATTATCTATTATATTCAAAATGTTACTCAAAATATTCTATAAACCATTAGTGATAGTGATAGGACATTCTTTACAAAATGTCAGGAGTTTTTGGCGAGCTTTGGTGGCATTTTTTAATTAGAGGTTTTCTAACTCTGAAGCTAGAAATCAAACCCTGTAAATGAGATGTCAAATATTTCAAAATGGATATGTTTTTTTTCATTTAATTTACTCAGGATATAAATTCTGAATCGCTTGAAGTCAAAATTTAAATAGTATATTCACAACAAAGGGATGCTTTCAAATGCGAAATTTTCATTATGCGTTGAATTGTCTTGAAAAATATGACTTTTTATCTTAAATTAATATGATATTAAATCTAGTGAAAAAGTTATAAAATTATACGTAGCATTCAAAAATCCATTCAAAGATTGGGTGTCCCATTTAAAAAATCTAACTTTGTCACACCCTACTTTTGGAACACACCCTGTATAATTCAAATTTTTTTTAAAATGTGCAGAATATCCAATCATACCTTATAACAATAGCTTATTATCGACCAATCTTATCTTCGAGGCATAAAGCTGCTCCACGCAATCGTTGACTCACCCTGTACTAATTTTTTGAGTTATTTCAAATAGTTAGAAAGAAATTAAAAATTGCAACCACGTTCATACTGCGTTTTCCATTAATTTATTTTTATTTTGGCAGTCACACTATGGGAATTCTAAATTCCATTTGCAAGCGACAGGAGGTTTTATTTAATTTCAAATAAGTTAATTAACGAATAATCGCTTTCAGCTGAATTAACTGCGTTTAATTGGAAAAAAGCTGGTAAAAATTCGCTGTAGGAACATGTAAGCTATTAACCCAAATTACACCCATTGACAAAAAACTGACAGAAACACTTTTTTCCCGGTCAAAACATGGTGTTGTAAAATGCTCATTGGAAATTAATGTATTCTGCATAGCTTTGGTAGACTTTTATGACTTTTGAGTTGTCATTTGTCTGATGTCATTCTGAAGGGCTGAGTGAACAAAGGATCCCCTTTTTAAAGGAAATTCAGATCCAGTTTCATCCCTCCTGTTTTTACAGATAAATCTTTGTTGGGGACTCTAAAAGGGTGAATAGTGTTGATTTTTCTGATTTTTGTTTATTTATTTTGTATGGGCGTGGATTCCAACCTATAAGTTTACGCGTAGGATTCTCATTCTTGTTCCTTTTTAAGGAGAAACCCAACATAATAATATATTAATAATTAATATATTATGATTAATTGGAAGGTGGCAGAGGAATTCTTCCTCGGTTGCGGTGGTACCACCAAGGGCATACCTAGGATCTGCAGTAGAGAGGGAAACTCACATTATTTTCAAGGAAGGGGGCGGGATGCGAATTCCAGCTATCCAGAAAGATACCCTTGTCATAGAAGGTTTAGAAAAGATAAGTTAAGATGAATGCAAGTTCTGGATAGCATTTTTTTAAAAAAACGACTACTGGTGTGCCATATAGATTGGAGAATGAAGGGTGGAGTGTAGCGGTTGGGAGAGGTAAATTGGCTGGAGGAATAATAGGTTCTTTATATTACACTACTGAAGAAATCAGGTTCAGTCTTGATAGATCATACAGAATAATAAATATGACCTAATACGTTGAATTTACTGGCAGTGGTGTAGGTCAGAGATAACTTATAAAGAGAAAAATCCAAACTAAAAACAATAATAAAGATGAATGGCAAACACCCCTCCCCAAAAACCCAGAAATTAATTCATATTACAAAACTTATACTTTTCAATTTAAACTTGACCTGTATTTGTCAAGAATAGATTGTAAATGTCATGGAGTTTCTTGCAAATATAGGCCAGAAACCCTTAATTTTTTTTTGCTCGCGACGAGTTTTTTAAAATTAAATGCTAAAACGAAGCTAAGTGACTACGTCAACCGCCGAAACTGAATAAATAATGAAATAAGAGTCACGAATAAATGAATACATGAATATATCGGAAGCAACAGCACTCGATTATAACAAGCGGTATACAAAGCAGTATCCTCTTTCTGGCCAGGAAATTTTCTACAATCTTCAAATTTAAATTTTATATTTATCTTTGTGCACTGCTATTTTAAAAATAATGTATTTTAATATATATACAAGGTATTTTTTATTGTATTTACTAAAATCCATACCTAAAATCATGAATATGTTTTTGATAGCGGTATTTATTTAAATACAATGCAATATTTACGGTGTTTAGACTATTGGGACATCCCCCAACAGAGCCAACTCTGATAAAGTAGGCCTAAAAATCGCTTTATTTAGAGTTCCCTAATACTCATTTTTGGGGATTTCCCTCAACTCTTCACTTTTTTTAACAGCTGCTGGTGCTACACATGGCAATATCGTCCATCAACTTCATCTCTTACTTCTTGAATCATGACATAGCTGATAAAGGCGAATAAATAATAATATGGGCTTAAGGCCGTATGTCAACCACAACTAGAAATTGCTGTCAGGCCACCTCTATGCAAGAATTGTATTCTTGTTTCTCCTGACGCTTTTCGTAGCTTATTTTAATACAAAAATTGCATCCAATGTACTCTTATCTGACATAAACCCCAACTGCTTTTTTCCTATTACCGTTTTCTCTCTAAGTCTCTATTCTATAAAATTTCCCAAATTTTCATCATATTATGTGACATCACCTTGATTCTTTTATAGTTTCCACAGTCCTGAATATTTTCCTTTTTAGTGTTCCGTTAAACGGAACACGTATGAAAACACTTTGGTGCCCGTCCGTCTGTCCATCCGTCTATCTCAGGCGATTTTCTTTGAAACTATACGACGTAAAAATTTGAAATTTAGCACAGAGATGGAGTGTGGCGGCTCAATTGTGGATCCTGGGGGTTAATTTTAAGGGGTAAATTGAGAAAGGAAAAAAAATCAATGGCATCGTCTAGGGTAAAAAATGAAAGCTTATTGAAGCACGAATTCAACCATATACATGATGTATTTTTTATGCATGGTTTTTAAACATTTTTTTGCAAAAAACGCTAAAAATTGCTGTCTCCTACCCTTATCACCAAAAGGATGGCTTAGAAAAATATCATGAACTCTGAGACTTAGGTGTAGACTGAGCGAAAATTATCAGGATTGAAAAATTCTGGCGCGGTCAGTTGTAATAAATGTAGTTGCTTATTTTCTTATATCTGCTTTACCATTAGTTTTAGAAAAAAAGTTCTTGGACAAAAAATATTTCTTACGATATAAGGAATAACTTTTGCTCTTACACATTTTTCAAAATTTTTAAATTGGCTCCGCGCATTCGCGATGTGATTCGGCGTTGGTGCCGTCGGCGGCGGGTAGCGCGGCAGATGGGTAGACATCGGGCGGCCGAGGTTTGCGCAGGTTAAGGGGGGGGGGGGGCTGATGATATGGAACACTGATTGTGCAAGCATAGCTGGCACTTGACCGAATTGTACGATAATGTTGTCTCTCCACCGACTTGTCATTTTTTTCTGTACTTTAATCTTTTACATCAGATCCCATACAATATCTATTTTGAATAATCAGTATAAAACGATTATGAAAGTCATAATTTAAATTATAATCTAAAGCTCTGATTTCGAGTAATTCGAAAGTAGAGAGAAAGAATTTTAACTAGCTAGTGTACGTGTATAAAACAACTTCACTGGATTAAACCACCACATAGTAAATAAATAAACCTAGTTTTAATCCGACATTCGAGGTATTGCCACTATGCTTGGTCGATAACATTAAAAACAAGTTTGTGTAAATTCTTGCAATTTATTACTATACTTAAGAACTATAACATGTAATAATAAAATAACATTATTAGCTTAACTTATTTAAAAACAATTCCCTTAACCAAATAAAAGTAAACACTAAAGACTGTAAGAATGGGCAACAGCGCGATTCGCTCCTCGCAGCAGCAAGAATTTTACATATAATATAATAATATTCCGACATACCAATAAAATATTAAGTGTCTAGGAAATTTCGATTATACGCCGCCCAATACGAATTATAAGTGGCAGCGCTGTATAGACAGTTTGAATTACAATACGATTATGAAAATAATTCCTAACCTAATAATCCAATTTTTAAAATGTTCGAGTCTCTGCCCTCACTAGCCGTTCACGATTCTTTGAAGCATATCGGATACGCATCCATTTCTATCGCATATGTACTTGCAAATACAAATACAAAAAAATGGAAAACAATAAATAACAAACAAACACAATAACAGTTGGATAAAATATAAGAAATAATATCTGCCCACAGTCTAAGACACACACTATATTATGAGGTTTTTATCGCAGAGTATTATAATTTAATAATGAGGAAGCCAACCGTTGTGAAGTGTCTGGTATTTCTAATTTATAAAACCAAGAGCCCTATATGGCCTATTAATAGAGATCTGATATTGCTTGCCAGCTATTTAAATTAGTGCGTGAAGGCAAAGTATTTGGGGAAAGGGACTTAGGAAGGCAAGTAAATTACTTCAGGTGACGCCAAAGTCTGTAATATATAATAATTACAATTTTTTACCGTGCTTAAATATTTCAAATTGGTTATTTAAGTAAAAAATAGTATATTACATAATAAGTGTTGAAAGTGACATTTTTCACACGAGTGTGGGAAAATTACTTTCACACGAGTAATGTACAATATTTTTCCTACGTCCACAAAAATATTTACAAAAACCCTCAATTTCTGTCTTTTAAAACCCTCACTTTAAACACTAACATTTTCATCAAGTGTGCTGAAAATAAAACAAATGAAATTGGCACAATATATTTATATGTCATGTTGACAAGTACTTTTCAACACACGTGTTGAAAAGTACTTTTCAACACGGGTGTGATATAAGGCACTTTCTAGCCAAGTTAACCGTGCTTTTTTACTCACTTTCATAGGTGGTCGTAGGAAAAAATATTAACATGTGTGCTTGTTCTCTTTGGAATAATAATGAAGCTAGTTTTTCTAAAAAATAGCCGTGAAACTATCTGCATAAGAGCGACATGCCATCCACCGTCAATGAATGAGACAAGGAGCCTTCTGTAAGAACTGTCTCACTGATGGATGGTTCTTAGGGTGAAAGGTCTGCTGTATGTATATCTCCTTAGGTTCTCTGTACACTGACCTTCGTATGTGCGATATTAAATTTATGTAGACGTAAGTTTTCAGCCTAATTTTTATAAATCTTTTTTTTACTCACCACTGCACCTTTTTATAGAAAATGAAACCGTATGTTTTTTACCGGCTGATATAGCTGTTAAGATTTTCTGTGTTTTTATTTATTTCTTTTTAATTAATTATACTGAATTATACTGACTGAATTATTCTGACAATTATTGACAAATAACTAAATATTTGACTTATTGGTTATTTGCATAAAATCGTCGAGTTACTTCCAACGGATAGTCATTTACCTTTTTCACAGCAACTAAAACGTTTTAATTTTATGATTTCAAAAACAAACACCTGTAAAAAGCTCCGGTGCCGCTTCCTCTAATCAAAATTAATTAAAGATATTTATCTTCGGAATTATAAGAGGACGTCATACTTTAAATGAATTATGAAGCAAGATTCACGAAGAACTGAATACATGAATAAATCATGAACAATATTACTCCCTTACAAAAACCTGTATACAAAAGCAGTAAAATTTTCTTATACTTGTGAGTTTTACGATTTGATAAGTTGCATTTTTAGTTTTCTTATGCATTTAGAATTTGCGACACGACCTAGTTTTAAAATTTTATGGTGATTTTATATCTTATGTAAAGGATGTCATTAATTTAATAAGATATTTGGGTTTACGAGTTGCAATATAACTATAACATGCAAAAATAATTTAGGATTTATTATATGACAATGTATTTTGACGAATCTTTTGGAGACGATGATTCTACAGAGAAGGCAAAAAACTTATAAATACTTGATGAAAAACAGAAGATGTTTATTTATAGATAAAGGAAATAAAAGACCAAGTACCAGCACGCAGGAGAAAGGACAAATAAGGGACTAGACAGACCGATATATTGAATCTATGAGAAGGAAAACCCTAGGATTTTCAGAAAAGCATATTTCTTTTAAAGTTAATCAAAAAAAGGTAGGCGCAAATGTCAGATTATAACAAAAATACTGACAAGGATTAGACACGAGAGAATAATTGGGCTTTAGGGAAAATAAGGGAAAGCGTGAAGCGATGGTTGAGGTTGGTAAGAGAAGAAATATTAGGAAAATTAACGTGCATTGCTTTGGAGAAGCTTATACAGCTATACAGTATATCCGCGAATGGGGTTTAGAAGAGGACAAATGGACCAAATTTTGCAAGATACGTAAAAATGTCATTCTTAATAAAACCTAAAATTAAAAAAACTGTGGCAGCATAGTTTTGGTCATATTTCTTCTTCTTCTTCTTGTTCTTCTTCTTCTTCTTCTTCTTCTTTAGATTCAAAACCGACTCAGTTCTTTGAAACTTTTTTATTGTGTTGTAGATTGTCATTTCAGCTATTGGAATTTCTACAAATTTCTTGCTTAGTTGTTTCATTATGTAGCGGTATGATACTTGGCCATCCCCATAACACTGGGCTATAAAAATCCTATGTTCAGTAGATAGCAATTTGTTGAGAACTATTTTAAATTAAGTAATTGCTTCATTTAATAAAGGCATTGACAAACATATCCAAATGTGTTATTATTGTTTAATATGTAGAAACTAGTACTCTGGTTAAAAGTGCGAGAGAGAATAGTTGGAACTTTAAAAAAATAGTGTGATAAAACTCGTTAATTTTAATATTTAAATTTTTTTAATGAAATCTTGTACTTCGTCTTAGGATTTAATCTAAAACATGTGCCATATTTATTCTTTTGGTATATTTAAATAGACGGCAGTTTCTCTTTCTGATACTTTCTACATAAATTTAAAAGCTCATACCAAATAGAAAAATCGTATTGAATCTGAAATCAAAGGCGACTTCCAACTCTTAAGTGAATTTTCGAAGTTTACCGACAAAACTTTGTCTAAAAACGCTGCGAGACTGACATTTTCCTTTACCTCTATGACGCCATTTTATGCAGTTTACAAAGAAGGGGTAAAGTTTTGATTTGATGGATTTTCCAGATTTATACGCTTGTCCTTTCACAGACGTAGAAGCATGAATAAAATATGTTTCCTCGAATTGACGTCTAGAGAATGTTTGAATCTAAGTTATTTTACTTGTAAACGATTTTTTATAAATTTCGACAATATGCATTACAGTCTAAGGTCGTGGAGCGAAAGCAGCAGACTATTTGTTTATTATAAAGCAAAATTTAGGAAATACAGTTTCTTTAGGCATAAACGTTTGTTAATTTTATAGGTTACCTAGCTTACAAAACCTAAAAACTGTGTACAAGTTGTTAGGATATTTTTAATGCATGGTCCAATGATGCCCACTACTTTCGGCTAACCACATACCACGATTAATATATTGAAAAGGTTTTAAATCTAAAAAAATATTTAGGAGCGTAGCATTATTTTTCAAAATATGTCATTCTTATCTTAAGGGGTTATATACAATTAGAATTTTCAAAAAATCGATTTTTTTAATTTCATTTTCGTAATGTACATATATTCAAGTACACACACAGAAAATTTCAAGGTAATCCGGCGATTATTTCCGAAGTTACACGCATATTTGTAAAGACGTGTCAGAGCGATTGCACGCTATGTAAAGTGCTTTTGAAACTTTAAACGCGTTTTTCTCAAAACTGTGTTTTTAAAGTCGGTGACGAAGATTTCTCGGAAACGGCTGAACCGATCAGTCTCAAATTTTAACACAATCTTCTTAAGTATATTTTTTACTAATTAACGGAAGGTCTTTTCTCAACGATAAATATTTTTTTATAAACACTTTAAGGCCAAAATTTTGGTCAAAAATCGTTTTTTTTTAGAAGCCGCCATTTTGTCAAAAAATTTTATTTTGCTTATTCCTTCCGTTAATTAGAAGATTATACATTACTTTAACGAAATCCGTTTGGTTTTTTCATATTAGATGATCCTGTCCAGAGACATCGTTGTCACCGCAAGATGCATTTTTTGAGAGAAACTTCTGGAGATCAGCTATAGCAGCTTTCAAAATTATTATTTTTACAAATACAAAAATCTTAAAATACAGCTAAAAGTTACCATAATATGTGTACAAATTTTTTCATTAATAAATTTAAAAGTCTTCTCAGGAAAAATTCTTGAAAAATCGCTTCTTTTAGGCCTCCTGACTGTATATATCCCCTTAAGCATCTAGCAAGGTAAGTAACAAGTTTCATTTTCCTTTTGGCACCACCTGCATTCGGAATCATCACCGGCTCTGATTCTATAGCTATGGTGGCTAAGGTAGTAGTGTCCTATCAGCAAAACAGTTAAGACATTTTCTACGTAATAAAAAGTTCCTTTGTAAGGCTTACCTTTGGCCTTCTATGCGACTCTTAAACTGCTTTAGTCCTAGAGTCACCCTCTAGCATTCTACAAACTTACTCTCAAGTCTTTTAATTATTATCGGGGTCCAGCAGAGAGATTTCTGCTACTTTATTTACAAAGCAACTTGTTTTTTACGTAAAATTGAGAATACGTTCTCTAAACCACCTGAAAATTCCTTATACAATAAGGATTTGAACAAATCATGGTAAAACAGCTATTCTCCGGGCTATATGCCCCTCCGAGCTAGGATTACATACCAAAATTTGCCGTATTTTGACTAACACTGTTAGACAACAAAATACTTGGTTTAACTGCATGAAACTACCAGGAAGAAGGAAGCTTTTTCTTTAGTTAGGATGTCGTTACCTGCATACCGATTTCGAACTCTTTAGTTCTCGTCAGTACACGATAAACGAACATACCTACCTTCCGAAACAGCATGTCCTTAAAGCTAACCATGTCGAACTGCATAAGCAGTATAACACAGGCAGCGCCATCCATTAGCAGTTTCAACTTGTTTTTTGTTTTCTACATTTTAAATGTAAATAAAAAGTTCCCTTTTTGATAGAATAACCCTATAATATATTTTATAAATAAAAATTTCACACCTTTTCCTACAAAGACAACCATCAAATTCTGAAGGTACAAAAACACACTATCTAAAAGCCTTTCCAGATTTACCATTATCATAAATTTGGGGATTAAATGTACCGGATCCGTTTTCCTTAAGTAAAATGCTTCGCTTCTTTTGTATAAACCCATTTTAGTTTGTATAGAAAAGGTCCAGAACCGTAAACATGATCTTTTAACACAAAAACTCTAAAAGCAGGCAGGGAAATGGTATAGAATAGTGTCTCGACAAATAGGTGTTTTTTCCTTTACCGGAATTCCTCGAATACTTATTCGCACAGTTGAAATATAATAGATGCCGGTGAAGATAGAATGGATTACGATTGCTTATACCACATAACAAACTAAAAATGCGAGCTTACTCGATATAAATTGGTAAAAATAAAAATTCTATAGTCGCGTGCAAGGATATGTTCGACAAGAGGGAAAAATGTTTTCAATTAAATAATATTTATCAAATTTTCATTTTGATAACACAGAGAATCCCTCCCTAAGAGAATGACAATTTTGGATTCGGGGGAATGCAACTCATGAAATTCTTGTGTAAAAGCAAGTTAAAGGAAAGCGAGTATGAAGCAGAAAGGATTGCATATGGTTTTTATGGACTCAAAAAAGGCCTATGGCAGGGTTCCATGGAAGAAAGTACGGAGGTGTATGAAGGAGGCAGGAGTTCTCGAAAAGTATAAGTATTCGTATATTGGAATTGTTCAGGATATGTATACAGGAACAGGTCAGAAGTACTGTAGAACTGAAAAGGAAATTTCCTGTTATGGTTAGCTTGCACCAGGACTCGGCTTGGAACCCGCATCTATCCAACATTGTACTGTACAGGGTGTCCAGTTTTCGACTCTTTTGCAGGATATCTCGGTTATCTTTAAAGATAAAGAGCTACGGTTTCCGCAATACTAGCTACTTTTTCGTAAAACGTGTGATGCTACAAACAGATTGTTCAGAGATCCCTTTGTTTCGGAGATACAGGGCGATTTTAGTTGCCTTTTAATTTATCAGTACCTTACCTTTTGCACAGAACGCAGTGCCGTAGTCAATTGTCTTTCAGAAGGGATGAATTTGAAAATACAACCAAAGTTGCATCTTTTTAAATGTTAGTGTTCCCTGTAAGGTCTGTTCGTCTTTAGGCGACGTCGCCGTTTCTTGAAACCTAAGCCATAATCGATTAATTACACTTCGGTGAGTTTTCAGGGCTCTAGCAACTGCACTTCCTCTTATGCCCCCTTAAATCATTCCCACTGCACGTAATTGAGTGTCTCGATCTAAATGATGTCTCTTTATCATTAACAAATGCAAGAATAAACAAAAATCCATGCACATACCGAAATAAACTAAAAAACATAGTAAGTATTAGATTTCTAATAAAAATATGAATATTTTTGTATTTGTTTATTTTTACGGGTATTTTTCTATCAGTAAAAGATGAAATTTTTTTATAAACAACACTGCTAAGCTACCAAAGAAATGCACAAAAAATAACTTTATTCCCAAATATTTTTCTGAAATTATTTTGAAGATCTTCATGTGGTTGTCCCTTAGATTATATTGATGTGTGATTTCTTTAAAATGATCTATGTATTTTTGCCCCTATAAAATATTACTGGTGTCGGAAAGAGAATATTTACTTAGATACATTAAATATAAACCATCTGTAGACGGAAATCCTTTTATCTGTTCTTTTCCTTTTACGAATAAGCACACAAATCTCAAAAATCTATCACGTCAAAACTTTTCTGTGCCTTAAACTGCATAATGTGACGTCATAAAGGTAACGCCAAATACCATTTTCCAAATGTATTCAGACAAAGGTTTGTCGGTAAACTTTCGAAATTTACTTAAGAGTTTGAAGACACTTTTGATTTGAGTTTTATTTAAATTTTCGTCGTCAGTTTTGTAAACAAACACTTGAATGTAAACATGATTAACTTAAATATTAATTTTTACAAATGAGTCTGAATAGCTTCGCACACTAAAAATGGTAAAATGTAATTGACTTTGCAAACTGTATAAATTTTGGCATTGTTCAGTGAGCAATCCCGGACCAAACAGGCGATGAACTCTTATTGGAGCTCATCGGACTGCCGCTGATTTATGTTTATAATCGAATTAAAATTCTAGTTATAAATGGTGTCCCAATGGGTACAGCGAAATTGACTTTTTAGTAAAACCGACCATTTTAGAACAACAACATGCTGGTTTATTTTATCGAAAAATAGAGGCATTAACAATAAAAATAATATTCTCCAAATGTTGCCCTTGGCCGTTTCTACAGACGACTTTGAGTAAAATTGTCAATAACAATGGTACAATAATTGCGGTTCAGTTGTAGCATTTGCAATGCTACATTGTTTTCTAAATTAAAAAAGAATACATTTTGATAAAAAGGTGAAGGCTTTTTTTTAAATTTGACCACGTTTAGGTTAGTTAAGGATCTTATTTAGTTCATTTATTGGGTCAACTCATGCAAGTCTTGCATAAATACTAATTTGAGCTGGAAAATCAGGGAATAAGTCATTACTATAGCATTGTTGAAAAGCACTGGCTTTATTATAGAATTCATCATTAGCAGCAATTGTAATATTTTTTGGGGATAGAAAATTTAATTTTTCGTACGTGCAATTCATGCTCTCAAAACGATTCTTTAATTGAATTACATTTATATCAATACTGGATTTTTATATATCAACATCAAATAGTCGTTCAGTATTGTGCAGTCGTTCGTCAGTACTAAGTTCCTCGAAAAATCTCTTAACATTTCTCTGTCTCTTTTTCTCGAATTCTGGAGTGATTTTCCATTTCATAGCCAAAGCAATCGCCGCGCCTGCGCCGTCCCTTTAATGGTTTTAAAACTATCACGAAGGTTTCTAATAGAAGTTAAACTAGAATTTAACATTGTTTTGGCGATTTCCAAACAATATCAACCCTCGACGAGACGAGACGAGAGATGAGAATCTCTCGTCTCGGCGGCATCACTATCTGATCGCTCTACAATGTAAATAATGGTATATCGTCCTTATCTAAATATATGGAAATAGTAGGAAAAATACGCTACCGTCAGGATGATATTATAACACCAGAAAGATTAGGGCTTATTCGCATTGATCATTGGACAATGCACATGCCTCAATTCAGTACGATTTTCGTTCCCACATAATTTATTTTGAACCCATCCTAGACAAACCGAATCGGTTTAAAACTTAATCCCGTTTTCATGCCATTTCCCCTTCAAAGCGTATTCTAATCCATATCCATGCTTCACGAAAGTATTTGTTAGGGTTAAAATGGAATTTAAGATAATGAAATTCCCCTAAATCTATAAAATAAAAAGAACGACAAAAAATTACGAAAAACTGAGCTGTGAATAGGAAGGAATTTTTTCACTTGGTCATTTTTCAGCGTGCTTATTTCGGCTTGGTTATTTATAGAATTCTTTTCACGCTGTTTTGTTGTTCCATACGGAATTGCGTTACAAGTAAATGGATAAATATACAGAAATAGGATAATTTCATGGCCAAAACTTGATATTTATTTTAATTTAATAAACGACTAAAAATCGGTGAAAAAATAGTGGCCAATGAAAATAAGGCATTTTTTGCACGTCATATATTCTTTTAATGAAATTTAAAGACTTTTTCACTAACATGACTACCTGTGTTCTTCAGAGTTGGCTGTAGTGGCAGTATTGCAAATATCAAACTATTTCAGTATATATATATATATATATATATATATATATATATATATATATATATATATATATATATATATATATATATATATATATACTGGGAAGGGTAGTCTTGACCGACAGTTGAATAGAAAGACTGTTGATTTTCTTGGGGTAGCGGTCTCGGGCCGAAGTGAAACTCGTTTTTTACAAATGCCATATATATATATATATATATATATATATATATATATATATATATATATATATATATATATATATATTATATATATATATATATATATTATATATATATATATATATATATATATATATATATATATATATATATATATATATATATATATATACGAATCTAATTCACTTTTTTATAACTTTTCCTGTCGTTATTTCTTTATTTCTTTATATTGTTATATTCCTTGGGGTTAGAGGTTTCACGCAGGTGCTATTGCAGCCTCCGTGGTGATGTTGGGTGTTGCCCGGAAATCCCTGGGTCTCCTGACAAAAAACAACCGCAAATGTGCTAGCAGGTCCCTGGTCTGTAAACTCTTTGTGTTTTTTCAACTTCCAAGTGTCCCATCTAATAACTTGGTTATGTGCGACTGATGAGTGCTAATGAGCACGAAACACGAGTCGAACACTACCATACAGAGAGCTTCCCCGATATTTTTTTCACTTTATATATATATATATATATATATATATATATATATATATATATATATATATATATATATATATATATATATATATATATATGTATATATATATATATATATCACGAATATATATATATATATATATATATATATATATATATATATATATATATATATATATATATATATATATATATATATATATATATAAAGGAATAACGACAGGACCAAATTATAAAAAAGAGAAAGAAATAACGGGGAAGGTAGTGCTAGACACGTGATTCGTGCTTATTAGTAGCACTCGTTAGTTGCACATAACCAAGTTATTAGGTTTGGAAGTTGAAAAAACCACAAAGAGTTCATAGACCAGGGACCTGCTAGCACATTTGTGTTTTTTTTTGTCAGGAGACCCATAGTTTTCCGGGCAACAACCGACATCACCACGGAGGCTGCACCTGCGTGAAACCTCTAACCCTAAGGAATATGAAAAGGGAAAGAAATAGCGACAGGAACAATTATTATAAAGTGAAGGAAATACCGGGAAAGCTGTCTGTAAGGTAGTACTAGAGTCATATTTCGTGCTTATTAGCAGTCGTCAGTAGCACATAACCAAGTTATTAGGTGGGAAACTTGGAAGTTGAAAAAACACAAAGAGTTCACAGGCCAGGGACCTGCTAGCACATTTGTGGTTTTCTTGTCAGGAGACCCAGAGTTTTCCGGGCAACAACCAACATCACCACGGAGACTGCAATAGCAAACTGCGTGGTGATGTTGATGATACCACTATTAATTGCTATCTCCGAAACGGTAAAAGGTACAAGGTCGGTTAAATTAGAGATGTGCCATTTTTAGTCCCTACTCATATTCCGTTTACGGAGTTGTCAAATTATCCGGATAATTTTCTTCC
Source organism: Philopedon plagiatum (assembly GCA_963971165.1). NCBI lineage: Eukaryota > Metazoa > Arthropoda > Insecta > Coleoptera > Curculionidae > Philopedon > Philopedon plagiatum. The sequence continues at coordinate 83,094,071 of OZ020195.1, forward strand.
AGAGTCATATTTAGAAAAACACCTAAGTGAGTAAACATTTTTTTTATTTCACAATAGAGAAAATAAGAACAGCTATCTAATATACGATATCTATTACTTATTATTGAAGTTCTGGCAATTGAACACTCACTTACTGTGTAGTTCATATAAATATAATTTCCTTTTTGAATTCGTTTTTAAATAAAAATAACGTTCGCAAGGACTTTACCTGCCAACTGGATGTAGTCCAATATTTTTACTTTCCTTGTAATTTAAATAAAAAAATCCGATCAAAACTACCGAATTTTACATGAGATCTGGTTGCCTTAAGAGTCAGTCAGGAAAAAACTTAAAAATTTTGTTCTTTTAAGGAAATGTATAGTTTTATACACGTTCATTGGCTCAAAAATAAAAATTATTATAGAATGCTTTGTAAAATATATTGGCTCAATATTATATTCCTGAACCAAATTGATAATTTACGGAACGGTATTTTTTATACAGCTTCATTGGCTAGAGAATACAAATTATTGTAGAATGCTTAGTAAACTATATTGGTGCAATAGTATGTTCCTGAACCAAATCGATAATTAAAAAAAAGATTCAGCACAAAATTAGTATCGTCATTAAAATTTTTTTTTTTATACGTTGATACGCCAAAATAATATAAGCTAAAAAACGGTGGCATAGGAAGGTTTGTATATATACTTAATAATTTTTATGTAATAACATATATACGTGTTTTTAACTGCTGATATACGATATTTCTCAAAATAAAATTAGCCTACAGGAGATCTTAATTCTCTAGTATCAATGGAATATCGATCGTTACAAGTTTTGTATACTATGAACCGAAAATCTTAACAACGCAATTTTAATTAAGTATATGTACGTAACTGAAATCCAATTAAAAGTTTTTGAATCCAATTAACTTTTCATCTTAAATAAACATCGATTATGTTTAGTATATCGAAGGTATTATGTAGACATTGAAATGAATCGAAGACTATGGCCGTGTTTAAACATGAGACGTGAACTAATTTATCTGTAAGGGATTTCATTCAAAAGCTTATATAAATAACAAATGTCTTTTTTTCAATATCTCTAATAGTCTAGGAGATGGTAGCATATGAACTGAGGTCTATTAATAAGTCTGCTTTCTATCTTCTGCTCTCTAGCCCGTTTTTTCATTAGTGGCTGCAGATAAATTCCAACAACTACACAAAACACTAATTTTCCGGTAGAGTTAGAGCTTGAAACCTTACCTTGATATGCTAATAATACACGTTTCGATGCTGTCTGCCCCTTCTTCAGGGTGTTAATTTTGCATGGTTACTTTAAAAAATTAAACGCCTAAAGATGCAAACATCACTGAAACGTAGGATGTTAAACAAAATTCATGAAACATTAAATCAGGACCTTTTGAACATCAAGGCAAGCACGTAGTGTTTTGCTCAAACCAGTCCCTCACTATTTTGACAGTATGCACGGGGCAGTTGTCTTGTTATAATATAAAGTTATTTCCCTCATATGTCTACCTGCTGAAGGAAGCAGCACATTTTCTAAAATTTGGAGATATAAATGACTATTTAATGTCCCACCAATATTCCAGCATACACCCGGACCCTGAGGGCTCATCCAGGCTCAGACTTTAACGGAGAAACGGCCACTAGTTTCCTTTTTTTGAATATAATTTTCGTTATAACGGGAATTTGGTGGTCTGTAAACTCTAGTTCTTCCACTGTTCTTTGACTGGAAAATTTTCTCCTCGGAAAATATAACATTTAGCCAAAAGATTTCATTTTCAAGTAAGTATTGCATAGCAAAACCTACTTTTTGTTCCTGGTGACTGCACGGTTTCTTAAGTCGAAATATTGCAGTATCCGCCTCTGCGCTATTCTAGAGGAGGCTAGAAATCATATGAGCAGCGGACACAGCAGTTTCAATCGGATTATTCTGCAAATAATCTAGAAAGTTTGCTTCTTCTTCGTGTGTCTTTTTCTTGTTACTTAAACCTCTAAACCTTGCCACTGCATGCTGTTTCTGAAATTTTCCCTCAATTACTTAGTAATTGCGGAAAAATGGCGACAAGAGCAATTACTTGGATCGAATTTTTTAATTCACCATATCTATCTGCCACTCTTTGATAAGACCATCCTTCTTCTATAAAAGCTACTCTTTTTGGTTTTTTTCAAATAATAAGACCTAACCTAGAGTACTGCTCCCACATCTGGGGAGCGGCATCACCTTCGACACTTAACATCCTTGATTCTATCCAAAAGAGAGCCATTCGACTTATCGATGACCCAGCCCTCACGAGACAACTCCCTTCTCTCGCTCATCGCCGCGCTGTTGGGGATTTATCCCTTTTCTACCGCTACTTCCACGGATTTTGCTCTGAAGAACTAGCCGGTATTATTCCGTCCTTGACTGTCCCTAACAGAACAACAAGAGGCGCGTTACGTATGCATCCCTTTACTGTCCAGCTACAAAAGCCTAGAACAAGCCACTACTCTCACTCATTCATACCTAGGGTCCCCAACCTACATTTCCCTTCTCTTCAGACGCCAACGGTTCGCTAGTACTTAGGCTTGAAGTCTACGTGAGATGTCTTAGATAAAAAAAAATGCGCTTTAATGAGGCATTTTTAAGTTGCGCTCCGAAATTAAAATATGCTTTGACAAATTATTCTAGTGACAGTGTTAAATAATTTGTCAGTGGTAAAGGTAATAAAGGTATAAAAATTACATTTACACTAAACCCCTAATGGTGTACCAATTTATCTAACGGCCACTATGCCTGCAAGCTGCAACTGCGTTTTGTTAAAAAAAAAATTATTTTTAGTTAATATAAGTACCTTTATAACTTTCAAGTTTCAGAACAAGCACGGAGACTCAAGAAATAAACAATTTTAACATCTCTTTTTACGGACTATATCACGCTTAAAATCTTTCTCGGCCCTAGTTCTCTAATAATAATAATTATAAACTTGATATTTTGCCAAACATAATATAATTTCCAGTTTCGTTAGATTTTAAATTAGGGAAAGTTATTTTACTTTTAATAATGTAGTCAAGTCTGTTTTCGCTTAAATAAATATCCGCTCTCAAGGAGCAAGCTTGTTATTGTCGATGCTATCGGGTTAAAGCACCCGCAGAATTAATTATTTGGGAAATTAAAGGAAGTCGAAAACTTTACTGTGAGTTCCAATAGATTTGCTGTTCTAAGTTAATGAATGGAAGCAAATGCAACTACCAGAGTTTAAAATCAATCTTAACAGAATCATTACTGTAAATGCAAAAAGAAGCCAGTTTAACCTGTCTGTAATAAAAACAAGATGAGATGTAGAGCCTAATTTAATTATTACATTGTTACTTATCTACAGTATGTAGATGGTAGATGGTTTGGAAGAGGACAAATTGACCAAATTTTGAAAGATACGTAAATATATCACTCCTAATAAAAGTTTTTGCTCGTAAAGTAACAAAGATTCACAATATAAAATTAAATTTTATTTTGCTACACAGGGAGCATGAAAAATACGAAAAAGATATTTTGCGTAAAATTAAACATAACTTGTTTATCATTGTCTACCAAACGAACAAATATAAAATATATTTTAAGTTCAACCCTTAGCCGAAGTACAAGATTTCATTAAAAAATTTAAGTATTGAAAGTAACATAAACATTAGTCCAAGTCCCAAGTATCCTCTCTCGCACACAGGATTTTAGTAGTTCAGTGTTATGGGATGGCCAAGTATCATACTATTACATCATGGAACAATTTAGCGAGGAATTTATAAGAATACCAATAACTGAAATGACAATCTACAACACAATAAAAAAGTTTGAAACAACTGGTTCGGTTTTAAATCTCAAAAAGAAGAAGAAAAAGAAGAAATTTGACCAAGACGATGTTGCCACAGTTTTAGTTCTTAGAGAAAATCCTTTGATGTCCCTTAGAAATCGTGCTAAACATCTTCTAGAAGTTGTGTAAAAACTCATATTTAAATGATATTAAAAGAAAATAAATTATTCCCATTCAAACCCCACTTTAACCAAACATCGGAAGAGTGAAATGAAGCGAAAAGACCAGATTTTTATTAATGGGTAGGGATGGGTATAATATTTTCTGATGAATGTACTTTTTCTACTAATCGAACTCTAACATCCCAGCGCTGAACTCGAAAATTTGCCATCAATTTTCGCCAAAAAATGTGTTTCCAACAAGATGATTGTCCAGCATATTGAGCTTGCAAGAATATAGAAGGGCTTCACCGCAGATTTGGTTCAAGGTGGATTGGTAGAAATGGTCCAGTTTTGTGGCCCCAAGAAGCCCCGACTTAACGTTGGCCGATATATTTGTGTGGGGTAGTTTAAAACAAATTATTTATGCCAGTCTAATACCAAATAATACTGACGCGCTAAAAGGCTGAATTCATTATTCTGTTGGTTCAATATCCAAAGAAAAAATCAAAAATTCCTTGGGATATCTAAGGAAGTAATAAGAAAAATGTCTTAAATATGGGGGTACAGTGTTTGTATTTTGATATCTGTATTGCATTGCTTAGTTTATATCATATTCTTTTGAGTTTAGTTAAATATTCGTATTATTTAAAAATTTATTCCTAGGAGTAGGAAGAATTAAGTAATTGCTTCATTTAATAAAGGCGTTGAGAAGCATGTCCAAAGGTGTAATCATTGTTTAATATGTAGAAACTAGTACTCTGGTTAAAGGTGTGAAAGAGAGAGAGAGAGAGAGAGCAGTTGGGTCTTTAAAAAAATAATCTTAATATTGTCACGCCATGGTTTTAAGGGTGTGGCTAGGGGCGCAGAGGTAACGGAATCTTAACTAGATCGAAATCAAGCGTGAGGTAAAAATAAACTTAAATCATTTATTTACAATAAATCCATTCAATCTTGGCATAAACATAAATCACATATATGTAATTTACTCAAGGAAAACAACTTAATTTTCTATTACTTATATTACAGTTTTGAAAATCATTTCTTCTACCGTTTATCACAATCACAAACGCATCGGACCGGGGATCGTGCAATAGTGTCTTTTCCAACTCTCGTCTTTCCGATCACCCTATCACCCAGTCAGCAGTTTTCCCCTCCTTTTGGGGAGCGTTGACTTTAGGTCAAAAACCGCAATTCTGCTGATTGATAATTCAGCGTCGTTTAAATAAATTATTTAAAGTAATTGTTTGATTTTATAAAGGAACTATAATATTTCATAGTTGCAATTTTAATGCATATTCAATAAATAGGCTACATCCTGCCAATGTAGAGGGCAATAACTTATGAATAAGTAAAATAGGATTATAGTTTATTTATTGAACTTCCGAATATTGATCTATGAAATATTATTTGTTTTTCCACTTGTCAGAATATTACTTTTAATATTTAAATTTTTCAATGAAATCTTGTACTTCGGCAATGGGTTTAATTTAAAACATATTTTATATTACAAATTTTGTTCTTTTGGTAGAAAATGATAAACAAGTTGCCGGCAATAATAAAAAAATAAAATAATAATGAACAATATGTTCTAGTTAAAACTAATTGCTAAGAAATAAAATGTACTATCCTACTCTTGACTCTAGACTTGTCCTGAATAATGAATGTTGGAGTAAAGAGTACCATCGTCAGCGTAACAGTGGATGGGATTGGTAGTTGATGAGGGTAGGTCATTAATGTGAAAAAGAAATAGGATTGGTGCCAGTACTGAGCCTTTGGGTACGCCAGCATTGATTGGATGGAAATTAGATGAGTGACCATCCCTACGACAGATATGCGCCGATTACAGACGAAGCTACCAATCCAGGTACATAGTTTAGCAGGAAGACCGTAAAAAGTTAGTCATACTTTGTCAAACTAACTTGGAAATATCAAGGGCTACAATTTGGAATTTGCCGTCAAATTAAAGAGACTTGTTCCAGTTTTGTAGGACTGGTAATGAGAGAAAAGGAGAGAAAAACAATCTTGCAGAAGGACTAATCCCAAAAACTGGATGGAAAAGTATCAAAATAATTAGAAATGGTACGAATTACGAAAAGTTGCTCACGATGATGTTGATGAGAATGATGGTTTTTAACAAAGAAATGAACTTGAAAGCTATCATGGACGGCTTATTATTATAAAAAGGTTTTTACAAAAATCTGTTTCTATTACGGCAGTAAATTGCTATATTTCACTAAAAAGACCCAACAGGGGAAAGCAAGATAAATTTACCATTTAGTGAATAAAAAAGTGGCTTAAACCTTTTAAAATATTAATAGTGTAATATACGAACTTAATCAATGGCTGGTGTAACAAAAACGAATTACGCTTTTACATTGGTAAATGCAATGTCATGGCTCATGATATACAGTCTAAAAACCAATCCAATTAATGTCAGCTGCATGTAAGCCCTGTTTTAAGTGGGTCAAGCTGCTTCAGAGATTGCATCGTAACATTTGATTAAAAGCTGTCCTTTGCTTTGTATAAAAAAACTGTAAATCAATCGGGAAAGAGTTATCAGGTTGTTAAGATCTAAAGTTTTTTTTTTTTTTTTTTTTTATTGATAAAGCCTGCGGCGTTTACTGTTATTAAAACTGGTCTGCAAGACCAACCATTAATTTTTCTCTAAATTCTTAAAAACTAAAATCCTTATATACTAAAGTTCACCCAATGGAGTCCTAAAGGTTTATCTGTTGTGACTCATGGCCATGGCACTTAGCACTCACACACTTGCGCACTGTACTATGTTTTCAAAAGTCTATACTAGTTCAAAGGGCTTGGTCCTCTTCAGCCTTCTAACTAGGTCCTGGTTGTCAAGAAGCCTAATGGCTTCGACGTTAACGTGCTGATGGAGTCGAGACTCGTGCTTGATGGCAAATCTTCTAATTTCACTAGCGACATACGGGATACCAAGATCGCGATGTAGGTCACTATTTCGTATGTACCACGGTGCACTAACTATGTTCCGTAATACTTTATTTTGGAAGGTTTGGATGCGTTTGATGTGGCTCTCCTTGGCACAGCCCCATAACTGGATGCCATAAACCCAGACTGGTTTTAAAATCTGGTTGTATATCATGATTTTACAGTGTATTGACAGCTTAGAATTTCGTCCCAAGAGCCAATACAACTGTCTATATTTGAGCCCTAGTTCAGTGCGTTTAGTTCTGATATGTTCCTTCCATCTTAGTTTCGCATCTAAGGTCATCCCCAGGTATTTGGCAGTATTTGCATAGGGAACTATGATACCATTTATGTTAATTGGTTGATGATTGCCTATTCTTTTGTTGGTAAAGTTGACACAAATAGATTTTTGCTCATTAAGCTTAATCTTCCAGTCTGTGGTCCAATTGTAAATCTGGTCGCTAGCATGTTGGAGTTGTCTGGTTACTGCATCTAGGTCTGTTCCTACTGCTAATACAGCAGTGTCATCAGCGAATGTAGCCACAGTTACATTTTCTGTTTGTGGGAGATCACAAGTGTACAGTAAATAAAGGACGGGTCCCAAGACGCTTCCTTGAGGCACACCTGCTTTAACTTCCTTCAGTTTGGAGTATTCATCCTCCTGTTTAATTCTGAACGCTCTATCTGTAATGTAGGAGGTTAGCAACTCTACATATTGTTTTGGTAACATTCTGTTTAATTTGTTAATTAGCCCTTTGTGCCAAACTTTATCAAAAGCTTGAGCTACGTCAAGGAAGATAGTTGAGCAGATTAGCTTTTCTTCTAGTGCCCTTTCTATGATGTCTGTTATTCGATGGACTTGGTCTATCGTGGAGTGCTTGCATCTAAAGCCAAATTGATGATTTGGGATTAGGTTACTGTTCTCTATTATAATCTTAAGTCGTTTTAAGAAAAGCTTTTCAAATAATTTTGAAATAATTGGTAGTAGTGATATGGGCCTGTAAGATTTGGCTTCATTCGGTGGTTTGCCTGGTTTTGGTAGCATAATGACTTCAGCCACTTTCCAGACGCTAGGGACGTGTTTTAATCTAAGTGCTGCATTAATTAGGTAAGTCAGCATAACTATACCTTTTTTTGGTAGTTGTTTTAAAATTTCTCCTGTTATAAGGTCAAACCCAGGGGCTTTTTTGGCGCTTAAATTGTTTTTGATTTCGTTCGCTACTTCTTTAGGAGTGACTAGTGCTATTTCATTCTCTTGGATATTCACAGACTCTTCCATATTGACATTGGACTGGATATCATTTGGCTGAAAAATTTCGGCTAGATGTTCTGCAAATGCTTCAGCCTTTTCCTTATTATCTCTTGCCCAAGTACCATCCCTTAATTTGATGGGTGGCATTTGGGTGATTGGCCTTTTGAGTTTTTTCGTTGCCTTCCATAAGGAGAAATCCTTGTCTTCATCAGCTGATAAATTTTCTAGGTAGCTGTTTATAGATTCTTCTCTAAGTTTTTGTATTTCTCGTTTAAGTTGTTGAGTTTTGTTGTTAAGAATATTTTTGTCCGATGGATCCCTAGTGTGTTGCCATCTCCTTCTGGCTCTTCTCTTTTCTTTGACAAGTTCTCTTATTTCCATTGGATAGTTGTTTCCCATTGTTTTTTGAGTGTACGCCTTTGTGTTGTCCCAGGCTATTTTTTGTATGTTGTTGTTGAACTTTTCAGCTGCTACTTCTAATTGTTCTTTGGTTCTTAATTGGATTTTAAGGATAATTTTATTTTCCAGTTCATTTCTAAAGCTTTTCCAATCAGTAGTTTTATTAACCAAAGTTGGCCTATTTTCTTTTCTAATTATTTTCTCGCTCAAAGTTAAGATCACAGCTGAGTGATCGGAGTCTAGGTCAAAATTATCTTGAATATCAATAAAATTGGGTGACACTTTTCTTGATATAAAAAAATCTAATAGATCTGGAATTTTATTAGTATCTGTAGGCCAGTATGTTGGTTTACCAGTAGTGTGAAAGTTGCATCCGGTTTCCCTTATAGCTTCCCTAAGTTCTTTACCTTTTGTAGTTGTTAATCTGGATCCCCAATCCATGTGTTTCGAATTGTAGTCACCTCCCACGATGAATCTGTCTCCCAGATGCTGTAGAAAGTTTTTATAATCCGTTTTCTTGAGGTTATACCTTGGTGGACAGTACACTGCAGCAACAGTCAGTCTCTGTTTGGTTGTGTTATTTGTTTTAATTCCTATTGCTGTTAACTGAACTTCTGCACTCCTAATAGGGCATTGTTCATAATGATTAATGCTATTCTTTATTATAACAGCCGTTCCCCCACGTGCCTGATTGTCGGGATGAATCGTTTGGTATACTTGGTAACCCTTTATTTTTAGGTAGGTCTCATTTGTTGAATGTGTTTCTGAGACCAGACACACATCAATACTTTGTGTGTTGAGAAATATTTCTATTTCTTGCATTCTGTTTTGGATGCCATTAGCATTCCAAGTTGCTATTCTTAGATCTTGTTGATGCATTATGGTTTTTCACGAGTTTTGGTTTCCAGTCTGTCTAACCTTTCTGTAAGTTTGTTCATAAGGTTCATCATATTTTGTAACATTAGCATCATGGACTGTTGCTCATTCGGAACTGGTGCAGGTTGAGATTTAGGGCCATGTGCTGCCTGTGCATAGGATACCTCTTTGGTAGTATTTTTAGATGTGAAATTTTTTGGTTGTCCATTTTGTGGTTTCCTTGCATTGTTTGCGTTATTTCGTCTTTTCTGCAGTTCTTTTGCTACCACGCATCCACGGTAGTTTGCGGGATGTGCCTCTCCGCAGTTTGAACATTTAGGTGGTGTTTCCCTTGGCTTGGTGCATTCGGAGGTCAGGTGATTCCCAGCGCATTTGACACAAGTGACTGCGTGTTTGCAGAATTTTTGTGTGTGCTCATATCTTTGGCATTTTTTGCACTGAGGTATCAAATTATTGCTCCTTATCGCTTCAATTTTAACTTTCATATGGCATATATACTGAATTTCGTATATTTTTTTGATATCTTCCGAGTTTTGGAAGGTTAGCATAAATAGGGGTAGGGGGATTATTTTAACCTCGTCCTTAACTTTTGTCTTTTTTATTTTGTTTACGACTTCAAGGATCTTAAAGCCTCTGCTCAATAAATCATCCTTGATGTCTTGTGGATCACACGAAGGGTGTAGGTTTCTCGCCATCACCCTTAGCGGCCTAGTCTGCTTACTTTCAAATGTATGCCATTCCATGTCGGTGCTATTCATGAAGGCAGTGAGATCTCTATATTCAATTTCGGTGTCTACATTGATTTTTAGCTGGTTATTATTCATTAAATTTGCTTTAAATTTAAGATTCTTTGACTCTAGTGTCTGGTTTATATTTTTATAGCTTTTCACATTGCTTAAAATCACAGGTGGTGGTTTTTGTGATTTTGGGACAACTTGTTTATTTTTGGGTGTGGCTAATTTAGGTTCGGAAATATTATCATCTTTTTCTGGCGAGCTAGTGGCTTTTCTTTTTCTTCTCTTATTTTTGGGTAGGAGCCATGCTGTCTCCTGGGCTACTACTTCTTCTTCCTCGTCTGAATTGACTGGGGAATAAGTTTTTTTGGGCTGCAAAGAAACGATTATTTCTCTAAGCTCTTTAATCTCATTAAGTGCTGCATTGAGCTGAGATTCTAAGGTTTTAATTTTTGCTGACTGTTCATTTTGAGGCGAAACAGATGGTCCTCCGCCGTCCTTCATGTTGGATTCCAACCCTAATCCTATGTTTTTATTATAACTTTTTAATTGGAGCGCATTGTCCTTATTTTGCAAATTTGCAACTTTGTCGACAGTCAATGTGAAACGACGAACGTTTGAACTTGACATAGATTTCGCGATAGCTTACGACAAGCTTGCCGCCGGTATCACTCGCGATGATGACACCACTTTTTGTTTTGATTTTCCGATCGATTTTTGAGCACGTCTGCACTGTTCGAATGTTAGCGAGTAACTCCGTAAGATCTAAAGTTTTTCTTTTTTTCTCTCTAAAATTTGACGGATCAATGCAAGTACAACGTAGCGAATGGCATTTTTCTTAAAAACGAAAAATAATGTATAATAATATCTCTTTCTACTACCATTCTTGATTTAATTACGTATTTCCTTAAAGTTCGTAAACTGGACCTCTGGGGTACGATGCTTTCATAACAAACAACAAATACACAGGCTTCACGTTCGATACGCTCACAGTATACGGAAAACCGAATCCTTTGCTAATTCATCCAAGATGTTGAGTAAATAAAATTTTGTTTTGAAATATTGTGACGTTTTATATGGTAGGGTAAGTACTTATCAATACTCTCTCGTATATGTAAAGCTCTAGTTGCACCGAAAGACTTTTAAGACTTATAGTAGAAAATATCTAAAATAGACCACAACGTCCCAGGCAACGTCATGATGTTTGATATATGAACGAACATTTCGGCGAAAATTGATGTATTGCAGGATATTTACTTTTTACGGGAAAAAGCGGTTTGACTGATGCGGCCGTTCCATTTTCACGAAAATAATACTAAAGCAAACATGAGCAGAAATTGTACTTTATTTTATAAATATCTGATTTAAAAAGAACCAATAAGAGCTTAAAAATTCTTTATTTTCATTTGTAAAACTTAATTTAATTCTTAAATACATATTTACTTATTCACAACATCTATATCGTATCCAATGTAATTTGAGAATGATGACAGAAATCCATTTTACAACAGAGAGATCAATTAAGTCCCTCTCTCACGTGCTTTCTCTCTCATTTATTTTCTCTCTCGTCTTCTTTCTCCCTCATACTCGTAAAGGTTTTACAGCTGGTAGAAAATTAGGTTATGAGAAAGATAAACATGACATATTATTTGAAGTCTCTCCCACAATATAAGTTGTTTTTGCAGTGTAAAAATATACTTAGAAAGTTTATATAAAGTATTAATAGCATAAATTCCCGTGTTCTATGAATCTGGGACTGACTAAAACTATTGAGATATTACGAAAGGTACATATTTGTTCTTGTTTCTTGGACCGGGCGTTATGGGAATGAGTAACAGGAACGCCGACCCGATATAAAGTTGAGAATAGAGGGCATCACAGAAGATATCTTTAGTTATTGAGAAAGCAGTGAAAATTGCGCCCTAGAAACGTTTGGTTTCAGTTTAAAGCTGAGGTCACAATGCCATTACAAAGTGTATCTGTCTTTCTGGAACTAAGACTTTCAACATTTACATTTAAAAATTTCCAAACTACTTGATATATTCGATTAAACAATTTTTATCGCGTCTTTAACTCACACAAACGTCACAGTTAGCAGGTAGGCTAGACCCACTTTCATTATATATCGGAGAATAGGGAATGTTTTTTTAACCTTGTACTAAATTGTTTATCTTAATAAAAATATTTACTCATTTTTGCATTTTTTCTTTATTTATTTAAAATCTTTTTCCCCGATCCTTTTATTGCAAATTATTGGTTAGAAAGAATACTGTTACCCAACACTAACCTCAACATTTGTGATCTATCTTTCGATAGGATTGACTATCGCTCCGCGCATACGCGATGTGATACGGCGTTGGTGCCGTTTGTAATGTCTTGCTTATTCAATTTATGCAATTACCTAGTGACTTATACTGGCGCATCTGATCAGAAATTCAATCCCATGGAACAAAAGTTCCATGGGATGCGTTCGATAACATCGAAACATCCCATTAGTACTACAGTAGAAAGCCTATTAATTTACAATAATTAAGTATATTATCATATTTTATTTAATCTCTATGATATGGATTACTGAGTTTATTTTTACTACCTTTGGAAAATACGCAAGTAAACTTACCTGAATGAAAACTTTCCCCGGAACTATAATAATCAATGTGTTCTTTTCAAGTTAAAGAAAAACTCGATGTAAAATCGAGCCAAAACTTTGGTAATTAGTCAATGCCACCGGCAACGACGGGCAAACAGATGTACATGATTTGGAAAAGCGATTTCTTCGCATGCCTACAATTTTCCAAGAAAACTTATCCAATTAGTTAGAAAATATACTTCAACTTCTGACAGTTCTTGACGTAATGCGAATATAAGAAGTTTCCATATAGTTGCAAAAGTATAAGTTCGGATTATTACTTTTGAAATTATTAACTAAACCAAGTATGTATAGCGGAAAATAATGTAGGTGAAGTTTGCCTCGAGGTAGCGTCAAATAGAAACCAAAAGCAGGTCTACTTCAAAAGTAAATTTTTTTTCGCAGTTTCATCACGTAAAAGAAGGGAATAGTCCGCGGCTTTTGAGAAGTATTTTATTGAAAAAATGTAAGGAGGCCATAGGGGCAAAAAATTGATAAAAATGCATTAAAAATACCCTCTAAGAACGTCTTCTCTAAAATCAAACATTTTTCGCAGTTTTCTCCTGTGTGCATGAAAGAAGGCCACCTTCTGCGACCCGCGGCGCTAGGTATATTTTTTATTTATTAAAAATTATTTAGATCTAGTTATAGTGTAGTTTTGAGGATTTTTGCCTTGTGACGAAAATAGTTATTTGTTATTGGTCCTCTTCTAAACCCTGTCCACGGACATACTGGATATGCCAAAAATGTCATTTCCTAAGGCCACTTTTCTATTTAAATTGAACCGTTGTTCTTTCTAAAGCAACATTTTGTTGTAATTACATAATTTTCACGCTTGAACAAAAGATAGTGTGTACACTATCTACGACCTCGAGATTATCTGCCTAGGCCGCAACCGGCCTCAGCGATAATTTTTCCTTCAGTACGCTAAAAAGGAATTTCGCAGCCTAGATATACAAATAACTTTTTTGATATTTCACCCAGCAAGCATTAAATCTGTCTGAAAGTTAAAAATGGCGTACCCAATAAATCATCTATATCCTCTTAAAATATTTGACAAACAGATATAGTCAGCACTACATTACATCTAACTTGTTGTTATCGGTAAAATAGCATAGAATATAAGGCAAGAATTTAATTTACTACCGCAATGTCTGTACGGCACTACAATTCCATTTGTTATCAAAGTTAGACTACTTTAGTATAACGAAGTGGCTTTGGATAAAGTCAGTCGGCATGCACATGTCATTTCCGTGAGAGTTGTTAACGTTCTCTCACTTGATAAACTTCCAGGTTGAAGGTAATATTTTCAGCAACCGTCTGCTCGAATGTTAACTCTCGCACGTGCGGTTCCCAGTTTCACAGTTAATTTAAGTAATGCGACGATTCTTAGAAATGAGGACCCAACATTTATAGAAAAAAATCGGTTTAAAGTATGTAATATATTGTACAACGAGGACAGAATAATAATCATTTCCTATGAAGTTTCCTGGAGTAGGTGGTAGGTGATTGCTACAATTAAATCATACGATTGGGATATAAGTATTCCGTGTGAGTGGTACACTATACTCTTTTTGCGACTATCAGTATTTCTTTTAAATTATATTTCTTGATTTTTTATGTTCTTGGATCAGAATTTAAAAATGTTTAAATTACTTACTTAATCCTATGTCTTTCTATCGTTAGATGTAAGGCGGGTGGATAGAGCTGAGTTCTGCATTTCCCTCTCCATCGTTTTCTGTCTTTGTGAGTTTTTTTATGTCTTTTCATTCCAACCCCCTCCTCTTTTCCTCTTCTCTTATACCGTGGTTCCAAGTTTTCCTCGGTCGTTCTGTTATCTCTTCCTGCTGCTTTACCCAGCATTATCCTACCTATGGCTTCGACCACCTCTTCCTCCCTTATGAAATCTGTTTCCTGTATCTCTGTTATTTCCTTCTGTTGTCCGTCTAAATCTGTACTTAACTCTGTCAGTTCTTCAAAGTATTGTCTCCATCTCCCCATCATTTCGTTTCCTTCTGTAATTATATTTCCATTTTGATCTCTTATCCTCATAATATTATATTGCTTTTTCTGTCTTAGTTGTTTCAGTGTACCATAAAATAGTTTATGATTCTCTCTGAAGTTATTCGTCATCTTTTTTCCAAGTTTTCTTCATGATTTCTATTTTGCTTTCCGTACTGCTATCTTTACTTCTCTTCTTTTTTCTTGATATATTTTATAATCTTCTACTTTTTTTGTCTTTATATATATTTTCCAACTTTCTTTTTTCTTCTTAACAATATTCTTCACCTCTGTATTCCACCATTCTGTTTTCTTTATATCTTTGAACATTATCCTACCTGCTCCACAGCATTCTTTAGCGGCATCCAACAGTGTTTTCAATTCGGAATCGGAGCTTTTTTAAACTATCGCATTATCAATTATATTCAATTCAAATTATCTCACCGCTATTGATAACATAAATATTTAAAAATAGAATTTGCAGATTTTTATTGTGAGTGGAATTTTGCTTGTCATCAGATGTTCGTTAGAATTTAATTAGCTAATAACGTTGTTGTTGTTGTTGTTGTTGTGTAACGGTGTTTTCAGGCGAATACACTTTTGTATAATGTGCCACTTTTATTGTACAATTTTCTGTAATGGAAATGCTAATGAAACTTTAGAATAACGACATTGAATTGACGTTGCATTGACAATTAAACATCGCCATCGTAGGACGTTGCACCGTTGCACCATAAAAAAATAGTTGCATACGAAAACGCATGGATTGGAAACATGGCATTAACGTTAGCCTTGTAATTTACTCAGTAAACTTCAAGATTAATGGACATTTTCGTTCCCTGATCCTATTTCAGAAAAATTTAAGTTTTTGATTTATAAAGAGTGATGAAGTGTGTCAGCCGGTATAATAAAATTAATATTTTAAATCTAAACTCTCTCGAGAGAGCGAAGTTTCTTGCTAATTTAAGTAAACTTGTTTTTGCGTGAGTGCATCCAACGAATTTCTTCATTTTAACTCGACATAGTTTTACTGAGTTTAAGCTATCTTTAATCTAACTTATCTACTTATGTAATTTTACTAAAAGCCTTTAATGTTAACAAACCTGATTAACTTAAATTACATTTATAATATTGATGATACAGCTGAAAAGTTAATTTCACCACTTATGATTTCAGCTTTCATTTAAAGTTGGTTAACTTTGTAATTCTAAGTTTGGATTATTAGAGGATGTCCAAAGGATGTTTTGCAAGCTGAAAATAGATAATCTGTGATCTAAATAACTGAAATAATTACAATAACAAAGGAATCGCTTCCTAATTACAATTACTTGGTTTAAAAAGTACTAACTAAGTACTAACTAAACTCAAGAAATTATTTTGTTGGTAACTAACAGAAACTTAAATTCAGCAAACATAGTTAAGTACACCAATGACTATTTCCACACATGGGAAAACTAGTATGCGTAGACCCTCAAATTGCACCCGAGGGGGCTCTATAAGGTCGGTAATATCATCATTATCATGGCCTGAAAATTTCTTGTTTCTAGAGCATATATTAAGGAAGATATCACACTCCTTCGGACTGACGATGCAGAATAGACCGCCCTTCGTAACCGTATCGCTACATACATACAAACACCTATTACATATAAATACAATATATACGATTTCGCTGAAACATCACTAAATTAAGCTTGTCGTCTTTTGATCGGCTTGGAACCATACATATGTTACCATTGTCTTCCTGAAAGGGACCAGCCGGATTTTGATTGGTGGCGAGCCCTTCGGGCACGCCACTGACGTCTCAAAGAAAAGAAATTGTGCATACATATTATGAACATGGCTTCTTTCAATCGAAGAAGCCGTTCGCGTGTTGTAAGTTGTCAATTTTACCCCTAATCGTTATTATGGCAATCACCAAAATTGAAAATTTGCAAAAATATTTTTCAGTGATTGACCGTATTCTATTTAGATGCGAAATGTCAACTCTACAATTTAGTAAATAATGGAGAAATCAAATTGATCGTCGTCATGACAACCAAAAATTGAAATTATTTTCAAATAAAAAAGTAGTGTAGGGGAGACCGGTGACAATTGTAACAGGTGTCAATTGTAACATTCAGTATACGTCCGCCATCTGCCGGATTATCGCGAACCGAGATACTCATGTTCAACGGTTGTTGAAAGATCTGTCTTTATAGTGTTAGTTGCTTTAAGAATTCTGATGAGTACTGTTGTTATGATCTGAAACGTAACTTTCAACATGAAAAGTAAGTATTTATTTTTATTTTCTTTTGTAAATAATTTCTTAACCATATTTTCAATACATATTTAAAATATACCACTGAAATATGGATTATATTGACTATATAATCTTATAATAAGAACACATTAGGAATTAGATTACATAGTTTAATAATGTAAACAAATCATATATGTCCTTTGGTGTCAATTGTAACATGAATAAAGGTGACGATTGCAACATGTTACAAGTGAAACCAATGTAAAAAGTGTGTATCATCATAATGTATTTCTTTATAAAACGCTTTACACTATGAAACCAAACATTTGTAGAGACCTCATACCTTGCATACGGAAGAAAAAATACTCGTATATTAACTTAAAATTAGTAATTTGTAAATTTTCCCATAAGAGTAAGCCAAAAATTTGGAGTTAAAACAGCCTTCTTCCGCACGAACGATATACTTAACTCAGGTGAAGAGTAAGATATTTTAGTAATTTTAACATACCCACGTTTCTTATCTAGCATTTTTCATTTTAAAAGAATATTTTACTTTGCACTTGTATATTTTCAACTATTGTTATTTATATTTTAATAGAAGTTACTAATACAGATTGTTACGAATTTGTCGTGTTTTTTTTTGGTATATTTTTGTCAGAACACAACCGAAAAAAAACTACTTTTTTATTTTTGTAACTCTTTGTTTATTTTTTAATGTTATTACTAGTGTTACTACTGACACCTGTGTCCGTTACAATTGCCACCAGTCGGGTGTCAATTGAAACACTTGTCATTGACTTGAATTATATGTTCTAAACCAGAAACTAGATATTTCTTCTACATTCTGAATTTATTAGGTTACTTACAAACCTCGGGGACATCCTCAAAAAAAAAATCAATGAATTAGAACTGACAGGTAAGGTTGTAAAAAATCAGATGTGTTTTTTGTTACAATTGTCACCGGTCTCCCCTACTTCCTTCCCTTTCGATAGCCACCTCACTCGGTCCAATCGGAGAAGGGGTCCGCGAGTTATTAATTGTCAACCAATCGTTGTTATGCCAACCACGGGAATTGATATTTACAGATATATTTTTAAATGAATAACATATTAATATGTTACTTTGGCAAGAACGTAGAACTAGAACTAGGAAACTTGATAAACTAATCAGCTACAGGCAGTGCATGCAACGTTTATCTGTCTGGAAGTTAAGTTTCGCACGTGCATTTCAGTTGTAATTCAGTTTATAAACATAAGTTATTCACTAAAGCTTAAATTAGCTGAGATCTTAATCATTACTGAAACGATTTGATATCTAGTTAAGTTAAATATTTAGTGGTGATTTAGTATTTAAAACAATACAAAAATACTAATAAAGGCTACTAGGTACTTCGGCATTTACTTAAAAAAAAAAGGATGTTAAGAGGCTTGAAAAGCGGTTTCAAGGTCGTTGGAACGCAGCTGTGTTATGCGATTACTGTTGGCGTCTAAATAGAGAGGATTCTTCGTCCCATAAGAGAAAAAGTTAAAAAATTACTTACTTCTTGTCCATGTGCAGTGGTTTCTTATTTAAATTGTAATACTACTATTTCAAAAAATATTTTATTAACTCTAGTGTAATTATTTGTTTTTAAAAATGAGAAAACGTTGGTACCGATACATTTAAATTAGTTTTGTCATTTTCTTTTTTTGCTGTAGACTGTACCTAACAAATTGGACGAGATAGAAAACCAAACACTATGTTTTATAAATAAGAGAGCAAGTTCATAAAATAAACGCAATAATTTAAACAGGGTACTCGATTTTTCCTTCAATGTGTAACGCAGTTATTGGTGTTTATTAATATTTACGTTTATATGGACATTATTACAATATACAAATGTTAATAACCTGTTTGTTTTTTTGGATGTACGAATAGAAGCGGTCTATGTTGAAAGTCGATCCCTAAAATAGTTAAGATTACTGTTTCCTTCGTGACCTAATATTTTTTGGGCCACGACCTTCTTGTTGTGCACCGAGCTCTCAGCTATTGCCGAAGACTTCCAACTACCGTGCTCCTTCAAAACATCAACCAGGATCCGCCAGCAAATAAGCAGAAGTACCCCAGAGGCAATGATCGGTGTATAGCGCTCTGGATGCTTTAAAAATTCAACTCTCCTTTGGGGAAGTTTCCCAATGGAATTTGTACAATACAAGTGTTCTCTCGATATTGAAAAGAAACCTGAATTTTCCTATATGCTTTTTCGTAGATCTATGTATTTTTTACTTAGTTCAACAAAACCTATTGGGTTATTTTCGCAATTTTTCACAAGGCTCTATCAACATTGGTTTTTTTTATCATCATTTACAGATAGCTGAAGTAATTTATTTCCCCTATAAGCTCTGCTACACCCAAGATAAGCACTACCTAAAAATAACAGTAGTATTAGGTAAATAGCCCTTTTAGTGAACTTAAGAAAGTAAATTACCTTTGTCATAAAAAAGTGTATATCTGGTGCATTTTCTAGGAATTTATCCACTTGTTCTGAAGTCAAAATCTTAGATTTCTTAGGTGTGTACCCATCACGTTTTCTTTTTAAAAATGATATTAGTTTTTAACCTGGAGCATCGCTTTGACCATTCAATACTGGGACCATAAATTGAATATTGGTGCCCTTGTCTGCGACTCGGCTACCAAATTTGCCCTTAGAAGTAAAATACCTACTTTAGTCTCTTGATATATAATTACATTATTTTTTAAAACTCGTGTCCATATTGGGCATGTTCAGTGATGAATCCTCTAGTGCAATACAGCATCATACTCTAGAGTCTAACTTTTATGTCGAATTAAGATATTTTCTTTCACTAATGGGTTTTGAATCTACAACAAATAAAACTTAAGGCAAAAAATACGACTTAACCTCAACTGCCCTACCCTTAAATAACAATTTCTCTGCACGTTTACTTCTTAACAACAAGAACAATCGCCCGAGAAATTAAATTTTCATAAACCCATTTACAGAAACGAATACAATTAGGCTGCACAAAAAAAATGTTTAAGAGAAAAAGATTTAATTCGTTATTACCCGACAAATAAAAAGGTGTTCGTTCGTCTCGAATAAAAAAAATCCGAAGGGCAAAGGCTGAATACAAAATATAAGCTTCTTTTAAGCCGAAAGAGGTGACGATGAAACTTTGTTGGAATGTTAGAGAGGACACGTGATTTACCCGTAAATAAAATATATTCGCATGTAGTCCTTTGTGAATAAAGTTCGCTCGGGCGTCCCGTATTGATATTATTTATAAGCAGTGACAATACTTTAACTTTAATGCAAGCCCAAATGAAAAATTTAGATCTTTCGACGGATTAGTACTTATTTATAGATTGGCAAACTACTAAATTATTTTAGAACGGGATCAGTTTTACTGTAGTCACTTAAATGTGACACAGTGACAGATCGCGCGACATTATATATTATAGATTTCGAAAGGAGTCGCTCAGATCCGAGGACAGATATTCCTGATATTCCAGCAGAGGTAAACTTGAGAATGCTTTATTTGTGGGCGGGACAATATATATATATATATATATATATATATATATATATATATATATATATATATATATATATATATATATATATATATATATATATATACAATGGATTTGCTATGTTTTTCAAGTCTGTGTATTGCATTGACGATGGGATTGATTATGAAAATAACATGTCGGTCAGTGATAGGAATTACTCTGTGACATTCCTAAACTCTTATTAGTGTAGAAGAAACAATGAGAGGCATAGGGAAGTTGAAGGGAAATAGGGCCCTTGGACCGGATGGTATAGCCAGGTATGGATGGTTTGGTATCAAGGGCTTTGCAGAAACTTTGGCGAGGCCATTATCACATATTTGTGAATTGTTTTCTTGGATCTTGTTTATATATTGTTATGGATATGTTTTCTTGGGATTTAAAGATCCGTAATAAATACTATTTTTAATGCTTTAAAGGCTTTGATTTAACGTTTCGGTCATTCTTGTGACCTTCTTCACAAAGTTTGCTGAAAAACTGCTCTAATTAGTAATATTAGTTACTAATTAGCGTGGTTTCGCCTTTGGGCTGGCATTCTAGATTCTGGTTTCTAGTTGATTCTGTTCCCATTTGTGGGAATTGTGGATTGAGGTTGATGGTAGGTTATTCTAATACCTAAACGATTATTGCGTATTAACTCGGCAACCCACTGTTCTTTTTTTTTCTAAAAACCTTATCCAGCCAATATCAGAACTTTACATATCCACCTTGCATGTTAAGCACATTCTGTCTACAATTTTATGTTTTCGTATTTTGACAGAAACTTTCTAAAATATATACAAAAATAAATCCATATGAACTATTTCTCGAAGAGAAAACTTTTTGATATCAGTTAGACTTTTGGGTCGCGAAAAGCACGTTTCCGAGTTAGATTCTGTCAGAATTTTCTTTGTGTTTTCAGTCGGTGCAATGAAATAATATAAATGTATATTCTGTTATAAAATAAATGTCCAGAAGTTTGTGGAAATCAAATAAAGAAAAACTTTATGTCCGTTTTATGTTTTTCCAAAAACCCTTTTATTGGTCGTAATTTTATGTGGTTTAATAGTTACTTTTAGAAATTGTGGGTTATTATAGGTAGGTTAGGTATTTAAGTATTATTACATATGTTAAATTTAGACTAGAACTTTGAGCCTATTGCTAGATTATTATTAGAGCTAGAAGAATATAACAAGGATTTCGAAAAAAACAATTTTTTGATTATTTTTTAAATTCTTTCAATTGTTGCTTTAACTATACTTGGCTGCGAGATAAACAATTAAAGGCCATGACCTAATATTTATTTAATATATTGTCACGCCCCATTTTAAGGGTGTAACTAGGGGCGTAGAAGTAACGGAACCTTAACTAGACTGAAATTAAACGTGATTTAAAAACAAACTTAACTCGTTTATTTACAAAAAATAGGAACATTCAATGACATAAACGAAAGGCAGATTTATGTTATTACTCTCGAAAGAAATTTTCTATTACTTACATTAAAGATTTGAAGATCATTTCTTTCACAATCTATCACAATCACAAACGTATCGGACCGAGGATGGTGCACTAGTGCACTTTCCCACTCTTGTCTTCGCGATCGCCCTATTACCCAGTCAGCAGATTTCCCCCTCTTTTTGAGGAGCGTTGACTTTAGGTCAGAATCCTCAATTCTGCTGACTTGATAACTAAGCGTCGTTTTAATAAATTATTTCAAGTAATTATTTGATTTTATAAAGGAACTGTAATATTTCATAGTTGCAATTTTAATGCATATTCAATAAATAAGCTACATCCTGCCAACGTAGAGGGCGATAACTTATGATTAAGTAAAATAGGATTATAGTTTACTTGTTGAACTTACAAATATTGATCTATGAAAAATTATTGGTTTTTCCACTTGTGACAATATATTTATTTATATATTTATCTATTATTTATTTATAATAATTGTATACATTGTGTTTAATAAAGGTAGATTAAAAAATGAATGTAATATGAGACACTGACTGTAGCTCAGGGTCAAAAATATAGAAATATAGCGTACAATAATAATTATCATATTATAATTATGTGTTTTAACTTAATAATAATTGTTAAATGTTCGCCTATTTGATGTTATGTATATAATTAATACCTTAAAAACCCTGATAAAAATTGGCTATGTAACAACCGAAACGCATCAATTTTGTTTTGTAAACTTAACTCGGGTAAATGAAATTTTTTGGTTGTTTCAAAAATATTATATTCTGTAGCAGGTAAAAAAGTTGAAAATAATATTTGACGATATATTTTCCATTCAGAACTGTTGGAAGCAGTAAATACTGCTACATTAGATTTACGTACTTTCGAAAAAATCAAGACAAAAATATTAATATGCATAAAATCGTTTTCTAGACTATTGCAAGAACAGAAATACGAGTTATTTTTTCGGAAAATGTTATAATGGCACACCTATAGCTGTGGACAATGACGAAGTCTTTCAAAAATCATGGTTTTAATAACTTTTGCAGTACACTAAGAACTGAATGGAAATATCATTTCCTTGCAGCGCGGAAATCAATATTTCCTGACAGCTATTTTTCGTTATCTAGCAACGACTAGATGCACTGTAATATTCACTCTTTCTACAAGAGATTTTGTCAGAAATATCAAAGTTTTTCAAACATCTAGATTTAGAAGAAAACAGCCTTAAGTTTTTTTAATGACACTCTTAGGCGTTTTCTAATTGCTAAAAGGCTTCTATAGATTAAGCACTGACTTGGTGACTTACACTAATAACAAGAACAAATGAACGGCGTTAAAGGAACTAGGAAGCCTCCAGTTACTCGTTTTGTTTTATTATAATAACATAAGGAACGACGCTTACCAGGACAATGCTATGAGCGAACAAATAATAAGAATAGTAATAGGACCAACCACGCCTCACCGATAATTTTTAAAGTGGTGGAAATACCTAAAATTCAAGTCATTTATGTGGTACTTGTGGCCAATTCTTTATAAAAAGGGACGCTTTTGTACTTCTAATTTAAAATATTTTTTTTCTGTTATGAATACCCTGAAATGTATTACTTTTGATAAACTGGAGTTGTTGGGATTAAAACCTACTATTTACTAGGTATGAATGAAATAAAGTGAAAAATATATAAAATAAAATTTATTGATTAAATTTTAATGGAAAACTACGAATTAAATTGTGACTTGATATCCGATAAGATGCAAGCATTTATACATTAATTTGTTGGCAAAAACTGCTATTTTTCCCCGAAAAGTCTACACGTCATTTTTAAACTTTTTAACACGACCTTTTTATTATTTTCCTATTCGCTGGTCAATTCTTATGTGCTGGGTAAGCACAATTTAGCTTACTTGGAAAGTAAATTAAGTTGTCGTCTAATTACGCCATCAAGTTCACTGAACAACAAAGTGTCTATTCATCGTTATTACAAGAACGTCTCGCTTTTTCCAATAAAACTATAACTCTTAGAATAAACCAAAGAACCGTTACAAAATTGGACTCGTGACAATGATATGTTTTAAAGTTGAACGATAATAAGGAATTTAGGCATAATTGGTTCGAATATCTGTGGAGCAGCTGTTCAATGTTACTACAAAAACACCTCGCCTTTTTGAATAAAAACATAATTCTTAGAGATTGTTAAATATATTTGTTAGGGTTTTAGAATAAGTTATCCGCAAAGATTTTTTCTTCGTCTTAATCCCATAAATATCACATAAGCATATTACATTTCCCTGCTCTTGAGATTCCCACTGAGGAATTAAATAGTTTCTATGGATTTATGTTTTTACATATTCTTTATATCAAAACAGCTGTCGTAGTTAGGAATTATAATTAATAAAATAAAGGTTGACACTGTGTCTGAGTTATTAATCTGAACATACATCGATTTATTTACTTCGTATACTATTGAGTTACAATTTGTTTTCCTTTTTAATAAGAATCGAATGTTTAATTAAGGCTTACAAAGATGTAAAAGCTGTGGAGCTGGTGTGATATCTATTTCGTAATAAATACTGAATATTACACTTTAAAATGGGTATAAACTGATGTATTGATATCAAATATCAAGATGTGGATCATACTCTGATATATTGATATTAGAAACCAAATTGTGCATCATAATCTGTCACATTGACGGCATATATTAAAATGTGAATCATAGTCTGTATTAATATAAATATTAGACCCTCGCCTTTAGCTGTTTATCTCGCAGCCAAGTAAAGTTAAACCAACAATTGAAAAAACTTAAAAAACGTTATCAAAAAATTGCTTTTTCGAAATCCTTGTTATATTCTTCTAGCTCTAACAAACGATCTGGGTGAATTATATGATGATATTAAATATGAATTAGCGTTTTTACTGACACGTTTAATTTACTGATGCATTGTTGACAGAACAAAATAGAATAACTAACCATAGATAAATTTGTCCGGAAGATTCTTATGTTCGCAGTTAGGTGATTTTTACTGTATATAGCGTTCAGCAAAATGCAAAAGGAAACGCGGCACTGTCGCGTCGCGACAGGAGGCGGTCCTGTGGTGTCGCGTTAGCAGTACCGGTAGCACCAACCCTTCAGGCCAAATTAGTTACCCCCGTCATTTGCTGCCCCTACGTCATCCTACATATATAGTAAAATGTGAATCATAGTCTGTATTAATATAAATATTAGACCCTCGCCTTTAGCTGTTTATCTCGCAGCCAAGTAAAGTTAAAGCAACAATTGAAAAAACTTAAAAAACATTATCAAAAAATTGCTTTTTCGAAATCCTTGTTATATTCTTCTAGCTCTAACAAACGACCTGGGTGAATTATATCATGATATTAAATATGAATTGTGTTTTCACTGACACGTTTAATTTACTGATGCATTGTTGACAGAACAAAATTGAATAACTGACCATAGATAAATTTGTCCTTAAGATTCTTGTGTTCGCAGTTAGGTGATCTTTATTGTATATAGCGTATCAGAAAAATGCAAAAGGAAATGCGGCACTGTCGCGTCGCGATAGGAGGCGGTCATGTGGTGTCGCGTTAGCAGTACCGGTAGCACCAACCCTTCAGGCCAAATTAGTTACCCCCGTCGTTAGCTGTCCCTAAGTCATCCTACATATATAGTAAAATGTAAGTATGTTGCTGTAACTGTTTAAAATATAGAATTTTGGTAAATATTACGATATTTTATCAACCCCAACAAATATCTGCGTGACATATGGTGGAGGCGCCATGTCTTTAGGCGTGTACGTGACAATATAGTGAATTGAGATAAATTATTAAATGGGTTTTATTTCAAGAGAGATTTACTCATCTTAAAGCAATTTTCTTCAGTTAAAGAGTTTCTTTTTTGAGTGTAGAAAAACAATAAACCTGACGTCTTTAGTCATATTAAAATATGTTATAAAAATATTACTTACACGTACATATGCATATAGAATTTATACCATTTCTAAATTATATTTTATATCTAGAAAATATAAACAATAACGTATTTTTCTATTTTATTCCCACTTCAGTCCTAAAAATAAATTTTATAGCAATTCTATCTCAATGTAAAAATGAAAATAAAACTTTGGGAGAGTACGCTCTCAAGGACATAATTTGAACGAAACCAAAAAGTTTTGTCATCAAGGGTTTTATTTTATATCTGTTTTCATTTTCCTTGCCAGGGTTTTTTAACGAAAAAAGAATACGTTGGAAAGAGTATGAGACTCTTTTATTTCAAAAATGATATTGATATTGGGTCAAATCTTGAACCTAACATAACTGAAACGTATAACTCTTAAGGGAATAAAAATACCTGCAACCATAATACATTTTTGTCATCAAACGAAATTCATTGATTATGAAATTCAATCGGAGAAATTATTTTTTAGTCAGATTAACTTGAAACCCTCAAGTTAATTTGAAATAAAAAATAATTTTTGGGATGAATTTCCTAATCAAAGAATTTCGTTTGACGCCAAAAATGTATTATATATAGCAACATATCCAAATCTATAATATTATTTATTCAAAATAAACGAATAAACTTTTGTCCAACAAATCTGGTTTATGTTTGAAATAATCAACCATATTTTCAAAATCATCGATCTGTCACCAAACAAATTGTATAAGAACTTTATTAATATTAATGTTTTATTCCATTGTGGTCGAGTTTGCTCAGGTTTGTTGATGATAGTTTGATGATAACTGTTAGTTATTTGATAATAAAAACTATTTACCTTTGCCGAAATTACATTCATTGTTCGTGCGACGACCGTTACCATAGAAGGGAAGCATCGCCTGTCACTGTCACGAGAGATTTTGAATAATTTTGTTACATATCATTTATATTTTGTAAAAAATATAATAAAGATTTGTTTTACGTGAAATTCTTAAAATCTTCACTATAATCATAATACATAAGTTGGTCCTTCGACAACGGATATCAAGAATCAGATGTCGCAGTAGTTAGATTTCTAAAGAATATAGAACACAGAAGTCGCAAGTGCAAGCCTTTGGTATTTTTGCTGCTGTTGCCGCCGACGTCTACTGAAATAGTTTTGGGATTCATCATAAAACAGGTCGGTGCGTTCCATGCTAATATTCCTGCTTTACCATACTAAGCTTTTATTTGACAATTTTTTTGACAACTAATTAACAATAATTAAGATTATGTTCACAATATTTTACCGTGTTTTGCACGTTACACGTTTCGAATGATATTATTTACTTGCGTTTGTAAACTTTACTACAGTTTTTAAACACTTAAAGGCATTTTAAGGTCTTTTTACACATTCGGGACGTCGATATTTAATTATTAGATTAAACTGTTTCGACTATATCGTTGCTGTACCGAACTTTCTGCACTACATTTTCTTAAACTATATTACATTCATTTTAAAATAAAGGCTTAGTTTGATATTTTTATTTCACAGAAAGTTGCATTATATCTACACACATAAATTATTTATTTTTTCACGCAATAACTTATTAATTTTTTTTTTCTCTTTTGTTCAGTTTTGGTAAAACATGTCAGATACGTCCAAAGTTGCTCGTACAAGCACAAAAAGCTTGCTTACGCGTTTTATAAACTATTTTAACACTGTCAAAGATCATACAGATGTTGACATTACTGAGTTACAGCTCCGTTTAAACAGAGCCGAGGAACTCTTAGAAAAATTTAACGATGCGCAACTGTTAATTGAAACATCGGACCCAGACTGCGAAAATAATTATGATACTGTACATGCTATCGAAAGACAAAATTTTGAAGACAGATATTACAGCATAATTTCTGCTGTCAAAAAATTTATTGAGTCCAAAACTGCTGACAGCAATACGCACTCTGGTGATGGTGGTTCGAATGGTAAAACCTCAATTTATAACTCTACTACTGGCATGAAAAAACCTAACATTACACTGCCCCCGCTGAATTTGCCTACATTTGATGGATCATTTGATCAATGGTTATTTTTTCGCGATAGTTTTTTGTCTATTATTGACCAAAATAATGAATTAGACAATATACAAAAATTTCATTATTTGCGTTTATCGCTACGTGGGGCAGCGGCTGATATAATTAAATCGTTACAGATATCTGGTGATAATTACGCCATTGCATGGAGTTTACTTAATGAGCGTTTCGAAAACAAACAGCTACTTGTAAATTACCACATTAAGGCGCTTTTTAACTTAAATGCTTTAACCAAAGAATCTCGGGATGGTCTCAGACAACTTCTAGATGAAACGCAAAAACATTTACGCGCTTTAAACGTTTTACAATGCCCAATGGAACATTGGGATGACTTAGTAATATATCTTGTTAGCACCAAACTTGACAGCTCTACGCGTCGTGCTTGGGAAACACAAAACAAATCAGGTAAGTTACCAGTGTTAAATGAGTTATTTGAATTTCTCAAGGAAAGATGCCGCCTGCTGGAAACTCTGGATTCACATGAACATTCAAGGTCACATCAACCAAGGTACCCGAACCAAAATGAAAAGTCCAGAACCCACAAGTCTTTCTACAGTAATACAGCTGCTGATGAAAAATCAGATAAAATGAAATGTATTTTGTGTAATAAAGATCACAAAATATATTATTGTACTGATTTTATTAAACTTAACCCATTTTATAGGCTAAGCACTGCCAAGCGCTTACGTCTTTGCATAAATTGTTTAGGGGCTGATCATCCTACAAAAGATTGCAAATCTTTAGGATGCAGAAGATGTGGCAGGGTGCATCACACCATGCTGCATTTTCAGAAATCAGAAAATAAACCAAAACAAGATACACCAAACGAACAACCTAATGTCACAAATCACAGTTCACAATTTTCTCCTCATACAGTAGCTGATAACACTACAGATACACGAAGTAATCACACATCAAATCATCATACAAACGTAGCGTCAGACACGTTATTTTCGACACAAACATTACTTTCAACAGCATTAGTTAAAGTTTTTGACGTTTCTGGCAACGCACATCTTTGCAGGGTGCTTCTTGATAATGGCTCTAATTCGAATTTCATATCTGAAAAACTTTGTGACATTTTACGACTGCCAAAGAAACACATTCATACTACTGTATCTAGTATTAACCAGGCATCTCAAAATGTTAATTCAGTTGTTTCTGTTACTTTCCAGTCCAACGTAAATAATTACCAAAAACAAATTTCTTGTCTAATTTTACCCAACATTTCGGGAAATCTGCCTCATACGTCTATCAATCCCTACATTTTAAACATTCCAAAAAACTTACTACTTGCTGATCCAGATTTTGGAAAGGCTGCTCCTGTGGACATGTTAATAGGAGCTGACATTTTTTGGGATCTTTTATGTATCGGACAAATTAAACTTGGCGACGGTTTTCCAACATTACACAAAACAAAACTAGGCTGGGTAGTTTCCGGTCCATTATTTTCCTATAGCTCACGTCAAGCTATACAACACTGCCATTTTACTGCAACTAATAATCTCGAGAACGAAGTTATTAAGTTCTGGGAAATTGAGGATTTTTCTACCAAAAAACATCTGTCTGATGAAGAAACATATTGTGAAAATCATTATAAACAAAATGTTACGCAAGGTTCTGACAATCATTTTACTGTAAAGATACCACTAAAATATTCTCCTGATATTTTAGGCGATTCCAAAACTACCGCAGTTAAAAGATTTTTATCGCTAGAAAGGAAACTTGAGAAAAATCCTGATCTAAAAAAGCAGTATCATGACTTCATTCAAGAATACATTGACCTAGGACACATGTCTTTATCAGACGAACAACATTCGGGTTTTTATCTCCCCCACCATTGTGTTCTAAAAGAATCCTCCACCACTACAAAACTCCGGGTCGTTTTCGATGGTTCTTGCAAATCTGACACTGGCTATTCCGTTAATGACATTATGATGGTGGGTCCTAATATTCAAGACAACTTAATTTTTATTCTTTTAAGATTCAGATTGCATAATTACTTACTCAGTGGGGACGTGACCAAAATGTACCGTCAAATTTGGATTGATGAAACGCAACGAGACTTACAAAAAATCATTTGGCGTTTCAATCCAAAAGACGACTTGTCAACCTACACATTGAATACCGTTACATATGGCACGGCCTCAGCTGCCTTCCTTGCAATCAGATCATTACATGAAGTCGCCTATCGAAACGCAGAAAAACTCCCTCATTTAGCTTCAATTATTCTTCACGACTTTTATGTCGATGATTTACTCACAGGATGTAATACTTTGGAAGAGTTACAACAAATCAAAGTCTCTCTTTCATCTCTACTACTTTCTTATGGTCTTCCTCTGAGGAAATGGATTTCAAATCATCCTTCTCTCTTGGAAAATTCTGAATCACACATATTGCGCATTGGAAATGAAAAAGAAAAACACAATAAGACACTAGGTTTAATCTGGGATTCATCTACTGACACGTTAAAATTCATTATTAATGATTCTGAAATGACTACTAAAATTACCAAACGTCACATTCTTTCTTGTACGGCACAAATCTTTGACCCACTAGGTTTACTGTCCCCAGTAACTATTACATCAAAAATTATTCTCCAAGCCATTTGGAAACTAAAAATTACCTGGGATGAGTCAATTCCTGCTAACTTACATACTATGTGGTCACGTTATCGCAAAGAGCTTACAAAAATCAATGAATTAGAAATACCTAGACAAGTTACTTGTCACAATCCGATTTCTATAGAATTACACGGTTTTTGTGATGCTGCACAAACCGCCTATGGCTCGTGTATATATATACGGTGCAAAGACATTTTGGGTAATGTAACTTGTAACTTATTTTGTAGTAAAACTAGAGTGGCACCTCTTAAAACTACCACAATTCCAAGGCTTGAACTTTGTGGTGCATTACTGTTGTCTGAATTGATTGACAAAGTTGCTTCTTCTATTAATGTCAAACTTCAAAGCATGACCCTCTGGTCTGACTCTACTATAGTTCTTTCATGGATAAAGACATCACCACACTTACTTCAAACTTTCGTTGCTAATCGCATATCACAAATTCAGGAACTTACTACACAACACTCATGGAAATATATAAATACTGCAGATAATCCAGCAGATTTACTTACTAGACCAATGAGTCCTTCTGACTTTATTAAATCGGATCTCTGGCTTAAGGGTCCCCCTTGGCTAGTTCTATCCGAAAATGACTGGCCCATTTACACTAATGTAGACAAAACATTAAAACAGATCGAACTCCCTGAACTCCGTATAAAGCCTACTGTATTCCATGTTACTGACAACTCTGATTTCATTTCCTGCTTTATTATGCGCTACTCTTCACTAACCAAACTTGTAAGAGTATTTTCTTATATTCTTCGCTTTATAAAGAATATATCAAATAAGACAAACAGGACGATCGGTAATCTAAGTACTGAAGAACAAGAAAGCTCTTTACTAAAATTAATTCAAAATGTACAAGAAAACTTCTTTCCTGAAGAGTATAATACGCTTTCTAACTCAAAGATTGCTAGCAGAAAAAGCAAACTACTTAATCTTAATCCATTTTTTGATAGCAGGACTAACACAATCAGAGTTGGTGGACGTATACAAAATTCACAATTTGACTATAATAAAAAGCACCCTATTGTTTTACCAGCCAATCATTACCTCACCAAACTAATTGCTAGACATTTTCACATTAAACTTTTACATGCTGGACCCCAAGCGCTGCTTGCTTCAATCAGGGAACAATACTGGCCACTGTCGGGCAGAAATCTTACCAAAAGGACTGTTCATGAATGCACGCGTTGCTTTCGTTTCACTGGTAAGAACCAACAATACTTGATGGGAAACTTACCAGATTCACGCATAACACCTTCTCGCCCCTTTACTATCTCCGGTATTGACTATGCCGGCCCTCTTTTAATACGTGATAGGAAAGGTCGCAACTATAAGACTACTAAGGCCTATATAGCTTTGTTTATATGTTTTGCTAGTAAGGCGGTCCATTTAGAAGTTGTCAGCGACCTAACCACAGAGTGCTTCCTTGCTGCATTAAGACGTTTCATGGCACGTCGAGGCAAATGTGCCCAGTTGTATTCTGACAATGCTACCACGTTCGTTGGCGCAAACAATGAACTGAAGAAATTTTTCGACACTTATTCTGACGAAATACATAATAACCTATCAAGTGACGCCATTCAATGGAATTTTATTATTCCTCGTTCGCCGCACCAAGGTGGGATCTGGGAATCAGGGGTGAAATCGGTAAAATACCATTTGAAACGTGTAATGGGTAATGCTCTACTAACCTATGAAGACTTAACTACAGTTTTATGTCAAATAGAGGCTTGCCTCAATTCCCGACCGCTGTATCCTCTCTCTACAGATCCTAATGATCCGAACCCACTAACTCCAGCGCACTTGCTTATTGGAGAGCCTTTAACAACTGTTCCTGACCTCAGATATACTGATTTAAAAGAAAACCAACTCTCACGTTATCAGCGACTGCAGCAACTTCTACAACATTTCTGGTCAAGATGGACTAAAGAATATGTTTCACATTTACAACATCGTGTTAAATGGAAAGAAAACTGTCAGCAATACTTGAATCCTGGTACTCTAGTACTTGTTAAGGAAGATGGCCTTCCACCGCTCAAGTGGCGACTTGGAAGAATGACTCAAACACATGTTGGAAATGACAATATAGTGCGCTCAGTGACATTAAAGACTTGTACCGGGCATATTAAAAGGCCAGTGATTAAGCTATGTGTGCTTCCGAGTGAATAATAAATATGTGCTAAATTTCTTTGAAACCCTAAAGGCTTTCAAGGCGGGACTTTATGTTAGTTATTTGATAATAAAAACTATTTACCTTTGCCGAAATTACATTCATTGTTCGTGCGACGACCGTTACCATAGAAGGGAAGCATCGCCTGTCACTGTCACGAGAGATTTTGAATAATTTTGTTACATATCATTTATATTTGGTAAAAAATATAATAAAGATTTGTTTTACGTGAAATTCTTAAAATCTTCACTATAATCACAAAACAATAACAATGTGAGAATATATCTATTTCCATAGTATTATAATTAATTACATTTTAGTGTGGTCGTTTTGAAAAATATTGGTGATAAAATTTTGAGCAACAAATCAACAGTTCTAATCACAATTTTTATTATTTGATTATTAATAAAGTTTTGAGGTGATTTTACATAAATCTACAGACAATCGCTTTGCAATAGTCTGGCGTTAACAAGTTAGTGACAGATTTATTATTCTGAAAATAAATCGAATTATTGTGTAAATAAAAATTAAATTAATTGGTGACCGAAACAATCACACACATTATTTAACTGCATGCAGAATAAAAATACTCGAAAGTTTAAAGCAGATCTCTAATTTTCCATGTTTTTTCACAAAGCAACAAATGCAGGAGCTCTTATTGTATGGAAGCAAAATTTAACAAAGGGTGTCCCTTCGTCAAGCCGTCAAAACCATGCATTCCGTTATTTTCAAAATCTAATTTTATATCACACAAAACTGAATTCGCTGAAAGCATAAATACGTTAGTAAAAGCCGAATCGAAGTTTCCATTGTTTAAAATTTTAAGAACTATCATCTGATTTTCTGATACAATTTTAGACTCTCTAGAGCATTCTCACAGCGGTGGTCAGACTTGCAATGATGTATTAAGTGAAAACACGGCCAATAAAGAAAGAGCATAAAAGAAGGTTTAGTGTGACAGAGGACAAGGTTAGTGTTAAAAGAACAAGGGCAATAACTAAGCTTGTGGAAGTATTTATAACCCGACAGGAAGGAATATTTCAGTGGTTCACGCATTTGATGAGAAAAATTGGTGATTATTTCTGCAGAAGGTTAAGATCTGTTCAAAGATATACCGTTTGACAAATTGACTGCAATAATTTAAGGAGGGTAGAACCCTGCGCCTTCAGGTAAAAACCATACGATATATGACTGTCATTGCGGTTAAGAATCAGACGGTATATCAATGAACATACTTTACCAGCATTTGCAGTGTATGGAAGGAGAGGTAGAGAAAAACCGAATCAGAAATGGGCGATTGAATAAAGGATGATTTAAAATGGAAAAAGGTGAAACAGGCACCGAACAGGACCAGGCATTGGTGGAGACGGTTAACCTAGAAAGTCGAGTGTAAGTAAAGTTAGGAAAAGATGGAGTTAAAGAAGAAGAAAAAGTAAGGCGAGAAGTAATTTATGCAAAAATACAAAAATTACACAGTAGATCTGAAAAGCCTGAATCTGAAATCTTATAATCAACACTAATCACTAATACTAACGCTTAGTTTTTAATTTACTAACTTGCTGGGTTCTCTCTGTACTAGGCAATATTTTGCATAGAACGAATAAGGTACGTATACAAATTCGACCTTCAGAAAAAAAATTGTTGCTCCTCAGAGAAATCACGTGTTGGTCTGCTTAAGTATTCTCGTAAAGTTTTGCTGAGAATTTTTTCAATGCAAAAGGTCAGTTCTACTTGATATTCAGAGTTTAACGTCAAAAACTTTTCTATTTCGTGGACATATGTCACTATCATTTGACTTCAGTTATATACAGGGCGTTTCTAAGTAATTAATCTAAAGGATTTTACAATGCGATTCTGGGATTAATTATAGGTAAAAAAGATCTATAAACTTGTTGTCAATGTTGTTTAGCTTTAGAATTTACAGGATTATAAAATGTATTCTTTATATATATATATATATATATATATATATATATATTATATATATATATATATATATATATATATATATATATATATATATATATATATATATATATATACAGTGACCGGCAAAAAGTTAGACACATATGGGAAAATTTTTTATTATTGGAATATTGAAAAAACTTTTTATGCCGATTGTCTCTGCATGATGGGTAACCTAAAAATTCATTTTGACATTTGTTACGTGATTACTCGTTTGCCGGAAAAATTGAAAAAATATATATTGTCTGCAATCAAAATTTTAAAAAAAATATTTTACATTTTTTGGAAAAAAATGTACAATATTAGTTTCATATTCCCATGAATTTAATAAAAATGTGTTAAATGATCGAAAACCAAGGTAATAACCTATTATCTCAACATTTTTGTTATTACTTAAAAGTTTTATTTGATAAAATTTAAAATTTAGCTTTTTCCATGTACTTGGGTGTGGCCAGGCCCTGTATCTGGCAACCATATTTACCATTTATAGTTACTTCTGGAACAATATGCTTACGAAAGACCATTTGCTCTAATTTTGAAGAAATTTTAACGTGTCTACCAAAATGGTTGCCAGATACAGGGCCTGGCCACACCCAAGTACATGGAAAAAAGCTAAATTTTAAATTTTATCAAATAAAACTTTTAAGTAATAACAAAAATGTTGAGATAATAGGTTATTACCTTGGTTTTCGATCATTTAACACATTTTTATTAAATTCATGGGAATATGAAACTAATATTGTACATTTTTTTGTCAAAAAATGTAAAATATTTTTTTTTTAATTTTGGCTCCAGACTTTGCCAAGGAGTATAAAATTAAAATCTAAACACTTTTTTCTAATAACTTTTTTCAATATCTTGTCATCTAATACCAGTTTTCCATGACAATATATATTTTTTTCAATTTTGCCGGCAAACGAGTAATCACGTAACAAATATGTCAAAATGAATTTTTAGGTTACCCATCATGCAGAGACAATCGGCATAAAAAGTTTTTTCAATATTACAATAATAAAAATTTTTCCCATATGTGTCCAACTTTTTGCCGGTCACTGTATATATATATATATATATATATATATATATATATATATATATATATATATATATATATATATATATATATATATATATATATATATTCAGCTTATTTTTAACAATAATTAATTTAAATTTGATGTGTAACAATTCTTGTAATGACCACAATGTAGTCAATTAACCCTTTAAATTATTGTTGTAGGTACGACACTGATTTAACTTATACTTACTTTTTTTGAAAACCTTTTAATATCTTATACTGTTTATAGATTACTCAGCAAAACAGCCTCTTATGCATACCCTTTGTATTGTCTTATTTAAGTAAATTAACAATAATCAAAAAAGGGTTTGTTATTAGAAATATTTCACTGAAATAAACAATGCATAAATATGCATTAAATATATAAATTATGATATTTTCTTTTCAGACAAACGTTAACATCCTTTGTGCTTAAAAAGCGTGGGAAATTATTAAATAAGAAAGAATTGGAGACAAGTGAATTACACGATAAAGTAAAGGTATTTTATTACTATTTTTAACCCAGTAAGATTTCTACAAATCAGACTACAAAAGCATTTGAAAAGATCCCTTTATTTATATTTTTTGCGTTCCTATTTATAGTTCATCAGATCGGATCTGCAAAAAAAAAATCGAAAAATAATTTTAAATTTTTTTTATAATGATATTAATTTTCCCTAACACCAACCCCAAAGCTTCAACCAAATAACAAGCACACGTTTATGCATATTATTATATTCCATTCGCAGAATCTCCAATCGATGCGTACCACGAACCTAGTTATGATCACTGTAATGTCTGTAGTAAAAACAAAATTAAAAATTATTTGCTCATGTTGTCATCGTTACGTCTTTTAAGTAAGGCCTAGTTTGGAATGTTGGTAACACATCTGGAGAACGGCATAACGTTCGAAACTTTGCAAAGGTTTATCAATTACCATCGAAAATTAAACTATGAACAGAGTTAAATGATCGAAGTCAAGGACCTAGTTACAAGAAACTCTGCTTCTCTTACTCACTCACGTGTTCTGTTGGGGTATTTGAGGTTTTCATTATTTTTTGATAAAAATGAAGAGCCGAAAATCTTAAAGACACCTTTTCTTAATAATTTTTAGTATATTCTTTTTAAATACGCCTTGCTTTGACTTTCATTTTATTAACGTGAATTGCTAATTGGGTAAAGGCTCCGCTGCTTCTTCGAATTCTTTGGTAATAGCAATAAAATTAGCTCTGACTTTATTTAATTTTCTTTAAGAGGTGCGAACGGTATAGTTTTCTATTTGACTTTCCGTGAAGTTCTTAATTTGATATAATTTGAAGAATATACATTTCAACTTCAATAAAGAAAAACTTTTAAGAAGGTTGAAGCGTGTTTAAGAAAACTATCATAAAATAATTATTACAATTCAACAATAAACTTCTGATTATATTTAATGTTAATAGTCTTTTAACAATAAGTATCGGCTGAGTAAAATAGACTAACCAAGAGAGATTTACAAATACAAAAACACACTTATTACTGCAAAGCTTTTTAGATTTGTCTTACTTACCATAAAACACTGAAGTAAGTTGCTCTAGTCTCCAGTCTTGCAAAAGATCTATTATTTTTGGCGTACAACTATTCAACGAACAAAGAAAAATTCTAACCTCTCCAAGGGTGTCCGCGAGCAAGAGAAATAATATTTCAGCCAACAATAGCACCCATTGAATTAATATATTTTATTATTTCTCCAATACCTTATATGTTTTAAAGGAGTATTTATTTTAATTGAAATGATATAAAGAGTATTGACTTAATTTTTACATTTTTTATTTAAACCGTAGTTCTTGTTCGCTTAATAAAATATATTGTAATTTGAATCACATCTCCTATTTTTCGCCCAATTATATTTAAGCATTCCAATCAAATAGTTCATTATTCTGGCTCTAACAATTCTACACTCCAAGGAATATTAGAAATTTATTTGATTCCAATAGTATTTTGGTCATTGAAATAATGGTAATATAGTTTTCAAAAAAGTAGGTATACTTTGGAAGTCCAATAATAAGTCTATATTTAAAGCAAATTTTTTTTTGATTATTTCAATGATGTTTTGTTGAGGCAATATTGACTTTAATATAACTAATGTGATAGTGGTCAAAAACAGTAATATTATTGAAAATAGCACAGCAGTTTCTTCTGTGTACTAGGGAATGGTTTTCAAAATTCAACTCCTAGGGGGGTGAAACGGGAGTTCAAACTTGGAGAAAGAAGTAACAGATGGTCATATTAACTCCAAATTTCATAGAAGTACTGTAAGAAATAACGTGCAGATTCGCTAAGAAGGTTTAAGATTTAGTAGTAGTTTAAATTAAGATATTCTAATTCATCAGTTATATTTCGAAAGATTTTTGTCCTGTCGTTGTTAATAAGTTGTCATTAAATCTTATGAATTATTCTGATATTTCAGCTATTTTCTTGGTTTCCAAATGATTTTCATCTTGGTACTGGTCCGTAGAATGAACTTAGTTTATTATTGTCGAAAGTACTCTTCTTTATAAATTTGCGAAAAAACTCAGGAGCAAATTCATAATATAAAACTTAGTTGTCTTACTCTATCACTTGTCAGTTTAAAATTTTGTTTGTGAAATTAGACCGGACTAGCTTTCTGGCCGAAAATGTTTAAACACGTGTTTTACAGTTATTAATAAATCAACCCCCAAGGGGGGTAAAATAGGGGTTCCAAACTTGTAATGGAGTAAAATTGTTATATCGCGGACGAAGTCGTGGGCGAAAGCTAGTCTTTTTATAAACGGGTTCTAAAAACTATACTAAATAAATTGATTTATTCTTTAGTGTTAGAAATCCAATCAGCATACTACTCCCTTTAGTTAGTGACAAATACAATTAATTAATTGATCGAACTGCTATTAATTTTTACAATGTATAGAATATTTATTTCGAATAAATAATTTGTTTTCAGTTTGACTTCACAGATTATGGAAAATAATAACTAACTAAACCCAGGAGAATTATATTTTTATTTATAATTAACCAGTATTGATTTTTTCGACAAGAAATCTTGTCGGAAATATCAAAATTGTTAAACAATCTGCGTAAAATTAACTTTTGAACACAAATTTTCGGAAAACCGTACTTTTTCTTAACTATATTACAGAAAAAAACAAATACATCTTTGTTGTAAAAGTCACCTTTTACAAAAAGAAGTTTATATATGCGAACTCATTTTTCATATACACAGCGCACTACTTTGATCTATTTTTCTATGCATTAAAGTCTGAACACTAAACGATTTCATTGGAAAATATTTGTAACAAAATTGAAACTTCGCATTCTTTCCAGGAATGCATTAAAAACTGTTTCTACAAAGCTGCGCTCATACATACATCTATACCAATAAAATGCAGAGTGCCAAGCTAACATCAAAGAAAGCAATTTGGATGAAAACTCTATGCTTTTTCTCTTTGGCGAATGCAAAGTTTTCATAATATAAAAACAAATTTAGTTTTCTCTTGTTTCATATAAATTTCTGAAATTAAAGCATATGTAGCTGATGTCGTGCCACCATCACTACCTTACCATTTAGGTCACGGTAATACAGATTGTAGGAGTTTTATACGTTTAAATAAAACACTGATAATTTTACAGTATTTATTAAAAACGGATACTAACCAGTCGATATAAAATATTCAAGGCGGTTTCGTTATGGTTTGCTCAGGTTTTTCTAGTGAAGCCCATACCGACTTTGTATTTATTGAAAGTGGAGCTCTGAACGCCCATCGTTACACTGAAGATATCCTGCAAGACGCTGTTAGTTCACTTGCTCCTTTAATTGGGGACCAATTTATACTAACATGCATGATAACCCTAGACCCCGTATTGCAAGGGTTGTAAGCGATTTTTTGGATGAATTGGGAGTTCAAAAACAGGAATGGCCCCGCATGTAGCCCAGATCTAAACCTGATATGATATTTCTGGGATTCTTGTGCAACCAAGATCTTTGCACGAGTTTAGGCTAGCACTGAGCGAGGAATATATGCTCAAGAGAGAATAATCAATCTTAATCACTCAATGCCACGAAGACTGCGTGTTTTCATTGAAGCTAGTTGTGGACATATACGGTATTAAATTAATATTCAATACTGTATTACATTTTTGTTAAGGTTTCATTAAAAAAACGCTTAGAGAACAGAGTTTTATTTAGACATGTACAGTTCCTACAAGAAAATAGGTACTGAGATGAGTAAATAAATAAAACGTTAGGCATACATGTAACTTTAAAACCAAGAACTACTAAAAATGGTGTTTAAATTTTTTCATAGGATGTTGTAAACTTACGACAAAAAGCAACATTTTTGTATAGACCTGTATAACATGACCTAAGCAAAAAAAGTTTATTATTAAACAAAAACACTATAATTTCAATTAATTAATTCACAAACTTCCTAAAAAATTATAAAAATCGGATTAAAAATAAAGAACTTGAGAAACATTAAACATTAACCACAATTTTGGAAGGGCGGCTTGTTTGCCGGTGAGTTTGTTATATTTACTTGCCAAATTATAGACTTTTTAATAAAATACCGTTATTTCGAAAAATATTAAAAGATATATGTATATTAGATGTGAAATTACAGGTTAAGTCGAATAGTTTCTACTCTGCGACGTATAATTACTAAATTTATAGGTTTACTGAAAGGGATTTCGTGAAGGAAACACAACCTTGAAGTGAACAAAATATCCCCTTTCATCCACGTCCAATAAATAATCGCAATTAAGACTGTACGGTCTTAAAAATTTACATAGTTACAGGTCTGGATTTGCCTGTTTACTTGTGAACTTTAGTACATGAACTCCGGTAAAAGTTGCAAAAGTAAAAATTCGCAATTTTTGCTTATCGTGAAAAGCAAAGACAGGGTTAGTTAAAAGGTATTTATGAAGAAATTGGGATTTAAAAGAAAATTCATTTTATAAATTTTTTTATTAGAACTATTTTTGTTTCTACCCAAGACTATTTCTTAATAAGAAGAACAGAAATTATAATCTACTATATCCTGAGAGCATTTGTTCAAAAGACTTTGCTTTAAAAATGCCTGGAAAATACCGACAGTTACCTTTGCGAAATTTTAGTTACTATTTCTTTTGCCAAAAGAGTAATAATACATATCTGAAGTAATGTGACGTTACCTGACGCTACTCATGCAGACAGATTTTGCTGATCCCATTTCTAAAACCAAACATGAAGTAGCTATACCTCAGACAGAGAACTACGAAGGGACAGACCAACTCACTATCCATGGAAATGGGTCCTGATAATTCACAGCTGGATCAAAACAGGATGCAAAAGCTGAGGCAGGTGTTTTCGGTTAGGGAAATGGTTTGCGGGAGTTTTAGTCTCTTGGATATTTTGTAACAGTATTTCAAGCACAAATTGATACTATTCTGCAGTATTGTTACCTGTCTGGCCAATGCCAAGAGAGTTGGGAATTGATATACGCCTGAACACTAATGCGGTAAACGCACTGAAGTCGAATATTTTTACGTCTCCAATTTTTTCGAAATGCAAAGCTGCCCTTGGGAACCTAACAGGTAAGAAGAACACTGTGAAACTTGTGCTAGTTCCTGGATATTCAGGGATCCACTGTTATGAGAATGATGACCGTTTGGCAGGAATGGAGTCAGCAAAATGTTCTCCCAGCGGACTTCAACCGACCATTGCTCTTTCAAGGGCCGCTGGTCATAGAAAATTAAAATACCTCTTTGGGAGTAAATTTGTAGAAAACTGGAAGAGGGCTCCGGGAAATCCAAGGACCACATGCAATGTCCAAGAGACCGCCTCACAAAGGAACTTCTTTTATGAAAGAGACATCGCTGTAAAATAAGAATCAATGACCACTTTGAATGTAGGCGGTGCCTGGAAGAGAATAAAACTGTCTCTCATATTTTTAGCGAGTGCCCAGTGCTGACAATGAATTCTATGGAAACACAATGTTGGCATCCGAGGACCAAAGTTAATCAGCCTGGACTGAACTGTTTAAGAGAAGTGAGATTCAGGGGGCCCAAGAAGGCGCTAGCATTGTAAATCACTGATCATCAATTTTTAATTTTTCATTCGTTCAAAGTAAAAGTAATGTTGTATGATTGACTTGTTTTTGTTGCGTGAAAATATCGTTTTAATTGCAGCATTGTCTGCTATTTGCAATTTAAAAAAAGTAATACTGCTGTTCGTCTCTGTTCAAATGCAAAGCGTTGCATGTCAAGTCATTTTAGACATGCAATCGTTATTTTCATTTAAAATTTAAACTATTTATTATGCAACATCCATCGTGTAAAATAGCTAAATATTCATTTTGCACTAGTTTAAGCTTAATTTTTTTTTATCTAGACGATTTTCGTGTATCAGTATTTTAGCCCAAATTTGAAGGCAAAAAATAACTAGAAATAATGTAATTTAAAATTAGCCGTTTTCGACTTCCGTTAAGTAACTTTTTTATTTTAAGTAAGGCATTACAGCACTAGTGCGTTAATTCTTACAATACATCACTGTGTTGTAACGCTATTAACATAATTTTTAAAAATATTTTTAACTGTCGTTAAAACATGATTTACAAATTGTACACATTTTTAAAGGAAGTGAAAGCAACTCAGAACTTTTAAGTCTAAGTAAACCTATAGAATATATAATTTGATATTCAAAAAACTAATGAAGGGTTTAAATACTTTAAAAGCTATCAATCAGAATTACTTAACCCTTCTCGCCGTTTGAAGTTTAAGGGAGTGACTTTGTATATTTGAGGAATAGTTTACCCTGTTTAAAAATAGTAGTCTGCTTTAGTAGTGTGTCAAATTAACGAAAATGACTTGTCATGCTTTCGTCTTTTTACAAGCTTTTATTTTACCTTCAGACAGAGGTGACTCGCGTGCTATCGATTAATTTCTGCGAAGTTACATACATAACGTAGGATCAAAAAAAACGTCGTCAATATATGCCGTGGAATCAATCATGCATGTCTTAAATTATTACTCTTGAAAGGTAACATTGGCAAAAAGTATAGGTGAATGAAGAACGAAACTGTCAATTTCTGAATTTTTTTTAAGAAAATTAGGTTATTGTTATTGTCATTGCATTATACAGAATTAAAGAAAAAACGTATAACACACAGAACCTAAAAATTATAAATTTAAACTAAATGAGAGACGTGTCCACCTTCTGCTTCCAAACATGTTCTCATTCTTCTTTTTACAGCATCAAAAACATTGGTGAGCACTGAGGGGGAGTATTTTTTTATCTGTGGACAGCCTACGAAGGTCTAAACCTAAGTACTCTAGGTACCGTGGGCGTACTAGGGGTATCCGTCATCCTCAGCTGGAAACATCCGTATGGATTTCACCAGCCCTTTACCAGATGTGTGGGGTGGTGCCGCCTCGGACGAGGAAGAATCCTCTACCACCTTTCTTGTTTAGTGCGAGACACAAATAGCATTCCCAGGTGGTCATCCACCCAAGTAATAACCGTGCCGGGCGTCGCTTAACTTCGGTGATCGAATTCAGTGGCTCGACCACCAAAGTTAATCGTCGCCTAAAGTTGTCACGTAAGAGTTTTTAATCTCCTGAAATTTATTTGTAATTGTAGCCCGTAGGTCTTCTAAAAAGTGGCACGGCGTGAGATCGCAGGATCGTGGTGGCCACCTAACTGGCATATTACGACTAATGATTCGGTCTTCGAAAAATTCTTCTAAAAAATTTAAATTATCAAGAGTTATGTTAATTGGTGCGCCATCCTGCTGGAAGTAGCATTGTCGCATTTCTTCATCGTCTAATGCGTTTACAAAATTTTCTAAAGTTTTATTACGATATCGCGCCGAATTGAGAGATAAAGAAATGTCGATCTTCAGACCTCCACAGTCTCATTTGTTGAGAATTTACATAACCAGAGAGGTAAAACCATGCCTCGTCAGTAAAAAAGATTTTTTTAAATACGTTTTCATTATTATGCAAATTACCCATAAACCACTCTGAAAATTGCATTCGCTGCGAGAATAATTCTTGTACTAAGCTTAGAAAATAAGCGTGCATATGCAGGTCACATTTCAGGATTGTATTGTTGGTTCCGTAGGATGCATTTACTTGTTGACTAAACGCCGAATAGAGGTTGCGTGATTGAGTCCACCTTGAGGGCATTTTTTCTGATCTTAGGATATTATATGTGCCATTTTTACAAATTTTTAGGAGAGTTTGTTTAGACACCTCAGCAAATCCCAATCGTGTTCAAATACCTAAGCAAAACTCAATCAACTGCTTGTTATTTTATAAAAATCCGTTCAGGTAACTAAACAGTAAAACAACTGACAATAAGATATTAACTAAAAATAAAATACTTGAAAGTTTAGCACCCACAGCGTTGTTTGCTTGTTCAGGTTTGCTCAGATTTTTAAACACAATTGAGATTTCTCGAGGTATCTTAACAAACCTGTGCAGGCTGTAGGTTTGTTCCAAAGTGTCAAGCTACCAACTTCGTGA
The DNA here is from genome assembly GCA_963971165.1 of Philopedon plagiatum. Taxonomy (NCBI): domain Eukaryota; kingdom Metazoa; phylum Arthropoda; class Insecta; order Coleoptera; family Curculionidae; genus Philopedon; species Philopedon plagiatum. The sequence goes on from OZ020195.1 coordinate 83,138,458, forward strand.
TTAATAAATCTTCTTTTCTAGTGTCTTTTTGTTTCATTTATACATACATACACAATAATACACATGTTTATTGGTACAATTTGAAGTTCACTAAATACTCAAAAATGCAGGAGAATAATAAGGGTGTTATGTTCTAGGGGTGATTTTTAAAGGGAACAATTTTATCAGCAATTTTTATTGACCATTATATCCAGAGGCGGACTTTTGGTTTGGGGGGGGGGGAGGGGTGTAGACAAAACCCTTGTTTTTATATAAATATGTATATACTACCGTGCTGTATAATGTTTATAATAACTACTATAAGAGATCAATGGGGGGGGGGGTTACGCCTCTGATTATATCTCATTTAATTTGTATTCTACAGAAAGTCAGTATCTTCAATAACTTTTAAACAAAATTCCTTCAAAATTACAGTTTGGACACCCTGTATACTTATTGTAAATTTCCAAATTGCCACCCAATATAAATTAAGTTATACGGGTTTTTGTTTGGTGTCTAATGGGTTAATTACGTATTCAGTAACAGACCCAATTATATTAAATGCTCTGGCCTTGTTGCTCAGCCAGAATACCAATTGTGTTAATTGTTTAATGATAAAGAAATTGCAGACACTTGAAATGTAATGAGTAGTATTAAAGGCCAATTAGGGTGAGAAATGGGTTAGATATTTCAAATATTACCTTATAAGATAATATATTATTATATTGTACCGATAAAGGTTATGTCAATGACATAGAATGTGTTAAAATCGTCGGAGTAATATACTTACATAATAAAACGCATATCGCGGTTATAGGTACAGTGAGAACGTAAAGCTTGGAACAAATTCATTTAAAATTTAGGTGTTTCTTTTTTCGAAAAAACCCTCGGACCCGTCAATTTTTTATTTTTGTTGCAGTTTTTTTGAAGGTAATTTTATGTATAAAGGGTGACCCGAAAACAAGTTATGACAACTCATTTTATTTTTGAAATGAATACCCCATTTTTCATTTAATTTGTGAATTCTGCATAAAATTCTAAACATATTTTATGTATCATGTCCTATACATAAATTCAACTGTTTGCGAGAAAATTGCGTTTTAACTTAAAACATCAAAAGATAATATTATTCATTAGCGAAAAGACAATAAAATGCAAAAGTAAATAAAAGTTATTTTAGCAAATGTAGGAAATGACCCCCACCAGTACACGAAACGATATTCAAATCCCTGCAGGACGTTATTTACTACGTAAGGTTCTATCAATCTCATTTCGTCTCTTATCCTGTTCTTTAAGTCTTCAATATTGTTTGGTCGGTTAACATAGACCTTAGACTTGAGATAACCTCTGAAAAAATTATCTAGAGGGGTCAAATCCAGAGATCTGGCCGGCCATTCAACTGGACCCCGTCGACCAATCCATCGTTCAGGAAAATCTGTATTGAGGTACTCACGCATGGGAGGGGTGTAATGGACTAGAGCTCCATCTTGCTCCATCTAGGATCTTCTGGATTTGGGTATAATGTGGCAAGGCATTTCTAAAAATTCTAAATATCTTATGACAGTCAAATTTCCGTCAGTAATAAAGGGTCCCAAAATTCGGTTCTAGACAATGCCGGCCCAAACATTAACTTTTAGAGGATATTGAGTGTGACATTCCATTATCCCGCTTGGATTATCTGTAGCCCAATACGGACACTTTTGTTTATTTTCACTGCCATTTAGTCAAAACGTAGCCTCATCCGAAAACACAATTATTTTCGAAAATTGTGGATCATTATTGCACATATTCATCAGTATCTCGAAAATCGGACTCTTCTGTCTAGATTATCTTCATTCAGTTCGTAAACCAATTGGACTTTTAAGGATGGCATTTATTTGTTTTTAAATACTTTAGGACGGATGTTTTGCAGATGTGCTTTTGTAAAACAATAGTACTGCTCGCCTTATGGTGGTGTTCTTGAACAGACAATAACACATTTAACTGTGTATCTTCTAATACCGCAGGCCGATCTTTCGTATAATTGTCCCAAACATGACCTAAATCCCTATATTTTTTTTATTTTTATTTATCTTAAAGACAGTAGATCGAGATATCGGGTCTTCACGAGAGTGCTTGTTGAAGAGGTCGCAAACTTTCATTTGTGTGCGCATCCTATCCCCATAACCAATCATCCTTAATATCTCTATTCGCCCTCTTTCACTTAGCCGAACCATTTTTTAAAATTACAAAATTATCTAAATAACTTTTATAGACACTTTGACTTAAGACAAAACGACTCGAAGCAGGAGACAACCATCACTGTCAGTATGGCTTTAATTACAATTTAATACTTATGATTAAGACAGCAATACAAAAACTCATTTGTTAATTATCCAAATATCGATATTCTCGCAAACAGTTGAATTTAGGTATAGGACATGATATATAAATCATGTTTAAAATCTTGGATGAATTAGAAAGGATTCGGTGTTCCGTATACTGTGAGCGTATCGAACGTGTAGCCTGTTTATTTGTTGTTTGTTAAGAAAACATCTTACCCTAGAGGCCCAGTTTACGAACTTTAGGAAATACGTAATTGAATCAAGAATGGTAGTAGAAAGAGATAAAATAGCATTGGAGTGTTTGAGCTCAGAAGTGTTGCTGTCTCTGTTGGTTGCTTAGGAAATACGTCTGAACACTCGGTTACTCGTATGTCTTTGTCTAATGAACTAGAAAAGAAAAAGTGCGACTTATAGATTTATAAATGACTCGGAGTGACTTTAAAAAAGCCTTTAGAAATAATGTATTTAAGAGTTTTCTAACCTAAATTTACTATCATTTAGCAGAAAATTAAATATTTTAGGGCTTTTATTACTTTTAGTAAATCTTGTGATGCTTCTAACCTTTTTTTTTGGGCAAAAATATAAAGTAAAATAAGATGTGGCCAATGTTTACAAATTGTGTTTACAGTGTCGCTTAGAACGGTTTGTTTTGGCTTCAAAGAATATTAAATCATCCCGTATCCATTCTTAATTCATCCAAGTTAAAATCTTATGCAAAAATAAAAAATTGACTGGTCCGAGCGTTTTTCCGAAAAAATATCCACCTGAATTTTAAATGAATTTGTTCCAACCTTTTCTCACTGTATACATACATATACGCAAATTGTATATTTTTACTATATTCTTTTTTTTTCATTCTAGGTGCCGAGGAGAGTGTGAGTGCTAAAAAATTTCGTGATTTCCTTCAGGAGTGGCCTACTCCGGGTACGGGACCCTATTTTGACACTTCAGTGGACTCTAATATTACAGGACTTGTCGGCAACACTGTGTTGTTACACTGTCGAGTAAAGAATTTGGGAAATAGAACGGTAAGTTTTTTTCCTTATCAATTTGGTCAAATAGTGTATTATTCAAAGATATTTTGAAACTAAAATACAAAGGAAACCGATCTTTAGAGGTACCATGAACCAGAAGCCCGCTATCTTGTAATAACTGATACTACTAATATTATAAAATTTCGTAATAAATTAGGGAGAATTTGATCCACTTTATTTCTTAATATAATTTTTCCAATATATATTTCCTTTCCACCCCTATGCAGAGGATGTAAACAAAAACACGAGACTGTCGAGCATATCCTTTGTGATTGCCCGGCATTTTTACCCCTAAGAAAATCGGTGTTTGGCGAGTACTGCACCACCTTAGCCAACATTAGAGAGGCACCTCCCAGTGACGTCATCAACGAAATCGGTAGGCTGGTTGGGGCGCTAAGAGGAATTCTCCTATTTCGGGAGGATACACAATGGGTCTAATAAGACCTAAGTGCCGTAGAGCCTCACTTCAGTCTCCCAACGCTAAAGAAAAATTGATAAAAGTTATCTAAGCCTATTATAACAGGGATCACGGTAAGCCTCTGTGGCTGCAGTGAAGATGATGGTTAAACCTTCACCTGTACACTCCAACCAACCAGTCAATATACAAGACAATGTCGTACTTTAATAACGGTTTGTTCCCATAGTTTAATAAAATTGCCTTTGTGGGAAATACCGTTGGCAACACCACAAAGTGACCTTTATTTAGCCTTAATAATATTTCTCTCAGATGATTATGTAATAAATTTTTCTAATGACATTTACTTTAAAAATTTATATCGTAATAACGGAACACCGACGGCGTTTTAATAAAAGATCTTGTACAACGTTATTAAGGTTAATTACATTTTTTCCTTAGTTAATTACAACTTTTTGAGGGAAAAATCTCGACTTTTGAAAAGAATTGACACTTTTAATTTACTCGACAGCTTGCCATTTAGCAATTTACTCGGATAAAATAAGGTAGAGCATCGCCGCTGCAACTGACTTACAAAATAAGAAAATGTTCTGTAAAGTTCTTTTCATCGCGAAAATAGAAATAGCAAAATAACACAAAAAATTACTTACTTTTCTACTTTACGGTAGTTTTGTTTTAGAAAGTTTTATTAAAAAAGTTTATTAAGGCTACAATTTCAAGTTAAATATTGTTGTATTATTTAGAATCTTCATCTAGGGTAAATTGAGGAGGGATGAAGCATATTTTTAAAAATCCATTTTGATATTTTGGTATTAACGAAAACTGCAAACAAATCCAGAGCCTTAAAAGCTAATGGATAAAGTTACAACATATTAATTCAAATAGGTGCGTTTAATATCTACGAAGGTGATAGGGGCATACTTAGACAGTAAATAGTTACGGAGTGATGATTCGTTTACATCAGGGCCAGCAATATTCACTTCTTGATTGCGTAACAGTTTTTCTGTGATGTACAGGGTACGAAAATCTAGATTTAAATTGAAAACATTTGTTAGTTTTTGTTGGATTCGTTGTGCAGTTTTGCATGTTGCCAATGATGTATTGATGCAAGTCATAAATGATGCTCACTGCGTCGACCAGACAAAAATTACCGGTGTGTGGATTTCGCTCCAGCTGCAGTATTGCAAGAGGAATCCGTCAATAGAAACTCTAAATCTCTTGCAAACTTTTATACACAGTGAGATCCTTTACTACCTTTTGAGCATTTTCAATTGCCACACCCTGACTTGAATCTAATAATTTACAAGAAATTACAATACATGAATTAAACTATTTAAAACAAAGATCTAATAAATTTATCACAAATTATGGTAACTGTACTTGCCAAAACAGAACTAAAATATAATTTTACATTTCTACAAATGATTTTATGCAATTGATTTTGTTGAAAAGGCGTCCTAGCCCTGTTCTACTTCTACTTTACTTTTAAAGTGGACTTCTACCAACATTTAAAATTAAAAAGCTCAACCAAAAAATATTTACAAATATTTAAGCATTTACATAAATTTAAGCCATAGAAATATCATAAGCCGAAATATATACTCAATGTTTTATTATACCCTTTTTAGTCTATTTTACCTATTGGCATAATAGGATGTGGTATTATTTTTAAAAAATCACTATTCACTGGAATAAAATTTTTAAATTTATTACCATTAAAACTTCTGAATGTCACTATACTCAAATGGAAAATAAAAAACTGGATCTTTAGAAATTGTCAACCAGTATATCAAATTTTAAATGTTTAGCAATGTTTTTACTCTTTTGTTTTAATTATTCCTTAAATTTTGTTCCTCATCTAATTTTTACATCATGCAAATTATTTAGTTCATAAACGAGGCTGTAGCATTCTGTATTTTTGACATACAAAGACCCAACTTTTTTCCTTTTATAAATACGTTATAAACCGAAACTCTAGTCGCCACTAAAATATGTTTATCTAAGCGTTGCTCGATAACCCCCTGAAATTTCAACAAAACCTTTTTCGATTCAAAGCCGCAAAAAAACGTGACAATTCTTATTCTAAAAGGGGTATTTTTATTTAAAAATTCCAACCGAGTTCTCCGGGCGTCGAGCCAAACATACCTTAAAAACTTGAAATTTCAAATTGCCACAAAAAAATAAAAAATACAAGCAGCGAATTCTCTGTCCAATTTAAAAAATTCCACGCGTTTAGAAATTGAGGTTTCATATATATGCAGATTTTAGCAAGCACTTATTTTTCGAACAGGGTTTTCGGGGATAGTTCAGAAAATTTGAATTAATTCAGTTTTAAAACTGCCTCGTGTTTGTAAATTAATAAATGTTGTATCGACATGTTGCAGAAATTTACTTCATTGACTATTTTTAGATGTTTAAAGTGAATTAAATATAAATAATTTTTTACACGGTACGTCTCAGGTGGTACGGTGAAGGACAGTTTCTCGAAAAAGGAAGTGAACGACACAACAGCACAAATCAACCGACGCGCGAAGAGTGCTATTGCCTATTGCCATTTCTTGTAAAAACCGCTGACTTTTTAGTCTGGTAACCCACATTTTGCTTTTTTAAAAATCAGTTTTGAAAGTTTTCTGGTATCAATGGTTTCTTTGAACATAATTGTAGATTTTAACATTGAGTAGAGGGACCATAACGTTAATGATTTTAAAATTTTGGCCTTTTCTTTTAAATGTTTAATCCCATTCCACAACAAAAATGCCATATTGTTTTAGATAGATCTGTCAGGATTTTTCTGGCAATAAACTTAAAGTTGCTGCATTTGCGGCTTCATAAATTTCAGCTGGATTGTCATTTTCACTATCAGTCATTTTGATTTTTTAGTGTTCTTATTATCTACTAATTATTTATTTTAATTATTATAATACTGACAGAAACGGAAAGCTTGTAAATAAATTCCCTAGCAACTCGCCCTCCTTTTTGTTTTATGGGTAAGTAATTCAAAAGCCCACTAAGTCTGTCAGCTACCTTCGTAATGAATTTGTCTATAAAAGCGACCGTAAAGTAAATCCGGTCAAAAAAGTTATGTTTTAGGGACGCTACTAAACCGTAAAACTTTATTTTTTCTGAAGTCTAAAAAAATTATTTTTTGCAGCATTTCTATAAGGAAATACCGTTTTTAAAAATCGTAATATCAGATTTTCAGTCAATTCTCTGTTTGAAAACAATCAACCTCCTAATTAGTATACAAATGCCGCAGGTCTATTTTGCCTTACCTTGAATCCGACGAACCTAATACGGCAGTCTTAAGACGTAAAGTATTAAATTAATATCCTATCAAACCCTTGTTCCGATCAAAAATCACTCGAGGCTGCAACAACGTAAACCCTGCGTCTCTTGTAAAATTTATTAATTTAATTTTGAGCTTTACAAAACCCGTATTTTGTCTCTGCTTTAAATTACAACGATAAGCTGGCGAGGATTTTATAATAAAAGTATTCTTTGCCGTTACGAGAATCTGGCGCATAATAATTGGAAGTCTCTATTTTAAACTAAGTTTCTGCTTTTTATTTTATGGTAGAGTTTTGAATTACAATTCTGAATATCTTTTACACTTGGAAATAAAATGACGATTTGTATTGTGATACTATTCAAGCAGCTTGAATTTTATTTCTTATAGTTTTATCTAGGTGAAAAAATTAACATTCATGAGTCATTCTTTTACAAATCCCTCGGATTTGGGCGAAGGAAATTTTGCAATTTTCAAAAAGTCACCAACAGTTTCTTTTATCATCTTTTCATTATTTGAGTCGACAAGAGTATCGGAAATTTTTTTTTAAATGTATCTTCCAAGTTATGTTATTTATAAATTTTAATAGTTTGTTGGTGTCTATCCCATTCCAAATTTTCTGGTTTTAATAATCAGATGGATACCGTTGTCTCGCCGTTTTATTTATTGTTGTATAGCCTTTCTGATTGCATGCTTAAAATAATTTTGAAAAATTATTTAATTAACATTTGTAACCAATTTATTGTTTAAATATTTTTTATGTTCGCCCCCAAAATTTTTATCTTTGAATTTAACACATTTATTTTATTTCGAAAAAGTTCTGCATACCTTCAAACCAAGATAATATCCAACAAGTCCGGTAAAAGTCTTATGGTATACGAAGGAAAGTCAAATTCGAAATTGCGTTGAGAGTCCATTTCTGATTTTTCGATTACATAGAGAAAAATTAAAAACTGAAATTACCATTCGCTTGGGTAAATGCTCGATAAAGGCACCAGATAGACAAAGGCGGATAGTGAATGTTCAAAACGAATTAAAAAAATAGTATTCAGCACAAAGAACAAAATTATTATTTTAATTTACTTCTACGCAGCCTAGGAAATGCATTCATCGAACGAATAACTTTTTTGAAAGTTAAAAGAGATAACACGCGGCTGTCATAATTGGACACCAGATTTTCTCAACTGCAAAATATACTTTTATTGCGAAATTTCTGCTAGCTTATTGCTGTATTTCACAGCGGCAGCAAAATATGACCTTTCGTAAAACTCGAAATTAAATTAATAAATTTAAGGGGTCTTTCCAAATAATGCTACTTAATAACGCAAAGGAAATTTAAATTATAACAAGAGTTTGTTTAGTAAGATATAAATTTGGAAGTTTAAGCTTGTGTACTAGTTTGTAAGCTTAATTTACCTGTCCTGATTGTATATCCTACGATTATAATTTAAATTGTATATCGACAATCTCTGTATACGAGAGAAAAGTTTTTAAAATTTTTTTTGTTGCTCCATTTAAGGTCACTTTTTAGGAAAAATAATGATTATGTGATAAACTTTGATAAAAAAACACCGGATTATTGTATAGGATATAATATACAGAACGGATGCCGAGAAATATATAAAAATTCTATGAAAAAGAAGTACTCAGATATGTTTAAGTTATATCAGGTTAAACCGATACTGTATTTGTAACAAATAGTTTAAATATTTTAGTTTAAAAAACTTTAATCATTAGGAAACATAAAAGTTTACATACAAATATTTTACTTTACCTTAGAAATTATGCAGTAATATGCATTTCCATTAACAATTTTAACTTTATATTAAATTTATTTTATGAAATTTTATGTTTGAAGTAACGTTTCTATTGACCAGAGATCTAAACGTTCTATTTCGCCATTTTGGTTTTATCACAAAAATGCCATATTTTTGAAAGAATCAGTACAATTTTTAATACACCCTACGATAAACAGAAGTATAGCAAATTACTTACTGGTCGCAATGCGCTCTATCTAAAGTCAAATACAGCACTAAAGATTGTATGCACTTTATAAAGTTATATCGCCTTTCAGTAATTCCTATTATAAATCTTATTTTTAGGGTTTAAAAGTAGAATACCCAATAATTATGTGGTATCCAGTAAATATATAGTTTACCCTATCTGCTTTTTTGCTGTATCCACTCAGAAAATCAGAGTGAGTGAGTGAGACACTAAAAATGACGTCCATGTACATTAACTTTAAGTAGAAACCTACTTTTCAGTCTATAATATCGTGCCATTCGACATAGAATGGAACTGTCATAAAAGAGAAATTAATAGTTCTAAGTGCTTTTCCAGTAACGGCTTTAGATTAATTACTCGGATGCAGTTACTCTGGCTGGTTCCGAATTGTGTTCGGGTCAAAGGACTAAATTTTGCCGAAAGATCTATAGTTGTATTTCGTGATAATAACAAAATATTAGGCTTTAAATTTACGTCATATGTAATCATTGTTACTCGTATTTTCTTTTTCTATAAATTACTCATTTTAGTAGTCTGCATGATTTATATAAATTTATGAAAGTAGTAATATAACGGGCAAGGTGTCGTCCTTATTATAACTGTAAATCAGTTATTAAAAATGTATTATTGGCCTCACCATGTCAAAGTCGATTTTTAGATGATTCAGATTTTAATTAAAATGACATCTCATAATACTTAAACATTTTAATTATATCACTTTGTTTTACATTTTTGAAAATCAAAATGAATTTTGAAATGAGTTCATTAATTTACTAGTGATGTAATAAGTGTATTATACCACTTATGGTATAATAGACTCGATTATATATCTAAGATGTTTCAAGAAGGTCGTAGATGAAATAAATTACACCATTTAGCATTTACACAAAACTAAATGAACGAAAAATATTTTTATTACGAGCGCGAAAATAACTACTTTCCGTACTTATATGCGTGCTGAAAGTTGCACTTTTGGCACCAGTGCTGAAAGTTTTTTGAAATCGGCAAGATGCCCAAGGACGCGGCTGAATACCTGAACCTGCAAAATCCCGAGTTCTACTCTGGGTATTGTTTTAGGCGGTCTTCAGCCACTCTGCTAGTAGACTAGAGTAGACATCACGAATCTTAAGCGCCATAGTAAATGGAAATCCACAGAAGTTGCTGTGCACGAGTCTTTACAAACAAAAAACAAATTCTCATCGGAATCTTAAGCGCCATGGTGGATGGAAGTCCACAAAAGCTGCTGTGGACGAGTCTTTACAGAACAAAATGCACATCGGACCCTCCAAAATGAGGTTATCACTTCCAAATCGCAGCAACCAGGAGCAAATGACCTTCAGCAACCTCATGTTGGACATACACAAAACATAAATAATTCTGGAATGGAAAGAAGTCGTTCTATTTCAGTTAAAAACCAGTTAGATTTGGCCATACATTTAGCAAATGCAAGTAACTGTTCTTTTACCATTAATATTGTTAATTAATAACAAATGGAAATAAAATAAATTTTAATTCTGAATTGCATTTTCGCTTTGACGTCTAACTGAAATACTGCTGACCAAACTTCGCTTCGCGTCTTTCGGTCAGCTGCAGTCGCGTGCGGAGAAGTATCACTTTCCGCATTTGTTAGGTAAATAGTAATTATTAATATGAAGTTTAACATAATCGATTGATGGTGATAAAGTGGCCATCTATCAGATTAGTTTCTTAGTTTTTTTTAATAATAAACTGTAAGTCATATTACAGCTAATTGAGACCATACAATGAAACGGCTAACACATCTTCCTAAATTGGGTATTAAACGGAAATACGGCGATCGTATGCCTAAAAATAAAGAGAAACATTAGAGAAATTGTGGTTCATATTAGTAAGAGTAGTGCAAAACATACTGTAATTTAATCACAAAATTCACAAGAAAGATAGGCATCACTGTTTCAGATTTCTATCTTCTAGTTGATCAGTTGAGGTTTGTCAAGTTTTTGCCCTGTCATTGGTAATGGTCGTCATTAAAATATACTATTTCTGCGATATACTGGTATCCAGATAATTTTTGCTCAGGTTTGCTTAGTTTTAAAATTCTAAACTGCTTGAAATATAATGTCTACCGAGGCCTTTTTCTACCAAAATGTGTTTATATATGACATGGGTTTTTAATCGGTAAATAAAGAAGCAGATACCAATATTAATGAACTAGGGCAGAACTACACTAAAGTAGAAATTAACGACGTAGTACGTGATTTCCCTTTATGGCCGCTTTTGGGCAATTATTCGAGTTCATTCAGCCGCAATCGTGTATGCCGAACAGTGCAAGGGTCGAGCGATATTTTATAGGAAAATCTTGTTTTATTTTTATTAGCTCGTGATTGCTCCAGGCCATTCGCCATTTTATATGATGAGCCATTATTTATTGAAGTTTGTCTCCTGATAGGTTAGCTGGGAGCTACATGTAGTTAAACATCGGTAAAAATTTAGTTTTAGGAAAATTTACCTTTATGATCACTTCTTTTCTATACGACACAAATTTATTATTACTTAAAAGGAAGAATATGCCATGTGCTTGATATAAGAGGAAATAGATATATCTTCTATCAAATTCAGTAATGGAAATATAGTTTTTTGGACAATAATTTAAGAAAATTACGATTAAAATGTTAGAAATCTAGTTTTAAGCCGATAATAAATAGATTTATTTTTTTTTAAAGATTTATTAAAATATCTATAATGATTACCAACATATTTTTTAATTAGTGTGCGTTTTGAACATGTTTTCGTTCCTTAGTTCCTTTCACATTTTCACGTTCAATATATTGCCGTAGACTTGATTTAAGAAAAATCTTATTTCATTTTGATAAGCTGCACCCTAACCACTATTGTCTTACTTATAAATAGTATTTAACTAGTTTTGTTTAACATATATTTGAAATGATTGAATTACTTGTAATCGGATTTTTTGATTATTATTTTGAATTATAATTTTCATGGTCAGATAATACTGATTATTTGAAACGTTGGATTATCGATTATTTTTAATTCAAATTATCGCTAATTATAACATCTCTACCTAACTGAGTGAACCTACTTTCTTAAGATATTATGCAAATTTACCTATTTGGATAGGTGAACACAGTTTCGATTTCTATTTTAAAACCTAATAGAAATGTAAATCAATTTGAAAACAACTAGTGTTACCAAATGGAATTCTCCCTTTTAAAACGAATTGTAAGTTGAATTCCCTGCAAAATATATGCAGAAATTCTGCTTTTACCGTTCCCAGCTCTTGCGGTAGAATGATAACAGAGTATACTATGCATAGGATGGAAGGTAAATTAAAATATTTAAATTATCCCAGACCTAAAGTAACAGTATAGCAGGAAAAAACAATATTTTTTCCAGTAAGGTAAAATCACCAAATGCTGTACTCTATTTTAGTTTTTGGCCATATTAATCGGCTTGGATTTCTACGGTAAGACAGGCACAAAAGTCATCATTATTTATCTTTTTACTGAAAATATGTATTAAATTTAACAGTTTTATAACTCAGTCTTCACCAGCCTGGATTATATGTATATTTTCTATTGCCTAGAGTAATTAGCTATTGGTTTCTAAAAAACGCAATACGCCACAACGTTTTTGTTATTTTTATAAATTTAAACCCCAGAATGTGACATTCAGAAAATTCATGCATTTTACACCAATTTTTGTGGGTCGACATTTTTTTCACGTCAGATGGCGTTAAATAATTAAAACCACCTTCGAAAACACGTACATGTGCGGAATTTCAAACACATTTGAACACACACACGCGGATTGCTGGTTTTAAAATAAATACGTATATTTTCGTCCGCTGTTTGCGTTTCATAGTTGAAAGTGTTTTGTTTAACTCTTTTTTACACTGAAATAATCCCGAAAATAGATGGTTTCTATCGCAAAATGAAGTTTTTTAATTGTAGTGGGCAGAATCGTATTATTCGATAATTTTTTTAAAGGAAATGAACTAGCTTTACAAAACAAAAAACACCAAAAAGTACCCATGAAATAATATTTTTACGTATTTAACTGTGGTCAATGATAAACTTAATTTTATTTGAAGTTAGGTAACTTGTACACCGAAGTTCTGAACTTAAAAGTCGGCGCCGTATAATAGGAATTCTTAATGATAAATTCAATAATAAATTATTGTTAATAAAGAGTAATATTTTTAGTTATTTATTACTGAGCCTAATTGCGTTCGACTTTTAGTAATATATACACAATAGTTTTGAACTTTAAAGTACGCGCAACTTCTTATTAATTGTTTATGGTTTATCATTACGGATCTTTATACTGTGAAATTGCGCCGACTTCAAAGTTCAGAACTTCGGTGTACAAGTTACCTAACTTTAAACAAAATTAATGTGAAATAGTGGTAGAAGAAACGGTCCTCAACTCAATATTAATGTAAGTAATAGAATCTGCTGCGGAGGTTGTCTTTCAAGAGTAATTACATATATGTGTCCATTATTTTAGATCAAGCTTGTATTCATTTTGTACTTTTACAATTTCTTGTTAAATAAATAAATTTAGTTTGTCTTTAACTTGCGTTGACCTTTAATTTAGTTAAAATCATGTTACGTCTACGCCCCTAGCCGCGCTGTTAAAACCAAGGGCGTGACAATATGTTAAGAAACTTTTATGGCTCCAATTAGATAATATGCACCTTAACATGTTCTTTCAACAAGATGACATCACGTGTTACAGGGCGCGGCGACGGAAACTTTAAATTTGTTGCGGGTACGTTCTCCTGGCCGCATCATTTCTTGAAATGGTGATATTCAGTGGCCTGCAGCTATCAGGAAAGATACCCTTGTCATAAGAGTTCTGGAAAAGACGAGTTAAGATGGGTGCAAGTTCTGGAGCGCATTTTCTCAAAATTGCTGGTTTGCCATCCAGACCGAAGGACTGTTTAGTACCAAGGGATGAAAGAATTTTTTGAATTGTTTGACCCGAAGTATTACGTCGGGCATTTTGTGGGGTACATACGTAGCGGTTGGAAGAGCGAAATTGGCGGGAGAGATTATGGTGGAATTGACAGCGAATTCTTTGGCAAATAGTTCAGCTTTCCCTTTAGAGGTGGAGATAATTTAGTTGTCAGAGGTCAAGGGAGAAAAAGTGCGTCTACAGAAGTCTTGACTAATGTTTTTGGCAGGTGACCAGCAAGATTTGCTGCCGTTGGGACAGGATAGCACTTTATCATTTATGCGGTTGATAAAAGAATTTTTGAACTCTAAGATAGTTTGGTTGTATTGATTTCTTGCCTCGGTGAAAATTTGAAGATTTTCGGGTGTAGGATTTTGAAAATACCTTTTGTAAGCTTGAACTTTTTTGAGCCAGGCCATCACAGACCTTGGGGAATCATGGCTTTTGATAGTGGAACTTAGGTTTCTTGCGGGTATGATAGGGAATGAAACTTTGAATACCTGCTTGAATGCTATCTGTGATGTGAGAGCAAATTTGGGAGGGATCGGGATTGGAAAAACAGACAGGGTTTCAAGGGAAAGCAGAGAAGAAGTTTCGAAGACCATCCCAGTAGACAGAATTATAGCGCCAGATCGTGCGTTCTGGCATGATTTCAACGAACTCGGGATGTATGGGACGAGACGGTAATGAGATCATGAGCTGAACGATCAGGGGGAGCGCAAATAAACAAGCATATTATTTGTTTAAAATTATTGGTTTTATTCAAAAAGTAATTCCCAAAGTACCTATTGCTAACTATATTTTTAGAAACAACAATGAGCTAAATAAGCTAATTCATTATTTAATAAAATAATAGTCGACCACGTCCAACTAAGATAATAAACCCAACAAACCAGTCATGAAACGTAAATTAATGATGTTCTATGTCCGGACCAATTATCCATTCATTCAATTCTTGTTCTGGCAGGGGCCGACCTCGCCAGGGGTCAAACGTCCTTTATCGAAGGACCTAGTTTTGCATCCAATGAGTTAACATAATGGTCGTTAGTTTCGTGTAAGTTTACTTTACTTTTAAATAAGAATTATATACGAACCAATTTTTTTAAGAAAAATTTTTTGGTTAATATTATGACATCTCAAATTGCTGGGCAACTTAAAGCTTCATGACTTTTATTTATCTTTCGTTAATAATAGTATATTATATATGAAGGGACTAAAGTGGGTATTTTAATCCTGCAGCAATTACACGAGGGATTAAAATATCCTTTAGTCCCGTGGTATATTTTTTGCACTCCAAAAATTATAGGACAAAAAATTAAGAAATATTTTTTAGTATTATTTTTAAAATCATTTTCCACAGCAATAAGACACATGCATACCTGTAATAATCGTTTATTATAAAATCATAATGTTTTTTTGTACTATGTAAACTAAGATTTAAGTTTAAGACTATCAAACGACTTTTGAGTTTTCACCCGAAAGTTGGAAACTATGAGCGATTTTTTCCTTAATTTAATGGAAAGATGCTGCAGAGGCTACGTCTAGATTACTGCCGCCCAAATCAAGAAAAATATATATGAAAAACAATACGGATATTTTGCAACCTGGTGCAATTGCAACAAAATAATTGAATGTACAGAAAACGTACTTTTACCAATTTTCTTCAAAACCGAGGACACTGCGAAGCTCGACCTTATGGTCCCAGTATTCAATGGTCCAAGCGATGTTTCAGGTTGAAAACAATATAGACATTGGTAAATTCCATTCCAAACTAATATCATTTTTAAAAAGAAAATGCGATTGGTACAAACCTAAGAAATCTAAAATTTTGACTTCAGAGCAAGTGGATTAATTCCTAGAAGCACCAGATAAGCAATTTTTAATGACAAAGGTAAAAATTTACTGTCTTAAGTATACTAAAGGTGTTTTTGGCCCCAAATACTATTGCTAATTTTAGGTGGGTCTTATCTTGGGTGTAGCAGAAGCTTGAAGGGAAAATAAACTACTTCAGCCATTGGTCAATGATGATACAGATTTAGGTTCGTCGCTGTTAGTCAACGTAAGAAGAAATACAAAAACAGGGTTGATGGGACCTTCATTGTTAAAAATTACGAAAATAGCCCGACAAATTTCGTTGAACTATGTACCTCCGATCCTTCAAATCCCGTGTCAATAGACTACATTTCCCTTCTCTTCAGACGCCCACGGTGCGTTAGTAGTTATGCTTGAAATCTACGTGGGATGTCTTAGATAAAATAAAATAATCATAATCACCAATAATTATCCGTTATACCTAGGCAATGAATATAGCTATAGGTACCACCTTCTTTGTCCTAGATAATTTTTTACGTTTTAAATAGTTTTATTATAATTAATGTTGTGTTTATAACGTTGCTTTTTGGTATTTTTTTGCTACTACAGGGATTACAAATATCTTTTGACGGGATTTCAAGTATTTTAATCCCTCGGGGATTAAATGTGACACTTTAGTCCCAAAAATAGGGACTAAAATAGCCTTGTTTAGCTACGGCGTGCAAAAAACAATTGTTACACTTATTCACAGTTTCCAGGGTTGCCCTTTTTACTGTTTAGCAGTATAGTGGGATCGACAAGCGGTTTGCGTGAAAAATTAATTTTGGAAATTACATTTGTTTTGAATATAGTTGTTTTGAATATCCCTGTTTTCAAAAAGTCATCTTTTGAAATAACATTTTTTCGAAAAGGCATCTTTCGGAAAATTGAACTTTAAACTCTAAAGTTCAAATTAAGTAAAAAATGTAAGATTTAGTACAGGTTTAAATTAAGATCTTGTATTTGATTAGTTAAATTTTGACAGGTGTTTACCCTGTCATTGTTAATGAGTGGTCATTAAAAACTCATGAGTATTTCTAATATTTCAACGAGTTGCTTGGATTCCAAATGATTTTCATTTTCGAATATATTCCGTTTTAAAATCGCGTATTTGTTAATAAACTGACACAAAACATCCCATAATTTGTATTTGTAGGACTCCCACGTTTTACACAATATGTGTAATGCGATATGGGTGCAACAATAAAGTTTGCGAAGTTCTATTTGGCCAAGCTTCAATATACTGGATTTTCTGTGTACAAACAGCTCTATGTGTAGGCGATAGCACTGTTAAATTTATACCGTAGTTTACCAACAAAATAAAATTTGAGAGTGTAATTTCGTGTTAAATAGAAGTTATTTGTAAAGCGAGACTGGTAAAATAATTAAAGGCCTAGCCTTTCGGAAATAGGATTCTGTTCGCAGTGATTATTCGAATAGTGGCGCATTACGTAATCTAACGCCCAATTAGAAATTGAAATTATTTTTAGCAATATATTTTTTAATTATCTGTTTAAACAGTTATAGTACGAGAACGAATTAGAAATGTAGTTTGGTATAAGTGAGTCTTTCTCTTAAACGAAATATACACCAGTTTTATTTAAGACACATTTTTTAATTATGTGATATTATTGCATCTCCATTTGCAAGGCAACTGTTTATGACAATAATTATTTCCCTTTCGTTGGGCACCAATTTCACGAGGGATTAAAATATTTTTTATTTCCGTGGTATATATATATATATATATATATATATATATATATATATATATATATATATATATATATATATATATATATATATATATATATATATATATATATGTCGTGGTTAATCTGGGAATTCATCCGTTCGTTTGATGTGTTTCTAGTTGAAACTTGCAGACGTTTCGCCAAAATCTCATTTGGCATCTTCTGTGCTTACTCGCTGGTCGTAGAAAAATAAAAAAGTTTACTTTCTACGACCAGCGAGTAAGCACAGAAGATGCCAAATGAGATTTTGGCGAAACGTCTGCAAGTTTCAACTAGAAACAAATCAAACGAACGGATGAATTCCCGGATTAACCACGACACATATTTCTCCATCCGTGAAACCCTACGTACTTCCATATATATATATATATATATATATATATATATATATATATATATATATATATATATATATATATATATATATATATATATATATATATAATAAATGTAAATGCGAAGATTTACTTCTTCGCTAGTGCAGCGAATATATATATATATATATATATATATATATATATATATATATATATATATATATATATATATATATATATATATACATATATATGTTAAGGTTGGTTTGTTTTTCTTGGACTTTTCTAATGTATTTTATTTTTTTTATATTTATTCTTGGGTTCTATTAGTCCAGGATAAAATTAAAAATTGGTTGGTTTTTACATACTTTTTATTTGTTGTCAATTTAACGTTTCGGTCATTTTTTTCCTTTCGACCTTCTTCAGAAATATTTATTTAGTACTCAAAGAGATAACTCATGTCAATAAAATAATTTTTTCCTTTTTCGTTCCTTTCTAACCTTATTTGTCATTACATAAATATAACAGGCGAAATACATGAAAAAATAGACATACATTGATTTTCTCTCAAGGTATATCTATTTGTATGTATGTATTTCTCGTGTTATATATATGTAATGACAAATAAGTTTAGAAAGGAATGAAAAAGGAAAAATTATTTTATTGACATGAGCTATCTCTTGTAGCACTAAATATTTCTGGAGAAGGTTGAAAGGAAAAAAAGACCGAAACGTTATATTGACAACAAATAAAAAGTATGTAAAAAATAATACATAAGTTTTAACTTTATCCAGGACTAATAAAACCCAAGAATAAATATAAAAAAATAAAATATATATTTATTTTTTATATTATATATATATATATATATATATATATATATATATATATATATATATATATATATATATATATATATATATATATATATATGTTTCACTATATAACTATGGGAATACCCCAGTGGTTAAAGGAGGAAGCAATAAAAGATGTTGGGTGCTTCTAAAGTATTGCAATTTATTCCACGTTCAAGCTTTCGTCTATGATTATAGACTTCATCAGGACTACAAAACAACAAGAGAAAATTCTTTTACAAGTCTTTCTAATGGCTACAGTCAGTAACACCTACCAGAATACAGCATTAAATCTCCTTCAGTTGGTTATTTAAATAGGTGTATGGAAACATAACCTCATACTTGCACATATTAAAAATTTTTTTAATATAAACCCGAACAATGGCTATGAAAAACGTAAACTTATTAGAAGTCCATGTATTAAAACGGTGCAACCCATGGATGAATTAGAAAGGATTCGGTGTTCCGTATACTGTGAGCGTATCGAACGGGAAGCCTGTTTATTTGTTGTTTGTTATGAAAACATTTACCCTAGAGGTCTAGTTTACGAACTTTAAGGAAATACGTAATTGAATCAAGAGTGGTAGTAGAAAGAGATAAAATTGGAGTGTTGGAGCTCAGAAGTGCTGGTTGCATAGGAAATACGTCTGAACTCTCGGTTACACGTACGTCTTTGTCTAATGAACTAGACAAGAAAAAGTGCGACTTATAGATTCATAAATGACTCGGAGCGACTTTAAATAAACCTTTAGAAATAATATAACCTATAAATAATAAAGCCTCTTTAACTTAAATTTATTATTACTTAGTAGAAAAATAAAATATTTTAGGCCTTTTCTTACTTTAAGTAAATCTTGTGATGCTTCTAACGTATTTTTTGTACAAAAATACAAGGTAAAATAAGATGTGACCAATGTTTACAAATTGTGTTTACACTGTCGCTTAGAATGGTTTGGTTTAGCTTCAAAGAATGTTAAATCATCCCGTGTCCATTCTTAATAAATCCATGGTTTAACCGCTAATCGCGACACATCGCTGTAGTTACAGTTCCAGCGCCTATGGTCCAGCACTCTGATTTACGAATCCTAGTTATTAATAAAAAGCTTTACATCAAAAAAATCTGCAGAAAAACAAAAATTATTGAAATTATCACGAACATACCTGACTTTATCTTACTGCATTTGGTAAGAACTTAAGACTTATTTGATTTCTGGGAAAATAAATTTCATTCTATTATATACTAGTAGACCATCGACCCAATCTCGAGCTATCTAAAACCTAAATCAATGTCTAGGATTTTGCTGCATCGCTTAAATTTATAACAACATTAAATCAGTATCTTTACCTGCGCTCTTCTTGTATAGGAATACATAACTCACAGCATTATACTGCTAATGCCCTCGCTGCTCAGGCCCTATTTGTCATGAGCTAATGCTTAGATGGCTAAATTTTATCGCTTTTGCAACTTCACTAAATATTTTTATAGCCAAAAATGATTTATTCGTATCTTGTTTTCGCAACACTTCTAAATCCGTACAAAAAATCTGCAAAAGCTTTTGCGGCAACTTCTTTTGCAAAATTTATTCAACTTGTAGATTAGTTAAAATGTAATTTAATATTTTACTGACCAAGCCTAGGCTAAATTACCAAAAATTTTTGAAAATTGTTTTTTAGATTTTTGTTAGTGTTATTAGTGAGAGAAATTTAAAGCAAAGAATAGCCCTTATTTTCTAAAATATTTGAAGTGTTTTTTAGAATTAAAGAATAAAGTGACAAGAAATTTGCAAACTTTGGAAATAATAATAATAATAAAGATGTTTATTTATGCCAATAAAAACAATTTAAAATATAAAATTAATAAAAGTAAAAAAGAAAACCAAAATATGACAGTAGTATACTAGTTGGCATAAATAGGTAGCATTTTGATTTATAAGAAATCATTCTTCCAATCCTACCCATACTAAAATCATTTTTATATTATTTTTAAAAGTTATATAGCTTAAGCCCCTTAGACTAGAAGGAATATTATTAAAAATTACAGAAGAAGTATTTTTAAACGAAGACTTATATTTTTCAGTATGATGTTTAGGTATTTCTATTGCGATTTCTATGCGTGATTTCTAGTATTAACATTATGAATATTATTCCTGAATTCAATTTTTTCAAATAAATATCTAGTTTTCTGAGTTAAAATTATTTTATATATAAAACAGGATAAGTGGATTTCGCGTCTTTTTTCTAATTTAATTATATTATGTTTGTTAAAGGTAGGTGATACGTGATCATATTTTTTTAGTCCTATTGAAAAACGAACACAGTTATTTTGAAGAATTTGTAATTTCTGTTTATCTTCGTTACTGATATTTTTGTGATAAATTATATCACAATAATCTAATCCACTTACAATAATTGAATCAACCAGCCTAAGTTTAGTATCGGTATTTAAGTAGTCCTTAAATTTAAATAAAATTCTTAGTTTGTAGTATGCTTTTTTAATTATATTTTTTATATGTTCATTAAAATTTAGATACTGATCAAAAATTACTCCAAGATTTTTACCATATTCGATTGAAGTTATCTTAAAATTATTGTTAATAACAATTTTGAAATCAGAATTATTTTTTATTTTAGTAGTATTTTTGAAGGGAATATTATGCTTTAAATTTGTTGTACTAAAAATAGTACAAATTACACAGTGCGCTAAGAGTATAGGCCAAGGGGACAAAACTAATAACTGTTCTCATTCAGTAATGTGACCTATTTTATACAAAAACATATGCAGTGAAGTGCATAATACCCTATCTTTTTGTGAAGTTTTGAATTTCAACTAACACCACCCTATGCATTTAACTTCCTATAAACTGAAATTTCCCATACCTTACATATGGAAACTCTAACTAGAGCGCTCGAGCTTTTCGAATGGAAACTTTGCAAACTTTGTTGTAGTATCCATCTGGTTTCGTGTGAATTGCACACGTGAAATAAATACAAAGTACCTAAAATGATTAATTTAAGAAAGTTGTCCTGCTAAAATCATTTACGTAGGTGTTGGTTGGAATATCCCTTACATAAAAACAGCTAACAGGCTATGTTTAGTTTATAATTAGGAATGAATAACCGTGTAGGCGAAATAGGGTATTTGCATGAAATTTAAATATTTATAATTCTGTTATCATTGAGAGTAAACGGAGTCTAATGTCTATGGGAAAAATTGAACCTGAGTAAGACATATTTAAGAAAAAAAATTGTTAAATTTTGTAAACTTCACAAACGATTTTAACTGGTATACGTCACTAAGCAGTAAAATTTTGCCAAATTTATGGGCAGGAAACACTATAACCTATTCCAGATTCGTTTTATTTCAGTTTTAGTATTTCTATATATCGTGATGGACGGTCACTCATCTAACATCCATTCTATCAATCCTAGCGTAGCCCAAGTATCAGTCGGGGTAAACCCTATTTCTTCTTCACACTAATGACCTGCTCTCTGCAACTATCAATCCCCTCCACAGTTATAGCCCGAGATTCACTGAACTCTGTTAGTAACGGTATATGCACAAAGCTGAAAATTTGTATATTGACGATTTTAGTGCAACCATAAGTAGAAGTCATGACCTGGCAAGCCTCCCCCGGTCACGTCATCGCGTCGTATTTTTGAAAAAATGTAAAAGAGTTAAGCTCAAGTTACAAGCTTCAAATTTTAGTATGTCTAAATCTAGACATAACAAAATACAAAAAAAAATTCTCAGGCGATTCTGAAGGTCGCACGCACCTGTCAGGTGATTCTAAATTGTGCTCTGTGCAGGGCATCAAATAAACATTGTCCTACAAGGTTCCAATTTTTACGTAAATATGTTCAAGGTCAGGCGATTCCGACGAGCGCAAGGGCCCGCCAAATGCAGAGAAAGATCAAACGGAAATGGCATAGCGAGAAGATTGAAGATGCTAGGTTGTAGGAAATATAATATAATTTAAAATTAAGTAAAAAAGTATTGTTTTATCATGAAAATAGTTATTTATGCAACAAGAGCATAAAGCGATACTTTATGCGCTGGAAAACTGGACATTTCGATTTTTGTCCCAAATGTTTCACGGTTTTTAATTTTTTGTGGGGGCAAAATGGTTCAAATTAAAATCCCATGTACGTCATCGGAGAGCCCATATTTTCTAATTTCTTCATTCAGGAAGGGAGCAATCGCCGATTAAATTTCAATTTTTTGACTTTTTTTGCACTCTAC
Source organism: Philopedon plagiatum (assembly GCA_963971165.1). Taxonomy (NCBI): domain Eukaryota; kingdom Metazoa; phylum Arthropoda; class Insecta; order Coleoptera; family Curculionidae; genus Philopedon; species Philopedon plagiatum. Next base: position 83,161,472 of record OZ020195.1, read on the forward strand.
ATCGCTATATTTGAATCACTTTGTGTTTTTTCCCATAAAATTTTTTCCCAATTTTTCAACAGTATCTTATAAAGGAATAATTACACTTGAAAATTAATACCGAGTAGGTCATCCAGGAGCATATTTAAGGTGAAAAATCCGAATTTTCTTGATTTTTTCCGACAAATCCTATTTTTAAACGACATTATTCCACACTATTTTCCTTATTTAGTGTTTCTTTTTTGGGTTTATTTTATCCGTTCATTATCTAAGAATAGCTCTCACTAATTTAAATCGCCTAGTTTTTCGTTAAAGTTATAAATGAATAGGTTCATTTGCACTGGGGACATGCAAAATTTTGAAATTTTTGAATTTTCGAATTTTTGAAGACTGCCATGAAAAAGAAAGAACTTCGAAATTCACGCGAAAATTTGCAGTAGATGTTCCTTTTTTTTTGTTAATAAAGACCAAAATAAATTGATAGCAGCAACTGCGGGTTGTGTGTATACTCCCTATTACAGTCAGCCTTCATTTGGTATAAGGCACTGACTATTTTTTATATAAGAGCATAGGTCATTTTTATAGTTACCCTCGTAGCTCCAAAACGGACTTTTTTTCTCAAAATTTAGTTGCTAGGATTTCGTATTATCCCCTAAATTTATACCAACATTCAATCTGTATCTAAACCTGCGCTCCTCTTGGGTTACTGCTAATGCCCTGGCGGTAACGGCCCTATTTGTTATGTGCTAATCCCTAAAACCGACAATTCTATTAGTTCTTTCAAGTTTCTGAGGATTATACTAATATAAGTAGAGAGAACGCTTTGGACAAACCACTTTTATTATTTCTTGAGGAGCAAGTATTTTCTGTTTTTTGAGATTTTAAACATCTTTGTAGTAAAAACAATAAGGTGTAAAATCTTTTTGCCCAGTTAAGTATTGTAATTTAAAAATAAACACGCTTCGTATCGCACATGTTAGCTTTAACACCATCAAAAATTGGCAATACTTAACTGACCAATCAGAAGATCTAAATTTATAATCCTATCTGCAGGTTTTATAAACAAATCTATCTGTCATTGAATTTCTGGTATGTTGTTATTAATAGCTTTAGTAAACATTACACATCATACACATTTATTACTGAAAGTTATAAAACATTTCTGAGGCAATTAAAACTTTGGAACAGTATTGCATTTATTTAGTTAAGCACCTCATCTGGCAATAAAGTTAATTAACACCAAAACAATTGTCTGAAACAACGTAAAAGCTTTATTATGTAGCAAGCTGTGAAATTTAGGTTAATTTTTATAAGAGGTTTTACATTTCGAATTAGTGAAGATAATAATAAGATAAGATATTTCAAAATTATCTTAAAAATAACTGGTGCGTGGTTTACCACCAATTAATAAGATTCTATCCACTAGAATATACTTTATCTCATCGAACTAACGTAACACTTCAAGAATCTTTTAGCCACTACCACTTAGTATCCTATTATTATTTCTATATCGGTTATTCAAAATTTTTTAAACTATGATTGTCAATTATTTGCTTGAGATTTCTCATCATAGTTTAATATATGATATGCAGGTCTTATTTAGACATTGCATGTTCAATTTAGAAAACATTTACATTTTCCGTATATTGCTATGATACTAAAACCGTATCATACTCTTTTATTATAAAAAGAAAAATAGAAATACTTGAACAAACATGACCAAACCTGCACAGATTCTCCTTTTTTGGGCCAGTGAAAAAACTCGTTTTAAATCTTTTTTAAACAAATTGGTTTTAGAAAAGATATATCACTTATCATAACAACAACTAGACACTAGAAACAATGTCTCAATCTGCAGACCGTGTTGGATGGAATGAATCTACGGTGTTAAGAAGTTGCAGGTCATGGTTTCGGGAAGGCAGAGTACATGGTCGTGCTCTGGAAGCCAGAGAATTAGGTACTAATGCACACCAATACCGCTTTGTAAGCTTTTAGGAACCGATTTAATAGTTCTCGTGCTGTAGCAAATGAATGGTTTAGAGCTGTTGGAAGACCTCTATCATTGCCATCGATCATTTGGACAGCATTTCTACCATTCTCACCTTGTACTGCCACTAACGGTGGTGCATCGACGCTAAAGGCTTGAATAGTCGCGAAAACGTCACAGAGACCAAGAATGAACTCCGTATTCTTCTCCGTTGAATCCCGGTTCTGTTTAGGGATTCATGATGGGTGTCAACGGGTTGGAAGGCTTCCAGAATAACGAAGAAATTGAGCGACATGTCGCTGGCACTGTAGGTGTTATGATATAGGGAACCATATCAAATAAATGCATGTTCTGTTAAACTGTGACTTTTTAATACCCATTTTAATTCATAAAACAGCAATATTAATAAATAAAATAGCATCTACCACAGACCGTAAATTATAATTATTTTTCCGTATAGACAGTAAGGGATAAATATCTATTATTATATTTGATTACACCGATAAAGCACAAAGATTTTGTTTGACTCATTTTTAATATTTCATAGTAACTCACCCATAAAACATTATTTATTAGCAATATCTTTCAGAAATTGCTACACTGGGACTTTAATAAATACACAAGTTTTCCGCTATATCAGGTAAAATTTACTCACTTAAAACCGTTCCCAGTGCTTTATTTTCATTACTTTTTCCCATAGGTTCCGAAAGAAGTGCTGTTCTACTATCTTTAGGTAACTTAACTTATACACTCTTAGGTAACTTAACTTATACACTCTCTATGTTTCCCAAATAAGGCCTAATCTAGCGTACTGCTCCCACATCTGGGGAGCGGCATCACCTTCGACACTTAAGATCATTGATTCTATCCAAAGGAGAGCCATTCGACTTATCAATGACCCAGCCCTCACGAGAAAACTACCTTCTCTCGCTCATCACCGCGCTGTAGGGGATTTATACCTTTTCTACCGCTACTTCCACGGATTTTGCTCTGAAGAACTAGCCGGTATTATTCCCCCCTTGAATGTCCCTAACAGAACAACAAGAGGCGCGTTACTTATGCATCCCTTTACTGTCCAGCTACAAAAGCCTAGAACAGACCACTTCTCTCGCTCGTTCATACCTAGGGTCTCCAGATTATGGAACAAACTGCCTGCAGATGTTTTCCCTTCCCGTCCCAACCTCCAATCCTTCAAATCCCGTGTCAATAGACTACATCTCCCTTCTCTTCAGACACCCGCGGTACGTTAGTACTTAGGCTTGAAGTCTACGTGGGATGTCTTAGATAAAAAAAAACTGTAAACTTTTAGAAAGTCGAAACTATATTTTGCTTACATCGTCAACAAACAAGTGGTACATATATCTTGGAACGACAACTTGGCATTTAAACAAATACGAACCTGTACTTTCATAGATAACAATTTGTCTTTACTAAAAGTTAGGTAACATAATTAAAAAACATGTTTTACTACATTGAAGGAAAGTGATTATTAAAAACAAATATTTGCCGTGTAATAAAATACAGATCTAATATTTATTTGATCTATACATACCCTTATGTGTACCCTTAGTACACGGCAAGTAAAGTTTTTCGGCCTGTCTTCAAGAATAGTTCTACAATATTTATTCGAGAATGCGTAGTGTTTGTTTTGTCTTCTCATATAACAGATTAATAAATCTGCACATTGGCGTACTTTCGATAGCTCAAAACCAATAATAAAACTTTTTCACTTAGATTATTCTTGACTTTATCCACCCATAATATTTCCTTTGATCTTTCCGTACCTCTCCGTCCAGATGCTTCCAGAGTCTTCTGCTGATATTATTCTATTTTCTCTCAGATTCCGGCCCCACTGTACTCTTCCCGCCTGTATCGTCTTATTTACATATTCCCACAATCCGTATTTTTTTATTTCTGACCTTGTCTATCATTGTTGCATCACACATCCTCATTTCCCTCACATCTATCTAGACGGTGTTATTTTTAGTATTTATATAGCCCGAAGAAATATATACATATTTTTATTTTAATAATTAAATCACACAAAAATAGACGCTACTGAACCTGTATCTTAAAATAGGACGTATAAATTCTGTTTTCTGATCTTATAACTTGTGCGTGTTTACTTGTCATGAAATTTGAGAGCAACTACGCATCTTTCCTTGTAAAACTTGTAACATAAAATAGATCCATCTTGGGTCCCAGCATAGACCTCGGAAAATTAACAAGGAAAAATGCTTTTAAGGAACTGGATTCCTTATTGCCACAAATTACTGTTCAAATAAAAGATATTGTTTATTGAAAAGTAAAATCCCTTGACATTTAGTCCGTAATAGATTTGTTATTGCTTTGATAGATACATTCATTTTAACTTATTTCTTCGATAAGAAGGAAAGAGGGAAAAGAATCACGTTTAAAAATAAGGATAACCTATATCAGTTCGTTTATTCTACCTGAGACCGCACACATAGAATTCAAGCCTAAATGCTAATTTAAAGGACTGGAGGTTGGAAGGGTAAGAGAAAACATCTGCATGCAATTTGTTCCATATTCTAGTGACCACCGGCTCGGTATGAATCAGCGATGAAAGTGGATGTTCTGGGCTTTTGTAGAGGGATGCATACATAACGCGCTTCTTGTTGTCCTTTTAGGAACACTCAATGGAGGAATTATAGCGGCTAGTTTTTTAGAGCAAAATCCGTAGAAGTATCGATAGAAAAGGGATAAATCCCAAGAGCGCGAAGATCAGCCAGAGAAGGGAGTTTTCTTGTGAGGACTGGGTTACTGATGAGTAGGATAGTTCTCTTTTGGATAGAAGTAGGTATACCGTTACCTTGGCCGACCCCACTCCTCTACCTCTGACGTCACAAGCTTACGCCCCTTACGTCATCTGCCATACGTCAGTTGTCATATGTCATCTGTCAAATATTAGCTGTCATACGTCATACGCCATGGCATTATCTACTTGGGTACTATTGACTATTTGTTCTTCTTCAGTAGCATATAAGTATAGTAAGAAGTTAAGTTTATATTAAGGATATACCTTTAACTTTGCAAATTACTTTTTCAGAGTTGGTGTTTGTAGCACGAATTTTGTAAGCCTCAATCAAGAATGTTAGGTGTCGAAGGCCCAGATGTGGGAACAGTATTATAGGTTGGGTCTTATTTGGAAAACAGAGAGAGTGTGAAAGCTGGAAGGGCAGAAGTATTTTCTGGCTCGAAAAGGAAAACCAAGCTTCTTAGCTGCTAGTGTGACTATTGAAGTAATGTGTTTCAGCACTGAGCTCATGTTCAAAAGGGATGTCAATAAGGTCACACGTTTCATTGTTCTGTAAGGCTTGGCTATTCATGTAGATGGGGTAAGTGCTATCGGATTTTTTGCGTGATAGGGAGCAAGACTGGGTTTTGGAGGCGTTGAACTTAACAAGGTTCTGGGCACCCCAGTGTAAGATTAATAACTGAAGATCTTGGCAAAGGGATAGGTGCATAGATCTGCGTCTATTATTTAGCTCTTGATCTAAATCTGAAAAAATGAATGCTGAAGTGAAGAGTACTGTCGGCAGCATAACTGCGGATGAGATTTTTGGTTGAAGAGAGAAGTTCATTAATGTGAAGAAGAAATAGGGTTGGTGCCAGGACTGAACTTTGGGGTGCTGTAGATTTTCAATAAAAAAAGTAAATTATACTGAAATACCGCAATTGTCGGCAATCTTCGGCCTGAACTTGATTTTTCTTATTGGAGCGGTTTTCCACTTCCACTACTTTTAAGTTCTGCCATTATGTGTCCAACAGTTTGATCGGATGAAGATATTTCAGGTTGCCTTTCATGGAAACTCTCAGCAGTTTCCTATAACTTTTGTAGTTATCACCAAATTAAAACAATTAAATTTTTTTCTCTGGTTAGTTTTTGGAGATATAATTAAGAAAAATGATAAATTAATAACTGAATTACCATTAATTCAGTTTAAATCTATATCTATACTGCAAAGAATATCAATGTCTATGCATATTTACCTGTGTGAAGGATAATCACTTTTTATTAACCTATACTAGCATTGATTTTGTAACGTAAAGTAAAAATGTTAAAAACATGTTTTTTCGTAGGTGACTGTGATCTCGCATTTATAGTACAAAAGAGATTCGAAACAATTCTCTAAAATAACTTTTCTTTGTATCTCGCTAAATAACGGTACTTTATTCTTGGGTATATTTTACGTTTTTGTCGCTACCCTGTATACTAAGGATCTTTTTAGATTTTTTCCATATGTCAAGAACTCCATGGGACACGCTGTATAGAACCTATATTATTATATTAATTAGGATTATTTTCATGGTTGCTTTTGTTAACCGTATTTAAAATAGTAAATTGCATTAAATGTAATTGCAACCAAACTTAATGGTGATCGGCATCTAAATTATTTTATTGCAGTTAAATGTGAGTTTTAATTTACGATTAACGTTAATTGCGACTAAATTTAATTGCAATTAAATCTTATCAACTACGTTTTTTATCAATTAATTATTTAAATAAAAATTTAATAGAATAATGCCCAACACTGTTTTAGGAAGCTTTTATGATCAAATCTTATTTTTTTAAAAGTGAAAAAAGCCGCATTCTTAGAATATATAGTAGTAGAACAAGTAGAACTTATAAAAGGATTTTATTGACGCTCCTGTTTTCAAACGAAATGTGTCACAAACTGCACACGGAAAATCTGATTTTCATTAAGGAACAAATTTAAGCGGAAAACTCAGGTAGGCGTGTATTTACGTTCACGTTCACTTACGGAGGACGTTGTGTTTGGTGGTTTGGATTAAAATAGCTTAACGAAAATTATATGTGCTTAACTAAACTAACAAAATTGTTTAATTTGTGATTTTGTGTAGGAAGAGTGTAAAGTATAGAATATATGTGGGCAGAAAACTTGGAAACCGTCAAAATGACTGATGATTATTAAATGAAGTAAATAAATTTACAACATTCTTAGTAGTAGGTACAGTCATTGACAACCCAAACCTTCAGATATGCATTACGTTTTAATTTATACCCGAAGGTTTGAATTATAAAGGATTGTAAATGTATGATAGACTAAAAGATAGCGCCGTTAATATCTACATAATTTTTTCTACATATTTGTTTCCATAATCTTAAATTTATAATAGAGCACTTCTTAATAGAAAAACAAATATGGACACAAGTAAAGGATGTCACAGTGAAAAGAGGACCGGAAATAGGAAGCCACCACTACCTACTGTTTATGACAATTAAAGCAGAAAAAACGAAAGAAGTGGAAGGAAAATAACCAAATACGAAATAAAATACCATAGACTTAGCGACACAGAAACAAAAAGAAGCATTTCAAAAAGTAATAGAGAAAAATCTTGAAGATATAATCCTAAAATCCAATATAGAGGTGCTATGGAAAACATTTAAGACTGCAGTCCTGTCAGCAACAGAGAAAAATTGTGGGATGACAAAAATAGTAAACAGGTCCAGTAAAAGAACTTAATAATGAACAGAAGATGTTAAGAATTTAGTCGGTGAAAAGAAATTGAAGATATATCTACGAACAAAGAACTAAATCAAATATGAGGATTACAAAAACACAAGGACAACCGTAAAGAAAATAATAAAAGAAGAAAAGAAGAAATCGTGGGATAAATTCGGGGAAAAATAACAACTAACTTTAAAGAAACCCAAAAAATATTCTATGGAACTTTAAGAAACATAAGGAAACCAAAACACAAAATATTAAAAACTGTAGAAGATAAAAAAGGACAAATTATAACAATCATAGAAAGATAAAAAGAATATTTTAAAGAACTACTAGAAGGAAGAGATATAACGGAATCAATGCACAACATAGATCAAGCGACTATAACTACAGAAGCAGTGTTGTTTTCAATGGTTTAGTTTTATAGAACACAATTTTTAGATGTAGTTTTAGAGTAGATACATACTGGAGAGCTCTTCCAACCGGTTACCTCATCCTTGCCAATGTAAAACTGCTCATCTTCTTCTTGTCTCTGCAATTCTTCTATATTTTCGCAGTGTTCATCACCAGATTGCTCTTATCCACTGTTGTACCTATTTTCGTCAATTATTTCATCTTCTCCATCACTATCATCGGTAAAATCGAAAAGGTCTTCTTCCAAATCTTTACCTTTTAATTCTACACAACTTTTCTTAGTAACGTTTTTCTATATTTTTAGAAAAAAGGGTACTTTACTCTTGACCGATTTTTATATTTTTTGGCCTGCCCTGTATGCTGTTTGACTTGAAGCCGTTCTAAGTGCACTTCAAATGGTTATCGCACGTGCACCAAGTTTTGGCGGTATTTATATTTCGGTTGTACAACTATTAAAAAAATTTCCCATTTGTTGTACACTTAATGGACCACACTGTATAGTCTAGTTGACAATTTGTTAACGCTTTACTTGAAAGCCTAGAATTCCATTAAATTAAAATAATTATAAAATGCAGCAGGAATATAGCGTTTTTTACTTATTTGCAATAAAAATAACCTAAGCCATATTTTCAATTTTCATCTAATAAAATTTCCCCAAGCTCATAATGCTAACCAGCCTCTGTCGTCTCGCTTCTACAACTTTTAATAAACACCTTTCATACTTGTTCTTCTTTTCGCTAAAACTTTCCGTATATCAAAAAAGTTATATGAACTCGGGCGACATTATTGCAGCAATTTACAATTATTAGAGCCGAGTTCGCCGTTCGCATGGGAAAAATGTAGTTTATTAATTTTTTTAATTATTTCACTCGGGGGCACTAAGGAGCGAAGAGAAAATATCACACTAGAGTGTTTATTTTGCAAGTTCTAGTGCATATTCATAAGCGTCGGCATCGCGAAGGTAATAATCGCAAGTAAACAAGAGGATTTTGTAGACACTTTCTTGGAAGAGCTATTTCACGCATTTTCAATTTTTTCTTCTTCTCAAATTCCATCCTTTTATAACTCTGTAAAACCTTTCTCCTTATAAATTATTTTTAACTTTATTCACCCATCTGTGATTTAGTCTCCCTCTACTTCTCCCTCTAAAGACCTCCAGGACCATTACTTTTCTACCGATATAATCATTATCTCTTCTCACTAGACGCCCACACCACTGGAGTTTTCTTCCCTATGTCTTTTTGGGTATTTCAAGAACCTTGTTTATTCTTTTATTTCTAGCAATATCTGTTCCTCATTTCATTTCTTCTTCCATGTACTTTCTTTGTCGGCCATACTCTTGCTTCCTCCCCTCTCTTTTTAGCGCCAATCCTACGATCACCCAGTATATCGGAGGCTTTCTTCCAATTCCTCCATCCCGTTCTGTGCGCTATTCACAAATTCAACGTACGACGTCCTGCGATGGTGGAAGTAAGATTTTTTAATTCTTTATTTTATCCAGCTGTATTCGTTTTGCATTCTTACTACTGCTCTTCTTTTTCTATTAAACCACATATTCAGTTTTTTTCTGCTGGTTTTTAAACCTTTGTTTTCTAAGATCTCCACTACATCTTCACATTTTTACGTCTTTCCGACTGATGTCGCACCAGAAAATTATAAGTAGTATACAAATCGTGTTGCTTGCAAAAATTCGTAAAGCTTTTCTTGGGATGTTTAAGAAATTCAAAGTAAATTGTAAAGATCATCTGAATATTTAAGGCTATACGTAATATTTCTCAAAGTAATATAAATACAATTATATTTCTTAGTGAAAACATTTCGGTAAAAACGTTCTCCATATGTGCCACATTCATTTTTTAGCTTAAACTGAATAATGACTTTTATAACCAAATTTGCGTTCAGCACGCCAATATTACAGAAAATTAGTTCATATAATTTAGGACAATAACTTCTTTTTACCAATACTCTGTGTGAAGAATTCGCCCTTTTTAGATATACGTTGTAAACATTAAAAAAGTGCTGAGATACTTTGTTAATTTAATAGAAGAATTATTTTTAAAGATCTTAAAAATTTTTAGAGGTACTTTCTTTCTCCACTAAAGCGCGTGTTCTAATAAAAACCTTCAGGTTTTATAGGCGTATCCTTAAACATAAAATGAAATATGCAAAACCTTTAAAAGGGTTAAGAAACATTGTAGCAGTGAATACAATTTTATTGGTCTATATCTGCTTAAGTAAAGGTCGCTTTTATTATCACATACTTCTGGTTACTGCAATAGAGTCCATATTTGATACTTACTGTTCAAAGAAAAGTTACTAACCGTTTTAAGAACGGTGCAGAAATTTTTATTATTCGCGCAACTGTTCCTTATTTACTTCTCAGACGCATTTCGTCTTACTGTCATCATTCAAACAATATATAGAGACTAGACAAAAAGCAGTCCTTTTGGAACCTCGCCTATGTAGGTAATAGTTTGTATCTAGTATGTTACAGTACGCATCAGTACTCTTGAAGAATCTCTAATAAGGCGAAAAATATGTAGTCATACTCTAATAAACCTGAAACATTAAAAAACAAAATTATTTTAATTACAAAACATTTTTATAATGTTGTAACAATATTTTAAGATACGATAGTCATGTATTTGATCTTTGATAATGTGCTCATAATATAGTAAAATATGATATACGGATATTATTTCAGAATTTAAGGTAAGACGGCCTCTGTCTTAAGCACAAAGTTCTTACAACATTGTCCATGTTTACTCAAGGAATACTGCCAATTCGGTCCTAAAATGCTCTAACGATTTAAGATGTTCGCTTTTATGTTTATTGTGCCCTCATAAATTTTAAGTCATAACAGTGATAGTTTTCATTAGCTAGAAAATTGCACTAGGACCTTTTAGGAAAAACTATTCCATTGTCTATATGCGGAAACTGCTTAAGTTTTCAGGTAAAAGAGCTTTAAAGAAGGGAACAAGATATTTTAAAATGAAAGCAAAAAGTTGTGTGCCATATCTGAACATAAAATGAAGTTTACTTATGCCTCAAATTAATAAATATAAAAACCACCACATATACAAAAAAGTTTTAGCCTCGCCTATATTTTTACTTCAGAGAGTAGAAAAAGATTCGTCATGTATTTGTGTAACAACAAATAGTTCCTCATACAACAACAAATCCTGAATATTCCGCTGAATACCTTCGTCCTCTCAGGTAAGAAAATATATCGTCCCTAATTCCTCAAAGGGCTTTTTTTTAAATGTTGTATGGATTCCAAGGCTACTGTTAGTATTTGTTTCACCAATGCATATCAAATCTGCATAGTGCTAAGACCGTTCATTAGAGGCTGAAATTTACAATTCCGAATAAAATATCATCTGAGTCTAGCGCATATTAATGCTGGACTTATCCTCCCTTTTGTTTAATATTCATTTAAATACGGCATTTGGAGCCTGAAAAGGGTCATAAGGAAAGCAAGCTACATTTTTCTTTTTAATGTCTTATTTAAGAAACGGATTAAAGCAGCTCTTTTTTCTGTTATATTTGTAAGCTAACAAAGTGAAGTTATGCAAATTACTGAATGCATTTTCTTTTCAGTAGCATATACGCGGCAAGCCAAGTTAAAACTTTTTGTAGTATTTTGGCAGGGGTCCATCTATATTCATCCACTCTCCATGAATCATTTTATCTTATTGGCATCGCTTTTGCAAATGGATCACATTTGACTTTTTTCAAAATATCTGCTGCAGAGAAATAAATGCCCTTATTACCTGCTTATTTTCTTTAAATTTTCCCTCTTATAGAAGTCGTTGTTATTAATACTCTGAATAAAATTTGTCGTTAGGTAAACACATCTAAACGATTATTTTAAGAAACTATCAACAATGTCCAATTAATGCAAAAATGATCTCTTTATCTGCATATTTTCTTTAAAAAATGGACTCAGCAATTGTATCTCTTAAAAAATTCATTGGTATTTGCACATGCGATTAAATTATTCGTTCCTAAAAAAAACACATCTAATATGGTTATTTTAAGAAACTGAAAATATAAGCAACGTCAATTCAAGAAAATCTCTGTCTGGATATTTGTTGTCTGTCAGTATTTGTATACTTAACAAAATTATTCGTTGTTAGGTAAACACATCTAACAATATTATTTTAAGAAATTATTAATATATGCGATGTCTAATTCGAGCAAAAATGATCACTTTATCTGTTTATTTTCTCAAAAAAATGTTTAGAGCAATTTTATCTCTTACAAAAGTCGTCAGTATTTGCACTCAATAAAATTACTCATTGTTAGGTGAACACATCTTACACGATTATTTTAAGAAACTATCAATGTCTACTCCTGCGTTATAACGTAATTCCACATTCCCCAGTTTATCGTCTAGAGGAAATAGTGATATAAATTTTCAATTATCCCGCTACATTGAGTATATTTCTGCAACAAATGGAGAAGAAGAGCATGGATATTTAAGCGGAACGTTAAACAAACTGACACCATTTTTATGCAACTTTATTAAACCGTCTTTAGGTTATGTACAAGCACGAGACCTTGAGCGTTCCGAAATATATTGCCATATTTTCCCATTTTTCGTATTTCCTTCAAATTCCCATACATTTTATTATATTATTTAGGTTATATTTCGGAAATCACTCTACGTGCATTGCATATCGTTGACCTCGCAATTTTATGAAGCCTGAGCACCTTATGCTGTTTGTATAAACTGTGCTTGAGATTTATATGTATTATATATAATAATATTATATATTATATATTATATATATATATATATATATATATATATATATATATATATATATATATATATATATATATATATATATATATATTATAATGCTGATGAAGCTCTGGATATTTACCGAACTATCCAACTGTGTTGGCAGAATGGCCTCCGAAGTTCCCTGACCTAACCCATTTAGATTTTTGTGTGGGAATATTTGAAATCTTAATTGTATTAAACCAAATACATTACAAGATTTTGGAATTATTTCTCACAAAATTAGAAACAAACATGCAAATAATTTTATTAGGTTCCAAATGACGCGATTGACTTACACAAAATGACCCAAATGAGCCTTCATTTCCTCAATACATTGTGAAGAATCTATATCTCTGCAATGCCTGTTAAGTCTTTCTAGTAAATATATGTATTTGGTACACCAACCATCTGACGAAGACACTGTGTTGTCGAAACAATTGTCATGTTTATAAATAAGAATTTAGTGAAGATTGAAACAATTTTGTTGTCATTTTTGCATATTTTAATAATGGATCTTCATCAAGTAACGGCTACATCAATTCAATATTTGGTTCTGTTAAGCATACTTTAGATTTCAAATATCTATAGGAACTAGATCTGGGGACCTGGGTGACCATACTTCGAAACCAGTGACCGGATAACCATACTAATTGTAGTACTCCACAAATGATCAAAAAGGCCTAAACACGGACTATTTTAATAGATATTATACCTTGGCAGGCAAATACGTTACCATGAGTTATCGTCCACCATATGCGTCAATTAGAAAGAAAGAAAGAAAGCTACCTATCAGACGAAAATCTACTTTGTCAATCAAAATCTCTTTAATAACCATTCTCAGCCTAACCCCGATAAAAATGTCAAAATAAAAAAGATTATTACCCCTTACACACGAGTAACCCTATTTGTTAACCCAACAAATTTCCATAAGCAACAAGCGGCAACACTAATTTTTCAGCTTAGGAGAAATCCGACAAATTATTTTTATTCGTAGGGGGACTAAAAGCTTACAAGCAAATAAAATATGTTATAGTCTTTTTTAAGACTTGTTATTTGAACCTTTAGACTAGTAATTTGATTGTTTTGTTTAATAGTAAACGAATTGTATTGATGCTTTGCATTTTGGAAATTAAATTTTTTATAGAAAATGCAAAAATATTTTAGAATTTTTAACTTTATTAACACGGGGATTTAGTAAACAGATTTAAGATTAGGTACTGGTCCAAATTAAGATCTACAGGGTAAGTTTTTTAAATTGTTACAAGGTGACCTCTCGAACACGGATTCAAATACTTTTGTGAAATTGTGGTCAGTTAATAGGGAAATTATTAAAAATCTCGAAAAAAAGCGTTTGAGGATCCATGTTTATATAAGCTTATTTTCATATTTTTAGATGTACATACAATCTGCCTTTATGCCCTTCATGTACGAAATACATTAGATAAATTTCTAATACTGATACTAGAAATCCTAAAATACACTGCTAAGAGCAAATATAACGATGTACTTAATTTTATCGAAGTACTTTATCGTTCACATTTCTCAGCCCCTTGCAATATTTCACCCTTCCTAATCCTTTCCTCCTAAAACGTATAATCTTTTTATCCCCTTTATAACACCTATTCGTGTCCAAATCCGCAGATACAACAAAATGAAAGCTTCATTGCAGAATCCAGATAGACGGCGACATAAAACCTTTAATTGATACTGGCAATATAAAAATAAGAGAAGTAAAGGAAAACGATAGAGGCGATACCCAGTAATTTGGTGGGGTTTCTCATTAATTTACCTTTAGAAGAAAGTTAATTTTACACAAATATTATGCATGTCATTTATGTTTTTTTAGAGAACTATAAAATATGATTGCATTTATCACCATAAGTGTTATTTTTAACTTCCAGATAATAAATGTATACTGTCATGTATACGCCTAAGACACGGCGCGGCGCCTCCAGCAAAATGTCCCGTATGGTGGTTGTTGGGGTAGGTAACTAATAGAAAGTCTTATCAAAACACTTATATTGAACATTAAGAACAACAAACCTAACATTAATATCACAACCAACCCTATTTCTTCTTCACATTCATAACCTGCTCTCTTCCACTACCAATCCCACCCACAGTTATGCTGGTACTCTTCACTTTAAGTTTAATTTTTTAAACAAGTCTCGAAACCAGAGCTTGATAATTGAGGCAGGTCTATAGACATATCCGTTTCCCAATATCTTCAATTATTAATCTTAGACTGGGGATCTAAGAACTTTGTTCAGTTCAACGCCTCCAAAACCCAGTCTTGCTCCCTGTCACACTAACCCCATTATTGGCATCGCTTTCGAAAATGATCTCAGCTGGTACAAACACATTACTTCAATAGCCATATCAGCATCTAAAAAGTCATAATGCTTCGGTTTGCATATGTACTAATGGTATTAATTTATTAATACACTCTTTTTTCTACACTAACGGGATTTTAAAAAATTCGAACAAACGAAGCTAAAAGCAGTTTTCTACCTTGCACAAATAAATTAATTCGCCAGTTCTAATCCTTTGATCTAAATACGTGTAATCATTTTATCCCCTTTGTAACACATAGCCGTGTCTAAATCCGTAATTACAACTAAACCAAAGCTTTATTTCAGGGATTTCAATAGGAAAGGAAGTCAACCCACAATATATTACCAAACATAAAGTTAAAAAAAGTTTTTAAAAAATATTCAGCAGACAAGGCGAAATAAGTGAATCGGAGTCGAGATTCTGTAACTGATTTAAGAATAAAGAAAATGCTTGAAAAGAAGAGAAAAGAAAATGATAATTATTCGTTGTTCGTTGTAAAGCTCGTTTTAAGCCCTTTCGTTTACCTCCTGCAATAAACTACTATCTGCATCAGCTCTAAGAAACTCGGTAAATTTGCAATAACTATAAACAGGGCCAATCCTAATACAATAATAGTTTTTTTAAAGATAATTTTAATTTAATCAGTAAAGGGTATGAGAAAATAATTTTTTTACCTGGTTTAATAATTTCGAAATATGCTAGTTTAGTTTCTATCCGTTTGGTAAACCGTGCAGATGTTATATGATTTCGATCGTAGTTTATGTTACTCCGAACGTGCTAAAAAATGTGGCGTCCTTGGAATGAGTTAGGATCAAAATTTTTTCTGAAAGCGTTAGAAAACCTACTATAAAATATTTCTAAAAATTTAATTTTACTGAAAGTACAATTTGACGCATTATACAAATTGATTGCGGATGCCAGACAGGTTGAAGCCATCGAAGCCAACTGATCCTTATTAGCTGAGGGTCGCAAAGAAAGTGGTATCGAGCTATTGTTTGCGCTGCTGGGAAACTCTGTACTTTTTGAAGACGTGGACGCTTCTAAACTACAGATCAAATTTGACGGACTATTGAGATTGAGAATTTTGTTAGACATGTATTTTTTGGGAGATGGGTTCCTCCAGGTAGCCTTCAGCAACAGACGTCGATTTCCATCCTCCTAAACGTTTAATGTGTACTATTTCTTTGCCAAAATTAGCCAGTAGAGTGGCTGCAGAACGTCTAAAACTGTGACATGTGTATAATTTTGGATTTTTGAGCCCTATATAGGCTGCAATGTTGGAGGGCATTTTTCCTATGGTATTAATACCAACACACTGGGTACTGCATTTTCCATGTTTGTGGTTCAAAAAGAATCGGCTGGGGGCGTAAGCTTGCATATTTCCTGTATAGTCTTAAAAACCCTCATTATTGACTTCTTTAGTTATTACAAAGGATCTAGCAGAATGGTTTTTGGAGTCCTTTATTGTGACAATTATAACGTCTCCTTTGTCGTCTATGTCGTCAATGGTAAGTTTAGTTAGCTCCTCACGGCGGCAGGCACCATCCAGCCCAAAAATGCTTACCACTTTAATTAGAAGGTAAATCTCCTCAGGTGCTTCTTTCATAAATTTCGCAATGTCTTCTTGTGTAAAAACTTTTCTTTTTGCTCGAAAACCTATATTTTGTCTCTTGATGTAGGTAGTAACTTTATAGTATTTACTGATATCTCGCCGTTTTTTAAAAAACTTAAACCCCCAGCAGGGTTTAAGTAAATACTTAAACCCTGCTCATTTAAATTAGTTGCAGCTATTTCAAGTAATTGTATCAAGCTTCGTTGGACAGAGCTCGGTGGTCATCATATTCAAATTGAATCATACGTGTTATTAGATTCGACTTTCATATATGCATGAGTAAGTTTAACAAGTGAATTTAATTTTGCTTAGTACTATTCCACAGGAATTCTGTATATTTTGCCGTTTAAATTAATACATGTTGAGAAACTTTATCAAATTACTTCCGTACATAAAACATCAGGTTTATTGCTATTCATATATTCTATCAGCTATCTAGTTCGAGGTTCGTTGTTAAGTAACTCTACAATGTTTATTCTAGCTATTGCCATTCTAGTCATATGCCATAATTTAATTTGCATTTAGATGTGTTTTTGCGGTTTTACCTGAAACCATGGCTTATTTTGTGGTCTTTGGAAATACCAGATTTGTATCTTAAACTCGGGCTAGTGTATATGTGATTTCCTTTAACGAGTAGAACTATTTTACTTTCAAACACAAGTAACGTATATTTCCTATTTTTGGATTATGGAAACCCATTAAAGAGAATCGTGGTCGAAAATGAACAAACCGATTAGAAAGGTATACAGTTACATACATACAGCTATACAGCTTTCTTTTTGCCGACGAATGCGAATCGAGAGAAAAGTAGATTGTCTACGATACCCTTAATAAACCATACCAATAGTAGATTTTCTTGGGTTTGTGGAAGTCCAATTGAATTGGTGTCGTTTAAGCTAAAGTTTAAACATAAATTTAAACTGAAAATTAGGCAGACTGTCACCTCCTCTTTATTACGTATTCTGCACCGAGGTTCATCTTAATACAGGCTCACTGTTCACAAACCTTAGTGCGTTCATGTTAAGTTCAATGCCTTATCTATAGTTAATGCCTTGTTCAAGGAATTCTGCATTGATTTGGTTTGTCTTTATCCAGGACTGCGGTTCCGGTAAGAGTGGTTTTGTAGTTAAATCCACCTAACACAAGCACCGCGAATAAGGGTTTTTGGTATTCCAGAAGTTCCTCGATCGATCTTTGATCGAACCTCGACGTTACAATGTTAAAAATTATATATGTACTTAAAAAAGCATTCATGGAAATTTTCCAATATTTTAAGTTTTTATCTGCTTATATCATTGATACTGAAAGAAATAGCCTTAAAAATTAAATTGCTTAAACTCGTAAAAAGCATTTCAATATAATAACAAATATCGTCTACGTCAACTGGCGCATTTTTAGAAAATTCGCTTAACTTCACAATATGTGCTCCAAGTTTTCATACAAGGCAAGTCTCAAAGGATTCCACTTTAATACTTGTATAACTGAAAACACCACGGGCAGGATTCGTGACTGTCAAGAGAAGCATTCTTTAAAGAAAATAACTGGTATTTTTGTAACATTTATCTAATCTTTTCTTGTTTAAACTGTTAGCATTTAAACTTATTAAAAAATAAACGTCACTGTATTAAAAGAAAGAAGATACAGAAAAAACAGCATTACTTTAAGCATAAAGAAATCATAACAATGACATTTACAACATTAATTCAGCATTATGTAGAGTCATTTAATTTGCTGAATCCTTGATACAACTAATGAAGAGTTTATGAGCATGATATCTATATTTTTTCTTTGGGAGTTAGTTTTAAATAATAATGTAGTTTCTTTTTACTACTTGGTCTTGGTCTGGCCTTCGTCGATCCGTTGTTAACTAATATTTTGCTCAGTTTTATCTAGTTTGCCACACCAGCAGCTACAAAGTTTGGTTTTCTCTTTCGAGACAAAAAATACTTCTCCCCTTCCAACCTATACACTCTCTATGTTTTCTAAATAAGACCTAACCTAGAGTACTGCTCCCACATCTGGGGAGCTGCATCATCTTCGATACTTAACATCCTGGATTCTATAAAAACAGACATTCGACTCGTCAATGACCCAGCCCTCGCACGAAAACTACCTTTTTCTACAACCGAGCGAAAAGTACAAATTTGCGCTTTCAAAAGAAAGCGCAAAGTTGGACATTTTCGAGGAACAAGCGTTTGTTTTACTTTGTCGCTCGCCGAGCGACAAAGTTACTTTGTCGCTCGCTTAGTTACCATGGACACCTTAATAATAATAAAGAAACGTCCAGCGTATCTGCGACTTTTGACACAAAATATAAACTGTCAAATTTGATATCAATAATTATTAATTACATTACAAAATATTTTTATAAAAATACCGGTTGTAGAAAAAATCATGTGTGTAATTCGAGCGCAAAGTGACATTGCCGCTCTCGCGAGATAGCCGCGCTCCCCTACGCGTCGCGCGTCTAACTTCTCGCTCAGAGCGGCCATATATCACTTTGCGCTCTTAATACACAAATAGCTATTTATCGCTCATTGTCGCACTGTTGTGGATTGATCCCTTTTCTACCAATACTTCCGCGGATTTTGCTCTGAAGAACTAAGGGCCAGTTGTATAGGTTTGGTTTAAACTGCAAGCTACAGTTAATCTGTAGTTTCGATTCAAATATCCTTTGTACAGCCAACTGTGATGACCACTTGGAGTTTAACTATCAACTGACGGACTGAGTACCAGTTAAACGCCAATCTTCGTTTAAACACATGCGCATACGTGAAAAAACTTGCTGATATTGCTTTACAAGACTTATCAGCACTTCTACTTCTTGGCTGAAGAAAGTAGTTGCCCTAGGAAATTTGGAAAACGTTTTCTCTCCAACGAAAAACGAATCTTTGAATTTCGAAGATAACCATAAACCAAACAACGAACATCTATAACAAGGGACTTCCTTTAAACTTACGTTTAAACTTTAGTTTTAACAAAACCTATACAACTGGCCCTAAGCGCGTTACATATGCATCCCATTACAGTCCCGTAATGATAGCCTAGAACACCCCACTTTTCTCGCTCATTCTCCAAATTATGGAACTAATTGCCTGCAGATGTTTTTTCTTCCTATACCAACCTCCAATCCTTTAAATCTAGTGTCAGTAGATTACATTTCCCTTCTCTTCAGATGCCCATGGTGCATTAGTAATTAGACCTCAAGTCTACGTGGACCGTAACAGATAAAAAAAAGAAAGAAAAATAATTTTATTAGCAAACGCCCACCTTCCGTTGACGCTAAAATAAGTCACGGTAAAATGTAATCAAATGACTAAATATTTCCGTTTAATTCTGCTTAAGTCCCTCATTGTCAATACTAGCGCCAAACTAAATAAATTAGTTTACCACCACGACAAGCGTTATATAAACCATTCAACCGGAGCTTACTTGTAACATCCATTTGTACAGCTTTGATAGTTAGGCTTTTAGCTCCAAGGCTTTGTCCTTTCCTAGGAACAATAAATGTCTCCTTTGATGCTCTTTTAACCAGTTATTTAGTTTGAGTGCTATATTAAAGTTTGCTTTTGGCCGCTAAGTTGATGTTCTGCCTGGAGCGACGCAAGAAATTTCTAAAGTATTAGAGCCGTTGGTTAAGTACAGGGAACTTTAATAAGAGTACGCAAAATCTTTCAAACTTTAATTATTTCATCAAGAGCTAATTATAATTACGAAGTTAACAGTATTTTTCGTGAATTGTGCATGCTAGAATGGAATGCTCTAAAAACCATCTCGCTCTCTATAAGCAGTATACAGGGAATTATGAAATTCAATCATACAGGGTGATCCTTAAGCATGTAAAAAAATCCAGGATCTGATTTATGAGCTTATTTTAAGACAAATGGTTCATATAGACGTATATTCCAAAGTGATTAGTTAATAAGATACAGGGTGTTAAAATTTTTTAAAAATATATTATTTTCATCAAAATTTCGGAAACCCTTGAAGATACGGTATTGAAATTTGGTGTGAATTAATTTTGCCATTAACGGCACTTTTTCATTAAAATAATTTTTTCCTACTTCTACCAGTAGCGTACGTGGAGATACCATCAATAAGATTTTTGTAAAAATAGTTGATACGCCACTGATCTTTTTAACTCTGATAATTTTTTGTACATTATTGAAACAAGCTGAACAAGAGTCGTCTCTACTATGTTTTTGAAAAAAAAACGGTCGTGTCTAAAGGAAAATTGTATGTGCTATTAAACAAATATATTTTCAAACTTCGGAAACGCTTGAAACAGGAAAATTCATGTGTCTGTGTGTGAAAATAATCCATTTTCTTGAAAGGAAATGACAACTTAATAGAAAAAAACTGGGTTAAGACATCACTGATTTGTTTTGTTTTTCAAAATAGGCTTATGCCGCAGATTTGGTAACCAATTGTGGAAATATCACAAATTAAATGATGAAGAAATCAGTTAAAGCTTTCGTGTGTCTTTCTTGGTTGAATCAAAAGTTTTTTAAAGTTATGACTGATTTACAAAACAGTGCTCATTTAGCAAATATGCATTTTGTTTATGACCTTGCTGGCAATGCATATGAAGCAAGATGCATTTGCCAGGAAAGATATCCGAATCGTGTAGCACCGTGTGTTCGGACCTTTCTAAGTCTCCATCGCCGTTTATCAGAAACAGGAAGTTGTGCGAGAGTTAGGCAGGCCAAGGACGGTAAGAACGTCACAATTAGAAGAAGCAGTATTAAATAGAATTGAGTACTATCCAGGAACCAGTACTCGAAAAATGGCGCATGAGGTACACACCAGTCAGCAAACAATTTTGAGGATTCTTCACGATCATCAAATGTATTCTCATCACATACAACTAGTTCAGGCCATTTTGGCACGTGATTTTCCTCAACGAGTTAATTTCTGTCAGTGGGTTTTGGAAAGTGTGGCCAGGAATCCCTAACTTTTAGATAATTTCTCTTTTACCGATGAAGCCAATTTTTCCTAAAATGCCATACAATTTTTTTTATAACAATCACCTTTGGAGTCTAGAAAACCCACACGCTCCTATACATTTATCTAGATCTTAATTAATATGACTGAGTTGGCGCTGATCTCCTGCGACTCTCATACTACTCCATACGAAAGGGAACGAAAGATAATGGAGTTAGTACGGTTATTTATTCTGTACAATTACTCTTTGAAGAATAAAGATCTAGGTGATTCTTGAAATTCTGCAGAAACTGCACGATGTCTAGCGAACATCGTTCATGGACCAACGCAGTTCAAACTTAAATTTACTATGTCTATCTTGCCATTAAATAAAACCCCTGACTTTTGCATAACAATAAGATATATTAACAAGTAAAAATAAAACATACTGTACAACCAAAAGTATAATAAATGACAAAACTAAAGATATAATAAAGAAAAATAAAGAATGTCAAAGAATGAACTGGACAATGATCTGGACATATATTAAGGAAACTCGAAACAAAAAGTTTATAAAAAGAAAATATCATTGCTTTATAATCTATAAATTCCCCAAGTACTTATAAAAATTACGTTAAAAATCTTACATTACATCTGTTAACCCCTTTAAGTTACATAAGCCCCTGACTACATATTAATTAAGTTCAAACGCGACGCGCGTCGTTGCGTCGGGACGAGACGGTACGATGCTCCTGTCCGTCAAAGCACTACTCTCGAAACGCGGTTCAGAACTAAATTTCATCCAACTTTTCAAACAACCCTTAGGTACCCATAAAATCTTCTTTGCTACTCTCCACCCATTTAGACCTAGCCTGTGCCACACTATCAAATTTTAAACAAATGAAATGAAACTAAATTGTTCTTTGTTGCTTTAAACACCGTACATGCATAATTGCAGAAAAAATTGAACGGATCTCCATTGCGCAAATACATTGGACCTTTCTGATTGTTATATATTTTATATATTTTTTATTCGTATTTCCTAGTTTTCCTAGATTCGATTAGTTAGCTTGCGGTATTGGTTAATATACAGGCTATATCTACTTGGACCCAAATCTTCCCCAGAATGGAATATATAAGCAGTGTGACATATGCTTGGGGTTTCTGTTAACCGTATACCAATAGTGTCCCATTTTATTACTTATACATTATACACGGAATATCATCTAGATGCATTTGCCGAAATCCTTCTTATCGAATTTTGCAATAACTGATCATTTCTGTGATAATTTTTTTACTAAGTCGATGCTAAGTACTGCTTCTAATGAATAACCCTCCATTATTTATATTGATTTTTGCCACATGATGCACAGTTTCGTGTAGTTGTCAGTGGAAGAGTAATTTTGTCTTCTTATCCGTATCATAAAATTGCACACATAGCAAATACTTCGTTGTTAACAAAAAAGTTCTGTCATGTAATAAAACCAAAAAGACATCGTTCGAGATGACGAAAAAATATAGGCAATAATATCTTTACCATCCCAGGCTTTAATGAAAATTTTAGAGGACAAGCTCTCATATTTCGTGTCTCGAATACAATGTTTAGAAACATTTTCTGCTTTCTAGTGCTTTTGCTACAAAAGGATGGTTCTCTTTTAGTTCTTTTTACAAAATTTGTGTACGCTAACGGACAGAAAAAATAAGTAATTCTTATTTCTTGTAAAAATTATCTGTGCAAAATATAAGATATATTTTGTGCCTTCGGTGGTTTCTGACATATTGGCTTTACTTTTAAAATTTGACACCCATATTTACCTATCTTAGGGCCTAAATTTTCAAAAACTTGTTTGCTTATTTCTCATACGGAGTGTCTATGCAGAATAGAACCTCCTCACCGTCAGCGGTTTGTGACATATTGGCTTTTCTTTTAAAATTTGACACCCAGGGGCTAAATTTTTAAAAACTTTTTACTTCGCATGGTTATTCAAAAACTTGATATCGGATAATACAGGGTGACTCAAAAAGCTGGCAGTCACAATTCAAATTTAAATTTTTTACCCACCCTGCATGCCCTAGATACAATTTTGAATAAAAATGCTCTTTTTCGCAGTGCAGAACTTTTTATAAATATATACTTTTTTTTGTGAATGCGATATTAAAAAATTTGGTTTATATTTGGGACCTCCTGTATGTCCCAACCATAATTTACTAACATCAGAAATGAACTCTAGTACATTTGCAGTGACAGTTTACCTTTAAATAACGATTTTATGTCTTTTTAGGTTCACGTGGATTAGAACTTTTACATTTTTAAGCCACCCTGTATGCACTAGATCAAATTTTTGAACGGCAATGCTATTTTCTCAGGATGAAGAACTTTCTATAAAACGAAACTTTTTTTCGTAAAATCAATCATAAACATTTTTCCAAGTGGTAAAAGTTTCGAGACACACCGTATATTTATTTTAATAAAATAGTATATTACATAACAAGTGTTGAAAGTAACATTTTTCGTCGCACGAGGCGATAGCCGAGTGCGATAATCCCACGAGTGTGCGAAAATCACTTTCACACGAGTAATGTACAATATTTTTCCTACGACCACAAAAATATTTACAAAAAAACCCCAATTCCTGCCTTTTTTATATCCCCACTTTTCAACACGTGTGCTGAAAAACTTTTCAACACCTGTGCTGAAAATAAAAAAATGAAATTGGCCCCATCTGTTCAAGTTAGCCGTGCTTTTTTTGTCACTTTCATAGGTGGTCGTAGGAAATAGCTATTTGTGTATTAAGAGCGCAAAGTGATATATTGCCGCTCTGAGCGAGAAGCTAGACGCGCGACGCGTAGCGGAGCGCGGCTATCTCGCGAGAGCGGCAATGTCACTTTGCGCTCGAATTACACACATGATTTTTTCTACAACCGGTATTTTTATAAAAATATTTTGTAATGTAATTAATAATTATTGATATCAAATTTGACAGTTTATATTTTGTGTCAAAAGTCGCAGATACGCTGGACGTTTCTTTATTATTATTAAGGTGCCCATGGTAACTAAGCGAGCGACAAAGTAACTTTGTCGCTCGGCGAGCGACAAAGTAAAACAAACGCTTGTTCCTCGAAAATATCCAACTTTGCGCTTTCTTTTGAAAGCGCAAATTTGTACTTTTCGCTCGGTTGTAGAAAAAGCATATTATTGTATTGTCACCGGAACTGCATAAGTGTGCAAAGTTTAAAATCGATTCGACAATTAGAAGTGGGTGAAAAGTGAGATGTAAAATTTGCTTACAATGTTAAGAAGTTACAGGTCCAGTTAATAAAAGCGTGTTAAATAGCTATTTGTGTATTAAGAGCGCAAAGTGATATATTGCCGCTCTGAGCGAGAAGATAGACGCGCGACGCGTAGCGGAGCGCGGCTATCTCGCGAGAGCGGCAATGTCACTTTGCGCTCGAATTACACACATGATTTTTTCTACAACCGGTATTTTTATAAAAATATTTTGTAATGTAATTAATAATTATTGATATCAAATTTGACAGTTTATATTTTGTGTCAAAAGTCGCAGATACGCTGGACGTTTCTTTATTATTATTAAGGTGTCCATGGTAACTAAGCGAGCGACAAAGTAACTTTGTCGCTCGGCGAGCGACAAAGTAAAACAAACGCTTGTTCCTCGAAAATGTCCAACTTTGCGCTTTCTTTTGAAAGCGCAAATTTGTACTTTTCGCTCGGTTGTAGAAAAAAATCCTTTTGTATCCCTTGCCCCCCTCATCAAAGAAGTAGGGTATTTAAATTTCACATTCTTAGATTCAGCGGTTTGAGTTGGGCGTTGATACGTGTCTATTTGACACTATGGATATATTTCCCAAGAATTTTCATGTTTTGCTTTATTAAACAAAATTGGCTACTACTGTTTTTAAATGTTATTAGAAATTTATCATATTTTTACGTGTTTTCATATTATCTTTCTTAACATCTTTGTCTATATTTTTTAATAGTTGTTGTACAGGCATACATAATATTGGCACAATTTTTGCCTTATAAATTCAAACTAGCACTCGAAAATAGTCTCCGCCGAGCTCACAGGACCCCTTAAGGGTTTTAGAGACTCTTGAAAGAAGTCCCCAGAGCATTTGTTTACCCGATACCTTGTTATGGTCCATTATCGTTACGGTAGTTTCAAACAAATTGCCACGGCATAAATGTATATTTTCATGGAAAATAGGAAAGATAGATAAGAGGGAACAAAAGGTTTTTATCAAATAATCCGGGAGAACTCTTTTGTATGAAAGTTTGTTACCTATCATAATTTTTTATTTAATGTGCTTTCTTCTTACTTATATGCTACTTATCATGAAAATTGCAACACCTAGAAATACGGTATCAATCTTGAATAAAACTGGTGTGTATTTGTTTTATATACAGTGTGTCTGCAGATAGGGTTTAGAAGAAGACAAATGGACCAAATTTTGCAAGATACGTCAAAATATTACTCCTAATAAAAGTTTTTGCTTGTTATGTAAATAAGATATACGTTATGAAAAATATAAACATACCTACACTGTTTATCATTTTCTACCAAAAGAACAAATATGAAATATGTTTTAAATTAAACCTTAAGCCGGAGTACAAGATTTCATTAAAAAATTGAAATATTAAAAGTAACGAGTTTTATCACAACTCTCTCACGCCTTTATTAACCAGAGTACTAGTATTTACATATTAAACAATAACGGTACCTTTGGACATATTTGTCAATGTCTTTATTAAATGACGCTCTTATTAATGTATTGTTTTTTATTGTTTGATTTATATGTTATTCATAGTTTAAATTTCCGCTGCTGCTAGGAGTAAATCACGTAGTTATTGATTCTTACAGCTTTTAGTTTCTACTTTTATTTCCTTAGGTCTATTGCTTTTTAATAAATATATTTTTCATGAAATTAAGCTAGGTTTCTAGTTTTTTACACAAATGTTGTTTTATTATAAGCTCAATTAATATGTTAAAAAATTATTTTCGACCAGCTCCAACAACCGGCAAACCATAACAGGATACATAAACAGGATTACTACTTAGTTCGCCCTCGAGATTATTGGTAATCATTATGTTAAATGTAGTTTTTACGGTTGTTCATTATTTAACAGGTTTAGGTACAGATGTGGCAATAAAAAAATTATATAAATTTATTATTAAAATCACAATTATTTTTAAAATAGTTTTTCGGGGATTCGGACAAAGTAGGGGGTGAAAAATAATTATTCTTGTATTATTAATCAAGTTCTGTGTCATAAAATAGTTTTATTATAGAAAATATTGCAAAAATAATTATTATTTACCACAAAATTGGACAAGTTCTGATGTGTTGCACGACTGTCTAGTTAAGGCTTTTACTACATAAATTTCTTGTGAAGCATAATTACAATCCAACATGTTCTTTACCTAAAATCTAACACCCTCATAAACCAATATCTTGTTAAATTTGGTAAGTACACCAAGGAAGCATACTGTCACCCTTGTTTTTGCAACAACCAAACTTTAGTAGTTTGTGAACTTTTTGCAGTCTCGCAATAATTTAATTTTGGTTGTACAGTGGACCACACAGTTGATTCATTGGAAGGGTGTTAATGCCATGGTCTTGTGGCAAGTAATAGGCTATTTTTATATATGAATAGTGTTTCAAATAATAGTATTATTGATATACATTTTTTTGAATTCTAAATATTAATATACAAAGAAAGCAATATAATCCCGAAAGATTTACTAATTGTTAGGATATTGTTAATACGTTGCCTTAATGTGAATATCAAATTATGGTCACTACATTTATGTCATATATTAGTATTACCTTGACAAAGCAAGTTTTCGGGTTTTTTGCACGGTGGGGATTTTATGTGAAGCTTTAGATATGAGAAAGCTATCGACGCGATTGATAACTTGATTGTTAACAGCACAGCCAAAGGTCATTCTCATGAGTTTCCGAGGTGTGTTTAACGTTTAGGCAAATTACCTTTTTATGCTGATATGTTACTGTCGATGAGACATGAATCCACCACTATACACCAGACACCAAACAACAGTTAAAACAATGGGCAATGGGGGATAAACCGACTCCGAAGAAGGCAAAGGCAATTCCATCTGCCGGAAAAGTTATGGAGAGGCCGGCCGCTTTTTCAGATGTCAAAAGTATTATTGTCATAGATTATCTTGAAAAGGGAAAAAATAAATTCAGAGTATTGTGCAAGCTTACTTGACCAGCTTGTGACAGTTCAATTCTGTCACAGTGTTTTGCTTTTTCTTAATGCTCCCATTTTCCTTAAACGCCATGCTTACTTTCTGGAGCCCTCTGTTTTGTTAACATTTCAGATCTTGAACATTTTGTCTGATTTTTATGGTTTTCAGTCTCACTGTATTTTGGATCCCGCCCTTGCTCTTTGCCGTTCTGTATTATGTGTCCCTGGGTGGGACTGCATTTTCATCTCGAGATTTTGCTCTAAAACTTTGACATCATCAACTAGAGGTTATGAGGTTAAAATTTGGTAGCACTGACGTCATTAGTTTTCTCTCATAGGTTTTCGACGATTTTAGCTTCACTCTTTTGGTATTTTAGGATACGTCCATTTTAGTGCGATGCACCCTGGCGGCGGATGGAGGAACCGCAGCTCATTTCTGGCTACGGAAGGATGGAACCACTGTACTTCGGGGTTCTCGATCAGTACAGGTGGGTTGTGCTGTTTGCGCAGTTTGATGAATTTGTTAGGTTCATGCTAGTCATATGATTTTAGTGTCTTTGTGTGATTTAGTGGCGACAGTTTGAGTTCGTGGTTCCGATGATTATTGCGTTTGTCTCCTGGTTAGGGGCCGATAACCTCCGAAGTGTTGGAATCTGGATCGTTTGTATGAGGGGATTGTAAGTAGGGCTGGAGGGATATGAGTTAATTACAGTCATAATCTTCCATGGAAGTTGGGGTTTTCTGTGGTTCATAAACTGCATAGCCGGTTGAGTTTGGGCCGTTACACGAGACCATGTGATCGTCTTGTGAGCAGGACAAAAAATCGATATTGGATTTTCTCGATGAAGCATGAAGGAGGCCGGCCATTTTGCTGTTAGCCGAGTCATTTTCGATTTGGCCGTCAATGAGGTCATCGGTCTAAGGACTGCCGTTTTAGGGCACATATGTATCAAGCTTGAGATCGAGGTATTAATTCCTGATGGAATTTACCTGGTTTGTGTAGGGATTTGCGGCCTTAAAGTCGATGCCAATCACCATCTATGTGGCACTGGACAGTCAGCGTGCTTAAGGCAGTCATTTTTTTTGTAACCAAGACGGAATGACCGAAACTACTACCTTGAGTTCATGCTCTCGCGAATCCACGCGATTCATTTGAACTAATTGAAAATATAACGGTAACGAACGTTATAATACATTATCCTGAAATGGGTTAGGTCAAAATGCCTCTAAGCCCGGGTTATTATGCGAAGAATAAAATGAGTTATATTTAAGACAACATTGTCTTAGCAGTTTTTAAAATTACGATAATTTAGCCAAGAATAACTTGTTTTGCCCTCCTAGCAGCGGGATTAAAATTTTATATTTAAAATATTCCAGAAGCTTGGCGCGGATGTAAACTTTTTGCTGGCTTATTTCATGATAAAATGCAAATGTTAATACGTTTAGTGCCACCTTTCCTTGCAAGAAACGCTCTTAAAACTTGGTTAAGAGCGCTACTTTACCAAGGAATACGGGATAAGATATTTTTGACGTTGGGTTTCTTTAGTTTTGATGGATGTGGCTTGAAATTTAGAAAATTTTAGCTGCTTTTATTATCGTCGTGGTAGTTTAAATTTTATCGTGGAGTTAATAGGTTAGTTTTTATGTATGTTCACTTGTAAAGTTTTAATTTTATGTTGCTTGTTTACGCTTATAATGTACAGGGGCATTGAAATAAAAGTGAACAGGCCTTATAACTATTTTATTTTTAAAGATGGCAAAAAATGTTAAATACGAAAGTTTTGGGGATTTTTATCTTCATATATCTTACCAGCAAAACAATTGTGCATCGAATAACAATACATAGAATAAAATATCGATTTTCTTGCTTATTTTAAGTTGGATGGTATGATTTTTATTATATTTTTGGATTCTAGGAGACCTTCCAGACATATTTTGTATAACATACCCCATGCGATTTTTCAATCGTTTTTAAAATATTTCAGAATAAAAATTATTTCGCATAAATATACTTTAAATGTAATTCGTAGGTAAGTCAAAGTTAATATCAAGGTTGGCAATAGTACTTTAGTTACTGTGAATTTATAATTTTATTGTTATACAAAATGAGTTATTCTATTAATGAGAGATACAAAATATTAAAATTATATTTAATAAATAACAATAATATTTTGTTCAAAGACAATATGAAGAAAGTAATGAAGAGGGACAAGAACTCATCATTAAACATCATAATAAAAACAATGGAAAACTTGAAGAAAGAGGAATTCTTGGCAATGGGAAAAGAAGAAGAGAGAGAAATGAAGAAAGAGGCCTAGCGCTTTTATCACATTGTTAAGAGAATCCAAAAAAATTAATTCCTGATTGTGTGCGGTATCTCAGATATGGAAGAAGAGATAAAATGTTAACTTATGGAACAGTTCCAAGAAAGTTAAAGTATTTTTAAGATAGACCATATAAAATTATGCCAGTTCAAAACCTTAGTGCCTATCAAAAAGAAAGGAGATATACTTTTGTCACAAATATTAACGAAAAAATGCGGCAAGATCTTAATTTATTTCATACTATCGTTTGGACAGACGACAGAACTTTTTCAACCGCGGGAATGTTTAATAGACGAAATGTTCATGTTCGGTCGGATGAAAATCCCTTTATAGATATAAAGATATTGTTTTTCAGGGGCGTAATTCAATCAACGTTTGGTGTGAAACACCGAAAATAACAAGAAAAATGACCAACCAGATGGCTAGGACATATAATTTTAATGCCAGAACAGAGATGTACAAAAAAGGTGGTAGTCGCAGCGGAAGGAGGTAAAAGAAAACGAGGCCGACCAAAGAAAAAATGACTGAAAAAGGTGCCGAATGATCTAGAAGAGATAAATGTGAAAGATTGGAGGAAACGTGCGCAAGATCGAAAGAAGTGGATACAGTAGTAGAGAAGATAGAAGCTAAGGGCCTACAAGGTCTGAAGCACTGCTTATACAATACAAAGCATTGAAACAAAATAAGCATACATTTTAACATACCCGTATGCTACCGGACTCTAGGCGATGCAAACATTTTTGAGTAACGTCAAAATAAGTCAGTCTAAATACGCCCACTAAAACGATTCAGTCAAAATAATCAGCACTTAACTCTAAATCTGTGATGGTTCGAAAGACATGGTATACTCGTTTAGATTTATCGTACTACATTTATTGCCAAACTTTGTTCGTTTAAAATCACTCTGGCAATATTGAAAAATTCCACAAACTTCATATTTTCCTACAGCCTAAATTTAAATCGACACATTACGATTGTCCCTAAAAAGGTGGTTGGACCTTTTAAGAATCCCAAAGTCTTTTAAAAGAGGTCTCCAGGGATATTTTCTTCGTGAGGCCCCATTGTGGTCCATTTTCACAGCGGTAGTTTTAAATAAATTGTCTCCGCAAAATCGAATTTTTCGTATAAAAAAGATGGGCTGGTAGAATTACTCTAAAGGGATTATTTTCTGTATATTTTATATTCAAGGTGCTTAATTCTCAATAGTACTCAAGAATTTTCCTAATTTTGTTTATAAATTGAAATTTGCTCATTGAATTAATGTTTTTAATTGCCCTTTAATACCAGACTTGGAATTTCTTATTCAGTCTGCTTAAAGGTGGATGGAAAAAAAGGATAATTTCATAATTTGGAAGCTTACAAGGTCGTTTTCATCCTCTAGGCTTTAATTTACCATAACAAGCTTTATTTTTACATTAATTATATATTGAGCAATGGGATTCTCTAAATTAAAAATATTGGAGAAGAAATTAAAATACTAAAACCCTAAAATATAGAATAATACAATAACATATAGGTACAGTACAGGTTATCTGTCAGGACATTACCTTTTATGCAGGGTGTCCGAAAAGTCGTATGGGCAAATATCTTTGCTATTAGTAAAGATAGACACTCAATTTTAGGCGTGTCTTATTGGTTAATAAATCTACTTTTTCATGTAATTGAACTTTTCAACCCCCTTGAGGCTGACGTTAGGGACTTGAGGTCAAAAATTGTAAATGCAACCCTATGCCGTGTGGTACCCCATTTTAAAGGTCTTCAAAAAAGAAACATTTTATCGCAAAACCCCAGGTCCGTATCTTAATTCGTTTTTAAATGGCAAGCCTATAAAAACTAAAAGTATAAAAAAAAATTGAAAATTGAAGTTCCTTTATTGTTCTTACGACTTTAAAAGTTGTTCAAACTGACCACAATAATCTTCTTGGCAGTAATACCGTCGATTTTGGGACTATGCCAAGAAGTAGCACCTGCCATCCTCGAAAATGCCAAGAAGTTCATGGTTGTCATTTTGAACAACTTTTAAAGAAATAAAATAAGAGAAATAAAGCTATTTTAGTGTTTAAGAACAGTTTTTCAAAACTGGTTTACAAACAATTGGCAACGTTGCCTTCTCTTGCATTCTTTGACTACTTTTGCCGGTTGCAGGTATCTTGGGCGGACTATATATGACCATTTCTTTATAAGTTACGATTTATTTTTTAACAAAAATATGTATAAAATTCCTCAGCATACTTGACTGCATGTCCGATGCACTCACATATTTCAAATTTTCGAATAGTAATAAATAACTCATATTTACAATCCATGTCTCTGCAGACGGATCTGCCAAGATTCTTCAGTTCTCAATATCTGAAATATTTCTTTTATTTGAAAATGGGAAAAGAGCTAAAATATTCTCCGATCTATCTCTTGGAAAAAGGCCAAGATTCAAAGTAAAATGAATATGTCTCACAACAATAATGAATCTACTGAGTGATGTACAAATATATCTTTTTCCATCATGGCTGGCACTATTTTATATTCTTGTTGACACAGGATCGTTTCCAGTTGATCTTTATAAATGTGAATAGGAATAATATACGTAAATGAAAATATATAAAATAACAAATAAAAATATTATTTTAGAGAAGTTAATAGTATTAGATAATGTATGTCTTTAACAAGATAATAAAGAACAATGACATTAGAACAATTAAATTAATATATATAAGTAGAGTTATTGGCTCTGACACTAAAAATTTATTTTAATGTCATTGCATACATTATGCCCACGTATGGGGTACAAGAGGACATTATAGGTGCGACGTATTTTTTTAGAAATAATAAAGATGTTGTCTTTAGGGCAAAGAATATTAATAATCCAAAATTGCAGACTTATACAGGTTAAAGAAAATTATCAATAGAATTTTAAATAATAATTTTAATATCTGAGCAATATTTCTTATTTTATTAAAATTTAAAAAAATAAGGGCACTTCATATTTATTTTTCAAAAACTTCTTCTCCATATTCTACGCATTGTTCTAACTGGCGTCAAGAATGGCTAAATCTGTTTCTTATTCCTTCCAGTGAACCCGATTCAATCGCTATTAAAATGATCTGCTTTAAATCTTTTTCGTCATTTTCAATGGGTCTTTCATATTATGTTAGTTGTTTTATGCGCCCCCAGAAAAATATCACAAATTGTCAAATCGGTACTCCTAGGGGGCCACAAAATTGGACCATTTCGGCCTATTCATCGATTTACAAATTTGCCATTGAGCCAATCCCTTACTTCTGCAGCATAAGGTGCAGGACACCCATCCTGCTGAAAATTTATATTTCGACGATATTGAAGAGGCAATTGTTCTAACTTTTCTCACAATTTTAATTGATTTACACCTTTGATAACTGTGACGTATTTGTCAAAATATTAAGATATTGTCTTTAAAGTAAAGAATATTTATAATCCAAAATTATAGAAGTGGCGAAAATTGTTATCGCTACATTATTGAGAAGTTTCAAGAAAAGTTTCCAAATATACAATTATGCAGAAGTTCGGTACCTAAGTTAGTAATGAAATTTGAAAAAAATTGGATCCGTTAGTGATTTAAAGAAGACCAAGGAAAGACACGACGAAAACGATGCTTCTACAGTATTAATTTTGCAATCTGTTTATGAAGATCCTAATATGTCTTTAAGAAAACGAGCAGGAAGTTTAGAGTTGTGTAAAAAAAGCCATATTCAAAATATGTTGGAGAAACCAAACACTTTCTTTAATTTCTATTTTTCTGACTTTATTTCCTAATAAATATTAATAGTCAATAATGTATAAAACCCTTTACAAATAGTAAAATTTAAACTTGCATCTCTTGTTTATTTAACTTTCATGTTAATACGCAGTTATCGGCTACAAACAAGGCACATTTTGGAATAAATACCAAAAGAAAATCTTTCTCTCTATCTATTTCTATTCCATACCGGTACCTTTGTCGGCGATTCTTCAAAAGACCAGCTTCATTAGGAAACCTCTAATCTCTCACCTTTATTGCTTTTGCATTCTAAAAATATAATTCTCCAAATGCATAAAAAAGAGCCAAATATGGCTACCGATGTCCTAGCCCTTTCGTCGCCAAGTCGTACCAACGTGGTACTACCAAGGTATCAACGCTCCGCCCCTTTCATCTCTCTAATCCCCTCATTTCTAAGGGCAAAGTGCTGTTTCTCTATCGGTTTGTCCAGCACGCCCTCATAAAAGGCAAAGTCCTGTTTCCCTCATAAAAGGCAAAGTTGTGTTTTCGGGTTGATAGTACCCCCTCATAAAAGGCAAAGTCCTATTCTATCCGGGGTCATCAGCACCCATTTCTAACAAGACCTGCTCCTGTTTTCAGGTCGTAGCACTCCCTAATCTCAAACTTCCTCAGGCCATCAGTGCCAGAAGGACGTAATACTTCAAATCTCGTTCGAGTCATCAGTGCTCAAATAACCTTCGGCCAATTGCCATTCAAAGATATAACAACTCGAAACGAAAGTGTTATGGAAATATAAATACTCTTATTACTACTGATGGGACCAAGAGTATTGTGTAAATAAGTGTAAGTAAATGTAAATATACCTAGTGTTTAACGAAAATTGGTGTCTTTCAATACCTACCAGAAGCAGCTGAGAGAAATTACAGAAAAACTAATGAACCAGCAACCCATGGAAATAGTTTACAGTAAATGGAGGTAAGGTCTAGGTAGAACGCCTTCTGTAAAATGTTTTAAGAAAAATAAAATTCGTCATTTTAAAGCAATTTTTAACCCAACTTTGGGCTTGGGGCACGCTTGGGTTTTTGTTTGAGGGTCGGTGATGAAATTCTAAATAACAGACTAAAGCAATTTTTTCTTTAAAATAACTAAGCTCCAGTTTCTGCCAAATAAAATTGTATAATATATCTTTGCCTCGGGAGTTTTTTAAAAGTAATGACGGTGTTTTATTTTCATGTGGAATTTGTATAAAAAAATCAATAAATCCAGTACAAAAATTTTTCTGCTTTATGACAAGGAATAAAAGTTATTAAGAATATTTTTGTTTTTCGTAATAAAATGCATGTAAAATTCTTTTATCCCGGCTTTATTGTGAGTTACGGCACATAAAGTTTTATGCTGTATTTTTTGCCTCGCGTTTTAATGGATATTACTCAAAATGCAACAAAATAAATGTGTTTAACTAATTTAATTTTAGAGGCCAATAAAATAGTATTCGTTTTAGGTCCTAAGTCGCCGCTATAAATCTAGCTAGATATTAAAATAGAATTATAAAATAGTAATGTCGCCATAACTAATAGTCGGGACTAAGTAACAAAATTAGAGATTTTACAGTGACGTTCTTAGCTAAACTGATAACGTCTATAGCATTAAAGCCAGATGTCACCTATTTTTGCATTATTATTTACCTCTTTATCATGTGACTTAAAAAAAATAAATCAGGTTTCTGCATTTTACACATATTCACCAGAAAATCCTGAAACACTTACCCCATCCACATAAATGACCAAGTCCTACAGAACAATGA
Organism: Philopedon plagiatum; assembly: GCA_963971165.1. Classification (NCBI taxonomy): domain Eukaryota; kingdom Metazoa; phylum Arthropoda; class Insecta; order Coleoptera; family Curculionidae; genus Philopedon; species Philopedon plagiatum. The sequence continues at coordinate 83,197,098 of OZ020195.1, forward strand.
AACGTTCAATCTTGTTGGCATCGCTTTCGGACATGATCTCAGCTGGCATAAACATATTACCTCAATAGCCACATCAGCAGCTAAAAAGCTTGTTTTTCTCTTTCGACACAGAAACCAGTACTCCCCTTCCAACTTACACATTCTCTGCGATTCCCAAATAAGACCTAAGCTAGAGTCCCGTCCCTACATCTAGGGAGCGGCATCATCTTCGACACTTAACATCCTTGATTCTATAAAAAAAAGTCATTCCTCGAAAATATCCTAACCATTTGCACCCAAGCATGTCGGATCCCCTTAAGCTAGTGGTAAGCCAGTTAATTTTCTTCAGTGTTTACAAACAGTTCTGTTTATTGTATTACTTACAGGTTATTAGAGTTTCTAGGAATGATTCTCACTTACGGATTTTACCGTAAGGACATAACTACTTCTGCGCATTTTCCAGATTAGAAAGAGCATCCTTTTGTCTCTACATTGCTTACTACTTCAGGGACATAGCTACCCGTAGGAATTCGAATTAATCATGAAATCTAACATCTAGCTACCAACACGTGTCTGTTTCTCTGCTGTATAGGACACGCTGAAAGCTCCCTCTAGCTTTCTGCCAGTCTTTTCCATTTTACTGTAAATTAATTAGTATTCCACAATTTTCTTTTAACATTTTCTTGATATAATATATAGTTTCTTAAATTCATTCATCTAATAATTATTACCTCTGTCAGCAAGCTTTCTGATTATTTTAAATTTAAATTTATGTGCGATTTTTAGGTATGCTTTAATACATAAATGTACATAACATGGGGTAATCTTTGGCCAAAGAAAAGGAATATGTACGTATATAAAACGGAGGAATACTCGGGAATTTAGGCATCATATTTTAGTTTTTTTTATCAGAACGACATTTTTATACTGAGTTTAATTGATATTACAATACGTGTTCCTTTACCTAGCCGTATTGTCATCGACTAGAGCTTTACTCAACAGTTATTTGGTATAAAAATATTGTTTTGGTTCACCCTTTTATTAGTAAATTACCCAATTGTCTAACTAAATTGATTGCAGCTAATATCAGGTAGTCTATTTATTTATTACCATTATTAATCCTAAATTAAAAGAGCATAGTTTCTCAGTTCAGAAGCTCTGAACAACCAATACATAGCGTTCCTAGCCAACGACCATCTGTTCTGCCGACGATGAGCTGCCGTATGCACGTGGGTACTTTTTGAGGAAAACTACATTTCCCCTAAAAGTACCCCTAGAACTCCCTTCTCTCGCTCATCATCACGCTGTTGGGGATTTATCCCTTTTTTACCGATACTTCTACGGATTTTGCTCTGAAGAACTAGCCGCTGAACCCCCCCCCCCTTGACTGTTCTTTACAGAACAACAAGGGGCGCGTTACGTATACATCCCTTAACTATCCAGCTACAAAAGCCCAAAACATCCCAATCAAACCCAATCAAAACATCCCAGTTCTTTCGCTCACTCATACCTAGATCACGAAACACATTGCCTGCAGATGTTTTCATTTCCTCTGTTAACCTCCAGTGCTTTAAATCCCGTGTCAGTAGATTACATTTCCCTTCTCTTCAGAGGGCCACGGTACATTAGTACTTGCTTGAAGCCTACGTGGCCTGTCTCAGATAAAAAAATAAAATAATTAATAAGTGTTAAACCAATTGTAGAATTGTAATATTCAACAAAACATCAGCTGTATTTTCCAATTTACCTGCATTTCAAATTTTCTAAATTCCCTATATACCATGTTAATTAGCATAATGTTTTAGTTTTGACATCTGAGTATTTTGTTACATTTCCAACTATCAACCACAATTGCTTTTTCACGTCGTATCCCATAAATCTAAGATAAAACACCATCAACAATAATCTTATCTCTTATTTCTCCAGAAATTGGCTCACACACCACGGCATTAAGTGCATTTCTTGCGAAGAAAGGTGGCATTAAACGTATAAACATTTGCATTTTATCATACAATATTCTGGCAGGAAGTTTATATTCTCTCGAAGTTTCTGGAATAATTTAAATAAAACATTTTAATCCGACTGTTCGTATCTTGAAGTAGAGCCAAGTGTAGCCAGGGTAGGATTAGTATTATGCAGTTTTCATCATTATAATTAGTGGTGATCAGAATCGTAATGCATTACATTATAAAAATCGGATTATTCTGTTATAACTTTTACGTCCAGTTGCACAAACACTTTAATCGAGAATTAAACTACTTGGGCCCTTTTAATGTGGCAGATTTCGTATTAATATATTTGCCAAAGGGGACTCTAAAGGTCAATTAAATTTATCACTTAATGAGGCTGTAAGATTATAACCTTAAAGTGAAATTTTTGTTTCCAGTTTTGTTCTTCCAGTTCTCTACTACCTCCCTACCCTATCCTACCCTCACAAAGTTAAAAATTGTCCTACCAGACCATAGCCATAATAGGGAAGGCAAGTTAATAAAAATTTAACAATATAGTTTTATAAAGAGTTTTATAAATCAATTGTGTTCATCTGGAGACCTTTAGCGACTCATTCCAATTGGCTTCATCCATTGCATATTTTTTTGCTTATTTTGACCCTCCAGATCTAACTTACCTCCTCTATAATGGGTCTATTAATTTGGAAAGAAGTTAATTTATCCAAATTTCGTTGAGAGTTGGATTTCGATTATGATAACCGATGTTTTTTTTTAAATAAAAATAAATGAAATTAAAACTGGTTTTAGAAAAATATATAAAACAAAATGCCAAGAATTTTGGAACATTCCTAATAGATTGACTCAAGTAAAAAATAATCATTGTAATTTCATATTTATCATCTTCTAGAGCTTTCTTGAGTCAAATTTTAATAACATATTATCCAATCAATTGTTCAAGTTATCGGCTTCCAAATCAGAGACTTAAGCCCAAATAGTCATTGCTAACACAAGAACTCTTGAGATTGGAAATAAAGAAGAGGATGCGGTATTAAAAAGCCCAAATCCCATTACTTTTATTCTTTTCGCTACATTTCCCACGCGCCAAAGAAAATAGGGCAGTCAAAATTTTCCCTATTCTCCTTTTTCCCTATTTAAATATCAGAGGAAAGTGAATACTTGAGGTTTGAAGTTTTTGTGCTGATATTGTTACTAAGTAAGGCCAGCCAGTTTGATTTGTCACCAGAGGCGTTGATGCAGGAAATAAGTACTTGCGTATATGGTATTAATTGACAAAAATAATTTAATCCGCGGTACGCGGCCGTAATGGATTGGCAATTTCCAAGTGAGATTTTATTTTTTCCAGAACTGCTGAAATTTCTTTGTCCATTGTATTAAACGGTTCATTGTAAGCACTTAACGCAAAAATTAAATCGAAAATAAATTCCGCAAAAGGTTTCTGGTCAGTTTTTTTTTATTTGTAGGTTGCATTGTTTATATGTTTTTTACACATAACTCTGATCGAATATAACAATTCTTTGTTATACACAGCATGTGACCACCTGTATGTTTCAAATCTGGGAATTCCCATAAGAACCTTTGTACATAGTGAGTAAATAGTAGCTTAATTTCGACATGGTTATGCGCGGCGGACACTAAGGAAACTCTCGTAAAATACACTAACACCACGTCAGTCCTCACCAACCGCTCTCAGGAACTGTTTGCTTTGCGGTTTGCGGATCTCGCGGTCGCCTGAGTCGCCTCGCTTTTCGGTTCGAATGCTCTCCCCTGCCAAAACACCAGTGCGAGCAGACCAAAAGTGGCCAGCCTTATTAATAAGCCATTTAAAAAAAAATTCTATTTCATTATGTCGGCGGTTTAGATATTATCGCTTAAATAATTTAATGAACAATGTGAACAATACACCTAAAATGCACAAATTTGAGAACAAATTCAGAAATAGCACAAGTTGTTTTATTTTTACACCTTACCTTTTATTGTCAAATTAGACCACCCTTAGCAACAGTGGCCAGAAATGTTTATAATTAAAAAAATAAACCTATTCAACTGTACTAACAGTATGCAAATAAACTGTATTATATTCAAAAATGTTGGATATATTACACGGTTCAGTACTGTTAAACTATACAACAGGAATATTAAATTACATAATATGATGACATAATTATAAATTGCAGCTGTATTATTAATTATTTTCTGGAAAATGGAAGCTATAATAAATAAATAATGATATATAGGATGCATTAATATTAGCAGAGAGCCGACACCAAAAATAATTTTGATTAACCTAAATAACATCATTTGCCCTGTTGGCAACTCCACGAATTTAAATTTTGGCTGCTGTAACCTATTTATTTATTTTTAACACTAAACAGGGAACTTAGCATAAAGGACTCAAAAATAAAATTTTTAATTATCGCTATTTACTCTTTAGAAAAATAAAAAGAAATTGTCTGCCCAACCGAAAAGATTCAACTTAATATCTCAACTTCTTTCAATAAAGAACAAAAACTTCAATGCTAACATTAAAAGCAGAAAATAATTAATTTAGTTAAAAATAGCCTTCCCAACAATAACTTTTCAAATCAACTTGCTGATGGGTAATACTAAATACAGCTCAGGCCGAAAGTGCTCTGCAACATTTTCAAAATATAATTTTGTCTTAAAATCCGTGGTTTGATTCCATGCACCGCCACTAACCTACGACATATTGTATTTATTAACTTAATCGCATAAATAAAATAAATATTTCTTTTTCGTGTGTGCAAAATCTTAAGCCTAAACAGTTTTTTGGCTGTAGAGCACAAGCATGACAACAATCAAGTTCAGTGAGTTAGTACCAAAATGAAGCATGTCGAACAGAAATCAGTGATTAAGTACCTACTTATAAAAGATATGACTTTAATTAAAATTCCTGAGAACTACTTTGAAAGAGTCTGTCGTTTCTTATGATTTTGTGAGACCGTAGTACCCTGAGTTTAAATGCGATAGAACTTCGTGTGGAGACGAATATGCGCGTGGACCTCCGGTTTGCTAGTTGCAACTCAAGAAAACATTGACAAGGTATATGATCTTGTTTTTCAGGATAGATGAATGAGAGAGGGGGAATTACTTAATGAAAAGAGCTTGATATTTACATTGCCTACATATGATATGATATTATAAAGAAAAATTTATATATGAAAGAGTTGCCAACACGATTGGTATACCGAATACTCACGATTTTTCAAAAGCGAGTAGGCTTTGTGACTTCGCAGCAACTTTCACCAATGTTTAGTGGAAACTAACAAGATTTCCCCGATAGACTTACAAGTATGGATAAAACGTAAGTTTATCACAATAATCTTGACCCCAAAATTTGTAGTGCATTATGGTAAGTACATCATGGTAACATCACTACCAGAAAAATTCAGATAAAAAGTACATTCAGGCCTAGTAGAATTGTGACCTCCGTTATTTACAACGCGCAGGATAATTTTTGTTAATTACTTAAATACAGGACACTACCAGATCATTTTATGACGAACTGATATCGAAATTACTGAAAGCAATAAAAGAGAAATACCGAGAGAAGTTAACTAAAGGCGTGACCTTTCATCAAGGTAATGCGGCCATCTTGTATTAAATATAATGACTATCACCTCTTTCCGAAATTAAAGGAAAATATTTGTTCAAAAAATTTTCATGTGATGAATAAATTATTGCCACCGTAAATCAGTGGTTTAAATAGACATTTTACGGGAATACGACAGAGATATTGGAGTACCGTTTAAAGAAATGTATAGAAATTAAAAAAAAACGAGCTACTAATTTTAACCTGGCTTCACTCTAAATAAGAAATGTGCGGAGCATGATGATCAGCCTGTTTTTCTTTTAAACTGATATGTATACAGCCACTAAGCACTTCTTCAAAGTTATTTACCAAGGCTTTTCATTCACCAAACAAATACATATGTTATCTTTAAAATTGTTTGATGTTTGCCTTTCCCTAAAGGGAACAGGTATTCATAATTTAACAAACGATTTATCTGTCCCAAGATATTATTGTTCTTCTTAAAGTTGGTAAAGGGGAAGATTACAGAAGTACTGTATAATTAATAAAGGCGGAGTTTGCACTATATTAAAATATGTATTTCGCTATTTATGTGTAGATTTTACTTAACTACTCTTTGCCTTTAAGCTTTTATTAGAAATTACTAGGCTGCATACGAAATGGCCCATTTTCGTACAGGTTACATCGTGTGGTGTAGTTATATTTATTATTAAAGCGCCTTGTACTTTACCAAGCACCTGTGCAAATTTGAACCTAAGTGGTTTGCGGGTTTAGAAATTAACTATTTGTAGACTTTTAGCGAAAACGCCTGTTTGTTGATTATGGTAATGTGTAAGTTGTTTAAGATAAACCCGCTTTTGCTATTTATAGTTACAATAATATGTTCTTTAAAATATTTAAAATTTTTGCTATGCCATGCAATCCAATTAGTAATAATTATAATAATTCAACAACTCTTTTTTTAAAATGTTTTTAAATTGTATAAAATAATTTAAATCTTTTGATTGATTGGTTTTCTCTAGGCTGTAGTTAGCTTAATTTTAATGCAAAACACAATATTTAACCCCTAAATCAACCAATAAATTTGAATCGTATACTTACATACTGTAACGGTAAGAATAGTATGTATACCATACCAGCAAGGATTGTTAACTCAATAGCAAAGTGTATATCACCGTTTCTATAAAAGGTATGTCAAGCCGCTGATAACTGGATATTATTGGTGATATTGGTTTAGATTCCTCTTAATCCTATATTTCCTATAAAATCCTGTTTATAACTTATTTACTATACAAATTTAATGTGACTTGTGCAAAAAGGTACATAAATTTTACAAATCGAAATTTAAACCTATGGATTGTTTGGTTTTCTCTAGGTTGTATTGAGCTTTATTTTTATGTAGAACAATTTTTATCCCCCAAATCAACTAATAAATGTAAATCGTATGCTTACATATTGTAACAACTAATGTATTATGTTTATCATACCAAAAAGGATTGTGCACTTAATAATAAAGTGTATATCATCAATTAATAAGTAGAACATTTTTATCCAACATTGTCCCTAGTTGACTTACAATATGTTCGATAAAAAATTTTGAACCTTTGTTGTCATTGCATCGTATAGACGTGTTTAAAAAAGAATTGTAACCTTTTTTAAAGGTGTGTCGAGAAACTGATCACCGATAATTATTATCAGTGATATTGCTTTGGAAAATCCTATTTCTATGTTTCACATAAAATCCTGTTTAAAAATTTTATGTGACTTGTACAAAAAGGTAAATAAATTTTACAAAGCGAAATTTAAAACTTTGGATTGCTTGGTTTCCTCTAGGTTGTAGTAAGCTTGATTTTAATGTAAAACATAATTTTTAACGTATGAACCAACTAATAAGTGGGGATCGTATACTTACATACTGTCACAATAAGTATATTATGTATATCATACGAGCAAGGAGTGTGCTCCCAAAGCAAAGTGTATATCAGCTATTAATAAGTAGCGCATTTTTTACCAACTTTGTCCTTGGTTGACTTACATGTGCTATAAAAAAAAGTTGGAAGTTATATTGTCATTGCATTGTATACACGTGTTAGAAAGTTTTGTACCATTTCTTTTATGGTATATCAAGCCATTAATCACTGGTTATTGTCGTTGATATCGCTTTAGATTAATCCTAAACTCATGAAATCCTATTTAATAATTGATTGAGTGTATAATTTAATGCGACTTGTGCAAAAAGGTAAATAAATTTTACAAAGCGAAATTTAAATCTTTTGATTGCTTGGTTTCCTCTAGGTTTAGTAAGTTTGATTTCAATATAAAGCACAATTTTTAACTTCTAAATCAACTAAATCTTCTACCCAACCGAATCAAACAACAAGTATATTATATATATCATATCAGCAAAAATTTTGCACTTAATTGCAAAGTGTATATCATCTGCTAATAAGTAAATCATTTTTTAGCAACATTGTTCTTAGTTGCCTTACAAAAAAGTTGTAAGTTTTGTTGTCATTGCCTTCGCATTTTGAAAATTTTTATTCTCTTTCTTTTTAAGGTGGGTCAAGCCACTGATCACTGGTTATTATCGGTGATATTGCTTAAGATTAATAATAATCCTGTATTTCACATTAAATCCTATTTAATAACTTATTAATCATACACATTTAATGTGACTTGTGCAAAAAGGAAAATAAATTTTACAGCACGAAATTCAATTTTAATTAAAATATGTATAAAATAAATATTTTTATACAATACACATAAAAGATTTATACTTTATAACAATGCAAACCTAATACTTGCGTATAGCACAATTTCCATCAATGTCTCAAAAAGTACGTAAACATTGATTTTTTCAGTCTAAGTCAAACAAAAATATTTCATATTTTATTTTCTAATTTTCATTGCTATTCACGACTTATAATATGCAAATGCGAATGATGCAGAGTTTTTTCCTTACAAATAATGAACTTATTTTTGTAAGAGCAACGCTGGCAAAATATGCAAAAAATATGAAAGTCATCATGCTAAAGTCGTTGGTATGCATAAAATGGAATATTAGGTTTTCTGTGTAAGGCCAAGCTATCAGTGGCAATATTAAAATTATAACTATACTGAAAAAAAATTAAGAAATAAATAACATATATTTATGATTCGTATGTTACTGCTTTTGACATTCAGAAGAAGTGTTTAGCGATCATTGGTGCTATTTGATACTATTGTTCTGTTATTATTTTCTGGTACATATAAAATAATATTTAATTATTTAAAATAGTATTATATATTATGAGTATTTTTCCTTTAAAACCTCCACACGCTACAAGACTTCCACTGGTATATAGAATTTTTGCGAGGCGCGGTTTTAAAGTAAAAATAGAAAATACAATTTTGTTTTTTTTTAATCAAATATACGGGATGATCCAAATTAAGTGTGCATCATTGGTAAATTTGTTATTATTAAAGATACAGGATTATTTCAATTAGCAAGCTAAAGTCTATTCACGTTTCAAATGCGGACAATAGAAAGGAGTTCATGAATAGCCGTCACTCGCTAAGGGTATAGATTATAGATGCATATCCTTTTTTTAGATCTGAGAAAGATGTATAATTGAAGATGAAGGATTATTTTCTATAGTTTCCTGCGCTTCTTCAATAACCTCATTTTAACGTTTCGTTGGTCTTCCAGCCCCTTATATATGTTGAACAGAACCAGTTTCACGAAATTTATGTATCAGGTATTGCGACCCAGTGCGAAAATTATGAAAGATCACCGCAACATCAGGAAACTCATTTAAAATTCATCAAAACATTCCACATATTGTCTGTTTTGCTTCCTTTTCGATAAAAACTTTCCACGATAAAAAATCGCTGAACATTTTCACTGCAGACAATTCAATCTGGCAGCAGAGCTTCGTTAAAAATTGTACCGCTGATAAATGTCAAAAGACAACAAGAAATTAAATCATATCCCGCGAATATCACTCTATAGCAATCAAAAGGCGGCTTCCCGACAAAAAACGTATTAGTTTACCTTCAAATAACTGCGAAAATTACAAAATTACTTCGGTTTTTAAACTTCTACCGGCATTCCACGGATTTTGCACTGAAGAACTAGCCGGTATTATTCCCCCCGTGATTGTTCCTAACAGAACAACAAGAGACGCGCTATATATGCACCCCTTTACTGTCCAGCTACAAAAGCCTAGGAGGAGAGACCACTCTTCTCGGTCATTCATACCTAGGGTCTCCAGATTATGGAAAAAATTGCCTGCAGATGTTTTCCCTTTCCATCCGAACCTGCATAAATTGAGGTAAGTATAAAATGTTTATAACAAGCAGGTATGAACTATACTGAAATAGCCTTTCGTGTGAACCAAACAATTTTTTTCAATTAAAATCAAACAACACAAACTAACAATGTGCCCTAAGATTTGCTTGCAAAGTATAAATATTCTATAAAATGTTTTAGAAAATTTGTTATACGTCTACATCAGCAAATCAGAGAATATTTCGACAATTTTTATGGCTTGTAATAAAAGTTTGTGAAGCTAAAAATTTGGTAAAATCATATACTAGTAAATAAAATTTTATTAGAAAATTTCAGTTTTAGATAAATTGCGGAACTTGCGGCAGCATTTTCCCATTAACTTGTTATTTTTTAATAAATTTACGTTGTTTCTATCCTGGTCAGAAAAATGATAACTGCTAGATTCACTAATTTAACCATGAATGATTTAAAATGACACGACAACTAAGCTTTGAATTACTAATTTATGAGGAGGAAAAAATCTTGCTACTGTTATTTTGCACACATTAACATGGTAAAATCTTGTCAAAACTAGGACACCCAAATTTAAACCTTTACCAAATCTTAAACTTTTTTAGTGAAAACTTCTCAATAACTAAGAAATCGTCTGTGATGTCCTCTATTCTCAACTTTATATCGGGTGGGCGTTCCTGTTACTCATTCTCATAACGCCCGGTCCAAGTAATGTAAGGAAGAACAAATATGTACCTTGCGTAATATTTCAAGTTCTTAGTCAGTCTCAGAATCATATAACACGGGAATTTAAGCTGCTAATACTTTGTATAAACTTTTTAGGTATATTTTTACACCGCAAAAACAACTTGGGATAGGCTTAAAATGATTTGATTAATATGTATGTCATGTTTGTTTCTCATAAGCTAACTTTCTACCAGCTGTAAACAAAATTTACGAGAATGAGAGAGAAAGAAGACGAGAGAAAAAAATGAGAGAGGAAGGACATGAGAGAGAGACATAATTGATCTCTCCGTGTAAGATGGGTCTCTGTCATCATTCTGAAATTAAATTGGATACGGTATAGAAGTGTCCGACTCACACATCTAGAGCTTGAAACTTTCGTTTGGATTTCACCTGTCCTTTAAGAAGATGTGAGGGGTGGTGCTTCCTCGGACGAGGACGAAATCCTCTACCACTTTCCTAAACTTGCTGTAAAGACATCTTTATTATTTTGACAAATACGTCACAGCTATCAAAGGTGTAATCAAATGAAAAAGGTGACAATTTAACTTTAATTTGAAGTAAGAATTCTTTTAAAATTTAAAACAACTTGTTTATTTAACCCTTTAAGGCGCAGTACTTTTTTAAAAATTATTCGATATTCAAAGGCATATTCTTACTCCTGAGTACAAGAGCTGCAATTTTTATTAGAAAAATTAAGCTGTCAGATTTGACAGTTTGGATGTGAAGGGTGGTCGATATAGATATCAACCAAAGAACCTTAAGTACCCCTTAAGACATCAAAGTAGTACATAATCTAAATCGACCACTTATTTTTGACAGTTAACGACCCTATATTGATAGTATAAAAGGTAAAATTTTAATTCTGGGGGTTAATTTTTTTAAGTTTCAATGGAAACTGTTCTCCCATCAGCTTTTTAAATCTTTCGATCCACTGCTAGGCCAACTATTATTGCGCATTGTTGCGCTAGTGCTTTTTTTCCGAGCCAGAAATTATCTTGCTACATTGCTGTGGAAGCAAAAACTCTATATCAACGTATATTATCTAAGCCGAGATTAGATATGCAGAAGTAAAATTATAAATTAGATTCTTAGTTATCCCTAAATTTAATTTGAACAAAATTGTTTACAAAAACCTTAAATGTTAAGAAAAATAGTTGAAAAACGCATGCTATGTTATCTGAAAATTTAGGGTTATGGGGAGAAAATTCAAAAATATGTAATAAAATACAATCTATTTTCCAAAGATTTTGGATAATTACAGATTGTGATCATTTTTGAATGCATTTTCTACAACTCTCTTATCTTGTTTTTACTTTATCACCTCGCAACAAATAAAATAAGCACTTACAACTTCCACAGCACGCATCAAGGCGGTTAAAAATCATGCTAGAAGCGCTTAGGCATCTCCCCATATATCGAATCGACCATTTTCGAGTCTCTGCGCCGTTTGCAAAGTATAAACAAATAAGTGGTTGTTTAATCAACCAGTGCACCTTAAAGGGTTAACGTTTTGCATTAAAATTAAAAAAGACAACTTTACTCTTAACCAAATTTTACGTTTTTGTGATTCTTGCATACCCTGTACAAAAAAATAATTTTTGGCATCGTGGATCATATTTTTAAAGCAAGCAAAATCTTTAATAAAGAATGACCTTTTTTGTAACTTATACTTTTTGGTCCATTTGTTCTCTTGTCTACCCCATCTGTGGACATACTGTAGACTGAAATCTCGAAATACATAACTTAGATAAGAACTTCCAGGATGTTTAAAACATCCCTTGCAAAAATATACGAAACAACTTCTTACATGTCGAAATAAGAACTCAAGTAGTTTCCACCCGAAACTATAATCAAATACTCTATTTCTGTTTCCCTCCTTATTTTAATAAAAACAACAGCCAACACTACTATCATCCGTGATTTATGTCCAACGTACCGGCAATAAATTTCACAAAGTGCCATGGTCTGCATGCGCATCTAGAAAATCCGCTGTTGAATTTTGTATCCTAACAAATGCGTATAAACATTTCCGGGTTGCGAAGGGTTATGTTGCAGTAAATATTGGACATGGATGTGCAAAAAAATACTTTTGGAAGGGGAGTGGTATAAATTAGTTTTTTTTACCGTAGCCACGATGGACATAGAGGTATGACACTGAATTTGTATAAAGATAAATAATTTTCACTTCGTTAGTATGTATTTTTGTATACAGCCTAACCTTATGTCCTTTATTCCGACTCGAATAGGGATACTTGACAAAACCTAATAGATCAACTGGAAGATCTAAATTTAAACAATAAATAATTTTACATATTTTTAACGAATCCCGATATTAGAGTTTAAAAGTTAATGTTCGAGGAATCGTATTTTAGAGAAATGTGTTTTTAGAAAAAATATTGTTGAAAATTTCGCACCCACTTTTTCTAACCAATCACAAGCTTTTATTTTGAATCGCTTCCATGGCAATAATTTAAGCACTAGGGATATTATAAGTGAAAAATTTTATTTACAACAAAATTGGCTTTCGAGACTTCACTCCAGTATTCTACACAGAAAAAATTAATAGCAACAATCTGTTTTAATAATTAAAAACATCGACTTTGCAGTTTTTTCGCCTCTATCTGAACCAATCATATTACAAATTCGAATAACCTACATGGTTGTTCAGTGGCAAAAATTTTCAGCTGAAAGCATTCTTGAGTGGTTGTTAAAAACAGAGATAATCCCTTATTACCTTAACGCTAAAATTTTACAGATTAAGTTTTGCGACTTCTAATAGCATCAGCATTCTTCAATTTAGATACCTGATAATAGGAAAAATATTTTTAAAAATCGCGCCCTATATTTTGAGTTCGCGCATACATACATTTTGCGAATTTTGGTGAAAAATTGGCGTTCTTACAGTTTCACAAACAGATGCACTGTTGTATTACAAATATGTGCAAGGGCATTTTTATTCACACATTTGTTTCTGCGAGTGATTTTATATAATTCAACTTTTATCCGAAAACATCAGCTTCCAGCTCTTTGCCCATTTCGCAAAATTATTTTTACCGAAATAAAAAAGAATTCGCCACGTGAATATGGCTGCAATTCGTGTTCCACCCACGCAATTTCCAACCATCCAACCATTTAGGAAGTGGTAGATTATGTTGGTTCACTACTATCAGTCAAGAGCGTTATTTTGAAATCGGATTTTTGGTCGAAGTTTGGCCTTGAAAATCTTGAGTGCAAGGTTGCTCTAGTGTAGCCTTTTCTGTTATCTGGTCCGCAAACTATTTCAGGGAACTCTGTCAAAAGTTTTACGCATCTTTTAACTGCCCGGGTGTGGCAGCATACCCTTTTTTAAACACAAAGTACACTGATAAACAAGAAAAACTGAATATTCGTTCTCTGGGATGTATAAACCGAACAAAATTGTCTTACAAAAAAAATTAATATCTCAATTTTCTCCAGCACGATGTGAATGCTGATTAAGCTTTGTACATTTATCAAATTAATACTTGTACCAAAAATTTTCTAATAATTAAAATACTCAAAAAAAGGATTAAAATTATTGTGCACCCATCGCAAAACAGAATTTAATATTTTCAAAAGTTTTGATGTCAATTTTTTCGGTACGCTCATGGGTAAAAATTCTGCTTGAATGAATGCACATCTGTAGTCAGCAGAATTATAAACTGTGTCCACCAAACAAAAAATGACCTCGGCAAAGAAAATTAATTCAGCGTAAAGCCAGACGGATGGGATTTTAAAGAGCTGACCGGTTCGCTTTTTACCTGCTAAATTATCATAACCGATATTATTTTTGACCTTTTGCAAAAAAATTTTTCCTCTTTTGATTGGCCCTTGAGGTTCAAGATAAAATGTTGTATTGTGTTTTTAAGGGGAAGACAGTCCATTTCATAATACATTTTTGAATAAGAAAGTGGCTAAAGCGAGAGAAGGCTTCAAGTACACTTCGAAGATTTTACCTTTTTAAAGGTCCTGTTACACGAGCAATTTGTAAGGCAGTTAGTTGCCAGTATTGCCAGATCTAGTGGAGGAATATACATGCGGCAATTAGTTTGGTAACGTATAGCCTTATTGCTCCAAATTGCCAAGTGTTGCTGGTATTCCTTTAATCTTTTCTTTTTTTATCAAATGCGTATGGCAACTTACTAATCTTAATTCGTCATGTCAGTGCTTGTTGCCACATTGTTGATAAATTCAATGGTTGTAGGATTTTTCTTCTGTTCTCCTTTGAAACCATCAAAGGGTAAAATGTGTTAGCTGAAGAAGTTAACCAAACTTACATTTTTATAACATAACATCCTGCATGTTATTTATTATAAAAAAACATCTTTTTCCTAATTTAAAAATATATTATTAAACAGCGTGTCCCACGGAGATGTTGCCATATGGGAGAATTTTTTCCTGAAAGTTGAAAAAAAATCACTAACAATCCCCATGGAAAAAAGCTAAAAAGACCCATAGAATAAAGGGTAGCGACAACAACGTAAAATATATCCAAGAATAAAGTACCCTTATTTAGGTGAACTTTGCTCATGTAATTAAGGTAGTAAAGCCTAACGTACTCTTGAAACCAATTTCTCCGGACTTCTGGGCGTTCATGGCAAAAGCTGAAATCGTCTGCTTTCACTTATTCAGTAATATCTTCCACATTTTACAACCGATTTGAACAAACTTGGGCAATATATTTTCGTGACGAATTAATCTTTCATGTGCAATTCAAGAAACATGAAAAAAACTTTCCTAATAACTAAATAAATCAAACAAAAATGTGCAATTTTCAAAAAAGCTCAAAAGTGCAGTTTTTTTTTCAACTTTCAGTAGCTGTAACTCAAAAAATACTCTTCCAATTGACTCAAAATTGATATTTATGTGAAAAAAGAAGAGTACCTCGAAATTTGTATACATTTTAGGTCGATTACGTCTACCGTTCTCGAGATGTTGGACCATAACTGGAAAAAGAGCCGAAAAACACGTTTTATGACAATATTTCGCAAACGCTTCTTTGGAAAAATACATGATTGTCATTTTCGTTTTCAGCGACCTCGAATTAGGTTAAAAAACACTTTTTTACGAGGTGTAAACTAGTGTAATTTGATATAACACTATAAGAGAAAAACTACAAAAAAAGGAAATTACAATCCGCAATATTTAAAATTGTGCAAACCTATAATTCGTATGTTTGTCCAAAATATTTATTTAACATGTTTTATCAATCAAACAGACGCAAAATTTAGCTAGCAAATAACGCACACACAAATTAGTTTTAGTTTTCCGCTAAGGCTAACCAAATATTGACCCTATTTTTGTTCAACCGAGAAAGGAAATATGCATTTTTGAAATATCTAACCAAATAGGATTCCGTTGATATGAAATTAAACAAGATTATTAGGACATTCAATACAAACAGCTTTTTTATATTAAGTTGATAAAAGTAACCCTGAATATCGTATACCAACATATTGGTGTAACAAAAGTAAATGCATGTCATACGAAAAAATATTGTACACGCAATTGTAGATCGTCTTGGTCAAGTTCAGAAACAAACTATTTTTATTTATTAAACAATATTAAAGAACTACAGTCTCTTTATGGATGTAAACTTTCGTTAATTCTAGAGCCATTTAATTCCAAATTACTAACTAAATGTTAAGATATGCCCTAAATGTAGGTGCCAAATTAAATTCACTTAATGTATACCATATGTTACTAATAGTTTAACAATTAGTATATTTTTGGATTATATTGCTTTATGTTATTCTTTGAATCAACAAAGAAAATTTATCAAAGAAATCTTTTTTCGTAAACGTTGGTAGAAGTTCACTTGTGTTTTTCAATAATTGTGTCTAATAATAAAAAATTATAAAAACAGTGTCTGTCTTTTCACAAGACTATCCTGTTTTTCTTATTGAATTGAAGCATTGAGTCAGTAGAGGTAGCAGGTCATTAATGTGAAGAAGAAATAGGGTTGGTGCCCGTAGTGAACCTTGGGGTACGCTACCATTAATAGGGAGAAAGTTAGCTACAGCTGGAGTATAGAATGTTTTAAGTATGAGTGGAAACGAAACTGAAACGAAAAACATTAATAACAGCCAGATTCTCCAACGCTAGTCTGGTCTAATTTGACAACCAAAAGTTTTAAACTGACAAGTGTAAGAATAAGACAACTAAGTTTTATTCTATGAATATATTTCTGAGCTTTTTCGCAAATATATAAAGAAAATGGCAATTTTAGTACGTACTTTCGACCATAATCGCTGAAATATCAGAACAATTCATAAGATTTTAATTACGACTTATTAACAATGACAGGACAAAAACTTGTCAAAACATAACTGATCAACTATAAGATTTTAATTTAAACCCGTACTAAATCTTAAACCTTCTTAGTGAATCTGAAATTGCCTATACTGTAAATAAGTTTTGAAGTTTTCGTGTCCTCTGTAGCACTTGCGTTTTCATATTTAAAATTTCTGAACAATGTAAATCCTAAGCAAAGTGTACACATCATCTGTATAAATAAATTGACAAAATTATTTTAGAAAAAATTCTAACAAAATCTTGCAGTTTAACATTCTTTTAAGTGTATTTTTGTATTTTTAACATGTTTTCTCTCGTGAGATAGTGAGGAATTGACAACAGGAATACTAAATCGGTTTCAACGCTCTATGACGAATGCGAGATTAACTAAAATGAAATTGCATTCGCTCGGTTTCATTGGATGGGAATTTTACGACGTATGTATACTTTTTGTTTGGGTATTTTAAGAAGCTTCTCCAGGCAAAACTTCCGGCTTTAAATGGAAAACCGCTTGAAAACACCATGTCGTTGCTTTACAAGGAATGCGAATTTACTTCGAGGGCTAATGAAATTCCTATGGGTGTTTCCAGTTGCAGATGTGTGAGTCGGACTTTCCCAGTACACCCACGGTACTTAGGTAATTGCTTAGTAGTACACGGAAATTAGTATTTTTAGGAGAAATAATTTATATATAAATTATATTTGGGATAATATTAGTTCAGGAGCCCTAAAATTTGGATCCGTAGAGTTCCCCCTCCTCCCGTGGGTAGAACCCCCTTTTTGACGAGAAACCACTTCAAAATATATATATTTTTCCCTGAAACCGTCGTTACTACGAAAAAACTTAAAATAAAAAAAAAATCTCTCTAGAAAATGTCCCAAACAGCAACCACTTTTTTGATTCTTGATGCCTTGTTTGTGAGATCGTCAAACAATCGTATTTAAAGCTTGAAAATAATCACGTTTTATATAAACTGTTTATAATATGCAAATTACGAAATACGCGTGTACGAAAATACATATACAAATAAACCGAAGGCAAAAGTGTGATGCACGTATTGTATAGAGAAAATGCTAAAACATGCACTAAACTACTTCTTATTTGGAACGCCAATTGCGAGATAAAGGTGGCAATTAGACACAGTCTGTAGGAAAATTTTTACGTAGAATTCAGGTACTGTAGAATTTTATTCCTTTCTTTAACTTTCTTCCTAATGTAAAAAATTGACACAAACTCGTCTTTATGGGTAGTTTTTTGTTAAAAAGGTTTTTTTACCCACAAGAGAGATGGTAACTCTGAGGATTCTTATTTTAAAACCTATAAACTATTGTAACCTCAAATATAACTTATAAATAAATTTTTCTCATATTCGCTGTTTTTCCACCTCTTGATTATGAAATGCAAAAATAACCCAACCCTGAACATATATTGACTTCTTAATAATTCAATTTAATAAGAAAACAACAGAGCCAAACAATCCAATTTACCTTAAGGCTATAAAACAGGCCTCACAATCTTATTAACTTTGTACAAGTCAGCTAATTGAGCTAATTTACGTTTTTCAAGAGTAACGTCGTTATTTTTTGAATATTATATTTTTGTTGTATTTTAGGACCTCTCATTTACACAAGCTTCTTAGCTGAGAAGTTAAAACTTGTGAGCCTCTGGAGATTTTTGGTAAATTTAGGCGTTTCACCCTTAGTTTACTTTTAATCGTAAGCAAGGGAATCGTATAGTTTAACATTCTTGTTTATTTAAATAAGTACTCGTATAGTACAGGGTCCCCGGACTCAAGATGTCTTTCTTTAGAATCTCAGTCTACAAAAATGTTGTTTTGTGGGTGCTTTCTTTGACCTAGTTGGTTTTAAACTTATAGCAAACGTTGAAGCAGCAGCTTTTTCAAGAAAATAGCGGTTTCTGTAATTGTGAGACCATCTTAAACATAAATTTCTATCAAGTTTTCTCATATTCACAAAAATAGTTTAACTCTAAGCGATAAGACATGGCCTTTATTTCGAGACGTATGTATATTTACAGCCCAGACGAAATGACCCCTTTCCTGACGCATGAAACAAACAAAAATTGATTTAAAACAAACATGTTATACACAAAAAACCAGACTTTCCCTAAACTGGTAAATATATATTAAAAAGCAAAAAAAAAAAAATGCTTTGGGGAAATCAGACAAAAAGAAAGAGTATTTTGGTTAAATAAAGGGATAAAAATGGTTGTTTGATAAAAAGGAACGAACCCAAACAAATCGGGTTTGCAAATATAAAAAGTAAAAATTTGAAAATTCGTTTTGTAAAAAGATACGATAGAATTATTTTTTGTGTTCGTAAGAATATTGAGTCAAAAATGGTACAAAATGGAGCTGATTGTTTGTATACAATTTTAAAGATAATTAGATATTCGCTCAAAAACAGAATACTTACAAGAGTTACTCTACAGGGTGTCCAAAAATTAATGGGACATAGAGTAATTGCAGATACTAGTAAGTAAAGCAGATGAAATAAATCGTCAACAGAAAAAATTGACCTTGATGTAAAAAACTTACATTCACATTCACTAAGAAGGTTTAAGATTTAGTACTGGTTTAAATTACGATCTTATAGTTGAACAGTTATGTTTTGACAGATTTTTGTTCTGTCATTGGTAATAAATCGTCATTAACAACTTATGAATTATTTTGATATTTTAGTGAACTGCTCGGTTTCCAAATAATTTTCGTCTTGGAAGGGATTGCTGTAATGAACCTAGTTCTATTATTGTCGAAAGTACATACTGAAATTGACCTTTTCTTTATAAATTTGCGAAAAAGCTCCGAAATAAATTAATAGTATAAAACTTAGTTGTTTTCTTCTTACACTTGTCAGTTTAAAACTTTTCATTGTCAAATTAGATCGGGCTATCGTTGGAGAATCTGCATGTTAAGTTTACTAACCACTCGCATAGAGCCGCAACACTTACAAATTTAGCAAAAGCTGGAATGGATGAAAATCAGTTAACAAAATTAACAGGACATGGTAACATTAATTCTGTTACATCCTATTTACAACTAGATCAGCAGTTTTATCAAAAACTTGTCACAAAATTATTGTGGGCGATTGTTGAAACAAAGAACTAGTCGCTTCTACATTGTCCGCAACCAGTAACAACAGCATAGTATCTGGACCAAGCGGAGGCGGGCCAGTCATCAATTATTATTACAACTCTGTTTTTAGTTGTAACAATTTTTATAATTAGGTATAAATGCCATTAAATTTGTTAACCTTATTAAAAAATTTAAAATGAAAAATACATGTTGTTTATTTAAAAACTTCGCTGTATATTTTGCTAAAAACTAATAAAAGCAAAAAAATACAAGAGAAGCTCCTTAAAGTTAGATTCTACCAATACTATTTTTTTAAAAATGCTGATAATTATGCCATTATTGGAAAATCCTACTAGTGCACGATTATCGGGTAATCTTATTCCGATTGGTTTAAATCAACAATGAAAACTTAATATTTTAGTGTTAGAATGTATATTTTGACGGATAAATGAAATTTTTCTAGTAATTTTCCTTAAAATAACATTTTTCGAGTTTGTAATGACTTTTTTCAATAGTTTATACATAAAAAATACACTACCTATTCTTCTTATTTCAGTTTAGTTTCTTATTTAATACTCGCACACAAGATAGCAGCTTCAGATTTACCACAGAAGCATTAATTTTATAAAAGTGTTAAGCAAGATTCGTGCCTATAAACTTGAAATAAAATTGAAAGAAAAAAAGGCGACAACCCCTGCAAAAATTATTATTGATGAAAATACGTCAGGGGTGTTTTTGATAAATCTCGTGTCAAGTAATAAACCCAACCATTTGTTTTGTTCTTTACACGTCAAAAGTGGATGCGATGATTTATTTTTTGATTGATTTGCTTGTAATTCAAAAAGGGTAAATATTTAAGGTATGATGTTAAGGTGTTAGAAGCTTCCAAAAGATAATAAATACATAACAAAGAAACAGCGCTCACATAAAGAACAGAATATTGTGCAACAAGTGTTGAAAGTAGCACTTTTTACGAAGCGCGCCTCGTCCATAAGGTCATTTGGTCAATGAGTCACCTAAATTTATGTTCAACGATCCACCTCATAATTTATTTTTTAAATCTAAAACATAAATATCTTTTCTTTCAAAAAAGTCCAACCCATGCGAGAACTCATCAATAAAGAGTCGAGCAGAGCTTGCTACGGGCTCGGTCGTATTTTAAATTGACCTCATAGATTTATATGGAATATATAATTGCAAAATATACACGCTTTAGGAAGTTAAAAAGAGACAAAATTTGTCGACGGTGTAATCTTTTCTAAATCTAGCGGAACTAAACCCAAAATTAATATTGCCGATAATTAGAATAATATGTCAGTGATAGGTTAGTTTAATTCGAAATAAATATAGCTGGCAACATCGTTTTTCATAGGGTGAGTCCCGAATCATGAGTTTGTAATACTGCGAGCCGGGTGTGTTACGCAGTCATAACAAAACAAGCAGATAAATAATTTTAGCCAGTATTTTTACCATCTTCGAACGATCGAGAAGCAACAAGCACAACTTTTTATGAGGAATAACTTTTTCCGTAAAGTCAAAAATTGAAAAGTTTTCCATTTGTTAAGATAGTTTCTGGACACACTGTACAGTTATTTTTATAACATAATCCTAACAAGAGTTTGATGTTATGATTGACGCTGTCGAAGTATTTCTCAGGATAAATGTAAAGAAAGAACTTAGTTAAAGCTTATTAGCAAATAACATTATCTTAATCAAATACCTTTAATTTTTCACTTATTTAATTTCTCCAGATGTAGGTAAATCAGGATTTGTAGAAAAATAGGCAATCATTAAATAAACGAATCAACTGTCGGCAACGAATAAAACAGAATAGGCTTGTTAGCTGGAAAATTATTCGTTTGTTCTTGCAGTTATTATTGATCAATCGTTTTAAACAAATGTAATATTTCTTATTGATTTAATATTCGCAATAAAATTGTTAGAGATTTATCTCAGAATATTACAAAAAAAATTATTTTAGTAAAAATTTAATAAACACCACGTTTTAATTGGATGAAATACGAATACGTAAAAAATATGTGCTTTTCAATAATCACATAAATGTAAATTTAAAAATACCGAAAATCAATACAGAGATAAAATTACAAACCACAAAATGTTCCGGACCAAAGCTAAAAACCCGGGAAAAATATGTTCTGTTGTTATAGGTTTTTGTAACGTATTGTTGGTATGGTTAAAGTGTTAATTATTAGTTATAATTTGGTTAATGACCGTTTAAATAGATTATCCGATAAAGAGGAACAGCCATCTTTCCATTAGCTCGCAGAATTCCAGGGTTTCAAAGTAATGTTTGCGGATAATTCATTATAATAATCAGGCGCGGCTTGCCCAGAAGGCCATTTGGTCAATCATCCGCTTAATAATTTATTTTCAATTATCCACTTTAATAATTTATTTTTTAAAACCAAAAAATAATTATCTTTTCCTTCCAAAAGCTATGGAAATACACTCGAACTGCTCCGTGAAATATTGCGAAACATTTGGGTTAGCTTGGGTTTGCTTGAAATGATTTTCCTGCAACCTTCTGATCCCAAATCGTAAAGATCTGAACAAATCTCAAGTCGAATGTTTTGATCGATTACAATACCTACTTCTTGCTAGCCAGTAAAGAAAAATATATACATATTATGTATATTACATAAATCAGCAATATTTCACTACTCAAAATTGTTTGGAAAGAGCAAGTGTTGTTATATTACATCTAGCTATCGGTATATCCTACATAATTATTCAGCACATAATTAGTACCGATATGAATATATTTTCTGTCCTTTTCTAATTTTGCACAGTATTAATAGAACTGCCCATGTAATAATACATACTGTAAATAATGTAAATAAAGTTTTAATGAACATTCATGTACTTTTTATATTACCCTCGTAATACTGGGGGCTAAATAAGAAAACCGAGTGATTGAAATAATATAATTTCGGCCAACATGGACTGCTTGATATGCGGGGTGAAGTGAGGTAAGTAAGAATGCGTTTCGTGTTATCGGTAAATTAGGAGATTGGTGGTTGCCAGTTTACATGGATTTTCGTATTTTAGGATTTTGTAGTATACAAGCACAAAGCGCACGGTGCCCTCTTAGTAGGAATAAAGCAGCATAATTCAACTTCAAATTTGGTTTGAATATATGATCATTTTCTAATTTAAGACATAGTGGTGTAGTAGTGTAGTAGTGTAGCCCATCCTAGAACTCAGACATAACATCCAACAAAACTACAAGTATGTAATAAAATGTTCAAAAATAAGAAGCATCGAAGTCCTAAATACGCAATTTTAAATCAGCGTCCTTATAGAAACTAGTATTTTATCTCTTTGTTGCTTAAGGGTCGTAAAAGCAGAGATCTATAAATTTTAAAGTGTCATGAAATATCGCTTTTTATTTATTACCTAATAAAGTTTTCAATCATTTTTTACGGCGTGGTTAAATTAAAACAAAATGTTACATTGCAGCTTGTAAAGTGTATCACTTTATGTGAGTCTGTCCCATAAACTGATAAAGTGATGCATTTATATAAATACAGTCATAAACGTAAATCGTAAGGTTCATAAGAAATTGAATTAACAGTTTGCAAAAATATAAATTGTCAATCAATATCAATAGTACCAAAAGTTAGACATTTTACAAGCTAAAAATAAAACGTTATAGTCCGGCGTATCAAACACACTAAAACAATTTCTTTGTGTGATTAAGCACCAAGACGATGCACGGTGCAGCGATCAGTGGACAACAATGTAAATATTTACCCTTTATTATAGTTGAAATTACCAGTTAACAGGGTAATAAACATCCTAGTAAGCAAAATTTGGTCTCACTTAAGGAATGAATACGTACTTGTTTTGGATCTATGTGCCTAACCAAAAATACATGTGCCGAAACTGTAACCTTTATGTGTCTTTTATATGTGGGAAGTGAAGCATCGTGACACGACACATTTAAGGAGAAATTCAGGAATGGTTTCGGTACTTCTGCCTTCACTTGTCAATTGTCAACACATTGCTGAGAGAGAGGAAAAGACTGTGTGTGTTCTTAGTACTAAAATACATAGAAATGTGTATGGAAGGATCACTGAAACGAAATTTTAAAAAACTTACCAGGAAATAAATAATTTTAAGTTTTCTTTTTGTGAGATGCGTCTAACATTATAGTAAAATGCTGCTAAATAAGGACCTGCCTATAAGTCAATTTCTTAAAGATTCTCCTGCTTTTCTGCTGAACCAGATATTGAAACGTCTCATACGAATCACTCAAATATATTATTATTTACATGAATTCACAACCAATTTGCTTACCCTAATATGCCTTCAGAAGACTCAATAAAATTTTTAAAACTCTTTTGTGTCGGCATTTTCCCGAACCGCAAAAGTTTATTTTGGGGATCTTAAATGTTCGGCGAACCGTGTGCAATTGTTTCTTTTTAGGCCTTTTTAGTGTTTACGCTTAATCAGATATGTTTATATTCCCGAACGTAAAAAAGATATAATAAACCCTAAGTACGTCATAAACTAAACAATAAATTTCTCAAAGGAAAGCTACAAGTTAGATGAGACAGGGGAAATTTTATAATGGGCCCTAAAAAGTACAATTACCCCAATGATTTGGTTTTAAACTTTTTTATTAGGTGGTTTTCGTCTTCGTTAAAACGAGACGGCAAAACTGAATCCTATTGTTCTAGCAATATCAATATAATAATTATTTATAATGTATACAGGGTGAGTTTTTTAACGCGTTACATACGATACGATATCTCAAAGACGGTTTAAAATATGTTTATGAAATATTGGTGAGATAATGGGGAGATGTAACATTTCAAATGACAATAAGTAATAAGCACACAAAGCGGATTCGGTCTTTCATATCATCTAAAGTTGTACGTGCAGTCGCCATCACTTTTCCATATTCAAATCTACAAGAAAAAGTCAAGGGGGTCAAATCCGGGGACTTAGCAGGCCGGTTCACCAGACCAGCTCATCCAATCCACCTGTTTTCAAATATCTCATTCTAATGATTACGCGATTACGGGCCAGTATTGCATAATGGAGTGGTGTCCTGTTAAAACCACATGTCAGGATGACAAATAACCGCTACAAGTCAAAATTCTCAACTGACTTAAGTAAAAATACGGAATTTCCATGGAAACCACTAATAAATATGAAATAAGTGAACTTGATTTATTGGTAAAATGTATTTATTTTTTAAATTTATTTAACCATGAAGGAATATGAACATATTTTTATTGCATCAATCGTTTAAGGAAATCATTACCAACCCAAAAAAGTTATTTTGAAGAAAATTACTAGGATAATTTAGCTATAAAAAATGATTACATTTCGGTATAATTTATTACAATTTAATAAGCAGCCATTTGTCCTCAATGAATAATGACATCAGGAGATCAGCAAAAACAAGTGTCAGTCTTCATGTTAATGTAAAGCTTAACCTAAAGTCGAACAGGTTTGTTTTTCTCGGAAACAGTCAGAGAGGGAGTAATCGAATTTTTTGGATTGATAGAAGAATAGTGCAACTAGCTTCGGTAACAAATTCAGTTATACAGGATGTTTCATTTTGTAGAAATTTCCGCAATTCCGGTTGAAATCGGGTACAGATCGCAAAAATAAATTAAATCAATGTAACTTTTCGGTGGATATAGGGGACTCGGACTTTCAGAACTCTATTTAAACTGGTAAGGATTGAGAAATGACCAGAACTTAATTTTCTTAAATTTGTTTAGGTCTAAAAATGCCAGTTGCAGGCCCCTCTCTGATACCTAATTACTCGAAAACAAAACGTCGGATCGAAAAACGAAATAATTAGTAAAACTTTAAAATCTCAAGTAGAAACTTTCCTTTTTCAATACATTTGGTAAAACCAAAAATCTATGGAAAATGGATATTTGGGAAAACTGGAAATTTCGATTTTTGACCCAAATATTTCACCAGGACCCAATATTTCAAAGGGAGCAACCGCGGATTAAATTTCGATTTTTTGACTTTTTTGCCCTCGACATCGTTACATTTGAATTACTGTGTATTTTTTCCTATTTACTTTTTTCCCAATTTTTCAACACTACCTTATAAAGGAACTACCTTATAAAGGAACACTTTAATGTTAATACCGAATGGGTCATCCAGTAGCGTATTTTAGGGGTAAAAACCGATTTTTCTTGATTTTTTACAACAAATCCTATTTTTAATCGACATTATTCCACACTATTTTTCTTATTTAGTGATTCTTTTCGGGTTCATTTTATCCGTTAATTATCCAAGAATACCTCCCACTAATTGAAATTGCTTATTTTTTCGTTAAAGTTATAGATAAATAGATTTATTTGCATAGGAAACATCCAAAATTTTAAATTTTTTGAATTTTCGAAGATTACCATGAAAACAAAGAATTGCAGTTTATTTACTTCGAAATTATTAAGATATAATGTGTTAGAATTTCGCAAAAGTGCCTACTGCTAATATAATATGATTTAAAAAAATTCGCACTTTCTATTAAGCAAAAAAATTGTGAAATAGGCCTATTAATTTAATTTAAAATATTATTCTTTATATATATATATATATATATATATATATATATATATATATATATATATATATATATATATATATATATATATATATATATACAGTCAACTTCGGATATAACGACCCCCGCATATAACGAACCACCGGTTATTACGAACAAAAATTATGGTCCGGCCAAAACGCCATAAGAATGTATGTATTTTTTGTTCGTTTATAACGAACCCGGCTATAACGAACTATCGGCTATAGCGAACCCTATTTTGATTAGTTTTTGCTTGTGGAAGTTCGGTTATAACGAACTGTCGAAATTTCACGTACGTATCACTTCCATATTCGTAAAGTAACGGCCGAGAATAGCAACCATAGAGAAGCGACAAAGACAATACAAGATTTCACAGGGCATGTGCGACGATAATGTGGACTTCTGTCTATACCGCATCATTAGTGTGACGAAATATCTTTCTCCGTTCAATATTGTGGATACGTGTCTGCCCAAGGTCAGCAGAACTGGTTACCCTAAATATCAAAGGCACCGACACGTATTGTCGCTTCTCTATGGTTGGTATTCTCGGATAACGGGTCGAGTAGCGACCTGTCAGGCGCCATTTCAATTTGTAGTTTAATTTCGGCAATAGGCGAGGGAATATTGTTCTAGCATGGAGCAGAGCGCGCCAAAATTCAGCAAGCGAAAAAGCAGAAAAAGTTGACATAATTACAAAACTGCAAAATGGGGTTGTAAATGCCTAAATCTGTAGGGACTATCAGTTACAAAAGTCAAAGACTATTAATATTCGTAAATTTTAATAATAATAATTTTGACAAGAGTGTTGATTGAGTCTGGTGATTACTTACAAATTAAAATTGAAAAACATGTACTAGAAAAAAGAAAAAATTTCAAATTACTGATTTTGTATAAATTATACAAATATGTATGTTTAATAAGTACATAATTTAAAAATACTATTATGTATTGATTATAATAAACGACTCATAAAAAGTACCATACAGTACATAATACATATTTGTTTTATTCTCTGCACTTCGGATATAACGAACGCCCTGCTATAACGAACTGTTTAAAGATCCCCTTGGTGGTTCGTTATATCCGAAGTTGACTGTATATATATATATATATATATATATATATATATATATATATATATATATATATATATATATATATATATATATATATATATATATATATATATATATATATATATATATATATATATATATATATATACGGTTCGCCCGAGTTGGATCAATTAATATTAATTTTGCATATCCTATATTGCGGTTCATTTTACAGTGAATTGGCACCGCTCCAATTAAATCTCGTAAAATTAATTTGTTAATATTAATAATAGCCGAAATTGTGGATAGACGTTTATATAATTAAATATTGTTCGCGTAATTTGTGAAATTTCATGGATTGTATAATTTTATAATATTTAAACGCAAGTCAATCTGAATGCATAAAATTATGGTTTTAATTATTTACGTCTGTTTGTTTAATAAACAATAATGATGTAATAATTTGAGAAAAAAAATGTGGAATCGATTTATCTTCAAATAATAATTATCACTGCGTGACAGTATTTTGTACATCTAAATAATAAAAATGCAAAAATTGAGAATCAATTCTCTAACCACCTGAAAATTTTTTATACAATAAGGATTGCAACAAATAATGGTAAATCAGCTATTCTCCGGGCTACATGCCCCTCCGAGCGCTGAATTACATACAAAAATTTATTATTATTTGTTGAAATCCTTATTGTATAAGGAATCTTTAGGTGGTTAGAGAATTGATTCTCAATTTTTGCATATTTATATGTACCCCTGACAAGTAGACCTCATTAATATTTTTAAAAATTTTACCTTACGGTAAACTCTACTCCGACTGCTTGAAGTGCTAATGGATGGCACTGCCTGTGTCTCACTGCTTATGCAGCACGACATTGTAGCTTTAAGGAATTACTTTTTCGGAAAGTTGGTATGTTCGTCTATCCTGTACTGATGAGAACCAAAGAGTTCGAAACCGGTCTGCAGGTGACGACATTCTAACTAAAGAAAAAGCTTCCTTCTTCCTGGAAGTTTCTTGCATTCGAAACATTAGTATTTTATTATCTAAGTGTGTTGGAAGAAAATACGGCAAATCTTGGTATGTAATACAGCGCTCGGAGGGGTATATAGACCGGAGAATAGCTGTTTTACCATTATTTGTTGAAATCCTTATTGTATAAGGAATTTTCAGGTGGTTAGAGAATTGATTCTCAATTTTTGAATATTTATATGCACCCGTAACAAGTAGAATCAATTCATATATTTAAATAATAAAAGTTTCTTTTTAAAAAAGTATTTTTTACATGCGATTTTTTAATTTAAATTATCCGATCGCTAGTTTACTATTCGGCACATAGTCGAATCCATTGGTGAATTTGATTTATGTACAATAAAAAATGAAATTTAAACCTGCTGAACAAGGTAAATTTTATTTGTCATTTATTGATTTTTCTGGATTTTTTAAATAAATAATGTAAAATAGGACGGAACTCGGCAATAATTATTAGGCTTTTTGTCTGTTTTTCTCACCATACAAACACGACAAACTATTCAAAAGGAGACTGAGTAGCGTTACGAAATGCCGTTCTATCGCGTAATTGCTATTTGTATTTTGGTCGCTTTATATAGTCCAATTAAACCCGGGCACACAAGCAAGGTTGTCAGATTGTCTTTAATAACCATATAAATGCTTAAATAGTTTTTTTTACATTCACGGAATTAACAGTCCAGTCTTGACGATGTATTATAAGAACGCAAAAAGTACTATTTTCATCAGACTTACGAAAATTTTAACAACTTAATACCAATACTTAATTAAGAAATTTTTTTTGAAAAACATCTTGTTTAAAAGTGTATTTTTTCGAAAATTCATTTTTAAAAGACGAGATAGTTATTTATGCAACAAGTGCGAAAATGGTTTCTTCCATGAAACATGAAAATTGCCCAATGAGGCGAAGTCAAGTTGGACAACATAGCAAGTGCTAAAAACGCTCTTTTTTTTACTGTTGCATAACACATTTTAATTGAATCGCCAGTAGAAAAGTTTTGTTAAAACCATAAATAAAAACAATACATAATACCCGACAAACAATGGTTCAAATAATACCAAATCAGCTTCTGCGAAAAAGTAGTGCAAAAAACTTAGTATCATACTAGTGCGAAAACGTGATTCATTTCGATACTCAAAAGAATGTCGACATACTGCTATTATAACACGATTTAATAAGAGTGCTTTATAGAATAACTTAGTTATGGTCTACTAGCAAAGTTTAATGCGTTCAGATTAGATATTGTTGGAATCATATTGCTGTTAAATTGTGTTCTAAATGCAATTTTCAAAACACTATTTACGAAAAAGGTGCTTCAGAAAATTCATTTATTGAAAAATAATGGTGAAACATT
This sequence comes from Philopedon plagiatum, assembly GCA_963971165.1. Classification (NCBI taxonomy): domain Eukaryota; kingdom Metazoa; phylum Arthropoda; class Insecta; order Coleoptera; family Curculionidae; genus Philopedon; species Philopedon plagiatum. The sequence continues at coordinate 83,227,044 of OZ020195.1, forward strand.
CCTACAAAAGGAGAATCGTACACTTTAAAATTATAACAGATCTAAGTATAAACGTAAATTATAAAATAATATTATTTTGCCAAAAATAATTTTATATGTCACGTCATTTATGTAAGTTAACTTTTCTGCATAAATCTAAAAACAGGGGTGATAGCAACAAATAACACAAGTAATATTTCTGTCGTCAGTTTTCTTGAAATAAATTTATACCTCCTCTGAGAATGCCAATTTTTTGAGATGGATATAAAAAGATCCTCCTAAAGATATATCTAGGTGTCGCATGTAAGCAGCGTTTTTTTTAATTTTCGGGGTTGGTATTCTTCCTAATAAACAACCAGTAGGAATATTTATTAATACATGTCTTATTTTAACAAATTAGGAACTAGAATTACAATAAACTTTTTTTCGGATAGACTTTAGTGATTATAATTAACAAAATAAGGGATCTGGCATCGTCGAAGTTTTGTATAACCGGGCCCAAATCTAAATAGAGAAGTGCTTTGTGTATACAGAAAGGTGCTAAATTGGTTTATAGAGGATGTATAAGCTCGCCTCCATTCGAAATAAAATTGGGTTAACATCCTAATTGAATTGGAACAATAGCAACATGACAAAGTAATATGTGTATTTATCCATATGGTTTTTTACAAAGTATGGAAAAGTTAATATTTAAAAAAAATGTATGCTATTGTTGTTCCTATTAACAATTTTACCGTGGTAGACGCAGCTGTTAAACGTACATGATATGGCAACCAATTTAATAGTTTAATATTGGACCACAGATGCACGATCTAGGATAGGTTTGATTAAGTACGAATAGGCAACCCAATATACAAAAGTAGCGACGCTTGTGAAAGGTGGGCAAACTAAATCTCGCGGTTTAGACTACGTCATTCGTTTAAATTCATTTTCTTGGAAATTTTATTGCATAATGTGTATCTCCAGGCAAAAATTAAGTAAAATGTTTGGAATACGAAAACATTGAATCCAAATATGATTTTATGGGTAAAGAGATATACAGGATATAAGTTTTATTCACAATCTATATTTTCCATAGGACAAGGTAACGAAGTACAGAATTTCGATGAAACACTCAGTTCAAAATAAAGTTTACCCGGACAAGCTTAAATTCTTGCATTTCTCTCGACATATTAAGACTTCAAATACTTACGAGCATGTACTTAAGAGTAACTAAACTTCCTTATCTTCATTACTACCTCTTCTGGTCTAACATTTTTAATTATTTCAGGTTTCCTGGGTTAGACACCGTGATATTCACCTTCTAACTGTCGGGCGTTACACTTACACTTCAGACCAAAGATTTGAAGCAATCCACACGCCACATACAGAAGAGTGGACCCTTAGAATACGATATCCACAGAAGAAGGACTCTGGAATATACGAGTGTCAAATTAGCACTACGCCTCCCGTTGGGCATCCGGTGTTCTTAACTATTGTTGGTAAGTACTAATATATTAGTCAAAGAGCTTTTCGTGAATACAAACAGTGGGCTTTCGTTCGCCGGCTTTTTTCTATTATTAGAAAGGTATTAGCATTGTGAAAATAATGGGCTGAACTGTGTTATAAAAATCGTGTCGGCCAGTGATTACTATGGGCTAGAATTGGACTGACTGACTCTGTTAGTCAAATATCTTCGATGTCAGGAGTCTTAGACAAGTTGTACCACGTATAGTATCATTGCAGACGTTACTTGTTTTTATTTTTACATATGAGTATGCAGTTTTAGTACTATTTTTAAGTTGTAGTACAAGGGCTGCTTTACATTGGTTTTAATTTTGAAAAAATGTTTTGAAACAAAAATTGACCGAGTTATTTAGCACCGGCAGTCTATTATTTGTTCCCCAAACTTAAAAAACATTTGAAAGGTACAGGATTGTTGACAAATGACGAAGCCATATGTGCTGTTGCAGAGTGGTTTGCAGACCAAGACAAATATATATATTTAAAAGGCTTTGAATTACTTTATGAACGATCTGCTAAATGTGTTTGTATCATCCCTCGTATCACAGCTCTAATTGCACAAATGCACTAGATATTTCTGTGATCACTTCGCAGACAATTGTTTTAAATTTCACGGTCATTTGAATTATTTTAAACGTTTGCGATCAGTATTTCGCCAACAGATTTAACTCAATTTAACTGCTGTCTAGTCGTCGACATTATGTTGTTGTTCTACTTAATGGGGTTGAATTGTTAAAGTTGTGCCCGGAACATGTCGACGGAGAAAAGTTTGCAATTTTGTAGCTTGAAAGCTCTAAATGTTTTATGAATGCTTTCAAACCCTAACACGGTTTATTGAAGTTGGATTTTCCCACTTTAAATAATGTTTAGGCTTGAAAAAGAGGGAATTTAATTTTATTAATATTTTAATTAAATTAGTACAATGGATGTGGTATATCAAGGAAAGATGATTCAAATTTTTTTAAATTAATAAAACTTAAAAATATAATCAAACCTAAAACATAATTGAAAAAAAATCATATGCCTTTAACTTTCCACTAACACATCTTTTTCTTTTAAAATTTAAAAGTTTTCGACAACATGATGTAAAATTTGTTTAGAAAAAATAATAAATAAAGTATCTAAATGCGTTCATTTTTTCCCAAGAGAGGCTCAGCAAAAATTAAACTTTTTTGGCAAACTACAAAATCTTGTTTTTTTCTTTACCTAACCATTTCCAGTGGGCTCACTATTAAAACCCAACAAATTGGCTAATAACGCGGTTTTATAATAAAAATGTGTATCGTAATGAACATTATTATGAAACATAATAAAGTATTTTATTTGAATATATTAGGGGAGAAGAAAAAGTAGTCATTTAAAACACGCGTTTCGAATTATGACGAGAATTAGTCTACTAATCATTGCGATTTGAAATTCGGTGGATTATAACCATTAAATTCAAAAGTTGTCTATTTTTGGAGACGAATCCATTTAAAATGCTTTTTTATACTAAATAGTGATTAGGTTAAAACGCAAGAAGTAAAACTTACCTTATTTTTATTTTAAGTAAGAGAGATAGTTGATAGTTCTCAATGTTTTCTTGTTTTAAAATACACGGCACTTTCTTGCACTCCTGATATTACTCATTACAAGTTGGTCCAAGAAAACAAAATACAATTATAAGTTTGGCTGCGGAATCGTGTAAACCAGCTGGTTACTTGAAGAAGTCTCTTGTGATTTATTATTCAATTTGCTTGGTGTAATGCTTTCTTCACAATAGTAAAAAAGTACAAACTGAGAGTTAGCAGTAAATGAGCGTAAACTTTTGATTTTGGAGAACGCTAATTTAACTTTACAAAACTTAGTTTTGAGTTGTGCTTTTGGTACGAATTAACCGCCAAAGACTAAATTTTAGAAAATATCGTCGTTTATTTAAAAAAAAGTGAGTTGAAAACGTCTATTGATATGCAGGAAGCTTGTTAAATATCTATCTACTTCTGGTTTTAATGAATTTGGTAAACCGCTGTTAGCTTATGCACGTAAAGTATCCTACTACAGTCGCCCATTCTAAAGATCTAAAATCATCTTCTTAAGCTTTTCTTTTACTGCAGAATTCTAAATTAACAGCGTATCGACATTATTAAACATTAAACATTTTGGGTAGACATCAATTGTGTAGAGGGGTCATTGGTGAGTGTAAATCTCAGTTTCCGGCATTGCCACACCCCCCCCCCCCCCATTTGACCGCCATATTGAAAAGAAGTGTTTGATCCGTTTTTTAGCGATATCTCTGTAACCGTAAGTCGCATACAAATTTTATATATAGCTTTTTTGTAGAAAATTTAGAATTGTCTACCACTTATATTTTAAACTTTTTTACGTAGCGTTGTTACGTATTCATACAAAAATAAATTAAAATTCTGCACTCAAAATCAACGAACTTTTATTTTCGTTTTACTTTGAAATAAACGACATTCACCTTGCGCCCTCCTAAGGAACAGAATAAAACTTCAATGGAAAACCCGTAAAAACCTCATATATAGGATCACTTTAGAATGAAGGTGAATTGACAGAAAAGTTTTTTACGGTGCTGTTAAACGTTAACGAGTTCAACTAAGTAAAGCGAGTTGATAAAACCCTTTTCTTAGTCGTTAACTTTGTCCCGGTATTAGCATTAATCTTAAGTGTATGAAACCCTGGTTACACAACCCTTTTCTGAAAGAGCGTTCTAATGACAAATTGCCGATGTTTGCTTTTATTTTCTTGTTTGCTAAGTGGATACGTTAAAACCAAATATCCATTCCATAAATTAACGTAAAATACAAAGTTCCTTTGCAGAATTTTTGAAAATATATCAAAACAAAATGTTTGTACTCTGAACACGTTTTGCTAACTATGTTATCATAATAAGGGGAAAATTAAATACTCATTTACACTCAATGAAATAAACATATTTCTAGCCATCTATCTTTTGCGACTCCATCGTTTAACAACAATTAATTTTATTGACTGTAGTTAAAAATACGTTGAAGTGCAAAACCTTCTGCGTTGCATTGTTTTTCCTGTAACAACTTTTTAGCCTTCCTTTTCGGAATGTTCATTCAGGAGCACATATCAAAATTTAGGTTATGAATTTATATATCTAAAATAAACTTAAACTTCCTATTAGCATGTTCGATTCTTAACCCTTACAGAGATATAGGGGGTAGCATTGTTCACCAAGAAGGTTTAAGTCTTAGTACTGGTTTAAATTCAGATTTTCTAGTTGATATATATAGTTTGAAATATCTATTGTAGCTAAAATAAAAATATTACTACAATTTATGAAAATTGTGAGACGCTCATGCCCTACATTTATGTACACCGGCTAAAGGTTTTTCTGGTATTTCAATTGACTTTTAAATTACTATATACATACACTGCAAATGATTAATATTGTTATTTTAACTTGTATGGCGAATTTTTAAAGCTTCAGGAGATCAAGGACAACGTACTTCGACTAGAAGTGAATTTATCACGATGTGACTGTTGAATCATTTACGCAAAAGTCTTCTGCCTCAGAAAGTAGCCAACCGAGCTAGACTACAAACGAGCAGTGTTAAAATTTTCATAGTTATGAGAAAAGTAAGTTCTAGAACACCATGATATCATGGATAAAACCTGCTTTAACTAATACTAAATTTATCATAATTTGAATCTAGATGAACCATTTAACTTAGGAAACTTCCCCAAAAATATCTAAACGAACTAATCTACATCTGTGTTAAAATTTTAACTTCCACAAGAAAAGTGAGTTATTAGAGCATCTTGATATTATGCACAACCTACTTTAACTAAGGCTAGATTTGTCGTGATTTGGGTCTAGCTGAATCATTTAATACCGAAAAGGTCTCAAGAAATAGCTAGTCGATCCTACTACAAAATAATCATAGTTAACATTTTAACTTTCATTATGGTATCATGGAAAATCGACTTTGACTAAATCATGATATATATATATATATATATATATATATATATATATATATATATATATATATATATATATATATATATATATATATATTACAAGGAAAGATAATGGCTATGCGGACTGACTGCAAGACAGTAAGTTATGTTTTTGCATCAAAGTACTGGGAGTCCAAGATCTAATGGACAACCCCGAGCTGGCAGACAGTACCACAGCTTTCACCATTATTGGGGAGTATCAGACTGACGTAGCCTTTAGGCAGCTTCCCCAACAGCCACTTCGCCTATTCAAGTCTATCGTTTTGAACAACGACGGTACCGAGCACACGAGAGCGCCATCTATAGGAAACCATTTCAATGCAAGAACAGATCTCACTCGAGTAAAGCTGCTACTGAAATATAGGTAGCTAGTAGAGAAAACACTACGGGAGCATGACACCCGGTATCGGAATCGATTTTTGAGCATCACCCCAGGTTTCCACCATTTTCGCGAAAGACTTCAGTCTCAAAAAATAGCCAGGCGATGTACGCTAAAAATGATCAGTTAAAATTGTAGTTTCCATGAGAAAAGTAATTGCATCTTTTGAACATCACGATATTATGCAGTTAACTAAGCTTGAATTTATCGCGATTTCAATCAGGGCGAATCGGTTAACAGTAAAAAAAGTAAGTGAATTTATAGACCATCACGATATTATGCATAGCCTACTTTAACTAACTTTGAGTTTATCGCGATTTGAATCTACACGAATCGTTTACCAGCGAAAACGCCTCAAAAAATAGCTATTCGATCTACGCTGCTAATGATCAGAGTTGCCCTTTCGACTTTCACGAGAAAAGTAAGCGAATTTCTAGAGCATCGTTTAAAAGCCAAATAAAAGTAGCGAAGAAAAACGTATTTGTCGAAAACTATAAAAGCTCCTGTTTCGTAAAGAACAAAGCAAAATGAATAAAAGATCAAACAGTTGAAACGATGTAAGAGGAAATAAAAATAGGTGTCTGTAGTGTACTTAATGAAAATGAAGCAACGAAAATTACTGTCAACGACAAGGATTTGGTTCGCCCAGAAAAATTAACATAAAACTTGTGTAAACTCTAATTTCGCCAATCAAAGAATAGAAATAAACAAACAGAATGCCTAAAAATACAACTGATTATTAAATACATTCAAGAGTATTAAAATATCATAAAAATTATGGGAAAGTGTAAATTTTAAAAAACTAAGTTTCCTCGAGTACTAGTCTGACATTCCTACTAGTAACAGTCTACCAACTAAAAAGCGAGCAGCTTAATATTAAAGATAAAGTAACATTTTATATTCTTCATGGTGTCTGATCATAACAGTAACAAATAATCCACTTTCTCCACGTTCTTTTACCCTAAAACTTTCTGCGGAGAAAATTTTTTATACAATATTATGATAATGGGCAGAAGAAATCTTGAGCCGTGTAATCCTACGATATACGTATTTGTAGAGAGTCTAGAAATGTGGTCGGTAAGAAATAGAACGATATTCTTGAGTTTATGAACTAATATGTATTAATGTTGAACATTTTTTAGACTGTCGTTTTTATAATAAGGAATAAAGTACTTTCTTGGTGAAATTTTTATTCATTGTTTTAGAAATTTATCCTTATAGAAGAGTTGATCTTTTACAACCGTTCATTTAAGATGTTTAGGATTTAGTACTGGTTTTAAATTAGGATCTTCTTAAGAGTCAGTTAGGGTTTGCCAAGTTTTCGTCCTATGACTGTTTTATAATTATAAACGGTATTGACTAAGAGATAATTCTAACATAAACATTTCCTCTCATAGATTAAGCGCCATAGCAAACAGTCTTCTGGTAGTACCCATCAAGATTTTAACAACTTACCATTACGCATAAAACAACTTTGAAATTTGAATGAATTTAGGTCTGAAAAATAAGGATGCTTTGTAGAAAGGTGTTTTAATTTATTTAGGAATATCTGTCCTTTCGATTCGAATTCTTGTTTTTTTAAGTAACGTTTCATTTAGCGTGCAATAGTGTATACTATTTTATTATGTCAAAAAATGCGCAATCAAAAATAAAAGTCGACGGGTCTTAGCATTTTTTCCTTCAATTAATATCGAGTTTATGCGGTCACTGTATATCAGCGATTTGTCTAATTTCAAAAAAAAGGATTGTAGCCAAATTTGTTAATAAAACTTATACCGCATACCGCATACTTAAATTATCCGTTTCCTTATAAATGTGCAGAAAGACACAGAAAGTCAATTCATGGTAAAAACTTGATTATCCCACTCTTACTCTTGTTAGTTTGAAACCTTGATTGTTAAATTGGACCGGTCTTCGCTACATAAAATCCCGTGGCTAGAGTTTCGTCCCCTTAATTTGACAGGTATAACGTTTCGCATGATACTTTGCTATATTTAGGCTTTGTAACAGGGGAGAAGTAATCTATTGGTGTCTTAAAGGTATCTTAAAGCTATCTTAAAATCTCAATGTACACGTTAACTCAACAATAAAAATATGTACATAATATTTGCAAATATGACACACCGATTATTATGAGTCACACAATTAGTTAGAGTATGACATACATTTTTTTAAGACCAATATTATTGAAATTTAGAAATAAAATACGAAATAATTGCCATTTATACCAGCTAAAAGCAATATAGAAATACCATTTGTTCCACAAATAGGTCAGACAAAATGGAATATGAGACAATTTTCTTATTTACTTATAACCTGCATTTTATTTTAGGAAATAGAACCATTATATTATATTAAATTTCGACATTGTCGCTATTATCTTGTCTTATTTAATTTTTGTATCATTTTTGTTGAACCATTTTAACAGAAAAATAGTTAATCAAACTTTAAACAAACAATTTTTTCAAAGGAAAAATTTAATAATATCGTAGGAAAAAATACCGCTTTAGTACTTGCTTCTCACAATTTGGTCATAAAATACGACCTTGAAGGGTGAAATAATTTATAACTGACATTAAATATATCCACATAAAACGGAAAGCGAGTAATGTCAAGATTTGTAAGATTTTTACAAAATGGTCCTCACCACACTCTAAAAATTTTATGTGTAATATTTATTGGCTTACCAAATGCGAGAAATGACGAGAAGCGAAGTTCGGTACGCACGTGTTGAGTACAATGTTTTTTTTACCAGCGTTAGGAAAATTATCTAGTTTTGGTATTTTTTTCAATATTTTATTTCAGTATTTACGTCAAAGTGAAAATACAATTCAAAATTGAAACCTATATTATTTCCGTTTGTTATTAACAATATTAATGGTAAAATAATAGTTGAACTTGTTAAATTTATGGCCTAAGCTAATTGGCTTTTAACTGGTATAGAAAGATTTGTTGCCATGCCAGAATTATTTAGGTCTTGTGCATGTTCAACATCAGGTGGCTGATGGTCAATTGCTACTGGCTGCTCCGATTTGGAAGTGGCAGCCTGGTTTTGAATCATTCGATGTGCATTTTGTTTTTTTAAGACTCGTCTACATATCGTTTAGTAAATTTTGTGGACTTCCATCCACCATGGCGCTTAAGATTCGCGAAGTCTACCCCACAGTCTACTAGCAGAGTGTCTGAAGATCGCCTAAAGCAATTCCTAGTGTAGAGCTCGGGATTTGGCAGATTCAGGTATCCAGCCATGTCCGTGGGCATCTGGCCGATTTTGTTAATTCCAACACATTGAACAGAACATTTTCCGTTTTGGCAATTTTAGGAAAATCTTCTACTACTTTGTGGTCGCAGTAATGCATTTTTTTTAAGTCTAAATTTCGTTCCCCGCTTACTACAAAGCTTCTGCGTTAATGGGTTTTAGTAATGACATGGAAAGAACATTGCATAGCTTAGAGATTTTTTTATAAATTTAGAATAAAGCCAAGAACTTACAGGGCTCAACTTAGTTGTCGTATTCTTATACTTGATATTTTCCGATTTAAATTTGATAATGAATCTCCTTAAAACATTCAAACGAAACACATGCATATATACCTGATTCAATTTAAAACCACGAGTTAAGAAATAACGGTATATTTTTAAAAATCCGACCTTAAAAGATGAGGCAATTCGAAAACTGACACTAAAAAGATAATCCCGGCAAAACAGGCGGTTAAAAAAATCCAGATTTATAAGGGTTTCATAAGATGGGACACATATGCATAACGTGGCTTCTTACGTATTTCTTATGCGAAATGAAAGCGGGCCTATAATGGCATGCCCTTAAGCCAAGCGTGAAATTATGCGATACAAAAGAATAAGTATAAGCACTGTGGAATATGCTACGGACATTTTTATGAGAAATGTTTTTTAAATAAAAATCTGAGAAGTCCGTCTCGGATAGATAGGTTTATAGTATCTAAAATCTGTAAGAAGTCAAGAGAAGCATGCTTTAGCCGTAGTAATACGGTCAGCTTCAAGAAGTAGAAATATTTTAATAGCAAAATTCTGTTTACTGATAAAATCTCTCGGCCTATTTTTACTTGCCATTTGTATAACTACAAAGAAAATATAAGAATAATAGCTACTTATACAAATTGATCGCAAAAACGAACATTTTTCCGAATATTGATATTATTTTCCGTTGTGTCTTAGTTTACCAGGCATCAAACTATTCTTCAGAGCGTAGTTTTTCGGTTTAAAACGAATTCTCAATTACTTAAGATCCACTACGAAGCAAGACTGGTTAGAAGCTATGGCAATTCTAAATAAGGAATCAAGCCTGACTATGTTTTTGGACTTTGGTGACATTATTAATGCCTTTGCCGAAGAAAAGGCACACAAAAAGCTTTGATTTGAAGAAATTATTGTGCTGTACCTACACCTACCTGTATGTTGAAAAAGGATTTTATAAAATCAAACTTTTCACCGCTAGAACTCGGAAAACCCTGATAATTCAAAATTTCTTTTATGGAAATACCACGATTATTTTTCAATGTAGAATCACCTGTCCAGGATTCCTAATACAGTTTCCTAACACCTGTATAACTGTATATGTATGGGGATCAACGAAAAAACGATTTTTCGAAAATTTTCTTTGAAAAAATAAATTTTCAAATAATTATTTTCTAAAAATTCAATTTTTGGAAAATATCCTATTTTCGAAAATACAAATTGATCACAACAAAAATTTAAAATAGCCTGAACAAAACTTCTTATAACCTTCAAAATCTTTTAAATATACTGCTTTTCTCTCAACCCTTAACTCCCTGTATACCAAATCCTTTCATTCTTCGGACCAATAACAGTTCTCCTAACCGTCCCAGTAATTAACTTCTAAATTGTAGTGGCTTAAATGGTGCCCCTGCGATTTCAGACGGTGATCTGACCGCGATGTTAGTCTACCATATCCTGCTGAATGGCATGTGTAAGACATCAGCACGTCTCAGATGCTGTTCCGACCCCGACGATTTCCTTTAACAGCGTCTGTAATTTGAAATGATTTGATCAATTTATTTTTACCGAAATAACCGCCGAGAGTTCTGGTCAAAACTAGTCTCCATCCCATAAATAATTAGGTTGTTTTGGATGCATAATTAAAGGTTGTTTAATTTATTCAACGCCGAGGAAACCTTTAATTTTTTCCATGCATTTATTCTCGTCCTCTCCCCATACGCGCTTTAAGTGCCATGCAGTTATATCACTTAGCTTCTAAAGGACCGTTTTTCTTTGCACGTATTTCTTTGATTTTTATATTCTTGATATTAGTGTAGGGCAGAATTTTATTATTTTAAAAATTGGATTATTACGGGATAAGTTATTTCTATCATTGAATTATAATTCGAATTATTACCTATACCGCGCTGTCAATTATAATTTATATTTCTCGTCACTCATTTTTGGTATCGGCATATGGTATTCACAATTTAAATTGCTGCTGCTGCGAGAAGCTGATTGAGCGCCTAATATTACAGATTTTAATTTATGGTTTTGCTTTATTACGTTTATTATTTGTCCATAAATTTACTATTATTTTTAAATAATTTAGCTTTCGTGTTTAGATTATCGAGACTGAAGGGTTATTTTATTATATGTTGTAGTTTTTAACGACATTGATAAAAACCAAATAATTAAAGAAAGTCGTTTTTAGATAACGGGTTCTAAACAAGATTTATTTATTTACGATACGGTAGTTTAATCCAATGAAGCTAGACTTGTTTGGAAGATTGTAAACTCGGAGATATCAGTTATAATCTGAATTATGATCTTCATGATCGGATGATTCAAATTATTAAAATATTTGGATAACTAAATCATTTTTTAAAAGATTTATTATTTGGGTGTACCCTTAAGGAAAATTAATATTAAAAAAAGTCACTGCGTTTAATGCAAAAAACAAGTCCTGAAAAAAACATGTTCCCGTCACAAAAATATAGATATTTACCTCAAAAAATATTTGACAAATTATAATAACAAAATTCTTATTTATAACATATTTTCGGAAGACTGTGAATATATTTTAATAAGAATATGCTTCTAAATAAAAATGGTTATCCTAATTATTAAGTATAGATTTACTTTATAAAATTATTACATTTTCTTTTCACGTAAAGCATAGAAAGCAATTAGCAGGCAATTTACATATATTATATAATTTATATATATATATATATATATATATATATATATATATATATATATATATATATATATATATATATATATATATATATATATATATATATATGTATATATATATACAGTGACCGGCAAAAAGTACGCAACATATGGGAAAAATTTTTATTAGGTGAGTATTGGAAAAACTTTTCCGGGGGATCGGTTCTGCATGTCCGATAACCTAAAAATCGATTTTGACATACGTCACGTGACCACTGGTATAGCGTCAAATTAAAAAAAAAATTGTTAATTTACAAAAAGTGAAGTTAGTTGACGAGATATCAAAAAAAGTTATTTGAAAAAATTGCTTAGAATTAAATTCTAGGACCTTGTGCAAAATTTTAAGATTTTATTTAAAAAAATTGGAAAACTCAATTTTTTTTAAATATTTTTTTATCGATTTACAAATTTCCAGTTTTTTTCGTTTAGATAGCTTGGCTAATGTAAAGCCCATGTATCTGGACGAAAATAAACGAATGTAGTAGTTTTTTCTACAATTGACAGGACAAAATTAAAAAAAAAAGGGTTTCGCCGGACGCTAGCTGTTGCAATGATTTGTATCTAGCAGCAGTGTCAAAATTTTAGAGACATTTCAATGAGATTACATTGAGAAAACCTTAATCGTCTTAAATATATCTGAAGTTCGACTTTTTGTAAAGTTAAGGGGAGTAAAATAGATAATAAACAAAAAATTACCTGTTTATTTAATCGAAATTTCATAAACGAAAACCAATGTAAGAAAAACTTAAAAGTAGTCAAATTCTGTACTAACAACATAAAAAATCATTGTTTTTCCTTGGGTGCACAAAATTTAAAACTCAGTATGACCACCATTTCTCTCCATACATACTATTGTTCTCGAGCGCAACTCTCGATTAACATTTCGGAGCATTTTACGATTTATTTGCACTACACAATTTCTAATGACATTCTCTAAATTTTGTATATTCCTAAAGGGTCGATGTTTGTATACAGAGTTCTTTAGGTATCCCCACATAAAGAAATCTAATGGAGTCAGATCTGGTGATCTCGCAGGCCACGGATTTTCAGAAAACCGTCCTATCCACTGGTTTCCAAATTCTTGATCCAGCCATCTCTTCACCTCATTTGTGGAATGAATGCTAGCTCCGTCTTGTTGAAAGTATAAATTTCTTCTTTCGGCTAATGACAAATTGTCTAAAAAGTCAGATATCTCAGTTTGTAGAAATTCTAAATATCGTTCTGAATTTAAATTGTCTCTAAAGAAAAAAGGTCCCACTATTCTGAGGTTGAAAATTCCGCACCACACATTAACCTTAAAACTATATTGGTCTTTACTCTGAATTACAAAGTCTGGGTTTTCGGTGGCCCACCATCTACAGTTTTGTGAACTGACGGTTCCGTTAGAGGTAAATGTAGCTTCATCCGAGAAAAGAACGTTCTTTGGGAAATTAAAATCTTCCTCAATCATACCCTGGAACCAGGCACAAAAATCGAAGCGGGCGTCATAATCCCTATCTTTTAATACTTGTACAAATTTAGGTTTGTACGGATGAAATTTGTTTCTTTTTAATATCCTCCGCACAGATCTTTCGTGAATGTTAGTGATCTCCGATATTTGACTAACTGCTAATTGGGGTGTTTCTGTGATCGACAAACACACATCCAGAGAACCTTCGTCACCTGTTACCGGTTTTTCATGGGAAACTTTATACTGATTTTCTACCGATCCCGTTTCTTTAAATTTATTGACTAGACGAGATACTGTGGAATAATGGAGGGATTTATCGGGGTGCCTCTCATTAAAAATTGCTGCTGTTTCTCTATGGCTTTTGTAATTATCTCCAGAAATTAAAATAATTTCTATCTTTTCCTGAAGAAGTAGTGTGGGTGCCTTTTTAAGGAATAAAATATTAATAAACTTATGTAAAATATCAAACTTAGTAAGATGCGAGACATAAACCAATGACATAGGTTGAAATCAAACAAATTATAATTTGTTTGACATTTTTCTGTTGTTTTTAACCTACTAGATTATTTGGTTGTTTTAATTTCAGAGCCTGCTTTGGTAGTTTTAAGTACAACTAAATAGACCTGGTTGTTAAATTTATGTGCGAAAAATCTTAATAAAATCTTGATACAGTCATTTCATTGTTAAATTTATGTGCGAAAAATCTTAATAAAATCTTGATACAGTCATTTCATTAGATTCAAACCATTGCAACAGCGAGCGTCCGGCGAACACCTATTTTTTCGATTTTGTCCTGTCAATTGTAGAATTGTAGATCTGACTCCGTTAGATTTTTTTATGTGGGGATACCTAAAGAACCCTGTGTACAAACATCGACCCTTTAGGAATATACAAAATTTAGAGAATGTCATTATAAATTGTGTATTGCAAATAAATCGTAAAATGCTCCGAAATGTTAATCGAGAGTTGCGCTCGAGAACAACAGTATGTATGGAGAGAAATGGTGGTCATACTGAGTTTTAAATTTTGTGCACCCAAGGAAAAACAATGATTTTTTGTGTTGTTAGTACAGAATTTGACTACTTTTAAGTTTTTCTTACATTGGTTTTCGTTTATAAAATTTCGATTAAATAAACAGGTAATTTTTTGTTTATTATCTATTTTAATCCCCTTAACTCTACAAAAAGTCGAACTTCAGATATATTTAAGACGATTAAGGTTTTCTCAATGTAATCTCATTGAAATGTCTCTAAAATTTTGACACTGCTGCTAGATACAAATCATTGCAACAGCTAGCGTCCGGCGAAACCCTGTTTTTTTTAATTTTGTCCTGTCAATTGTAGAAAAAACTACTACATTCGTTTATTTTCATCCAGATACATGGGCTTTACATTAGCCAAGCTATCTAAACGAAAAAAACCGGAAATTTGTAAATCGATAAAAAAATATTTAAAAAAAATTGAGTTTTCCAATTTTTTTAAATAAAATCTTAAAATTTTGCACAAGGACCTAGAATTTAATTCTAAGCAATTTTTTCAAATAACTTTTTTTGATATCTCGTCAACTAACCTCACTTTTTGTAAATTAACAATTTTTTTTTTAATTTGACGCTATACCAGTGGTCACGTGACGTATGGCAAAATCGATTTTTAGGTTATCGGACATGCAGAACCGATCCCCTGAGAAAGTTTTTCCGATACTCTCCTAATAAAAATTTTTCCCATACACTAGCGGAAACAATTAAAGGATCAAAAAAAAAATCTCAATTTTGTGCGATTTTTCAAATGGTTGGATCTTTGGTAAAAATGGTCATATTTGAGTGAAAATAAAATCAATTTGAAGCTTGAGGTGTCTAGTTTAAGGATCTTGTGATAAAAAAAATTTCCAAGCAACAATTAGCGCAAAATGCTAATGAATATCATGGAAAGAAAATTTTTCGAAATTTTTTGCAAACGTATTTTGCGTGTACGGACGTAAAAAAATTTTTTCAACCTAACCACTATATGGATTGGATAGGTTGTTCATTTAACTTCACTTTCTTTTTGTGTTAGCCTCGATACGACCATTCCTCGCTGAGTTATCAGACTTTGAATGCAAATGCGTCATTTTCTCTTCTCTCAGCAATATCTCAGGAACCAATGGTCCCGTAGAAAATGGAAGGGGGTTTCGGAAACTTGGATCCATTCTCTACAATGCTCTGGCATGTTTTTTCAGAAAAAAAAAATTTTTTCATCCTTAACATGACTTTAAACAATTGTGAAAAACAGGACTTTTTCAGGTCTTTTAGAAAATCACGTGCCACATTGAGAATATTGGGAACATGACTAATATTAAGTGTGCATCTTACAGGCCATGGTACCCCTAAAAGCCCTACAGAGTTTCAACCTGATCCATCAAGCCGTTTTATTGTTTCATTCGATTGAATTTTTGAAAAAATTGAAGGATCGCGTTCTTTTGCCTTGAGAGCTCATAATCTGTAAAAAAATGGAAAACAAATTTCTCCTAATTTGTTTCCACATTTGTATTGCGGAAAGCGTTTGGAGTCATGCAAAGAAAGTGTTTTTTTCTAGAAACGTAAAAAAAAATTGTTTTGAAAAATGGGAAAAAAATTGTTTTTCGAAAAATCAAAAAACAAATTTCTCTGTTCGTGGCTTCAAACGCTTCCCGCAATAAGTGTGTGAAAAACAATCAGGAACAAATTTTTTTCCCAGTTTTTTACAGATTATGAGCTTCCAAAGGCAAAAAACGTGATCGTTCAGTCTTTTAGAAAATCACGTGCAAAATTGTTTCTGAAAAATGGAAAAAAAATTCTTTTTGAAAAATTTCTCTTTTTGAAGCGATCTTCACAAATTTTGCAAAACCACCGGCATTAGATTTACCCAAAGCGTACCAGGTGGAGGTAACACGGTCGGATTTACGCTCCTTTGTGTGTGTGTGTGTTCCCTTAAGAGAAATGAACCCGGTGGTTTGTCATTTCGCCCTTATGTCATGACTCCAAACTCATTCTTTAAAGAGTGTGTGTTTATGTGTGTGTATGTTTTAATCCGTTCAATAACGGGTTTTGCCGCCCCTGCTCTCTAACAGCCCTCAATCGTTCGGCCATATTGATGCATCGGGTTATTTCGGGTTGCGGAATGTTGTTCCAATTTCACTTAAGTACGCACTCTAATTTGGCCATGTTATGGAAATTGTTATAGTCCCTCTGCAATCAATAGAGAATATTGGGAAATTGAATAATGTGAGGTGTGCATTTTACAGACCATTGTACCCATAGAAGCCCTACAAGATTTCAATTGGATCCATCAAGCCGTTTTTGTGTTTCATTCGATCGAATTTTTGAAAAAACTGAAGGATCACGTCTTTTGCCTTTGGAAGCTCATAATCCGTAAAAAACTGGGAAAAAAATTTGTTCCTGATTGTTTTTGACACACTTATTGCGGGAAGCGTTTGAAGTCACGAACCGAGAAATTTGTTTTTTGATTTTTCGAAAAACAATTTTTTTCCAATTTTTCAAAACAATTTTTTTTTACGTTTATAGAAAAAAACTTTCTTTTCATGACTCCAAACGCTTTCCGCAATAAAAATGTGGAAACAAATTAGGAGAAATTTGTTTTCCATTTTTTTACAGATTATGAGCTCTCAAGGCAAAAGAACGCGATCCTTCAATTTTTTCAAAAATTCAATCTAATGAAACAATAAAACGGCTTGATGGATCAGGTTGAAACTCTGTAGGGCTTTTAGGGGTACAATGGCCTGTAAGATGCACACTTAACATTAGTCATGTTCCCAATATTCTCAATGTGGCACGTGATTTTCTCAAAGACCTGAAAAAGTCCTGTTTTTCACAATTGTTTAAAGGCATGTTAAGGATTAAAAAAATTTTTTTTCTGAAAAAACATGCCAGAACATTGTAGAGAATGGATCGAAGGTTCCGAAACCCCCCTTGCATTTTCTGCGGGACCATTGGTTCCTGAGATATTGCTGAGAGAAGAGAAAATGACGCATTTGCATTCAAAGTCTGATAACTCAGCGAGGAATGGTCGTATCGAGGCTAACACAAAAAGAAAGTGAAGTTAAATGAACAACCTATCCAATCCATATAGTGGTTAGGTTGAAAAAAATTTTTTACGTCCGTACACGCAAAATACGTTTGCAAAAAATTTCGAAAAATTTTCTTTCCATGATATTCATTAGCATTTTGCGCTAATTGTTGCTTGGAAATTTTTTTTATCACAAGATCCTTAAACTAGACACTTCAAGCTTCAAATTGATTTGATTTTCACTCAAATATGACCATTTTTACCAAAGATCCAGCCATTTGAAAAATCGCACAAAATTGAGATTTTTTTTTTGATCCTTTAATTGTTTCCGCTAGTGTATGTTGCGAACTTTTTGCCGGTCACTGTATATATATATATATATATATATATATATATATATATATATATATATATATATATATATATATATATATATATATATATATATATATATATATATATATATATGTATTATTTATATATTATTTTAAATTACATTATTCCTTTATTTACATGATTATTTTACTTTAAAATTTGTGTTATAAGCAGGAGGCAAAGTATATTGCCAATAGAATTTATATAAAACCGCCTATAACTAACGTAAACTCTATATTGCGCGTTATAAATTTCAAAAATAACTCACAGCGTGACGTCATTCGCGAACCCGAACGAATTTGACACGGTTTGGTATCATGTCTTCTGTTTATTGTATCATGCATGGTACGTAGGATTTGGTCTCCGTAGGTTCTCAGTACATAACAAAGCTTATAAATTAATATGGAAGAATGATAGATAGAAATGAATAAATATATGTTACATAGGAATATTTTTTTTTAAATCATCGAAATGCAGTCGAACATCCGTGTAGGTAAGTTAACATAAAATAGACCTCTTAGCGAGTAGAACTTAAAAAACAAAAAAATAATATGGCGATCCCTCTGAAAAAACTTAAGATTAGTTCAAAATTCGCTTATTTGATGTTTAATTGTTTTTCAGTTACGTGACCTGATGATTCTTATACATATCTACAAATTTTATAATTTAAACATTTTCTATCCTTTCCAGCAAAAAAATTATCTATTGGCGCAAATATAATCAATAACGCTGTACATTTTTTAAAATACAATTTTTTTAGAGTATCTTTTAAGAACAAATACACTGGCTCATAAAATAGTGACGATCTCAAAATATTCAGCTATTTTAAACCTAGTGTGTTTTTGGAAAATTCTTTTTCTCAAAAAATACAGTTTTTTGAAAATTTTTAATGAATCCCGTGAATTATATTTTATTATCTGACCCCGGCAACGCAATTAAGACTTATTTTCTAAAATACAAACTATTTTCCTGTGACATACTCCTTTTCTATTATTGCATACGGAGAGAAGGATGTCCTTGCTCAAATCTATTTCGACACACTACAATATTTACAAAAATTCAACACGTTTTGTAAATATTTAAATACGTCTCTGGCTTCTACCTTTTTACCACCCCATATTGGTATGCGGAACTGTGAACGTGTATCGTCACGGGGACTGGATAACGAATCCTGCCAGGGCTGGGAACTTCATCCAGTTGATCCTGAGGCTGACAACATTCCAAAGAATCGCGCGCTGGATCCCACGGGATAAAGTTTAATGAGTCCTGGACCGTCTGCTCTGTTTCGGCGTGGGAACGTGATAGTATTTGGAATGCAGAAGCTGCCTTGAACCACTGGTTTATATTTTAATAAAATGTTTATGAAAAAGCGTTTGGGATTATTATACACTGTGTTGAAAAAGTTTCAGATAAAAGTTCTAGCGCTTACACAAATCTTGAATTCCAAAAATTAGTTCGAATATACAGGGTTGCTCAAAAACTTGTGACGGATTAGAGTTATAGAGGATGAATTTTTTAAAATGTTACAAACCGTTTTTGAGACAACACCTTGTAACGATTTAAGAATACTTTTAAAAAACTCTCCCTTCTCTGGCTATTCTATTCCACCTCTGTCGTTCCCTTTTCATAGATTAGGAAAGAATATTATTAAGATACATTCTTACTGGCTAGCCAAAATGACACGGGGCTTCATCTTCCCCAAATTAGGTAACATTTCATTTTCAATTGCTTGTAAAATTTGATTTTCCTATATCATCATCATCATGATCATTTCCAGCTGTTTCAACCATTTCCAATTATGGTGTAGCCTCCCTTACATATTCCATTTAAGAATATATAACTATTTTAAATTCCAAATTTTATCTTCTTGCTGAAATATTCTCGCTAATTTGTCTAATTTTTCAAATAACCGGCTGTTCCAGAACTTTTCACACAATATATGCTTCAGTTTTTTTCCGTTGCGGGCTTATTTCCGGAATAAAAATACAGTTTGGGTAAATGTAATCCAATAGAAACCTCCGCATAATATTCTATTTTTTTCTGGAAAAATATTAAATACGTGAAATTAAAATTAAGATATCCTGTGTCGACGTGGGAACGTAACAATATTTGAAATGCGGAGGATGCCGTGAGCGACTTGTTTATATTTAAATAAAATGTTTATTAAAAAAACGTGTTGGGGATTATCATACGCCTTCTTGGATAAAAATACGTTTGGGTAAGTATAATCCAGTAAAAACCTTGGTAATATTTTACTTATTTTTTTAAGAAGTATTTAAATAACTAAATAGGGATCACTGAGGTTGGAACATAATAATAGGTGGTCTTATGTCATTCAGAGTCATAGAACTACTGATTGCTTTAACTTTCTTTGCCTGAAATTATCTACTAAGAGCCTTTTGTGCCTTTTGGAAACGAAAGTATGCTTGAGTACATTTATTTCTTATAACTTGTTCCTTACGAAGACCGAACAGATGATAAAGCTGGGAATTTAAAGCCCTAGTGCAGCAGCATTTAAAATAAAATATAAAACGTTCCCGAATGTCGCTTCGTACTTTAAGGTGTAAAGGTATTTATATTAATTTATATGATTTATGAAATACATAAAATGTTACGATATATAATGGAAAACACATTACTTGACATTTAAAAAAAAGTTAAGCATAAAATTCAGACTTAATATCCACTGCCCCTCTCCGACCAGAGAAATTTACGCTAATTACTAAAGAGGTTTTATGTAGCTCATTTAGGAATAAAGCAAAGCTCAACGGCTTTTATGCCAAGTGTATCGCACGTATTCTAGCTTTAGCTAGAAGATCTAATTATGTTATTATAAAGGACCTTTCCCATTGAAAATACAAATTCTCATTTAAGCCCTGTGCCGCAGTTATCACCAGTAGCGCAAATTACCTAACTTTCTAAGTATCCTCTGTTGTGTTTCCTGCTTGTATATATACAACTGGTTGAGTAATGGTTATTTCTCAATTATTTTTAATAGCACTACTAAATTATAAAGTATTTTTAAGTGTACATTGCGATGTTTTGAATATTTTCCCATTAAAACAAAAGAGGCAATAGATATAGAAATCGGGCCTGTTTCACAACTTTTTTATTATCTTATTTTAAACTGAATGTAAATGGTTAACTGTTTTATACACCACTCCTGACAATATGTTTTTTATTTCGGAAGTGAAGGGAAATGTTATCTATTGACAGGGAATTTAAAGTACTGGAGGTTTCGAGCGGAAGGGAACACTAGATCCGCCCTTGCTTTTTATCATTCTGTGTTATTTTTCCCTGGGTGGACCTGCATTTGAATTTCGAGGTTGGTCTTCAAACTTTATATACAATACAGCGCGATTGTTTGTATTGTTTTAAACGTCACTTGAACTGTTATAAATTTATAAGGTTACACTGACATCTTTAGCGCTTTTCTTTCACAATTTAGTGTCTTCAGGTAACGTAGCGTTCCATTCAATACGTTCGGTTAGTACAATGTACTCAGGCGACAATTTGAAGTCAGGATGCCAATAATTATTGTTGCCTGGCTTTCTTGGTTGATGCCAATAATCTGCGCAGTCTAGGATTCTGGTTGGTTTGGGTGAGAACTTTCTAGTTTGGGCTGAAAATCTGATAAAAGTTAGCAATTTTATTGCAACCTTTGGTTCACATGAGCTATTGCACTTATTACATTCCGTTGAAAGTTACTGATTTCTTTTAGGTGCTTCTGGTGGGTATGGCGATTACTACGGACTACTTCGTCGCTTTGAAAAATCAATAATCGGGTACTAGGTGGATGGGTGTGGCATACCAGGCATTTTTCCTGTAGATGTTATCCTAGAGTGTTGGGCGTCGGCATTCCTAAGCCTTTTTCGGGCACATGTGTATTTACCTTTTGGTCCATTTGGGTTTGATATTTGTTGTTTTTGCTGACTTACGGAAGAATTTTTTTTTTGAATTCGAAACTGTAATGGCTTGAATTTTCTTTTAGACCCGACCTTTAGGCTTCATGATCTTTTCTTTTTCCTACGAGAGAATCTTCTCCTTCTCTTTCCCTCCGAAACGGTCTTATCTTCACATCTTCTTTTGTGTTCTTATTGCATGAATATATCTTTTGCTAAGAAACTTCTTATGCTGGAACAAGAGAATGACCTGTTCGTCTGAATGAGGAATCTAGGCCTTTGCCGGGAGTCAGTAGTCCACTAGCGTAGCCTCTACGGTGGTGATCGACACGCCCAGGCCGTCATAGCCTTGGGCCTGAACACCTTCATCTGAGAACAACGGCACTACTTTAGGCAACTTCTACCATTTTTTACTAACATTCCTTGTCAATAACCTTAATTATGTTGACTATGATATATTATTTATAAACTTAATATTTTCCCCTAACTACTCGGCTGATCCCTTCACCTATTTCTTGTTTCCTTTCTCTAGCCTTTCAATTTTTCATTTCAGTGAGTTTACATTTATCCAAAAGCTACTTATATATAGGTATGATCAGCTAACTACACTAGGTTTTTGTGCATTTGAAAGTATGTAACTTTAATTTTTTTATTCAATACGTTTATCTTTGTAATCTTGGGTTGGTTATGTAGCACTTAATATTATTAGTTTTGTCACAAATATTTACGCGCCGTTCTTTGCACCCTCTATGTCAATCTGCGGGTCACGTGACTGAGCAATTTTTGACCCTATTTTGTTCATCATTTATTTTCTTTTTAATACTTGTAAATTACTAGCTAATAGAGTAGGTATTTTTTCCAAATGTTAGATCTAAAGATTTACTGGTGAAAAGTTTTCACTACAGTCGTCGAATCAACACCTCAAACTGTGCTGTTTTATTTGACTTCGCAATCTAAGCAGCACAGTTTTAAGTTCGATTTTTTTATGTCTGCCTTAGTGAGTGAAGTTGAAAGCGAGGTCCAATGCTATCTAGGAGTGTTTCTGTTGTTAACCCAGGTTACAAAACAGTGTCACCCTTTTTACCACCCCCTACTGGCTGGCTTTTGAGTCAGGGCATTTTTGCACACATGCGCAAAGATACTCTCATTCAGCTTAATTTGCCTTCTAAATTTTGATTTTTCAGAACTTTGAATTTTGTTCTGAGGTGTAAGTAGAACTATATTAAATTATTTTTTATTGCGGAAAAGAGCGTGACAAAATAAGCTCAGAAACAAATTCGTAATACAAGACTTTGTTGTCTTATTATTACACTTGTCAACTTAAACCCTTTATTGTCAAATTGAACCGGCCTTAGCCATAGAGAATGCAACCATATTTCCTACAATGCATTTTTCACTTAACCAAATTTAAGCAAACCTGTATATTTTTGGACATTGCACGTGTAGAAGAAGCACTATTATCCACTTGACTTGAATTTAAATAGCAAAGCTGTTAAAAGTTTCTATTACAGCTAATTGTGCAACAAATTTTCGCAAATAAACGTTTTCTTCTAATAGTCGCATTAAAGAGAGCTTCAATAATTTACGAGCGGCCATTCCCTGCGAACATTTCCTGCTAAAAGATGCATGAATAACTCGGGTTTGGAAAATGGAGGCTCTCTGTATTTGCAAATAGAACTTTTATCTCTTGCGCTTTGTACACTCCACTGTAATAACCCTAAGAAATAGTTCTTGTAGTGTCGGTTAATAAATAATCGGGAGGACGGTTTAGTGATTAACGTCCCTGATATCCATTAAAAAGCTTTGAATAATGAAGTATTTTAATTTTATTTGGTATTTTCAAATGATTCTTGTCTCTTTTATTGCACACTGTGCCATAAAAGTTTTATTGTGCACACTTCTATTTTACCGGATTGAACAAGAGGTCAGTAAAATCAATTGGAGTAAGGATTTATTCAGTAGCCACTATTTCTAATCGGGTAGGATAAGGATGGAATTCAAAAAATAAAGGATAGGAATTAATTTCGTGTCTTTCCTTTGCAAGAGATAGTTTTTTCGCTCTTTTTGTAAGAAGTTGATGTTTTGCACCTTTTTAAATCGAAATAACTACACTTGCATAAACTGCAATCTAGGTTTTCTGTCTTCTTTAAAGAAAATCTTGTATACATTTTACATTAACTAAGATGTAAATGAAAACTTTGTTAGCCAAAAATGGAAATAACCCGCTCATTATATCTGTAAACAATAATGGTAATTTTTGAATATATAAATATATTACGACTTCCATATTCTTATTAGGTATTACGGGTGGTATGCATAAAACGTAGTACATGCTAATGCTCCCCGGAAAAGTATTTACTACGTAGTATTTTCTTTTATATATAGGAACCTATTTTACTTGAAAAGAACATACTACAGCGCATAGCTAAACAGGAGTACCTACTACTAAATCGAAGTATCTACTACGTTATAATATCTTTCAACTGTAGTTATTGGATTGTTAAATGGTGTGAGCAACCACGGTTCCAATCGATCGCCTAACAATGCTGCTTCTGGCGTGATATTAACGTATTATAAATAAATCCATAGACTACCGAGTATTGCCAGATTCGGCTATCGTGCACGGAGTCCGGGTAAGATGCATCGGCACTTAACTAGTAAACATTTCTTTAGCGTTACAAGTAGCGTGACCGTTGATTGAACGTGTCCCTTTTGGTTTACATATTCATCACCGTAAATAGATGGCATTGTTATTTGTATGTGAGTACAATCAATAACACTTATTATCCTAGGCATTTGATTTATATTTGCTCATTCATGCATAACATCAACAAGCAATTCATATGTGTTCGGAAATTTAATCCAGTTATTTCTCTTCGAGTAAATCTCCTCGTATACTGATACCAAGGATCTGGATCCAGTTCATTGATTTATATCGATATCAACAGCAACTCTTTGCTGAAATCGAGGATTTCCTGTAAAAAAATGTAAATTACTTATATTTCACCAATGCCTCACGCAACACTTACTCACATTACCTCAGGTTCTTAACAACACTTCCATTTTCTGAGTAGGTAACAAGGCCACACCTCTTGTTTCTACGGCATCATCAAGAAAATAATTCACAAGCCAGTCAACATTTTCCCTATTGAACCTTAAACACTAAATTATGAAAGTACCCTGGAATAATTACCGGCACAATTTATAATACATACCTGAATAATTTACGTTTTACATAGTCGTATTTTCTCTAATTATATAATTTTCTAGGAGCCGCATTCATAAAAGCCGCCATTTTTTCGAATTTAAATTCGTAATTTGCTATCCTCGAAGTTCCTCATACATTAACTTCAGTTAAACTGAAGTAAATACTACTAAATATCCCATTTTTAGGTCGTGCTATGAAATATCAAAGTAGATACGTCTAAGGTGAAGGACCTTCTTCTATGTATATCGTAAATACTACTTGAGCGCAGTAAATGATTCGTTGGTGTAGTAGGCACTTCACGTGCCAAATAGATAATTGAAGTATTAGTATGTACTACGCTTTATGCATACCACCCAATTAGGAAGTTTGCTTTTAAAAACTTTTTGTTTATTCCTGACTGTTTAATTTCCTTTTTAAAAATCTTATTAAGGGCTGCTTGGCTACGGGGTGACTAAAATTAGGCTAAAACTCCTTGACTGTATTCAAAAGAAAGCCATTAGACTCATCAATGACCCAGTCTTCACAAGAAAACTCCCTTCTCCCTCTCATCCCCGCACTGTTGGAGATTTATCATATTTCTAGCGATATTTCCACGGATTTTGCTCTGAAGATCCAGCAGCTGTAATCCCCCCTTGACAGTTCCTAACAGAACAACAAAAGGCGCGTAACGCTACAAAAGTCTGGAGCATCCCAATTCTCTCGCTCATTCATTCCTAGGTTCTTTAGGTTATGGAACAAATTGACTGCAGATGCTTTCCCTCAAACCCAACCTCAAATTCTTTAAATCTCATGTTAATAAATTGCATCTCCTCGAAAACCCACGGTACGTTAGTATTTAGACTTAAAGTCTACATGGGCAGCCCCAAATAAAAACAGAGTGTGAGGCATCATTAAAGTAGCTACCAATTTTTTTATTAATAACACGCCTACACAATATTTTATATAATAGAAATACAGATATACAAAGGGTCTATTTTTATAACTTAATATTATCGAATGCGCTAATGGATACATTGTGTACGAATAAAAATAAATTCTTATCTCTAAAGCCTATTTTTATATAAAAGATTTCATTACACAGGACGTAATATCATACTAATATATTTAACTTTTGGTATGGTAAATAAATACTTTATTACGTTATCTTTTCTTTTTTATGGCTTATTTTTAAGATATTATGTTCTTATTTCAGAGCTTAGAAACATTAAGCAGTTTGTAAGAGGGAATGTTTTTTATTTTTATAGATCCCACTTAGTTATAGCTTTGTAAAAGTAACTATTATGCCTTTGAAATCTTTTAAGCTATTTTCCAATATGATTAAGCAGTTTTTTGTATTATATAGACCGTGGGCGTATTTTTTCAACCATGAATTGTGGAGGTGTTTTTTAATATCAACGAAGCCTTTATTTGTCAAATCCTTTAAAAAGCTACTTAACACCTTTTAGAACTCGTTATTTGTAGCGTCAAGTTGTGAGGAAAATAATAAAAAATGAATATTTCATATAATGACACCTACTTGGTATTACTGCTTTTTAAACAACACCAATGTGTTTTTTCTACTTAAAGTATTTCGATTTTGATACGTAATCAACTAGAAAACAATATTTAATTAATAAAGTCCATTGTGACAACAGAAGATTAATTTCGATTTAATTTTAACATACACCTAATTTCATTTATAAGGGCAATGCTTTATCTTTTATTAAAGCAAGTTATTTCAAGTTCTAATTGAAGTTTCCAAGATTTAATTTAACAGATTTTTCGTGACGGACAAGAGTGTTAATAATATGGAGTAAAAATACCCTGGACGTCGCTTTTCTTGAATAAAAATGGTTTATTAACTGACTCTAGGTAGTAAATTCGATTTTGGTGTGGAATATAATTTGTTACACGAAGATAACGCTAATAAATGAGGATCGTGTACATATGTATTGTGACAACAACTAATATATCTGTATCATATAATTAAACATTGTGAATTCAACGGCATAGACGTATATCACACAAACAAAAATTGTGGATTTAATAGCGGAATGTTTTGCACGTTTTAAGGAGCAAGACATGCCTTTCTTACTTAACTGATTAGAAAGTATAAGAACTGCCTAGCAGGACCTAAGCGTCACTAAGTCAAAGTTAGCATGGCACAGCATACCTAACTTAATTTTTAGTGAAGCTGAACACTTGGGATCATTTCGGTGTTCGTACGTCCGTCCGTACGTGTATCTGTCACAGGTCATTTTCTCTGAAACTATTTGACGTAAAAATTTGAAATTTAGCACAGAAATAGAGTGTGGTGACCCAATTATAGACATGAAGTAGAAAAAGTTGAATTTTGATTCTGGGGGTTAATTTCGGGGGGTAAATTGGGAAATGGAAAATAAAATTGAAGGGCATCGTGTAGGGTGTCGATTGAAGCACGAATTTAACTATATATGTGAGTAATTTTTGTATGAATTTTTAAACACATTTCGGGAAAAACGCTTACAAATTGCTGTCCCCCACCCTTGTCACCAAAAGGATCGCTCAGAAAAGTCTGAAAAAATCATCAAACATTGAGAATTAGGTGTAGATTAAACCAAAATTATCAGGATTGAAAAATTCTAGCGCGATCAATTATTATAACAAATGTAATTGTTTATTTTCCTATAACTGCTGAACCATTGGTTTTAGAGAAAAAGCTTATTAACAAAAAATATTCCCTAGGATGTAAGGAACAACTTTTGCTCCAACATATTTTTTAAAATTAAAAATTTGGCTTAGTCGAAACGATCTCCACTCAGCTCAGCCCATACGCGATGTGATACGGCGTTGGTGCCGTCGGTGGCCAGTAGCGCGGCAGATGGACGGAGTTCGGGCCGCCGAGGTTTGTTCAGGTTAAGTGGAGGACTGATGGCACGGAACACTAAGTGTGCAAGTGTAGCTTGCACTTGACCGAATTTTTGTATATGAAACTTAGTAGTTTTATTTTTACTACTAGTGAATTAAATACTTTAGTTGTGAAGTTCGTCAGAGCAATAGTTAATTTGGCCGTTTTAATTTCAAGATAGCAAAATGAGCTAACCAAAATTTTATCATTGTAGATAACATATTTTTTCTACGAGCGTGTGCAAAGTAGGTACTTTGCTCACGCATTTTAGTGCGCAAGTTATTAAGTTCTAAAAATTACCGGATCTACAATCAATTTGCAAAATAGTAATAAATAATTGTTCTTTTTTTATAAATATTAATAAGAAATAATTCAATTTTCTATTATTATTATTACTACGTAAATTGTTGTTGTGGTTCTTTCAAGTTTCAGTAAAGATTGTTCAAAAAATAATCATTGTTTTTATTTTCGTTGTAATTTGATGCTCTTAGAAAGAATACTATTCCTAACGCATGCGCAAAGTACTTTTTCCGCACTTGACAACGGCAGTCGCGTGCGTAAAAATACCGCTTTGCGCCCTTGTTAGGAAAATAATTATTTTACAACAATAATTTATCATTACCATTTGTTTGTTACAGAACCAATAACAGAAATCTTGGGTAGCCCAGAACTTTTCATCAACATGGGATCAACAATAAATCTAACGTGCATCGTCCAATACGCCCCAGAACCTCCCCCAACAATTTCGTGGTCGCACAACTCTCAAGTAATTAACTTTGACTCACCCAGGGGTGGAATTAGTTTAGTAACAGAAAAGGTAAGTCAATCAGTACAAAATTTACGAATGTTTTTAAAATATAGTATTTGACATTTTTTAAACATTTTGGCATCGAGTGACAACAAAAGTGGTTTAACCTTGCCCTATTTTTTTTAATATCGACTTTAAAATATCAATCTCCCTAAGATCGTCGCCAAGTCGCTATAAGTATTTTAAAATAGCTGTTTATATGTCGCATTCAAAAGAAAATTTTACACATCTTTGACAAAAACGATTTAGATCTATTCACAAACTACCCTCTCCAGTTTGCAGACAGAAACCTTTAAGGCAACAGTTTTTTTTCTCTAAAGCGACCCAAAACTTTTGGCTAAAAGCCCCAAATGATGCGATACAAAAAGTTGTGTAGACAGACTGATAAACGATATTCAGATGACATGCTGTAAAAAAATAGATAAGCCTGTAAGGTAATACACATACATTGGAAAAACATCAAAGATTTTAAAATTTATTTTATCTTTAACTGACAGATTCAGTAAAAAGGTTTAAGGTTGTCTTATTATTATGTACACTTATCAGTTTAATACTTGTTGTTGGCAAATAAGATCGCTCTGGGATAGTTAATCTGGTAATTGTTAATATAATGTTAATATAATTAAAATCATTGATAAAATTTTCTAAATAAACTTACATACTATGTTTATATAATATTTTTGTTAACTTTCCTTAAGGAATATTACAACATTTTTATTTTAGCTAAAGACAGTTTTACAGGCTCGGCTTTTGTTTATAAATATTTGATATTTTTTTCAGGGATTTACTACTACAAGTCGACTACTCATTCAAAAAGCAGTTCAAAAGGACTCCGGCTTGTACACGTGTGCTCCGTCCAATGCAAATTCAGCCACAGTGAGAGTCCATATATTAAATGGTAAGCTATCTTATAAATTTAGAGTAATATGAAAATGATGCGTTACACAGCTGCGTTTATTACCCAAAAAAAAACGAAAAACTTAGATTAACTTAACTGAAACCTTACTAAACTTTGTAAAAATCAACAAACCTAATAAATTAATAGTAAAAAGTAAACCCTGTAAGACTCGGCAATAACGCGATTTGCTCTTCGCAGCAGCGGAAATTTGAATTCGTAATAACATATACAGATACGTCATAGGTGGCGAGAAAAATCGTTTAGAATCAGCAAGATACGTCGCCTAATATGAATTATCAGTGGCACCAATTCAAAAATATGAAAATAAAATGTGACCTAATAATGATATTTTTACTGGTACGTATCAATTGTCAGTAATGATAACATACAGGTGAAATTAAAGGCATAAACAAGGTTCTACCGAAAAATATAAAATACGATTATCCTTTCTTTTATGAGTTAAGTTTGGAAAGATATTTTTGTCGAACTTATTCTTACGGTAAGCCGACATAACCAAGCAATTATTACCGGCCATTCAAACGAAACCTGCACCGAGTTACATTTTCACTAACTTAATCCCATCGAACGGTAGAGCCGACAGAAATACACGTATTACTTGCTTTGTTTAGTGTTCCGGACAAAAGATCGTATTTCGCGAGATCTATCGAAAATGTCAGCTCTAATACATTCGTTATAGGGACTCTTTCCTTTATTTGACGTTTCCTATATTTTTGTGCGGACTACACAAGACTGTTATTGGATTTTCCGGTAAAACTAGAGCCATAAAAAACGTACAAACTCAATGTTGCATTAAATAACACCCCTGGCTGTTATTAACTTTTATCGATAGAGTGAAAGCGATTCTGAGAAAATGACCTATATGGGAGAACGATACAAGACGATCAAGCTTTTCTTTTAGAAGGGATATTTTTAAAATGTCCTTGATTTTATACGCTCATAGACAAAAAAGGAAAATTTTGTAAAATATTTTTATTTTGCTTTTTGCACACAAGACAATTTATAAATTAAGGTTCAAAATTCTCCAAACATTTTGCACTTGGTTTGAGGTAACATTAAATTCAAATCAGAGTATAACTTCACTTTTAGACCTTCTCCAACTATAAGATAAGGGACTTATTTTATCAAAAATTTTTTTGCATCTGGGTATGTTTCTGAGCCTCTTCTGCCCTCTTGAGGCAGTGTATCCCAGGCAACTTGAATTTCACTCCTGAACTTTGCTAAAGTACAGGTGGATTAGGCAAACTGCTGAGTCTTTTTGCGACCATGTCCCATACATGTTCTGTCGGAATAAGATCAGGAGAGCGTGGGGGTCAAGCGCATTTCGTTGCTCTAAATGAGCCATGGTCACACGAGCCATATGTGACCGTTTATTATTCTGCTCTAAAAGGATGCTTCCAATACATTTTATGTAGGGTATCGGACCAAAGATAAATACAATATTTAAAGCATTTCAGACTGTTGTTATACACTGTATATTAACTTTAGTACAACAATCATTTATAAAAGTTGTAGAATTTCAAACGATATTGCAAGCTTTGTTATCAGACTTTCGTGTTCATGACAGTATTTTATTTATATTACCGCATGGCCTTATACGAGTGTATAATTTTTAGTACATCAAAATGATAAATTTTTTTAAGGTAACAACTAACAATAAAAACCCAATTTTTAACACAATGCAGTATAACATGGTTTGTCACTAAGGAAGAGAATCGTCTTCCTATAAATACAGGGCGTTGCAAAAAACATATGTCATCGCTTAAAGGAAGAATCTTTGAAAGAAACCAAGGCAAGAAGTTCATATGAATATGGGTCCGCAGATGATGTGTTTCAAAGATACAAGGTGTTAAATTGTTTTAATTTTTTTCAGTTTTTCTAAATATTTTCAAAATGGATTCCGTAATTTTGATGAACTTTACGTTGAGGAAAGTACTTACATTAAGCATAATTGTGACTATGAAAAGACTTTGACAGTTCCTCCAGGAGCGTGCATATGAGACGACGTTAAAATATTTTTTATTATGAACATAATATACGCCTCTGATTTTATCACATTTTCGTATCTTAATCAAATTGTATGTAAAATTCTTAACAAAACCTACCTCCTCACGTCGTTTAGGAGATAAATGCCATTCTATTAAGCGTCTTACAGGTTTAACTTGCCCAAACAGATAACTGCACATCGGTTTTAACCAGTAAATTGCCTTTAAAAAATTAACACCCTTATTTTGAAAACAAAGCATCTATGTTCACATGAACTTTCTGTCTTAGTTTCTTTCAAAGAATGCGATGGCACATGTTTCTTGAAACACCCTGATTAATAAATTTATCTCCATGTCATGTCTCCAATGCCATTTACTTTTCCGAAATAGCATAGTATTCACGAAAGCCCGGTCTTAACAAGAAGACGTTCAAGGCTTCTGTTAATGCAATTTTAATCTCCCTAAAACGTAATATCACTATAACGCCCATATTTACTAAATGTGCCAGCTAACATGCTGTTTACCCTAAACTTCTAAACTTTCCACATCATGACAAACTAACATTTAAAGGTCTTAAAAGTCAAATTTATCGTTAGTGGGTGGAAGGGCCTAATTGAAAGCCGTTAAGGATATCGTTTTGGGCGAAAGTTAACTCTCTCGGGATGGGTTATGCTTAGGTCCTTTTTCGGACCCTTTAAACTTTTCACAAATCATTAGCAGCAAGGGTTAACGGGATTTTCTGCCCGACACAATCTCAATGTGTTTTTTCTGTCAAAACGTGCTGAAGGCGTCAAAGAACAATGCTGACGCTAAAGGTTGTCTAAATGTCTTTGTTTTGAAATTGTGCTATGGTAATGTACCCATTATTTGTCATAAAACATGAGCCCTTCCACCCAATTTCCATTTTGGTTAAACTGTGTGCGCTGTTTGCAACTATTTGCGCTTCATGGCTCGAGAGTTAAAGACGGCTGTGGTTTGACATATCTTTGATATACACATTATTATAATGTTAAAGTGGCACCGAGAATATGCAAGTAATAAGTAGTTTGCCCTTTCAGACTTATTTGACTCTGCTAGAGTCAACACACTCTTCCTTGCATAACAAAAACGCATAGAGATTTTGCTAATACATCTCAAAAGCCTAAGTAGAACCTATTACACTGTCTTTCATCGTAAATAAACTTCAAACGAGGCAACAACGAACAATAAATAATTAAACAGAACAAGAAACAGTGTGTGTGTTGGTTCGCAAATTGAAAATTTACGTCTTCGAGTGTACGCCACGCCAGACAAAGCTAGCTGTCGGCTCATCTTAGTGCGAAACACAACATAAGCCACTTATGGCCCTTAATACTTGGCGGTCCAAATACTCTAATAGACAAGATGGCGGATCTTCGGAGGATATTCTGAACTAAGAACAGATTAGAGTGGCAGGGGCGTAGATAACACCATAATAAGGTTTAATTTGTCTTGTTTCGATTTAACCGGCTTAAAAGTTACAAGATTTTTCAGTAACGTGGTGCCATAGCAGGAACATAAAAGCAGAAACAAAGCATTAAAAATGGATTAAACAACTCATTTTTTTGTCCGGTTGACTATAAATTTCCTTTATGGCAATAGGGAATATGACTGCAAAGGGTGTTCTAACTTCGGGATTTAAAGTTGCGTTTTCCACTAACACTGTTAGACAACAAATAGTAGAAAATACGGCGAAGTTTGGTATGTAATCCAGCGCTTGGGGGGCATATAGCCCGGAGCATAACTATTTTAGCATTATTTGTTCAAATCCTTATTGTATAAGGCATCTTCAGGTGGTTTAGAGAACTAGACTTCCAATTTTACATATCTATTCATCATGCAGTGTTAAATATTTGTCCAAATACTAAAAATACAGGCTGTAAATTTCACCTAACCCAAGCATGGTACAGAAAAATTCGCAATTTAGGTTTAACACAGGAATACAAAGACAAAAATTCTGAGATTGAAAAATGGCGTCATTATTGTTTTGGCCTTTTCTTTTTGTAACCAGAGGACGTTGACGATTTTTATTTCTTTAAACTTTACGAAATAAGCCAGACGATAGACTGAGAGAGAATTCCTGATTACCTTCTCATACATTATTTTACAGCTAATTTAAAATTTCCACCCTATATATGGGCTGAAGCCTCGGCTGCGCTAAAGAAAACTATCAGTGCTTGCGAATCGTTCCATTCACATTTTCATGCATCAATGTTCCAAACGCATCCTGTTTTTATTTATTTTTGTGAATGCACTTCATAATGTACTAACCAAAATATATATAGTACAATTAACCAAATACAATCTGACCATATTCTACATTTGGCAACATCGGAGAAGCACTCGCAATGATAAGAGAAGCATGTTGCTGGGACGGGTTTTATTTCAATTTTGATTTGGCCGAAGAGAAAATCGCGCAGCGTTGCCAGTTCATTTAGTACCACTATTTGTATCATAAGAATAAAGAATATCATAATCCATAACACTCCTCTGATGATGGTTTATTCTTACTTTACGTTAATTTTAGGTTTACAATTTTTTAAGCAGATTATGATTATGTATATTTCTTTTGTTGAAGGGGAATATCCTGCCGCAATGCACCATGGACATGGTACTCTGACCAGAAGATCACACGCGACTATCCTTTTAAGTTTAGTTCTCATTTTACTAATCCGGCCAATCACGTAGCGATATAATAACTAAGAAAAATAATAAAGAATCCACAACAAGAACGTTAAAAGTGGTAAAAAGACTTTGTTAGTGTTTTTTACTTTTTTATAAATTGTGAATATTGATTATATCATTATTGTGTATATTGAGTATTGGAGGTAAGAAAATATTTTTTCGTAAATCCGACCTTAACAAACAATTTAAATACCCTTTCTGAAAGTGAAGCTTCTAAAATGAATTATTTTACAACAAAAAGGCTTCAAGTAATGGTCCTATGGATAAGAAATTACCATATTCATTTATTTTTAGCATAGTATAATATACTTTTTAAACCCGATCAAGAAGTTTTCTTACTTACTTACTAAATGGGACTTATTTTTCGAAAGAGAAATCGAAATTTAATTTTTTTATTTATAGGCCGAAAACCGGATTTAGAGAGTTTTTGAATTTCGCTGGGGAATTTTTTATAATAAAATTTGGATTTTCTTTATAAATTATGTCCCTTTTAAGTATCTGTGTGGAAGAGTTTTTGGCTTGGAGGCTTAAAAATAGTAGGAATTTCGATTTAATGGGTCTCTGAAATGTAAGATAAATTTTGAAACCGCTATTCCATTTATTAGGGGAATCTTATATTATTTTTTTCATTTGTACGAATTATATTATTGATTTTACTTTATAAAGTCAGGAGGTGGTTTTTGGTTGGGCTGGTGATAAATATACTTAGGAAACAAAAAAAAAATAATAAAATTGAAAATAATATTCATAAACTTTTCAGGCATGTAAAAGAAGTTTTATTTCTTACTTAAAAATAACATAAATTAAAGAAAAAGTAGAAAAAATAATTTCTGACAACAGAAAACGGTAAAAAACATTCAAAAATTAAAAGCGTATATCTAAAAAGTTACTTTGAATGTTATCCAATTGTTTTGTTCTGAAATAACATTGTATCTAAAGAAATTTATATATAAAAAATTCTGTTTTAACCTTAACAGAAGAATCATCCACAGTTGAGTGAAATCTGCATACATGGTGTTTTAAAAAACATATGCCATCGCTTGGAAAGTTCATATGGGTTTGGGTCCACTGATCCTTTGATTCAAAGATACAGTGTGTTAATTTTTTATTACAAAATAAAAAAAATGGCCACAGCAATTTTGATGAAATTTACGTTGTGTCAAGTACCTAAATTAAACATAATTGTGACTATGAAAGGAATGACAGCTCCTCCAGGGGCGTGTATATGAGGAGACGGTTAATATTGTTTTAATAAAGACATGTACAGGGTGTCCCATTTTAGACACTTTGAGGTGGTATTGAAGGTATTACCAAAGATAGAATGTTGTGGTTTTCACATTAGTTTCCTACTTTTTGGCGAAACGGAAGATTCAGCAAAATTTCGAAAATCACCCTGTGGATTAAAAACTAAGAAAGCCATGAAAAAATAGAACTCTAATGTGAAAACCGCAACATTCTATCTTTGATAATCACACCAATACCCCCTAAAAGTGTCGAAAATGGGACACTCTGTACGTTTTTTTTTTAATTCTCGTATCTCAGTTAAATAGTATGTTAAATTCCTAACAAAACTTACCTCTTCATATGTTTGCAATTCTCACTTAGTTTAGGTCAGTTTAGGAGACAAATGCAATTTTATCAAGCGCCTTACCGGTTTAGTCTTCCCAAACAGAGAATTAATTGCAAATCGGTTTTAACAAGTAAATCGTATTTAAAAAATGTAACGCCCTGTATCTTTGAAACAAAACATCTGCGGAACCATGTTCATATGTACTTTTTGCCCCAATTTATTTCAAAGGATCTCCCTTCAAGCCATGCCACATGTTTTGAAACACCCTGTATAATTCTTTAATATACTGGGTTATTTATATTTATGGAAAAGATAAAATATCTCAGGAATTGTTAATCAGAACTGCAATTAAATTTATTTTGATGGAGTTAATTTTATTTTGAAACCACTAAATAAACATTTTCTTTTTAATTTTACACAATTCTTTTATTATGATGACTCGCACGACATAACTTAAAACAATATGAACCCCAGATTTCTCTAATCGGGCTTATTTATTTTCAATTAAAATAAATTTCATTAAAACTTAGATATTTGTCCTGAGATGTATCACAATTTCCATACATGCGAATTACCTCACTAAAAATAAATAAGACAATTGTTGTACAAATGGAATATATTTAAATAAAAATTTTGAACTTTGGTGATTTTTGTGATATTCTCGGTAAACTTGTTATTTTTGATAAGTTAGCATAAGTGAGTGGACCAAGAACTCTTAAGTTACCGTAAATTTTTTGAGAAACTAAAACACAAAATACTTACTTGTTATTGGTTAATTAATTGTTTTTATTAAATATACGATTCGCATTTTTCTATTTCCTCTTTTATGTAACTTTTAAAAATAATTTTTAAAAAATTTGAAACAATTTTGAAAAGTTTTGTCTACTTACGACTTACGGCAAGATAATTAAGTATATATTTTTTCCCAAAATACTAATTTAGCCAATAAAAGGTATGTATGTTTAACTAAACTAATATTTTATGTACGTACATTAAAAGAATTCTTTATTTGGATTAAATAAAGTTTGAACTAATCAGTGAAGCAAATTTTGTATTAATACTATTTTTGTCCGTTTCTTTTAATATACCAAATTTCTGAAAATGTGGGTTTTCCGGATATCGCTATAGATTAAAATAATAGGATCAACAAAAACTATTTTAATTTATTTAATAATATATTATGTAATGAACATTTAATAGTTATACTATTATAGTATTAAGACTTGAGTATCCATCGTATATTTTGCTCATTTTACGGGTAATAGATTGTTAGCGTCTCTTGTGGCCTGTTTCACAATTTCTGATTGGCTCAAGTTTGCTCAGGTCTGGAGTAAAATTCTTAATTTCACTCCCACCATCGCATACTCTGTCTATGTTATTCGTCATCTGTCAACTGTCAAATGTCACGTTTCCAGAAACAGTCTGTTTTTTAGCTGTTTAGGAGTTCTTTCCAGAAACAGGGTCTGTTTTCAGTTGTTTCATAGTTGTTTTCAGAAAGAGGGTCGTTTTTTTTTGGCTATCTGGTAGCTGCTTCATAGTGTTTTCTGAGACAGGATCTGTGTTTTTTAGCTACCTGGTAGCTGCTTCATAGTTGTTTTCTGAGACAGGGACTGTATTTCAGCTGTTTTGTAGATGTTTCATAGTTGTTTTCTGAAATAGGGTCTGTTTTTAGCTGTTTTGTGGCTGTTTAGGAGTTGTTTCCAGAAACGGACACTGTTTCTGGAAACACCTGCTAGACAGCTACAAAACAGCTAAAAAACAGACCATGTTTTAGAAAACAACTATGAAACAGAGACAAAACAGCTAAAAAACAGACTCTGTTTTTAAAAACAACTATGAAACTGCTACAGAACAGCTAAAAAGAGACCCTGTTTCTGAAAACAACTCCTAAACAGCTACAAAACAGCTAAAACAGATTCTGTTTCTGGAAACGTGACATTTGACAGTTGAAGATCACGTATAACATAGACAGATGACGTGTGACAGGTGTCGTACGCCTTAAAGCCCTTGATGCAAAACCCTCTTTTTCCTCTACTAATAGGTATGAGATTTTAATAGTTTAAGAATGTTAATAAAAAAGATAGAAGAAAGCCTGAGGAAACCTAAGCAAACCTTAGCACACCAAAAGAAAAGGCGAATTTATCTTTTTCTCTGTATTATCGTTTTCGAGCGGCATCACCATCGACACTTAACATCCTCGATTCTATCCAAAAAAGAGAGCCATTCGACTCATCAAAAACCCAATTCTAGAACCTCCTGATTATAAAAAAAAGATGTGGTACATTTAGAAAACCGATTATTGACATATTATCTCGACAAGATTTTTTTAGATTCACAAAGTAGCTGATAAGTGTCATGAATAACCTATTTTAAATTGACCTTTGTAGGGAAATATATTTTCTTAGAGGGCTAATAGCCAGAATTGTATATCCACATTTTCAGGGACACTTTATATAGTATCTTTCTTAATGTCAGTCTTTTGACTCCAAAAAATCTGACACAGTAAAGTTCCGTTATGATTTTTGGAGCTGTAACGACAAAATTTTTTTAAGGCAAATAAAGCATTCTCTTAGTGTACCTTGTTAATTTTCCTAAATTATATTTAAAACTTACTATTTTAAGGTCCTTGATATTATCCATTAATATAGACGTTATACAAATGTTTGTACATATCAGTAAAATAAATTTAAAAAAAATTGTAACTGAAAATAAAAACGCAACGATTTTTCTGTAAATAATGTGAAAAATTTTCCATTCCGTAGCTTTAAGGCCGTTACGATACTTTGTATATACAGTTAGATGTTCGTTTTAGTGTAAAAAAATTCTAAAATAAACATATATCAAATCCTCAAAGAAATTGTTTTACTTATCCTCTCCTTCAGCTAGTGAAGTCGCTGCGTTTTGTAAAAAGGTACATCTATGTTAAACCGTTTTAAAGAAGTGTATTAACACAGTTCGTTACGTAGTTTCCGAAGATTTAGGTATACGACTTTGTTTCGTTTATTTTCTCAAAAAGCACTTAACAATATCAATGAGAAAGAATTTAAAAAATTATAATTTCCTTACTCTATCCTTACAATGGCACAAAAATCAGAATTGAGTGAAAAAGCTCCCGTTGCTCAACTAGGCAAATTTTTTGCGATCTGACAAGTTAAAGGTAGGTGTAACAGCTTCTTAATACTTGATGTCTCATCGGCTTTGCGTCTTTCACATGACTAACGTACATAAATGATTCGCTAAGCGCAAAAAGGAGAAAATCCATATGAAAAGTGGCCAGAAGTTCAAAAACCAAAAATTTTCGAAAAATTACCACTCTTACATTTAAATTAAGCTTTTGATTTTGGAATAAATACTTTATAATAAGAAGGTAATTTTAAATTAGTTATTTTCTCATCCAAGCATCTTTCATTTTCTGAGTATGTTAATTTCTGTTAATTTACCCATAACAAAGTCATTTGAAAGCTAAAATAGTAATTGTAATCGGTGAATTAAAGCAACTGCAAACTCTAGAGCTATATTAAGAATTTCAAGGTTTAAATTTTTCCAAAACTAACAGACTACTAGTATTTAGAACCGGCTAATGTATTTTTGGTATAATAATGTAAAAAAATAGTTACCAAAGGCATGGAAATTAAAACCTAAAACGCAACCCGACATCGTCAGCGTGGTAAGATTCAACATAACTTACAAGTTCGAAATTTTATAACTTTCACAAACCAGGAGTAGACGTATGCACGTCTGCTAATCCCGCCTAGTAACTCTCTAATTTTCCTTTTATCAATTTGCGTCCTTCTAATTCTGTTCTTCGCCTCAGGATAGGGCAGGACCGTATTCCATCTTTTATAAGCTGATTCAAATATTTTTGTGGTAATGGTGTAGCTTGCTCTATTGACTAGTTTTACTAATATCATACAGGGTGTTTCACTTTATAACTTCAACCGCTAAGTAGGAGAGAGAATTAAACATTAATGGCAAGATTCTCCAACGCTAGGCGGGTTTATGAATTTATTTTTGAGTTTTTTTCGCAAATTTATCAAGGAAAAGGCAATTCTATTAAGTACTTTCGACAATATTGGAACTAAATTCATTACAGCAACTCTTTCCAAGATGAAGCTCATTTAGAAACCAATAAAATCGCTGAAATATCAGACTAATTCATATGTTTTAATGATGACTTATTAACAACGACAGGACAAAAACCTGTCAAAACATAACTGATCAACTATAAGATCTTAATTTAAACTAGTATTAAATCTTAAACCTTCTCAGTGAATTTTAATATAAATGACTTATTAACAATGACAGGACACAAACCTGTCAAAACTTAATTGATCAAGAAGATCGTCACTTAAACCAGACTAAATCTTAAACCTTTCTGGTGAATCTGAGCGTAATATTTTATGAAAAAATTAATTTGACGCCTTCTATTTAGGCATGTTGCGTTCCAATCAATTACAAGGACTTTAAATAAATATAATCTTGAGAGTACAGCTACTTTTAAGCCTTTTTGGATATATGCATTAATTTTTGTTGTTTATCCGTTCTGATATAACGGAAAATTAAAATTATTTAATTTTAATAGTCTTATTTAAACAAATAAGAAAGGAAAGATATTTCCATTTTACTAAAATATTGGTAATGATAGTATCACACAAAGATAAAAAGAATAACTGAACGTGCTGAAAGAACTATTTCGATATCTTTAAATTTGATGAACAAGTGGAAAGAAGTCTAGGTATAATTATAAAATTTCATTATCAATATTTCAAATCAGCAATATGGGTTTTATGTAGCCCTGTAAGATTTCATTCGAATAAACATTTTTTGTAAATAATCCGGTCCTGTGCGAGAGCAGTACATAGCCGGATGACTTCATTCTGGCTTGTTAAAGGCCCCAGAATCAACTAATTTAAATCCCTGTAATTTGTTTCCTGTCTTTTGTTTCAAAGCGATTGAATCTTTCTTTTGCAGAAACTCCAATCGTAATAAATTTTTCCGCAATTTTTTTGCCCTAATTTGTTTAAAATTCCTTTTGTTTATAAATGAAAATGCCGAGGATTGGATCAGCGTTGGACGTGCTTGTGTTTTTTACTTCTAGTTATAAGCACAAAAAATATCTCTAGGCCAACTTTTATAAATAAGCCAAATAAAGTAGCTTTCTTTACTGAATTCCCTAGGAGTTTACCTCTTTATTATTTACATTACTGAACCTATGAAAAAATGACCAAACATTTTTTTTTCGGAAACAAAATTGGTTATCATCTTTACTCAAACTAGTATTACAATATTGCCAATGAGTCTGTTTCACTCGAATTAAATTATTATTACTAACATGCTTTTATTAGCTTGACCTGTACCTCCCTAACTTTGTAAGTAAATCTTACAACTCACATTTTACCCACTTCTAATTGTCGTATCGATTTAAAACTTTTGCAAACTTATGCAATTCAGGTGACAATACAATATGATACCATCGAGCTTGTATGATGATGGAGGTGGGAGGTGGTTATAGGGACTCCTCAATGGCTAACACTAGGCTTATCAAGTTTTGTTGTTTTTTCTTGAAACCACTAATAATTCATTTTATATTATTATCTATCAGTAGCTGTTCTTATCGAACCGTTTTTAACCTTCAACCCGAATAGAAGTTTGAACACAAAAATATTTCTATTTACTTTTAAGAAGTCGGTCTATCCAGTAATTATTACGTATCGCACCGTATTCTGTCTAATTTAATACTACGTATAAATACCATCTAAATATTGACACTCTATCGAGCTGCAATAAGTGGTACAAAGGTTGGCCGGCAACGCAAGGAATATAAATAAAATGGTTTTTATTGGTTAAACCGAGAAAAGGTAAATAAAATAAACTCGTTCGTCTATCCTGTACTGATGAGAACCAACGAGTTCGAAACCGGTCTGCAGGTGACGACATCCTAACTAAAGAAAAAGCTTCCTTCTTCCTAGTAGTTTCTTGCATTCAAAACAAGTATTTTATTATCTAACTGTGTTAGAAGAAAATACGGCAAATTTTGGTATGTAATTCAGCGCTCGGAGGGGCATATAGCCCGGAGAATAGCTGTTTACCATTATTTGTTGAAATCCTTATTGTATAAGGAATTTTCAGGTGGTTAGAGAATTTATTCTCAATTTTTGCATATTTAAAATAAACTCTATCTTATTTTTAAATTAAAGAGCATGTACGGCAATGACAACACTGCTTAATCGCCTCGTGACCGCAACTATTGAAACTGTCAGCAATCAGTTACGTCACTGACCTAAAAGTATGATATTCTCCCAAAAAAACGGAACTTTAAATCGATTTTTGGGGCATGTCTAGCGTTAAAGATTTCGGAACAAGTTTACGTACATGATAGTTTAGTATGAAAATCAAAAAAAAAAATATGCAGAAAATCATTTTCATAGACAAATCGTCAGCAAATTGTTTTATACTATAAACATTGCTTTCTAGCCTTTAACATTATCTCTATCATTATTAATAGCAAGAATGTTGCCGATACTGAGACTTTTCAGACACCCTGTATGTCTCCCTTCATTTCCACACCGGAATGGTTAAGAGCATGTTCGGGATGATCGAATTCCGAATCTTCCCCGTATAGCTCACATTTTTGAATCACTAACCATAACGTAAAATCTCACTTTAATGAAAAGCAAAATATATTTCTGTAAGAAATAAAATGACAAAAAAAACTTCTTTTATGCAGTTTAATAACTAAATCCCAGTTACTGCGTACTAATAATACAAAGATATTTTCTAAATACAAAATAATGTCTACGGATGTTTACCAGATTAAAATAATTAAAACTTGTATTTAATGACGCTGAGTTCCTATTTGCTTTTAGATTGATCGTGCTTTATGAAATGCTTTGTCGTTCATTAAAATACAAAAAAGAAGTATCTATATATCGAGTTATGTATATACTAATTTAAAATGAAATAAATTAGTTTTTTATATTAAACCATTCAAATAGGTTTGCACGGAAAACGCAAACAGAAAACTAAACATTTTTAATAAGTTTGCTATCATAGAGAATAAAGAAAAGGTTGCGCAAAGAGGACTTTGCACAGAAATAAAATGTCGTAAGACTAACGAGGTAAATTTCAATATTTTTTTGTTTTATAGAAGACCATTTTACTTAAAAATTATTTTATGTTATTTGTGGTCATCGCATCGTTCATTCGATACGGGGCAAATTTAAAGTTTTTAAGCAAAAGACGCTTCTACAAAATAAAAGTTAAAAAGTAAAAAAAGATAACCGAACTCGTGGCAAAGCATCAATAAAATAAAAGAGCAATTTGGATTCATGCTCGTTTGGAGTAAAAAAGATATAACTCAGGTTTTAAAATAGGCTTTAGAAAAGCATCAAAGGAAGTCGAAAGAATAATTATTGTAATTGTAGCGGTTATATATATATATATATATATATATATATATATATATATATATATATATATATATATATATATATATATATATATATATATATATATATTGAGCTTACTCGCTGGTCGTAGAAAGTAAACTTTCTAAGTTTACTTTCTTCTCCCATTAACGGACATACTGTATATATGAATGATATGATGATATGAAGGGTAAGGACCCACAAATTGTGATAGCAGGAGGGCACCAAGACCAGGAACAAAAAATAGTCCTTATTTTATTTTAACTTCCATTGTACCTACTGCTAGAGAAGAAGTCAGTCTTTGCATATCCAGATATGACACTGCTTGATTTTTGCCTCTGAGGAACATTAAAAGACGGTAGTTTACAGAACTCTTCCGAAGAATCCTTAGAAATATGGTTACATGTCATAAATTCCGCGAAAAGTTCGAGAATAGGCTCTATTATTGGATAGCCTATAATACAGCACATTTGCAATAATACTGTATTCAGTATCTGCTTATTGAAGTAGATTTTCCAAAACTGCCATATTACTGAAAATAAATTATTGCTGACTTTATCTTATAATTTGTAATTTTTTAAATGTGCTTAGATCAGAATTTTTACTACCTACCTAATTTAAATTTCAAATTTGAGAAAGTTTAATTCTTGAACAATTTAAATCCTTTATTTTTAATTCTATTGCAAAATGTGTAAGGAAAAATATATATTTTTATTACACATATTCATACTTTTATACCTCTCTTTACCTTAGGTAGAACATTGCATTTTCAGAAATATATAAATCAAATTCTATTATTTTTACTACAAATAAATTTTATATTCCCTATAGAAAGCGTTTTATATTTTATTTCATTGAAATAAAATAAAGATCCTTTTCTTGTATATCATAAAAGATCTGGTTCATTTATAAAAGAGAAACTGATGGTAAACCTGGAAGCGAATTGTTTGTAAGCGATACAAGATTTCTATGAGATTTATTTTTTCCTCGAATGATTGATGAGATAGCAAAACAAAAAAAAAGAACTTATTATCTGAACAGTGATCTAGATATAAATTGGATACTTAAGGCTGTTTTTTAGCATTCGGCTAATTTCAGCTGAAAAATTGTAACCAAAAAGGCGCCA
Organism: Philopedon plagiatum; assembly: GCA_963971165.1. Classification (NCBI taxonomy): domain Eukaryota; kingdom Metazoa; phylum Arthropoda; class Insecta; order Coleoptera; family Curculionidae; genus Philopedon; species Philopedon plagiatum. The sequence goes on from OZ020195.1 coordinate 83,271,487, forward strand.
ATCAAGAGTTGTGAAATTTTAATGTAAACGGTGTCCCAATAGATAACAGTTACGGTAACTAAAATCCGGACGGCTCTGTGCTATATTATAAATATTACTTACTATTCTATTTAGCTTATATCACCTATAAATACCTTAAATCTACCTAAATTAAAAATTGTAGTGTTAGTGTCAAAAAGTGGCTTATTCTTCTGTCTTAATAAATACCCACATCTGTGCATGACCATGCCGCACTTAAGCAAAGAAGAGAAAGTCAAGATAGTCACGCTAATAGACGAAGGCTGGTCAAGAAAAAATGTGGGCAAAGGACTCGGAGTACCAAAAAGTTCTGTTCACAACATAAAAAAGAAATATGATGAAACAAATTCACTAGACAGAAAAGTAGGAAGTGACGGTCATAGGATTTCTTCTGAACAGGAAGACAACCGATTGGTACACTTTGTTCACAATCATCCTCTTCAATCTGGCGTAAGAACTGCTCTAAATCATATAAAGGAAATATTGTCACGGGATCTTTATTAAAACACTGGTTTCATCATTAATTATTGCAGCATTATTTATTAAATTAAAAGAAATATTCATATTTTACACATTTTACAATAAGCCAAAATGATGTCTACCTGTTAACTGCAAAATATTGCCGTCGAAGAAGGAAAGTGGTACTGGACGTGCTCTGCGTCGTAGCGGTCTCGCTTGGCTCCAGGTATCGACTGACGATTTCGGCGGTTCTCTCCTTCCAGTCGACCCTTTCCGCCCTACCGCGGCCTGATATATCGACGTGCGTCGAACGGCGCGTATTAAGAGCAGGAACGGGTGAACCGGGAATGAGCGAAAAACAATTTGGTGACAATATCTAACTTGCGAAATCATCCTGCAACAAAAAAACTCGTTTGGGCCAGGATAATACCTTTAACGGGATGAGTTTTCACTGCAACTCCACACAGACGCAATGGGCTTTAAAATAAATATTATTCAAAAACCTTCATTCATTTTTCGGAAACGAACCCAAATTATCTTCATTAAATACGGTAGCTTTAACCATAAATAATATATTATAACATTCCAATATCTGATATTTTCTATATTTCCAGTAGAACTCTGCAAAATTTGTCAACCAATACTAAATGTAATTAACCCTCCGGGGAGTCGTTTTACAACTTGTCCTTATCGGGACCCGCTCTACAAAATTAGGACTAAATAATTCAGAATATCAATTCAGACGTTCCGGATACATATTAATGAATGTTGTTAGCACATACAAAATAAACAGAAATTTATTGGGTGCTGTGGACATCTTAATTATAAAATATTTCTTAACAGTAATTTAGAAGAAACACGAGGAAAATGAATGTTTTAACTTTAATTTCGCCTTATAATAAAGAATAGGGGCCACTATTTCAGCAATATGTAGCACAAATATCCACATTATTTTTTCTCATCGCTGGGCTAGTGCATCAGGTAGGCATTAAGTATAATTCAACTCTTTTTACCAAATTCTATATACAGCGTGTCCCAACGATACAAATTAGCCAAACCGTTGTTGAAAATCCTAAGATTTCGTTGAGAATTTTGGAAAAAGTACTTCCTTAAAACGATAGACGCTCTGTTTTTAAATCCACTGCTGGAAGAGTTCTGAAAGCAAATAATTTTTATCCATACAAAACTACCTTTTTCCTTTGAAACCTAGAGACTTCGACTTATATTCGGTTTGATGTTTTGGCTTGATTTCAAGGTATGCGATAACTAGTTTTATTTTTTGATGAAGCATGTTTTACATCAAATGAAGTAGTCTGTTCCAAAAATTGTCGTTGGTGGAGCACAGCTAATCCGGGATTTGTGAGCCAGTGTCGAGATCAGTATTATTTTAGGAAAAATCTGTGCTGCGGTATTTTGGATAACCAACTGATAGGCCCATTTTTCTTCCGAAACAATATAACGTCGGATATTTACCTTCAATTTTTCATAAATCAGCTGTTTGGCTTTGTTAATGGCCTTCCACTTAACGTTATTATGGTATCAGCATGATGATACGGGAGTTACACAGTTGGGCCCTTTTACCTGGGATTCAGTCAAACGTCTTTAATCCCACACATCAGTTGGGCCCGATATATACGTATCCCTTTAAGAGTGTTTATGACAAATATTATAATTATTTATTATGTTTGGGTATACAGGGTAAATAAAAAAGTTTTGAAAATTTGTAATGTTTATTGTGCAAAATAAATTCACAATTTTAAAAATTAATAATATAACCTAACCTAATACAGTTTACAAGTATTGTTTTACATAATATAATGTGATTAATCAACTAGTCGCGTATTTACAGGAAACACATTTTATAAAACTTGTTCTGTCGATTTCATTTGACATATATTCCCGTATTTTATTTTCTACAAATTGTTTTTTCTTTCTAATATCAGCTTTTAGAGCTTTTGGAAATTTGTTTGCTGTTACAATTTTAATATATGTTTCGGTTTGAAAATTTAGCAAAATATCTACAAACTTAAATATACTTGGGTGGGAATGATAAAAACTGTTATTAAACTTTGAGTGAAACGATTCACATGCATTAGTTGTTCGATATAATGAAGATGAAAGATTAGCCCAAATGTTTGGTGGGAATTGTGAACATTCATCTATATAAGCATCTACTAAATAGTCACAAAATTGTTTTAGCCTTTCATCTTCTGGCAAGTCACTCACTAAGTCAAAAGTAACACAATCACCCACTTCATTAGGTTCTAAAAATTTAAGGCCAAAAAAGTACTTTAGTTTTTTTCCAATTTCAGTATTATTTTTGTATTCAGTACTTAATCCAAGTGCCTGCAGTTTTCTGAATCATGCCTGTGACAGATGAAATCTACAGCCTACAATTGTTGATTCAGGCCAAGTAAAAGTAACAGCATTATGAATAGCTACTTCAAAATCTATCACTACATTTTTTGGGGATAGTATTAAGTGATTTTCGGCACATTTTTCAGTCAAAAGGTTAAATAGGTTTTGATATAACAATTGTTTCTTACTAGGTAGTAGACAAAAAACTAAAGGTACATAATGACCATTTTTGTACCCATGAAGGGTAAAAAATTGACAAAAAAACTTAGCACAATAATTAAAGGTACCGTCCATAAAAATAGTTTCTACAGAGCAAAGAAAATGCAGGTTTGTACGACAAGAAAATATTACAATTTTATGTTCCTCGCTATTTACCATCAAAAATGATTCGTCCTTGGATGTTTTTGGTGACAAGTTCTTTAAAGAACAAAAAACTTCGTCTTGATTCCTAGGCAAAGTGGAAACCTGCGACTTTCTACACTCATAAATATTTTTTCGAATAAGGTTTAAATCATTAGTTGTAATGTTTTCAACTGATGCTCCGCATTGTCGAAGTTCACTGTGAATTATTTTTGAAGGCCTCTCATATGGATCACTAGCAGCTTTTCTTTTGATACAATTGCTTAACTTTTGTCTTTCAAGATTTTCTTCAGGCTCATGATTATGATTTAGATTATATTTTAAAACACATTCAAAATTTGTGGTCGGCGTGTAGAGTTTAGCGGGACACTTGGTTTTTTTATTTACACATCTCCAATACAAAGTGATATCTTTTAAAATTTTGCCGATACAAAACTTAAAACCACATACGACTAACAGTCGCTTTCCTTTTTCACTTAACATTGTTTGAACTTCCATCGTTTATAAAACTGAGAAAAGAACTGACAAAAATGAATAAGTTGTCAACATTTAAGGACCTGTGAGCACCCTGTACTGGTACCTTAACTAGGTACTTCTAGGAATATCGTACTACACCTTTTCAAGTGTAATAAAATACCCTCATTTGCATATCGGGGCCCAACTGTTGGGTGTAATCATCCGATTACCTGCAAAAGGGCCCAACTCGCTAGCGTCCGATGATACGCCATGCCATAGTTCCCGAGAGGTTAGTGAGTTTCCTCAGGAAATGTTCCAGGGGCGTTGGCTAGGAAGATTTTCAGAAAATCGTTGGCCGGCGAGGTCGCCGGATCTGAACCCACTCGATTACTTTTTTTAGGGATATTTAAAGAAAAAAGTGACAACAAAACGCACCGAAAAGGAAGGTGACTATATTGAAGTTTGAATTTTGTAAATTTATTCGTTTTTAATAAGTATTACATTTTGTTTTATATTAAAACTCTTAATTTTTTTCGAAGGTGGCTGTGATTTCGTATTTAGAGAGAAAAAGTGATTCCATTGTATGAAATAACTTTTCTTTGTATCTTGCTAAATAAGGGTACTTTATTCTTGGATATATTTTACATTTCTGTCGCTACCCTGTATACTAGTTCTTTTTAGAATTTTCCCTTGGGACATGCTGTATTCTTGATTCCTTTTATAAACAAAGAGTATTAAGAAAATGAAATTCGTCCAGTACAACTTTAACATGATCAAAAGTAAAATATTATATTGTCAAACTGTATAAAACGTTTAAAGAAGAAACTTGGAAAACTCTACCTATTTCCAACGTTTTCTTTATCAAATTACCATGTCAATAAGCCTTTCAATATCTCTTTCATATACCTATATCCAACAAATATGTTCGGGGAATTCTGGAACGCTTATTTGTGCCCCCAGGGGGTATCCGAAGATTCGTAGCTCATAACAAATCCAGTTTGATCCCATGAAAAGGGGTTTACCAAATGTTAGGATCGTACAGGGGTAAAATATGCCGCAAGGAGAAAGGTAAGGGTATTAAAAAAGGGTCTTTTTTTGTAATAAAGAAACAATATGGAATTTACCCAATTTTCAATATGTTGTTTGATACACAAGTTACTTAAAACAAGTAAGAAAACCTAAAGCTCGCTATAGATGAGATTTATATTAATAGTTGTATTACAAATTTTTATATAATACAGTATGGTTATGGTGTGTTTGTCGCACGTCGCCGTCCTTAATCTAATCTAGTCTAATAGCATCATTAAATGAATGTGCTTCTTAGTTTTAAATTAAGAGTTTTAAAGTGTAACAAATCTTAGTTGATGTACCTCAAAACCAAAGCGTTTTCTGGTAATACCCACTTTTTTCTTCTTTTTAGCCACAGAATCTCCTGTAAGTTTGTGTCGGTAGATTTTCACACCATGTATATTATTTATAGAAAATAATATTTAGTTAAATTAATATGACTTAAGCGTTTGACTTTTTAACGGCCTTTACTTTTTGTTGTTAATTTTTACTATTTTGCACTAAAATTTAAACAAACCAAACACAAGAAATCAACTCGGTGCCTGCCTATCACAGTCCTCTTTTTCCAAGGCAGCTAAAGGTTAAAAGCGGAAATTTAGCATAGGTATCGCTTATAAAATAGTAGCAGATTTAAAATACAAAAAAAAATTAATTCAAAATTTTAGGGTTTTTTTTGGGGGTTAAACGAGTGACAACTTTGTTTTACTTTCAAGTTGTTGGGGTATCAAATAAAAGCCCACAAAATGGAGAATACAAACTTAAACATAATTTGCTTATTTAATATAACCTTTATTAAGTAAAATTTGAAACAAAGTTTTAAAAACTGTCTCTTTTCTACACTTTGTAAAATCAGAGTAGAACAAATCTAACAAAATCGAGAGTTTGTAACGATGCACACAGTAAAAACAAATTATAATAATAAAAAGTTGTATTATCGCGCTAGCTGGACTCACAGCTCACCATTTTTTTGTATGGTTTGTTTACAAAAACCCATTTTTAAATACAAAAATGAATTTTCAGCAATAATTATGGCCACACTCTCTATATAGTCGGAATTACTGTGCGGTAAATGAGTATATTTGAGTACGACTAAGTTTTAAAGAGATCCGGTAAAACAGTATCTAGGAAAAGATAAAATAAAAGTCAGTAACAAAGCTTCAATCCTTGAAGTTAAATAGGAACATTACGCTGCTGTAAAAGGCAATTTGATATGGTGAAAGCACAAAAGGAATAAAATATTTCTTTTAAATAGGTCGTATATTAAATTTTATTTTAAAATGCAGAATTTTTTCCTTTTTTACTACAGCTGTTTTGGTGTATTAAATAATATTAACACCTAGAAATATTGAATTAATTTCAACCAGTTGGTATACAGCGTGTGCTACGGTGTTCTTGTCATATGGGAAAAATGTTTACTGAAAGTTGAAAAAAAATCACTCTGGTGTAGAAAAGTTCTGCATATTAATAAACTGAGAATCCTTATGGAAAAAATCTAAGACCAATAGTATACAGGGTAGTTACAAAAACGTAAAATATACTGAATAATAAAGTACCCTTACTTAGCAAGATACAAAGAAGAGTTATTTTAAAGAATTATTTGGAATCATTTTTCCACTCTTAATACGACATCACAGCAACCCACGAAAAAAAATGTATTGGCAAATTTTTATTGATCTGTGTGCCTATTATCCATTATACATAAGTCATTTTGATAAATAACAGTACAAATGATAAAAATTTACAGATGCTCAAGCCAAAAGTTTAAATCCACCCTGTATAAAAGTGATAATATTACGAAACTCTATTTCTTAGTCTTTAGTATTCAACTAATGAACACACAATAAAATTACAAGGTAGGTACTTCTCAAAATATCTTAACACCAAAGAACAATGTTCTTACATATGCTTGCTATTTTCTCCCCTTTTCCAAATTAATATTTAACTAGAAAATGGGTTATACTTACTTTCTAAATTATGGTATTTCATCCCCTTTCTTGGAAGTGTGAACATATAAATTTCACTTAATAACGGTTATTTTCAATTTCTAGAATTTACGGGGTAAATATAGTTAATTACCCTATTAAATTTAATACGAGCTAACTTCTAGGGATCAAATACTTCAAAGTATAAGGTGGAAGACTTATTATAAGGATACGTATAGCGTGTTTAAAACCTACATTTTACGATTTACACCACAAACCATAAAACGTGAGTCGAAGGTTATTAAATTGTAGCATATGTCTTGATCAATTTTAGTTGGCATATCTTTATTGCGCTCCGAAAAGTGTTTTTTCCTACAAAATAATGAAAATAAGTAGTAACGAAGATTTTAGTGCTACTCCCCCGGAAATATTAGGAAGAGCAAATATAGCAGTTTTAAACCGAATACCCGCGAAATCTAACAACAGTATGAAAGGGCATATAGCCATTTTAAAGAATGGTGTGGTAAAAAACAGTTGGTAAAATTAGTGAGAATGTGTTTCTGGCATATTTAGAAGAAAAATCAAGAAAAGTGAAGGCTTCTACACTGTGGTCCATATATTCGTTGTTAAAACCTATACTGAATGGTAAAGAGAATATAGATATAAGAAAATTTAAGAATCTTATTCCATATTTGAAGAAAAAATCAGTTAAATATCGCCCTAAGAAGTGACAAGTTTTTTAAGAGCAAATAACCCGTTTTACGAGCGAAGCTGATGAAGATTATTTAATAAGAAAGATAAACAACTACAGAAACAAATATTTTTGTCACTTGGAACTATTTATTTTACTTTTGTTTCAGATTGTTTAGATTATGGTTATTTCTGGGGTTTTTAGTAGTGATGAATTAATTTGTTTATTTATTTATTTATTTATTTAAGACACTGAACGCCAGAGAATTACAAATTCCAAATGGTTCATCTACAACTAAAACTAACTCAGACCAAACTTTATAAAGGGTTGGTTCAACGAACTGTGAAGACAGTGAAACAGAGAAAAGTAATAGTATGCTATACTGCGTCAAACTTCAAGTATCACTTCAGAGCATCCAGGGATATGTTGAAGATATTGATGGGAGGGAAGAATCTGTTGTAGTTGTGCAGCAGGCGGTCGACGAAAATACTAAGCCCATAATTGGTTCTGTGTCTCCTCTCAAAAACAACCGGGAGTGTCTCATTTGTCTTGACGGAACTAAAATCAGAACATCCGCCAGTCAAACTTCGTAAACTGACATTATTGAAAGAATCTCGAATTTTTTTGACAGAAAAATATGATGTACCACACTCACGCAATGCTCATTTTGTGCTCTTTTTACAATGTACTATTTTTTAAAAATGCTGGTTATTAATAGACTATACTATAAAGTTGCCAGTGTGCAAGAGTGCAAGTGCAAACTCCGAAAGTAAGAAACGTCTTGTTTTAAGCATTTTTGCCTTTAGCCAAGCGCAAAATAATGATATGATGCATATACTGATTTTTTTCTTAAATTACGGCTCACCCTGTGGATACGCTATTAATTTATCAATGCCGTTTGATTTCTGTATACGGTTCTGAACTATTCCCCTGGGGCGTCCCTTTTGACCGATTGCCCTTTACGGCCCTTTAATGAAAAGACTTAGCGGTCTAATTGTCCCACTTTCAGCCAGATTGCTTTCTTGATTGCTTTTCTATTTGCGTGCTGTTGATTATGACTTTCCAAGAAGGGACAATCCTTATTCAACTAGAATATCGAGTGTCCCTGTAAGCTGTTCCTTTAAGCTATTTTGCGCAAAGCGTAGCTCGGTTTCAGCATTAAAATCTCAGTTAAGGATAACTTACCCTTCACCAGAGGTCAGATTGAGTGACATACGGCTAGTTTGCAGACATTTTCGTATAAAGTAAATTCCAAAAAGGTTTTTATTGTACTATAATTGCAATATTTTAAAATAAGAGAAAATAGCTATTTACCTAACAAGTGTGGAAAGTGATAGTCCTCCGCACGCAACTGGTGTTGACCGAAAGACGCGAAACGGAGTTCGGTCAGCGGTCGAGTGCGGAAAAAACACTTTCCGCACGGTATTATTTTTTTTCAGCATCGAAATAGCTTTTCTGCCTTGGGTGTTCCTGTCTTTAATAGTGAGGTCTAAAGTTCCGCTATCTGAGATCTGCATTACTAGGTATTTGTAGGCTTGGCAGGATTTGATAGTCTATCTGTCCTCTAAGAGCAGGTCCTGCTGTACTCTTATACACAAATATTCTGTTTTTGAGATGTTAACTTCCAGCCCCCATTCCTTGTATTCTTCAGTAAGCTTTCGGGTCATGTATTCTATGTCGTCGTAGTCTTGTGCCATTATAATCTGATCGTCTGCGAAATTAAGAGTGTATAGCATCCAGCGTGAGCATATCTAAAATGGATAATATTCATTCAGCCTATTCTTAATTTTTAAAACTCTTACTTATACACGCAATTACCTTAACCTAATTTAATATAATTATTCTATTTATATAAGTGGCTATAAATAACTCAATAATAGTTTTAAATTAACTGCCTTTCATTTTCCTTCAAGAATATTAAAAATTTTCCTAAAATATAAACAAATATGTAGTGTAAATACTAATCTTACCACTCAAAAAATTATATAAAAAAATTATTTTAAATAAAGATATTTCACTACAAAACAACTTATGTTAAAATTCTCTAAATTCTACCAAACTTTTTAATAATAACTAAAAAAAAGCATCCAAGCATTGCGATTTCGCGCACTCTTTCAAGTGCACTTCTTGCCTCCATCAAACTGTTATTCTTCAGTCGATGGTACTTGGAATTTCATTCCATCTTCGCAAATATTCTGGCAAGGTCTCTTTGGTTTTATCAGGAATGCAAATCTTTAAGAATGGGTAATTTTTAAAATATGCTACAAATTTTTAAAAATTGTTTTTACAGGAAGTAAGCGAATGCCAATGATATACCAGGTGTGTGATGAAGGAGTGTTTAATGTTTTTTTACCCATTTACCTTAGAATAAAAAATATGCATGTATTTTTTGATAATAAAGACAACCACTATAAAATATTTAAATTATGTAGAGAATATAAAAAAATACATATTTGTTCTCTATTCTTAATTATTAAATATAAGAAAAGGTTGTTTTTTTGAATACTTGGTATGTTACTTGTAACTGAGAAAGGTTTGGAAGGTATTTTTTTTCAGTGGCGAAAAATTTCTTTGCATTTTTAATATGTTTCCATTGACTGAATGAATATCCCTAAAAATATCTTTATACCACCATAAACAAATACTACTGCCAAAAATAAATCCTAATTTTTTCTTAATTTAAAGGAAGCTTAGATAGTAATTAAAATGTTCTCTAGTCAGTTACATTAACGCAGTACACCGCTGCCGCTGCCCTGTACGAAATACTGGAAAATTAAAAGCCGCCGCCTCGTGGTTTTCCATACAAAAACTTTCATATTTTCACCTGAAAATTAACATCTAAGTTTTCCTTTTTAGCAAAAGGTTTTTGCATAGTGAAACGCTAAACTGTTAACGGATACGTGCAGAGTGGAAATGTATAATAAAAACAATAAATGTAACACGATTCCACAGCATCTCAGTTTTATCATTCGCGCCCTAGTTAATTTCAACAAATGTAAGCGCTATTTCAGTCTTAGAACTTTCTAACTTAGATACGTCGATTACTAAACATTCTTATGTATATGGGAATTAATGTATACACCAAGGTCTCTAATTTTTTTCTAGAATAACATAATTTTTGCCTTATTTTAACACCTATATCACTGGGAACATTTTTACATTTATCAGAAAATGTTTTAATGAGATCAATGGAGGCTCTTAAACTTAAATTTCTATTTTCCAAGGGAGCATAATAACTGGTATAAAACTAGAATTAGCCTTTATAAACATAAGTTGCTTAGCACCTTCCCGATTTTTTAAACATTTCTTGACTGTGAACCACACGCTGTGAGTTATCTTGTAAACCCAAAATTAATTCTTTGAATATTTCAAAATGGTTTGCGTAGAATATTTGTACTCTAAAAGGTGATTTTAAAAAGACTTGTTTATATTTCAAATTAATTTATTTACTAAGCGGTACTCAGTTCTGACTGATTTAGCGACTCGGTTTAATCCATGTAGCAGGCAAGTAACATGAACCATATTGGGATAAAATATTTTTAGATTTTGTCCCACTTTTATCATAGAAGGTTCAGACAACATCACTTACCAAGTTCATCTTCTTTATGGGCTTCAATCATTAGATACACAGGCTTCTGTAAAAATTATTTCTGTTTAGCATGACTTTGATTTCTTGGATTACGGCTTCGTACACTGCTTCCACACTTTCCTTTCTTAATGTAGACTCATCCGGGATATCGTGGTTACAGTATTTTTGCAAAAATTCCCTTGATTGTTAATTTTGTAGCTTTTTTTTAAAGGAACATTGGCTTCGACAAAAGCTCTACATAAGTCATAATTAAATCCCTCCTTTTCACTTTTCGTTTTGTCACTACTGTAGACAGAACAGGCAGTTTTAAAATTTAGTTTAATTTAAATGAATTTAATTTAATTTTAAAATCGTATAATATGCATAATAATGGATTTTGAAATTAAATATGCATTATTATATTAAATTGGTCTAAATATGTAAAAACTACCACATATGCAAATTGCATATATTCCGTTCTCTAAATTCATAAGCCACTGTGATCAAAGTAAATTAAGATATGTGTCAAAATACAAGTAAAAACCTGCAAAAACTCTTTCTTATGACAAACATATAGAAGTTTTTCCGTAAAACCTTTATGACGCCATTCCATTAGTCTCCAAAGACAATCGCATTGTAACAAACGACAAAGTCCACTTTTATATCAATTAAGGGGATGGTTTCTGTACATTAGATGTTATTGGTTGCAAGAGGGCATAAAGCTGGGTGTGGTCCATTAAAGACTATTGTAGTTTATTTGCGGTATGGTTTAATTAATTAAAACAGTCGTGTTTTGTACATATTCCTGCTTATGCAATAATGCATAGTAACTATAGTGAGATAAAAAAATACCTCGCAGTACTTTTTGAAATTTTTCCGCGTGTCACTGATTAACTCATTTTATAAAACTTGTTACCATAAATTCTTATTTTCAGGCAATTTAAATTCTTTTAGTAATACAGGGTTGAAATAATTAAAAATTTTATTTACATTGCTACTTCTAAAAAGCTATTTCAATTTTTTTACATAATTTACTTATACTAAATGAGCAAAGTGCATACCTTGCTCTTCCAGACAAATTCGAATAATTTTTATTATGGAATTAAAAACATTATTCAGTTGTTCAGGAGAGTTGTTGATTTCCTCAAACTTTAAATGCAGCACGTCCTTGTAGACATGGGGTTTAAAAATTGATTTTTTAATATGAGGCCATAAAAAGAAATCGCATGGGGTAAGGTCGCATGATCGAGGTGGCTACCTTACTGGCATATTACTGCTAAACTTTCAGTCCTCAAAAAATTCTTGCAAGAAATTTAAATTATTTTGAGTCACGTGGATGGTCTTGCTGAAAATAACCTTGTCGAAGTTCTTCGTCATTTAATTGGTGTTAAAATTTCTTGTAACTATCGATCCGCATTAAGAGTGCCTTCAAAAAATATTGGCCCAAAAAGCCTCCGACTACGACTACTACGCTGCCCGGACGAATTTTCTGAGGATGTAGAGGCTTTTCTATAATTCTGAAATTTTGTGTATAGAAACTAAGGGTGAGTATAATGTTAAAGTTGATAATATCTTATTTGGGTAAAAATTTGACATTGGCACTTCTTGCACCAAGCCTCAGAAATAAACTTACGCAATTTGATCAAACATTGGTCATAGTCCACTAACTCTGCAGGAAATTCATCTTGAAATTCCTCCAGAGCTTCATGTACTGAATACACCCACTGGTCATCAACTCTCCTGCCATTTCTACCATAACCGATCTTTTCTGGGGGGTTTAAACCATATTTAAGGTTTTCTCTTAAGAAAATGCAAATATGTCCAATTTTTGACAAGAGTAATTTCATATATACCTTTCATTAACTTTATCACCTTTTTCTAGTTTTAGGTACATTCAAGACATGAGGAACATTTTCAAAGCTTACTGCGTGGTAGTTTTTTTTTAATTTACGTTATGGGGCAATAGCTAATATGTTTAATGAAATAATGAGAAATGCAATAGAATTATAAAATACAGTAAAAACGTACATTATACGACGATAACATGATTTTAAAAAATTATCCTGTAAAAGGTGATTACTTTTTCTATCTTAAATATCATTTTAAAAGCAATAAAATTAATATTGTCTAAAGCCATTTAATTTAAAACAGATCTTTTAAAACGTGTATTACCTCACTGCCCTTGCAGTCCGACAATAAATTATTCCAAAGGATATAAAATCCAATATCAATGCCAACACGATGCCAATAAATATTCTTTGTGTTTTATATTGCTTTCAACTTTTTAATTAAATTTGAAACTAGTTTTATCTTCCGATGGGGAATCTGCAAATAGATGACGAATAAAAATGTCTGTTCATAGTCGAAAATATGTGTAATATAAGTTGCCGCTAAGTTTTTTTCTGGGCTGCGCATTACCTTGTAACTATCGTTACTGTAATATTGTCAAGTAGTTCTAATGAATCGCGTAGATTCGCGAGAGCCTGAACTAAAGGGAGTAATATCGGACAAACAGTCTTGGTTGACGTTTATGACTTTTAAGTTGTCATTTGTCCGATGTCATTCTGAAAGGCTGGTGAGGAGACCACTTTTTTGGAGGAAATTGCAATTTAGTTTCATCCCTCCTGTTTTTACAGACGAAACTTGGTAATTATTCGGATTATTGTAAGCACCGACTTTTTTTATGAAATTTTGCACAGAGCCTAATTTTGGGTCGTAGAGCACGAATCCGAAGTCAGTTTTTGGCGGTCTCGAATGGTTTTTCAAAAAAAAAAAATTCACTTTTAGGATACCTTTTTTTATATATTCCTTTAAGTTTCGACACTTTCACTTAAACATATCTGTAAACTTATAATTTTTATTTTATTTCGTCACACAAAACACCACATTTAGGCAAAAATAGCTAAGAAAATTGTTTTTTCTATAGAAAATTCCATTTTACTCGCTAGTAGCCGCCATTATTTTCCCAGCTGTCAAGTGTCCGGCGTTGCCAGGTTCAGTTATTTTTCATGAAAAAGTTGTAAATTAGGAATAATAAAAAAGCTAACCATAACAAACTAAAGTTACTATTCTGTCCAACTTAGTCAACAACATTTTTTAATTTTAACCTACATCAGACCTAACCAAAATCCTGTTGATCAGTAATCCAACACCTGCATGCTGATGTATGCAACCATATCTGAACAAAAAGGTGTATACCCAACCCAAGCAAACCTGAACAAAAAGGTGGTCAGGTTAGCTCAGTTTTGATTGATATAGATACATATATATCTATATCAATGAAAACTGAACAAACCTGACCACCTTCTTGCTCAGGTTGGGTGAGCAAAAAGGTGGTTAGGTTAGCCCAGTTTTGATTGATATAGATATATATGTACCTATATCAATCAAAACTGAGCTAACCTGACCACCTTTTTGCTCAGGTTTGCTTGGGTTGGGTATACACCTTTTTGTTCAGATATGGTTCATTTTCGCACTTTCCCGCTGACTTTTCACTGCTAGCTTTATAGAGTCTTTCCATCAGAATGTGTATCGCAGATGGCGTGTTTATTTTCTTTCAGTTTTTTGATATTTTCTCTGTTTTCTTTTAATGTGTTTTTACATAAGCTTGCCTAAATATGGTTCAGAAAAATAGTGTGTAATGACTTGTATAGATGTGTTTAAGTAAAAGTGCCGAAATTTAAAGAAATTCATTGAAAAACCTAACCTAAAAGTTAAAAAAAAATTTTGCGGAAAAACCATTCGAGACCGCCAAAATCTGACTTCGAATTCGTGTTCTACGACCCGAAATTAGGGTCTGTGCAAAATTTCATGAAAAAATTCGGTGCTTACAATAATCCGAATAATTACCCGAATCTTTTTTAGGGACTCTAAAGGGTATGTAGGGACGATGTTTCTTAGTTTTATTATATATTTTAAATGCACGTGAATTCTAACCTATAATTTCATGTGTTGGAATCTGATCATACTGTTCTTTTTAGGGAAAACCCAGCGTAATTATTTAACCGGCTTAAATATTTCATTATTCGTTTTAATTACTCAATGAAATTATCTCATTGAATCACGGTGTTTGGAAGTCAGCTTTTGACGTTTTGATGGTTCGGAGAAGTCCTGGTCCAAAAATATATTACCAAAACAAACAACAATCACATTTTATTAAGTACTACACTAAGCTTCAACGTGACCACCGATTCTTTCCATACAAACTATTGTAAGTCGTGAAAATTCCGCCACTGCATTTCTAACCATCTGAGGGGAAATTTTTTGGACACATCCTCTGATTATTCTCATTCGGCAAAAAATCCTTAAAATGGTACCATTCGGGAGAACACATCTACAAAACAAAAAATCGATATCCGATAATCCGTTCAAGAATTATGCGTGAACATTAGCGATGGGATATCTCGAATGAAAAATAATCGATCATTCGATTATTCAAATCACTCGAGATATCTCGAGAAGTCAGCGCGATCATTCGAATGATTTAGCCGAGAGATTATAATATAATAATAATCGCCTTTCGCCGCTTCGAATGACGAGACGAAATACGAAATGATGCCGTCGCCGACTCGGCACTCGACGTTGCGTTACGATGCGATTGTCTCGGATGTGGTTTTCATTCGAATGATTATTTATTTCGAACGATCCTTCGATATCGATCGAGCATTATTTCATCTCTCGAGAACGCATAGCATGTTTTTAATATTGTCTGGGTCTCGGATGATTTTTTCATTCGAATGATTGTTTATTTCGAATGATCCTTCGATATCGATCGAGCATTATGTCATCTCTCGACAATGCATAGTGTTATTGCATGTTTTTATGATATATATAGGGCGTTAGTAAAGTATGTGGCCAAACTTGAGGGTATTATTCCTTACTTAATTTTAAGACAAAACATAAGTCCTAAAAGGCTTTGTTTTTAATACACAGGGTGTTGAATTTTTGTAAAAGGTTTTTCCTAAATAACTAGAGGACGCAAATTAGTATAAAGGTGAAATTTGGTGACAATTTTTAATGCATAAAGGGGAGTCATGCTAGTTGCCAAATTTGTTTAAAGAATTGTTTTTGTTTTCATGGATCTCTTACTTTTTTGTTATTTTTAACAAATTATACTAATAAATAATGTTATGTATAACTTTACATTTTTTTGTTTTTATCGAAAATGGCCAATACAAGCAAAAAAAATTCAAGAGATGATTTTTGTGCAGTTTTATTTGCTATATTTTTTGATTCGAATGAATATTTCGAATGATCATTCGATTATTAAAATCATTCGAGAGCTAATATTTCGATTATTTAATTCATTCGATTATTCCCAACACTAGTGAACATACACAAAACAAAATTACGCATACGGCTCAATTTGATAACTTCCTAAAAATTTGCCGATAAGCGACTATTTAACCACCTACCTACAAATGATTAAAAACAGATAATAATTGGATAATAACTACTTTTTATTGCAGCAAATAAACTTTCCATATTCCATATTGAAGATATTTGCGCTAGTTACGACTTACGCCTTCAAATATCAATCTCCCTAACAGTTGTCGTGTATTTACCTAAGCCTCCACGGTACAATATATTTACTTTATGTTTACGCAGGGCACGATTCCAGGTTTCGGTTGAGTTGACCCTTAATTTACGAGATGTAGTTCGAGCCATACAAAGTTTAATACCATTCGCCATCAATATTCTCGAAGATGTCTATCAGCCGAATAGAGACTAGCAAAAGCGGATATTTACGCAACAGTAAATGATTTTCGGGATATCCTATATTCAGGATTATTAATTTCAATTTGCTTGCTTAGATAATGATTAAATAATTTCCATGAAAAGAGTACTAAAAACTAAAACTAGCTCAGAACAAAATGCATAAATGGTTGGTTCAAGGAACTGTGAAAACAGTAAAAAAGAGAATGTTATGTTACTCTGTGCCAAACTTTAAGTACCGCTTCAGAGCATCCAGGGATATGTTGAGAATATCCATGGGAGGTTGACGAAAACACTAAGGCCATGATTGGTTTTGTGCCACCTCTCAAAAAATAACCGGGGGTATCTCGTTTGTCTTGACGGATCTAAAATCAGAACACCCGCTAGTCTGTAACCCCGTGGATCAGCTTGTGAAGAAATAGTGCCCATCTCTTCTTCGATGCTCCAAGGATTTTAAACTAGAGGAGTAGCCTGGTGTCGCACGTCAGGTCTTGGTGTGGGAGGTGCAGTTTGAATAAAATATATTTGATGAATTTATTCTGAACTCGTTCGATTCGCGCCTTGTGAAGAGCGTAGTATGGTGACAATACAGACGATAAGTATTCGAGTACGCTTTTCATAAGTTGTAGAGAATCGTGATCGATCTTGCGTTGTTGGTGTACTTAGAGTTTCTTTTGATGAAACCGAGCATTCAAAGCTTCGCTGTACGATTTTTTCGACGTGTAGATTGAACGAGAGATTCTCTTCGAAGATGACTCCAAGATCACTATAAGATCATACACATTCCAGTTCGGTGAGCAGTTCCTGTAAGCAATCTTTTGATTTTTGCATTGAATTAGGATTTTACACTGCATTAAAAGTTCTGTTCAACCGGCTGTGAAATGTGAATAAGTTATAAAGATATGGTTTGGTATATATGCCATTCTTTCACATAATACAGACATATATGATTTACATATTCTCATGTGTTCTGTCTCCAACACAGCACATATACTTACGATACACACATTATATCTGTCGTTTATTTTATCTTTGTGTCGACTGCAATAATTTACTTTTTAATGTAATATAATGTTTGCTATATAAGCAATAACTTTCCAGTGTATACACATGCAAAGATACCTATAATATAATTAACTAAGCTAAAGAAAACAAAATATCATTTTGTGCTTTAATGTATCAAATTATAACAGGGCGAGGTTTAGCAGAAAACGCTAAAAAAGTTCAGATTTTTTAAAGAATTATGTGTCGTTTTTATAGATCTGCAGTGGAAGGTCATTAGTTTTTGACAGCAAATACCTGAACAACGACACTATTTAAACAAATTTTATATAACAGTAATTAATAAGGTCTTTAATAAAGACTCAAATTAAATTACTCTTGTGGTTGCATTTTACCACCCTTGTGTCTTATAACCTTGCAAGGACATTTATTTATTCCTTTTTTGTTCTCTGTGACGTATATCAAAACAGCAGATTGTATTAAACTAACCCTGTTAAGTGTACTTGGAAGCCAATATCCGTTACAAGGACCTCTTATCCGAACACAAAAAACTACTTTGCTGTGACATGTTTACCCAATTTTTCGGAGCTTGTTTAAAAATGTGTTTGTGTACTAGTTATATCAAAAATAGTATGTTATTGATTTAAACTAGGAAATGCCTTTTTTCTAGATGAAATATTGTGAAATGTGACGTTTAAATAATTATCTGGTTAAGGTGGAATTTTGTTGCACAAAGATGATGTTTTTTGACATTTTTCCGGTAATTATAATAACGTAATGCACAAATTAGTAACCCTTTTAAGGAGTAGGTCTTGTTAAACAGCAAAGGTCTATTTATTGTCAACTACAGAATATATATATATATATATATATATATATATATATATATATATATATATATATATATATATATATATATATATATCCGTTCGTTAGAGGTGTTTAAGGGCATACGTAACTAAGTAAATATTGATGTGTTTTTAATTTTTAAGATGAAAATCTTGAAAATGGGCATTTTCTCCTTAAAAGTTAAAAAGAACATTTAATTAATATTTTTCTATTTTGATATACTTTTTTTATGTAATCTTACAAGTTTCCAAAATTTTTGACAACGGCACCAAATTGCTCGTTAGTGGTGAAGTGTCAATTTTCAAAATTTTATTCGAAGAATATTAAAAAAGTTCTATTTTCCATTTTGGTTTGTACAGGGATTCCTAAATAAAAGTGAACAGGCTTTATAACTTTTTTATTTTTAAAGATAGGAAAAATGTTAAATGTGAAAGTTTTGGAGAATTTTATAAATAATTTATGATATTATCAGCAAAACAATTGAGCATTGAATAAAAAGATGTAGTTAGAACATCGATTTTCTCGCTTATTTTAAATTGTATGGTATGATTTTTATCATATTTTTGGGTTCTAGGGGAAGTTCTAGATATATTTTGAATAACAACCTTATGCGGCTTTTCAATCGTTTTTGAAATATTTCAATTTAAAAATTATTTCGCATGAATATTCTTTAAACGTAACCATCCAGGTTGCGAAGGAAATAACTGCTACCTTTTTAAATTTTCTTCGTAGGCACAGGTAGATCCTTTTAAAATTTAAAACAACTTTTTTGTTTAAAGTTTTGCATTAAAATTTAAAAAAGGCTACTTTTTGCATAACCTATACAAAAAAACAAATTTTTAGCATCGTGTATCTTATTTTTAATGCAAACAAAACTTTTTACAAACAATGACCTTCTTTCGTATCTTTAACTTTTTGATCCATTTGTCCTCTTGTCTACTCCATCCGTGGACACACTGTACATAAGCTATTTAAGTGAATTTCGTAGTATTACATATCAAAATCTTGCGTAGCTTAAATTGTTCATAAACAACCAACCGCAATGTGCAACTTTGCAGTTTTTCAATCTAAAAAGCAATAATTATTCTGCATATTAAATCTGTTACTTTCCTGTAGTTTCGGTGTTGCATTTACTCAGTCCTCAAAATACATAAACCCACTGTTTAGTTTGATAATTTAGAGGTTTGACGGAGCTGATCCTTCGTGTTCTAGATGCAGGTCTCAGTTCAGAGTTTAATACTACCCACCATGAATATTCCAGAAGACGTCTATCAGCTAAACACAGAATGGACAAATATTTATTGCTGGCGCAGTCAATAAACATTGGATCGTGTCCATTAGGTAGTATATAAACTTAGGTATGTCTTAGATGGGATTTCGTTATTAAAACTGACAATTATTAAAGAATTAGTTTATATACGCAAGGTGTTGTCCCAACCTTTAAACATTCTCAGACCTAAATTTAAAAATTCCTGTTTATTTTACCAAATAATAAGCTTGTTCCTATAAATGAAACATGTGGCAAAAATTACGTCGTCGAGAAAATTAAAAAATTATTAAAATGAGTTTTAATATAAAATAAATGTATTACTTATTAAGAAAGTATAAATTTACGGATCATTGAAAATTATATACAGTGACCGGCAAAAAGTTGGACACATATGGGAAAAATTTGTATTATTGGAATATTGAAAAAACTTTTTATGCCGATTGTCTCTGCATGATGGGTAACCTAAAAATTCATTTTGACATTTGTTACGTGATTACTCGTTTGCCGGCAAAATTGAAAAAAATATATATTGTCATGGAAAACTGGTATTAGGTGACAAGATATTGAAAAAAGTTATTAGAAAAAGTGTTTAGATTTTAATTTTATACTCCTTGGCAAAGTCTGGAGCCAAAATTAAAAAAAAAATATTTTACATTTTTTGAAAAAAAATGTACTTACAATATTAGTTTCATATTCCCATGACTTTAATAAAAATGTGTTAAATGATCGAAAACCAAGGTAATAACCTATTATCTCAACATTTTTGTTATTACTTAAAAGTTTTATTTGATAAAATTTAAAATTTAGCTTTTTTCCATGTACTTGGGTGTGGCCAGGCCCTGTATCTGGCAACCATTTTGGTAGACACGTTAAAATTTCTTCAAAATTAGAGCAAACGGTCTTTCGTAAGCATATTGTTCCAGAAGTAACTATAAATGGTAAATATGGTTGCCAGATACAGGGCCTGGCCACACCCAAGTACATGGAAAAAGCTAAATTTTAAATTTTATCAAATAAAACTTTTAAGTAATAACAAAAATGTTGAGATAATAGGTTATTACCTTGGTTTTCGATCATTTAACACATTTTTATTAAATTCATGGGAATATGAAACTAATATTGTACATTTTTTTTTCAAAAAATGTAAAATATTTTTTTTTTAATTTTGGCTCCAGACTTTGCCAAGGAGTATAAAATTAAAATCTAAACACTTTTTTCTAATAACTTTTTTCAATATCTTGTCACCTAATACCAGTTTTCCATGACAATATATATTTTTTTCAATTTTGCCGCCAAACGAGTAATCACGTAACAAATGTCGAAATGAATTTTTAGGTTACCCATCATGCAGAGACAATCGGCATAAAAAGTTTTTTCAATATTCCAATAATAAAAATTTTTCCCATATGTGTCCAACTTTTTGCCGGTCACTGTATAAAAAACAGAATGGGATAAAAAGTATTTTGTACTCACTAAAGCCTCTCACAGTTTTAATTAATACTTAGCTTGAGGCACATAATAATATACTAACATTTCAGGAAGTAAGAGAGTACGTTTATCTCGTGCATTTGGAGCGGATGGAATCCATCCGATAAAACGTCGATCCACTTGAAAATGACGAGAAAAACGCTACCGCCTACAAGTTCTATCCGATGGACACGTTCAATTCAATTCTCTTCTCATAGCGGTTTGAATCGAGTAATCCGGATCGGAGTATTCTTATTTTAGCGATAGAAACGGGATCAAACAAAGGTCGTGTCATCTGTCATTCCTAATGCTAACACTAACCTAACTTTTTTGGTTTGTTTATCAATAAATTAGATAATAAGTGCTTAGACCAACGAGCAACGCTGTTATTTTCTTATTTTTTTAAAGACAAATTCAGGGTAGTCGAACAGCATAGAATAGACAGCGAATTTTGAGGTTAACGCCTCATATCTCTCTTCTTTTACGATTTTTAACACCCAACTCCATTTCCCCTCACCCCTCTGCTTGTTTGATACCATAAGTTCATGGGAAAGAAGAATATTTGTTTCTTTCTCCAACAGCATCTATCTCTTTTTATTTCCATAGGATCAAAAAGAGAGGATTCCTCCATCCGATTGTCGCTATTACGAGAAAAACAGGGATATATATCGATCGGATCGCTACGATCGGATCGGTTTTTAGTGAGATAAACGTACTCAGAGATAAAGCCTTTTAGTGCATAGTATTTGCAGATGATACGGATCACAACTGGGAAGTCGTTGAAAGACAGGAGGTGGCCTAAAAGGGAATCATTACGTGAGAAGCCTAAAATCAGTAGGGAGAAAACAGAATACATGGTGTTCAACGAAGAAGGAGGAGCGGAAATAAGGATATAAGAAGAAAGGTAATTTTTTTTTAATATTTAGGTATTACTGTTGCAAAAGATTCGATTTGGAAACAAGCAGCAGAGTGCAAGCTGACTGGAACAATTTAAACCACTAGTGAAAAAATTCTGAAATTTCACGTAAAATTCAAAAATCCATTGAAGTACAGGGCGTCACATTTAAAAATATCTAACTCTCCGACACCCTATTTTTTGAGCGCACCCCGTATAGTTCAAAATAGTTTTAAAATGTGCAGAATATTTAACCATATCTTGACACAAAAGCTTATTATCGACAAATCTTATCTTCAAGGCATACAATTACTCCTCACAATCGTTGACTCACCCGGTACAATAAAAATGTATGGAAGAACAGGTAGAAGCCCAAAGTAGAAAGGGGTAAATGGAATTTAAGATGATCGAAGACAAAACGGTAAAACAGGAAAATAATCTTGAAACTAGAGCTTGTTTGGACAATTAACCAAAAACACTGACCCTAGAGAAATGTGGAAAAACAGGAAGAAGAAGAAATTTCGAATGCTGTCGTATGTGTCGCTCTTTCTCGGTCACCGCGCAACCTTTGGTGGCTTGTGTCGTTATCGTTTTCCCTTTAATGGAGAAAATCCACTAGAGCTATAAAAACTACAGCCACAAATCGTATGTCATAAGAACATAAAACTGAAACATGAAAGTTAAAATAATTACAGATCTTTCGTAACGCACGAACAGGAGGCGATAATGAACTGATTTATGTCCACTGTATTATTCATAAACTTAAATAATGGTCATTATGTAAAATTAGATATATTAAGGAAACGCGTTTTATAGGAGCATAATTTATTTTTACTTTTGGTTTTCTGACATTAGTGGCTGCGATTATCTTTTTGACGTCAGATTTTAGCACGCTTGTTACCGAAAATGTGTTTGGAAGTCCGTTTTTTGTCCCTTTGTGGTTTTGTATAGCTTTGAGCGCTAATGTGGTATAAGGTTTGACACCGCATCTAAGGCTTACGGAGTTAAGAAGGGCACTTGGAGGTGTGTCGAGGAAGAATGCGGTAAGATCCTAATTTATTTCATACTATCGTTTGGACAGACGAAGCAACGTTCGGGAATGTTTAACAGACAAAATGTTCATGTTTGGTCGGATGAAAATCCCTTTACCGTGCATTGATACGTCAGTCAATCAGCCAGTCAGTTTTTTCTTTTATATATAGAGAGATTATAGATCTGTTATTCATATTTTTGGGAGAATAGTTTGTAGATTATTTACATACGCGGCAAATGTTTATTTTTGTTTATAATATTTTGTAGAATATGTACGAATGGTTAATATTTGTATTACAATATTTATTTTTATAAAATTCGCTATTGGAATCCTTTTTGCACAAGACTCTAGGGGGGTGGGGGCGCTCCCCTAAATCCGCGCCTGCTTTTAAAAGAAGTTTAAGAAATAAATCTAAGAATTGCTACATCACTGGCACCAGCAAAAAAATTCAAATTGTGACGCAACCGCCAAGATCCAATAAGTTGCACTTCAAGTATGAATGGAATCAATATTTGAATTTGAAGTAAATTATGTGGCGAAATTGTAACATTATCAAAGTAAACTGTGATTGCTGCAGCTATTTGAGAACCATTACAACCAGTAATAATCCAGCTATGCCGAAAATTACTTCAATTATTACTCCTAAACTATAAACCAACTGTTCGTGTGCGGTTTTGGCGGTCCGCATATGCTAATTGGGGGCTTTAAATTTGGTTACGCCACCTACATTGCAGTCGCCCATATGCAGCACCCACCCGTAACCTCATTCATGCGTGAGATTAATCCAAAACTTGCACAGTTATGCGTACTGTAATCACAGTGGCGGTACATGGAGCATCATTTTTAATAAATCAACTAAATGCCTATAGTATATGAAACGCACACTACTGACTCACTGACATATCAACTCTCAGGCTAAACCAATGGCCCTAGAAACACGAAATTTGGAATATATGTACATTAGGGTGTCCGTTATTTACCAAGTTGATTTTTTTTCTTGCGACGCCCCCTAGAGCTTTAGTTTATCGTCTAAAAAAAATGTCAGACCACAATAAGCCCTTAATATTCAGAATAAACCTTGCCCTAAAGACGATACATTTCCCATTTAAATTACATGGGATTTTGCCACTTTTTACAATTAATTGTTTTTTTCTCGGATAAGATGACTTATAGCAATGATCTACATATTCCTATAGGGAATTGAACGCTCTACAAAAAAGATCTCTTATAATTTTTCGATTAATTCACTCCTTCAAAAGTTATTCAAGGTGAAATTTGAACTCGATGTAAATTTTCAGATTTTTTACTTTTACGGCAAAGTGATTATTATTTCGATAAAAGCTATTAGTTTATTTCTAAAAATAGATAATTCTGATGTTATTAGGGTAAAAAAAGTTTAAAGATGGAAAATAATATACCGCATAGGTAGCTGGTTCTAGTTTGAATCATTTTTGAGACTATTCATTTATAACAAGCAGTCAACTAATTTTTATTGAATTTCATAAATTTTTGTATGCTTTCATGAAATTTCCCTTCAATACAGTATGTGACTCAAAATTACACTACAAGCATTCCCGCCAACACACGGATTTTCTATTCACGCAAGCGCGCTAAGTCGCATTTAGTATCTTGAATAACTTTTGAAGGAGTGAATTAATCGAAAAATTATAAGAGATCTTTTTTGTAGAGCGATCAATTCCCTAAAGGAGTATGTATATCTCATTGCTATATGTCATCTTATCCGAGAAAAAAACAATTAATTGTAAAATGTGGCAAAATCCCATGTAATTTAAATGGGAAATGTATCGTCTTTAGGGCAAGGTTTGTTCTGAATATTAAGGGCTTGTTTTGGTCTGACATTTTTTTTAGACGATAAACTAAAAATTTAGGGGGCGTCGCAAGAAAAAAAATCAACTTGGTAAATAACGGACACCCTAATGTACATGCATTCCTCATACGGTGTAAACACTCACTAAAAAGCGATTTTTTTTTAAATTCTACCTCTAAGGGGGTGAAAAGGGTAAAGGAATTATTTACGGAGTACGTGGCAACATCGTCGAGAAATATTCTCAATAACCTGCGATATACCATTCAGCAGCGCCAAGTGCGTTACCCTATATAAGCATCCTAGCTCGCCACAGTGTTGCCATGCATCATACGATTGCAATGATTGATAAACTAACTCCGTTATTTATTCAAGTAGAACTTTGTCTTTTTAAAATCTCTAAAAACCAGGATTTTTGTAAAATTTAAACAAGGTCTTGTCTTTACAATCGTCCTATTACCCAGTCAGCAATTTACCCCCTTTTTGAGGAGCGTTGACTTTAGGTCAGAAACCTCAATTATGCTGACTTGAAAATTAGGCGTCGTTTTTATAAATTATTTCAAGTAATTGTTTGATTTTATAAAGGAACTGTAATATTTCATAGTTGCAATTTTAATGCATATTCAATAAATAAGCTACATCCTGCCGATGTAGAGGGCAATAACTTATGATTAAATAAAATTTTACTATAGTTTACTTATTGAACTTCCAAATATTGATCTATGAAATATTACTGGTTTTTCCACTTGTGACAATATTATTACACACATCTATCATGCAAGGTTCTTCCAAACAAATATAATTAAATTCACTATTCCATAATTTGGTTTGCCCAAGCTGATAAATAGGTATTTACACAGTCTTAACAGATGTTGTGTTAGCGCGGTATTAGAATCGAATCATTTGACTGGAACATTGATTTATTGAAATATTGGATCCTGTTTACACATGTTACTTTGACATTAAATAGAAGATTGAGTATACTCGTATTTTTTTTTATTTATTACATAGTCATACAGTCTACACTTTTTACTCTTTACCATCGTCAACGTTACTTTAAAAATAATTTAAAACCTAACAAAAATCACAACATACACGATAAGTGCACACAAGATTAAAATATAAAATATCTTAATTTAAAAATTATACCACAGCACCGATCTGCCCAAAGTATTCACGTATTGTATAGAGTGGACTCTCCAATAAAAAAACTTTTAAGTTCAGATTCACGAAAAAGGTTTAAGATTTAGTACTGGCTTAAATTAAGATATTCAAATTGATCAGCTAGGTTTTGACAGGTTTTTGTCCTGTCATAAGTCGTCATTAAAAACTCGCGAGTTTTTCTACTTCAGCGATTTGCTTGGTTTCCAAATAATTTTTACCTTGGAACGGGTCGCCGAATTTCTTCAACGACCACAGTGAGAGCTGAGAAAAATATCGATGTGCCCGTCCAGAAAAGCAGTACCTACCCACCGTAGAATTTTTTTTTAAATCGCCTTAGAATTTGAATGGCATTTTGCATTTACTGCTAGAAAAATACTTCCTTATGATAATAAATAACGAAATGCGGAATACCCCTCAATAAATTCAGTCAACCACTAAAAATATATATCCGTAACCCGTATTTTCCTGGTCCTCAAATTTAAGATTAGGATTGGTTTATCTTTATGTATATTACGCCCTATCCGTTTTCCCATCTCGAAGAAAATAATTTACAAACCAAATTTCGAGATGCATCGAATCAGAAAAGAGCTCCATTGATAAGATCCCGGCGCACAGAGTGAGTTTCATTCAAAATAAGGTGACCGTACCGGAAGATTATACCATACACGGAAACAAGATAGAGGTAAAATTTATGGAACTGTATTTTACAGAGTCGTGTGCATCATTTTTCTAAATTTTGAGAATTTGTGTTGCCTTCGAAATAAAAGTTCTATATTTAGGTTAGAGGTTCTGTGGATATTTTTACTGTCCTCTCATCAAGATTTTTTCAGATTTTTACTTTTATAGATTACTGAAAACATGGTTTTCCATTTCCGTCAGTCTATCGGTCTAAGGGTCTGTTGATCTGTCTGTTAGTACGTCTGTCTTAAGCACTCCTTGATTAAAAAATAAGAAATTTTACATATACAAAATTTTATCCTCTCGATGCCCCGTTTTCAAAAACAATATTTAAATTTATTGTTTATTGGTGCTACTCACTAGCGGAAATGATAATAATTATTCAGGAGCAGTGGCGGCTCGTGAAAAATATTATAGGTTGAGTGGGGTTATAAATGGAAGTGAGAAATGGTATACACGACTGACTGATTCATTTAAAATGTTATACGAGTAATACCTTTATTTTAGACCATTCTAAATATTATCAGTACAGCCCTGCCTTTCACACCCAAAATTTATATACGTATTTTCAGAGAAGAAATCTATCTGCAGCTCCATATCCTTAAATCTTCTAGTGCTGAAAATTCAATGCCTTTTTAAAATAACAGTGCGGATTTCGTTATGCATATTTTCTTGTTAGTGCCGTATAAAGAATGTGTGTGTTGTGCAACATAAAATAAAGCTGTTGTCGTCAGGTGCCCCAATGTCTTTTACGTACTGCACTGCGGGCCACCTTCAAGTTATAGACCCTTATTTAAAATACACTGCTCAATTTTGATATTGTAGCGGCTTAGTTTGTAATTACAGTAAATGATTTTGCAATACCCATCTTAATGTTTACAAATATTTTTAACAACTATGGAATCAAATATGAAATTAAGAGGAAGGTTTTTCTAGTATTTTAATTTTTATAGAGCAGCACTACATACGTTTTTTTTATCATATTTGCATGCTAGAGAACACAAAGATTTACTTACCAAATGATATTAATATTTAATAGTTGAAGACGCAAAAAATAAAAAGGTGGACTGTCGATTTCTGGTCATAGATGTAGGCAATATACCTTTTTAGGGCTGATCCTACAAGCGGTGCGTACAGCTTTCTGACCATCAGAAACAATCAGTCAGTTGCATACACTAAACGCCTGTTGCTGTGCAACATGTAATATTTATATGGGAAACACTATTTCTGCTCTAAACTCGATCACGGACCTTTATCGTTGAGCAACTTCTG
Organism: Philopedon plagiatum; assembly: GCA_963971165.1. Lineage (NCBI taxonomy): Eukaryota > Metazoa > Arthropoda > Insecta > Coleoptera > Curculionidae > Philopedon > Philopedon plagiatum. The sequence continues at coordinate 83,299,557 of OZ020195.1, forward strand.
GGGCTGTGTAACTTTGATTATGTTTATAATGGTCTAATTTGACAATGGACTTCTTTAGTCATCTTGTGTTTTCAATTATTGCACAACCAGTCAATATAAACACGCACACAAAAAATTACGTCGGCATCGGTTCGATAAATAAAACAAAATTATAACGTTCAGATTCACTAAGAAGGTTTAGGATTTAGTACTGGTTTAAATTAAGATCTTTCAGTTTTTTAGTTAGGTTAATTTGTGACAGGTTTTTGTGCTGTCATTGTTAATAAGTCGTCATTAAAAACATGAATTATTCCTATGTTGCTGCGACTTGCTTGGTTTCCAAATGACTTCCATCTTGGAATGGATTGCTGTAATCAATATAGTTCTATTATTGTCAAAAGTATGTACTAAGATTGCTCTTATCTTTATGAATTTGCGAAAAAGCTCAGAAACAAATTCATAGTATAAAACTTAGTTGTCTTATTTTTACACTTTTCAGTTTACAACTATTGACTGTCAAATTAGACCGGACTAAGGTTGAAGAATCTGACCGTTAAGGTTTTTAAATTCGACAAAATTAAGGGACTTTGGTGACATGCCGTTACCTCACCCATGAAGACTGCATAACTAGGCAACGCGCAGTCTAGCGAGGGCTAATATTGTCACAAGTGGAAAAACCAATAATATTTCATAGATCAATATTTGGAAGTTCAATAAGTAAACTATAATCCTATTTTACTTAATCATAAGTTTTAGCCCTCTACATCGGCAGGATGTAACTTATGTATTGATGCATTAAAATTACAACTATGAAATATTACGGTTCCATTGTAAAATCAAACAATTACTTGAAGTAATTTATTTAACCGACGCTTAATTATCAAGTCAGCAGAATTGACGTTTGTGACCTAAAGTCAACGTTCCTCAAAAAGAGGGGGAAACTGCTGACTGGGTAATAGGGCGATCGCGAAGACAAGAGTCGGAAAGGACACGAGTGCACCATCCTCGGTCCGATACGTTTGTGATTGTGATAGTAGAAGAAATGATCTTCAAATCTTTAATGTAAGTAATAGAAAATAAGTTGTCTTTCGAGAGTAATAACATAAATCTGCCTTCTGTTTATGTCATTCAATGTTCCTATTTTTTGTAAATAAACGATTTAAGTTTGTTTTCAAATCACGTTTAATTTCAATCTAGTTAAGGTTCCGTTACCTCTACGCCCCTAGTTACTCCCTTAAAATAGGGCGTGACAATATGCTGTGCGGAAGGCCGGAATCTGAATCCAATTGATACTTTTTGGGAACAATAATTAAAATGGGCATTATTTTTGATTAAATGTGAAATGATTAAGAAAAATAATATCTAAGCACACATTTTCAACATTTGAAAAACAAAAATGGCAGTAAATAAAGTTATAGGGCATTTTTTGTATTTTTACAATAGTTCTAAACTAAAATCAAAATTAATGTTATTCATTTATAGAAATAATTGTTTCAGCAACAAACGGCAACGGTCGACATGATTCCGCGATATTAAAATATTTTAGTTAAATAAATTATAAACACACACTAGTGCTGTATTATCAACATTACCGCACTAGCAACATGACGTCTTACTTACCAAACTAAACATATTGTCATGCTACCGCACGGTTATAAGAAATAAGTTAACTAATCAAAAACTCTTAACTCAATAGACTATGTAAATTGTAATCCTAGTGCTGAGTTACTGATGTAAACTGCAATATCCTTGAAATCAAAGGCAAGTGACAATTAAAGCGTCGAGTCCAATTAAATCGAAATCTCTGTTGAGCAAAGGATTTGTATACTAAACTTAGTGGTTGGCGAAGAGAATTTTAATAAAGTTAAATTGAACTTCAGACTGAGAAAATCACCAGTAAAGAAGCAGTATTAAAATTTTTAGCAATCGTGGTAAACGGTCACTTATCTGATTTCCAGTTTTATTCTTTATATAGTAAGGATCGAAACTCTCTCACTATCGTCCATTTTTGGTAGTGCTGACGATAGTACTTTTAATTCCAGTACCCCAGGGGTATCTCACTGGCGTCTTTTATTCCGCACGCAAAATTCCTGTAACCAACTTTAATTTTACCTTCTTATACAGTGTGTCTGCGGATAGGGTTTAGAAAAGGGCAAACTAAACCCTAAACCGAAGTGCAAGATTTCATTAAAAAAATGTAAATATTAAAAATAACGAATTTTTTTATCACATATTTTTTTTAAAGTCCCAACCATTTTCTCTCACACCTTTAACCAGAGTACTCGTTTCTACATATTATTTAATTCAAAATACTTCTTATTCTCCTCCTACCTCCAAGTTCTAATTCTTCTATTTACAGCATCAAAAACATTGGTGAGCGCTTGGGGGGAGTCGTTAATCTTCTGAAATTATTTATTTGTAGTTCTATCCCGTAGCTCTTCTTAATTTTCAGAAGGAGCTTTTAATGTGTGGCCATAAAGAAAAGTCGCACGGCGTGAGATCGCAGGACCGTGGTGGCCACCTAACTGGCATATTACGACTAATGATTCGGTCTTCGAAAAATTCTTCCAAAAAATTTATATCGAGAGTTACGACGTAAATTGGTGCATAGTCCTGCTAGAAGTGGCCTTGTCGCATCTCTTCATCGTCCAATGCGTTTCTAAAATTTTCTAAAAATTGCGCCGAATAGAGAGTTCCTTCAAAAAAATCGGTCCAATTAACCCTCTTTTCGTTATGGCCGCCCACACGCCAGCTTTCTGTGAATACTTAGGTTTCTCTATAAAGAAATGTGGATATTCAGCTCCACATTCTCATTTGTTGAGATTTTACATAACCAGAGAGGTAAAACCATGGCTCGTTAGCAAAAAAGGTTTTATTATGCAAATTACCCATAAACCACTTTTAAACTTGCATTCGCTGAGGCTTGCCGTTCAATCAAACTGAGCTTAGACGATAAATGACAAGGATTGTATTGCAACACTGCCATACAAGAATATTCTAAAACGATACAGACAGTATACAAATTATTTGTTACGTATTTGCAGTTTCAGTCCTCCTTGAACAAAATTTTTAACATCCCTCTGTAAACCTATATCATTCATGTAATTCTGCTCTTAACCTAATTATGCTCTACCTTTTCCATTATTTAATGATGTTTGCTGTCGACCTAAATTGCATTAAAGCTGATTGAAACTCTGTAAAATGCAGCCAAGGACTCAGTTAAACCAAGATTTCGTTGCTCAATACTACGTCGCATTTACTTCGTTAATTTAGGCTGATGGCAGTACACTATTGCATTCCAAGGGTGTTGCAATTTAGGTCAGTTAATAACCGTAACTAAGAAGTTTTAGGAGTTCTAGACTTCCTTACTTGAATAAAAATGGATATGGGTTAAGAAGTGAGTCTCCTAAGTCTTATACAGAGTGTCTTAGCACGAACTATCCATCTGAAATTACTCAAACAACAATATTTTTATGGAAAAAAAGACAATTTTTAATTTAGGTTAGTTAATAACAGTAACTAAGAAGTTTTAGAAATCCTAGACTTTTTGGCTTGATTAAGAATGCCCATGCTCTACTAAGTCTTATACAGAGCGTCCCAGCACGAACTATCCTTCTGGAATTACTCAAACAACATTATTTTTATGAAAAAAGAAGACAATTTTCAAATTAGGTTAGTTAATAACCGTAGCTAAGAAGTTTCAGACTTCCTTGCTTGATAAAGAATAAATATTGAATAAAAATTGAGTTTCCATGCCCTACTAAATCTTATACAGTGTCTCTGAGCAATAACTATCCATCTGAAATTGCTTAGACAAGCTAGTTTTGATGGAAAACGCAGATAAATTGTACCTACTTTAGGTTAGTTAATGTAACTAAAAATTTTTACGAGTTCAAGACTATTTTGCTTGACTAAAAATAAATATTGATTAAGGATTAAGTTCCCACGCCTTATTAAGTTATATACAGAGTGTCTCAGTAAAAGCTGTCTACCTCAAATAAGTCAGAAAAGGTTGTCTTTATGGAAAATTCAAAATAATTTAAGTCAGTTAATAATCTTAACTAAGAACTTTTGGGAGTCCTAGACTATTTTGCTTTATTAAAGGTAAATTCTGATTAAAAATTGAACTCCTATACATCAAATCTTATAAGGGGTATCTCAGCAAAAATATATTAATCTCAAACAACTTAGAAAAGGTTATTTTTATAGAAAACACGGAGAAATTGTGATTTTGGTTAGTTAATGACCTTAACTAAGAACTTCTAGCCTTAATTGCTCAACTAAAAATAAATGTTCATTAGGTGTCCCAATACCCTATTAGGACTTATACGGAGTGTCTTAGCAAAAAAGTTTTCCATTTTAAAAAACTCAGAAGAGGTTATTTTTATCAAAATCAACGGTTTCACATTAAATACCTTATTCATTATAAATACAATTTATTTTAACCAAAACAACAAAATTCCAACACAAAATATGCATCTACTTAAACAGTTGTTTAATTGAAATATGTAATTATTTATTTAAGTTGAAATATATATTCCATTATTATAACATCTACTGTGTATTAAAAACATCAATTATTTTAGGCAATAAATTATTCCTTTTAAAATAAAATTAATAAAGTTTTACGATTTAATCACAGCTATGCAAAAGTTTTATTATTAAAAATAGTAAAAAAATGCACGCTAATCTATGACGATCGTTAACTATTTTAATTAAAATTTTCAGGGCAACGCAATTTGTTTAATGGAAATAGTGTAATTATTTTAAAGTTGACGTAGCGAGATATTTTATTTTAAAATAAAATTTTATTATTTAATAACAGAATTTAGAAAAATGGTTTAATTTAAATAAAACATTCGGCGTTCATTACTGCTATTCTGATTTTCCTAACATTGTCAGTGCTCAGGTACTTGCTTCAATAAGCGAATGGCATAGCTATGCTGACGATAGTACTCTTCACTCCAACAATTTTTCGAGACAAGTCTTGAATCAAGAGCTGGATAATAGACACAGATCCATGTACCTATCCCTTTCCCAAGATCTTCAATTAAACTTAGACCAGTGGCGGATTTAGGGGGGGGGGGGGGGGGAGCAGAGGGCGCCCCTACCCCTAAAGCCTTGTACAAATAGGGTTTTAATAGCGAATTTTATAAAAATAAATTATATTGTAATATAAACATTAACCATTTCTACATATTCTACAAAATATTATAAATAAAAACAAATATTTTGCCATATATGTCAGGTCTTTGAAATGAATTATAACAAAAAAATATGAATGAGAGATCAATACTAATATGTAGTATAAAAAATGCAAGCCTTTTTTGGCATTTTTGATTTACATGCTCTTAGATTTTTTCTGAAAACATTCCTTACACTCACTGCGATCTTATCAAAATTTGCGCCGGAAAATTTAGTCTTCTAAACTGAAACAAAATATCCCAATATTTTTTTTTCCAAACAACCTCTCTTTGGAAAGTATTTTTTTTTCAAAAACAGCTTTTTCGAAAATGGATTACCGAAATTTTTCAAAAATATTTTCTCGACAACATATTTCGAACCTACATTTTATAAAAAATATCCTGACCGCTTTTTCAAAGATGCTTTTTAAATGACTTATACTAAAAGGATTTGAACAAATAATGTTAAAACAGCTATTCTCCGGGCTATATGCCCCTCCGAGCGCTGGATTACATACCAAAATTTGCCGTATTTTGACTATTTTGGTATGTAATCCAGCGCTCGGAGGGGCATATAGCCCGGAGAATAGCTGTTTCAACATTATTTGTTCAAATCCTTATAGTATTAGGCATCTTCAGGTGGTTTAGAGAACTCATTTTTTACATATTTACATGTACCCCTGAGAAGTAAGTAGACTTCATTCATTGTTTTTTGGATGTTTAATACACTTAAGTCTCCAAATATCCCCATAAAAAATATCTATATGAGTTAGGTCGGGAGGCCTGGTAGGCCATTCTGGATGCTCTTTTCTGCCAACCCAGCGCAGCGACCAGATCAGGATAACAGTTTTATTTTGTACTCTAGAAAGAACCCAGAAAGTTATCTTGACTAACGACACGATTTTTTTTGTAAATTTACTCAATTTAGAGATACGTAAAAATCAACTCTGTTATTCTTAGCACTTAACAAAATGATATTTTTGCTTGTTTTTGAAACCGAGCAAGATGCATCGGAAAATCCTAGTGAAATTAATTCAAAACAAGTTAATTTTTAACTCATCATTTTGTCAAGAAAGCAGTAGAGCAAATGAAAGCAGTGCTTCCACACTTGTGTATTTTCTGTAAAAATGTCTACACAACTTCAAAAATTAACGGCATTTTAATCTTAAATTTTTAAAGTTGTATTTGCGTTCACATATATGCACATAATTGCCCCCCTTTCTGCACCTCGTTTACAAAAAGTGTACCAGTGTGAGAATGACGCAAGGACTGTGTAGCATACGAAAAGATGTATCCCAAATATTCTAACTTTAGAGAAAGAGCGTTTAAAAACTTTGGTTTAAAGAAAATTAAAATTTACTTTTCTTGTCAAGCAAGGTTAGGCAAATTATTTGTGCAAAATGAGCCGATTTAAATGCTTAAAATTTAAATGGTCGCCATTTTAAAATAAATTAACTTTATTACTTTTTAACTTGGGAACAAATAGAACTTTCAAAGGCCTTTAAAACGATGTGTCACTCGTCCCTCTTGCCATTAAAACAAAACATTTAAAATGGCTCGCCATTTTCGGACCGCACGGTATAATGAAATAGAGTTTTTATTAAAAAAATCTTAAAAAGAGCAAGCAGGCAGGCTTCTATTTTGATTGATACTATGCCAACACAGAACTCTACAACGCATAAATCTTTCGAAATTTACAAATTAACGAAAAACTTTGATACTGTTAAGTTTGTTTTCATAACTCCAACCCCATAAATTACAAAAATATACGAAATAATTAATCCTCGGGGCACCCTTGACGAATCGACTGGCCTGAGAAGGAGCGATAAGACGCATTTTGCCCTAATTTTTGGCTCCTTAGCACCCCCGCATGTATTTCCAGTTTATTTTAATTTATTTTACGATAATTTTAGTCCTAATGCCGGCTCCCGTTCTCGTTGGAAAACCACTTCCCTATTTAATAATTTGATACGAGCCGAGTCAGGACCGTACCAGAGCAATTGCCATAAAAAAGCTCGTTTTCCATTTTTATTAAGTTGAATATTATAAGAGTTTAAACTTTTTCAAGGCAGCATACTGTGGAAGATTTTAGAGCGTTTGATAAAATTCTTCTTTTTTAAACAATATTAATAATAATAATAATAATAAAGTTTATTTAAATATGAATATATATATATATATATATATATATATATATATATATATATATATATATATATATATATATATATATTTTTTTATAGGAATGTTTTCTTGGGGTTTATAGATCCGGAATAATCACTATTTTTATATTTTGTTTTTGTTTTTATTAACGTTTCGGTCAATTCTTGTGACCTTCTTCAGAATACAGTGCTGTGAACGAAAATGTTTTTGGGGAATGCATCCTCTTAATTAAGATTTAAAATTGACATATAACACTAACATTGTGGACGACAGTTTAAAAACGACGAGAACAATTTTAAAAATATCATGCAGGCAAGAAGTCTGCGTGTCTACTCAGTAGACTGCGCAGACTTCTTGCCTGCATGATATTTTTAAAATTGTTCTCGTCGTTTTTAAACTGCCGTCCACAATGTTAGTGTTATATGTCAATTTTAAATCTTAATTAAGAGGATGCATTCCCCAAAAACATTTTCGTTCACAGCACTGTATTCTGAAGAAGGTCACAAGAATTGACCGAAACGTTAATAAAAACAAAAACAAAATATAAAAATAGTGATTATTCCGGATCTATAAACCCCAAGAAAACATTCCTATAAAAAAAATATATAGAAGATCCAAGAAAACAAATTCTATAAAATATATATATATATATATATATATATATATATATATATATATATATATATATATATATATATATATATATATATATATATATATATACATATATGTATATATATATATATATATATATATATATATATATATATATATATATATATATATATATATGTATATATATATATATAATAAACTTGATAAAACCCCCGAAGCAGTTCTTGTTGGGGGCAAATCTTATATTTATTTATATTTATTATTTAATTATATAAATTATTCAATTAAAAAATATAATATATTCAAATACATACATACAAATTTCTTTGTGAAGACAAGAGAGAGATAATTTAAGATCCTTAGAGAAAAATAAATATATAATTTTTATATTATACAAAATAATATCAAATTGATTCCAAAAATTTCTGTAAAACGTTTGTTGTTAATATCCAAGCTTTTATTTCAATTTTATATTTTTTTCATGATACAATTCTTTTAATATTTACTGGTAAATAAATCGTTTAAGTAAAAACATAAATATTTATAATTTTTTTGTGCTATAAACTTATGTATTTTTGGTTTAATGGAAATTTCATTTTTATGACGCGTGTCATGGTTATGTTCTTTAAATTGTATTAGATTTTTATTTTTATAAACATATATTAAAATGTTATAAATATATATTTGCCTAACGTCCCTTTTTTTGTTTCTGAATATAATTCCTTTGAAGGATAAAAATAGTCTTTATTAAATATAATTTTTAAAAACCTTTTTTGTAATACTTCTATTTTTTCCACTAAAATTCTACTTATTCCTCCGCAACCTCAAAACCTCGTAATTCAAATGAGTTTTAACTAATGCATAATACAATGTTTTTAAGTGTTTTATATTCAAAAAGGTTTTAACATTTTTGAATATTGGTAGCAAACTTCTTAATTTTTTAATGAAGTAATCTACATTTAAATAGACAGTACGGATTTCGTCATCAAAGATCCACAGCTGATCTTCTTAGCTTTGTCACACATAACTCGAACAAGTCTCTTGAATTTCATGGCGAATCTCAGATTGTTGCTCTCGATATTTCCAAGGCTTTTGACCAAGTATGGCATGCCGCACTCCTCAACAAACTACCTTCTTACGGTCTTCCTACCAAACTATGTACCTGGATCGGCAGCTTCCTCTCTAATCGGCGCATATCTGTTGTGGTTGACGGTCACTCATCTAACTTCCATCCTATCAATGCTGGTGTCCCCCAAGGTTCAGTCCTGGCACCAACCCTATTTCTTCTTCACATTAATGACCTACTCTCTTCAACTACTAATCCCATCCACAGCTATGCTGACGATAGTACTCTTCACTCCAATATTCATTTTTCCAGACAAGTTTCGAATCAGGAGTTGGATAATGGACGCAGATCTATGTACCTATCCCTTTCCCAAGATCTTCAATTAATCTTAGACTGCGGTGCCAAGAACCTTGTTCAGTTCAACGCCTCCAAAACCCAGTCATGCTCCCCCTCACGCAAAAAATCTGGCAACGCTTACCCCATCCACATAAATGGCCAAGCCCTACAAAACAATGAAACATTCGATCTCGTTGGCATCGCTTTCGAACATGATCTCAGCTGGCACAAACACATTACTTCAGTAGCCACATCGGCAGCTAAAAAGCTTGGTTTAATCTTTCGAGCCAGAAAATACTTCTCCTCGTCCAACTTATACAATCTCTATGTTTCCCAAATAAGACCTAACCTAGAGTACTGCTCCCACATCTGGGGAGCGGCATCACCTTCGACACTTAAGATCCTTGATTCTATCCAAAAGAGAGCCATTCGACTTATCAATGACCCATCCCTCACGAGAAAACTCCCTTCTCTCGCTCATCGCCGCGCTGTTGGGGATTTATCCCTTTTCTACCGCTACTTCCACGGATTTTGCTCTGAAGAACTGGCCGGTATTATTCCCCCTCTGAATGTCCCTAACAGAACAACCAGAGGCGCGTTGCGTATGCATCCCTTTACTGTCCAGCTACAAAAGCCTAGAACATCAACTCACTTCTCTCCCTCATTCATACCTAGGGCCTACAAATTATGAAAAAAATTGCCTGCAGATGTTTTCCCTTCCCGGCCTAACCACCAATCCTTCAAATCCCGTGTCAATAAACTACATTTCCCTTCTCTTCAGACACCCACGGTACGTTAGTACTTAGGCTTGAAGTCTACGTGGGATATCTTAGATAAAAAAAAATCCCAATTTAATTTACTGTCAAAAATTATTCCCAAGTATTTAACACTGTTAGCTTTTAAAATCTAAATATCATCGTCTATTTTAATACTATCCGCAGAATTAATTTTTAACCCCATGTTAGGTTCTGCTTTATTAGAACTATAGAGGTAAAACTTGACATAAGTAAGTTTTAATCTTAAGACTACGATAATTTGCCAAAAAACCTAAAAAAATACCTAAAAAATGTATTAATTTTTAGAAAAACATTAATTTTTCTCACCCTTTATATTATTGTTTTTTACCTTTTCGTACCAGGTGAAGGTGATGCAGATTTTCTAAAATTTAAAACTTTATTGTCACATTTTTAAATGCATTTTGGAGCTTTTTTGGCAAATTGACATAATCTTGAGGCTTTAGAATTTACCAGCCTAGCTCGGTGTTACCCGAAATCGCCACTATAATTACTTGCCCTTAAATTGGCAGCCCAAAATCGCCACGGCTTACAGAGTTACCCGGACACCTATAGCCCAAAATCGCCATGAGCCTTTTATTTATAAGATAATAGTATATATATTTAATAACTTTATAATTCATAATAATAAAGCAGTGAGAGAGAGAGAGATAGAGAGAGAGAGAGAGAGAGAGATACTGCACATGTGTGAAGGTATAGTCAAAGATATTCCTTCCTCACTGATGGAAACAATCTGAAAGAATGCTTAGCAAACAACAGCTAGAAATATACTGAATTAAACATTTCTTTTACCCCTATTTACAATAATTTTATTATATTATTACCAAGAAACCATAAAATACATTTCATTTAATTTATTCAGAAGATAAGAGTAGTGGCGATTTTGGGCTATACCCTCTGCAGGTAAAATGTTTGACAATACATTAACAAGGGGTTCGTGGCGATTTTAGGATGTAGCCGTCTAGCTTTATCTCGATACTTCTAATTGAACAGGGCCTAAACAGAGGGTTAAAAATTTAACATATACAACCGTGTGGTCCGCTTTAAAGAAATGCACTCTATTGTTAGTAAATAGAGTTATGCAAAAAATATAAAATTATGTTTTTTTCTATAAAAAAAATCAAAGACTAAATATGGCAAATTACGATGGCTACATCTTTGTATTTCAACTATATTGGCATTTTTGTGTTAAATACTTGACAAAAAATGCAATGATATACTAAACTGCCACTCTTTGTCACATCTCAAGGTTTCTCCGCCCTTATTTATTAGTTAACTTTACTAAGTAAATATCCTTTTTAGCAAATCCTTGGTAGCAGATTAAGAAAAACTAAAAAACAGGTTTTTAGTTTTGTCCCACGCTGAGCGCCAAAAGTCGTAATAAAATTAGTCTCTTGTGCAAATATTTTTGCGTATTTCTGCTTTTTCCGTAAAAATATTATATATTTTTCCATGTGTTTGAGGTAGAGTAGTTTTAGCTGAGGATCCTGCACAGTACACAATTTTCTCTATTATATCCAACAAATTATCGTCAAGACGGTTCTGCTTTCTCATTTAAATAAACAACAACGGCAGAATCGTAAGGTTTAATTATACATTTAACTTATAGCTCTTGTTTTCCTTTTTTGATTCTAGATAGGAAGTCCTGGTTTCCCAGGAAAATTGTGCGTGTCACTTCATTTAGGAAAATTACATTTTAACAAATAAATTTGTTAAACAAGTATTTCTTTTGCCGAGGACGTCAAATGCTTTTCCTACGCCACCGCTTTCCTTAATAAGGTTCTTATTAATGCAGTTTTAAAGGAAAAAAAAGTATGTATTTCTTTGATTTCTAAAGAAATCAAGGAATTACTTACCTCTAAACTCTGCGTAAACAGTCCCGGACACGCTGGTTTGTTTATAAACTAAACAAATTAGTAAAAAGTATTTTAAATATAAAGGTTCTAGGGCTTTCAAAAATTTATAATTTGAAAGTTAACTGGAACATACAGGGTTGCTTAAAAAGTTGTGACGGATCAAAGCTTTTACTTCAATGAAATATCATGTTTTTACCCTTATTTTTAAAATATTTTAAGATAGATATTGAAAAGACATTTCAATGCACTGTAGGTACTGAAGAAGCACTATTCTGAGTGAACTTAATATTTATTATACGTACTCTGTTAGATACAAAAATGTACAGTAATAATTAAAAATTAACAATGTTTTTTTTTATAATATATATCACAATAATTAAATAATATTTAAAAATCCTATATAAATAGAAAATATCTCAAGCACTTAAAAGTTAAAAGTACTTGTGGAAGGTCCATATTATTTACCGGAGATGTCATTTAGATTCTGTTTTTCTTACCCTTTTTATGACAGTTAAATCTTAAGTTGCTCGGATGCTCTAGTCTATGTTTAAGTTTCGCGGCTGTTTTACCTAAAAATACAAAAATTTTAATTACAGTAACACGAAGATCTACAAAAAAAACTTCTAAAGTACTTTTTCGAAAAATGCTTAATACAAAAATCCATTTTGTTAAAAATGTCTTTTGTAAAAGTACTTTTTTTCAAATAACATTTTTCCCAAATGTACATTTTCTCGAATTTTTTTTGAGATTCTTGTTCGAAAAAATATTTTTTTGGCAATACTTTTAACTTAAAACCAATATACGTTGAATTCTACGTTCTACCGCCCCCCCCCCCACACGCCACCCCTATTTTGAAATTTCAAATATTTCCACCTTTGCCTATTACCTGGACCGAGCAAATTCAACTTTTTAATATATATATATATATATATATATATATATATATATATATATATATATATATATATATATATATATATATATATATATATATATATATATATATATATAGTTTTTCCACGGGAAGAGTTCGGATAAAGTGTAAATGTCAAAAAAATTTCGAGTTTGATGATGATATTCTCGGAAACGCTTCTGCTTGTTCTTAAACTAAGTTGTCGAAACAATCAATCGATTTAATTAACATACAGGGTATTTTTAGAATCGATTTTCAAAAATACTCAAGAGTAAAATGTCTCCATTTTAAGAGATATTAAAAAAAGTATGAAGAAAAGTTGTTAACTCGAAATTTTATATTCGATTCATCTGATGCCTGGGAAAAGTAGTATACGTCTAAAATCCTAGTTTTAAGTTATGCGCGATTAAACTTTGATACCGTTTGTAAAATCAGTATACCTAGGATATTTTTTTTTACCCATATATTAATAATTATACCTTTTATCATTGCAATATAATATATATAGTAGTTTTTATTGTGAAAAAAGGTTTGGTGACTTATACTATTTGATACATAATTTAATTGGCTTATACTATTTAGCACAGCTGAAAGAGTAAACATAATATGTTTTATTAATAATATTTTATGAGAAAAATATATATAGAGATTTGTTTATTTTTAATGTTATAAATTTCGTGACTTATACTATTTAATACATAAGTTAATTGACCTATACTATTTTGCACAGCTGAAAGAGTAAACACAATATATTTATTAATAATATTTTATTAGAAAAAAATACAAAACTATTGAAAGTAAACTCAGTAATATTAAAGTATAAATACCAAATAAGCGCGAAAAGTAATGCAAGTGCAACTTGTACTATCATACACCAGTTTTTTTTATATTAGGTATGACAGTACAAGTAGCAGCAGCGTTAAAAGAAAAAATGTATCGACGGACGCGAAAAAATTGTAAACAATTCATATTTTCAATCTTTACTAAGCACGTAAACGCCGTTTTGGAAGAAACATCTACGTTCACTAAAACTCCCTTAACTACAGTAAGAGCTATTGTGGTTAACCTCACTCAAGAAAGATAAAAACGGGCGATACTGAAAAAAAAAACAATTTCGACGAAAGTGGGAAAGATTCAATTCGGAAGAGAAGATATGCCATGTATGAATTACAAGATGTGCCTATGCTGGAATCATTAAATAAAGGGCTTATTGAAAATGAAACCAATATTTTCTGTAGCAAAACAAGCTTATGGAGAGTTCTATCACACATTAATTTTTCATATGGGAGCATTAATAAAAGACAAATATTAATGGAATAGCATCGGTAGCGAAAGTGGCGTTTTGAACACTTGAAAACTTATCTACATAGGTGGAGGTGAGATATGGTATGATACTAATGACACTTAAAAAAAGGCAGAATGGGTTCATCATAAAGTTGTCAAAAGAAAGCCCGATCAAATCAAGGGGAAAAGGTATCAATTTTTCACACTGGTTTAGTGGATGGTTAAATTAAAAATACTTTGTGGATATCTTCCAAGAATATAAAGGATTCAGGGTCGGACTACCATGAAGGTACAACTGCAGAACTTTTCACAGATTGGTTGAAACTAACATATTAAAGAACAGCCTTATTAGAATGGAGAATGCTGGTTATCATAAATAAAGTGCCTTGCGCAAGTAATACTTCAATACTTCAAAACTGTATGTTAGATAATTGCGTATGTTTCGAAGATTTTTACAAAAAAAGTGTGCTTCTGGAGGTTCTAAAAACATTTAATATTAAGAAAGAATATGGGTGTGAGACCATTGCAGCAAAAATGGGACATACCGTTTTGCGTCTTCGTCCGTATTATAGTATTTTCAATACAATTGAGCATATCTCAAGTAAAATCACCGACTGTTGGTGTCAGCGTTATAGAATTGATTGATTTAACCTTTGAATTAGTTAGAAGTATTCGTATATTAGACATAAGTGAGCTGTAATCAAGATATCGCGAGTTTGTGTTAATAAACCAGAGAACTTTTGTTATGTTTGTGGTGAAGTCACCTTGGAGAATCAGAAACGTGGGATTAGTCCCATAATACAGAAAGCGTATCATTTGTATTTTGACTACAAAACTGGTGACCAAGACCTGGGCACATCATATCTGTTGCAGCAATTGAGCGAAGAATCTTGGTAGCTGGCTAAGTGGAAGAGCGTGTTCAATGGCTTTTGCTGTACCTATAGTCTGGCGAGAACCTGCAGATTACGCTACTGATTGTTATTTTTGTATGACACCTCCTATTAAGAAAGAAGAAAAAGACTACACCACAATATCCAAATCTACGATCTGCCATTCGCCCAATTCCTCATAATGATGACGATGACTTGCCTGTTCCAAATCCACCAGAGCCATACAGCCTTGATTTGGATATAGACGAAGAATCAGATAATAATATACAAGAACTCACATCACAACATCACATGATCCCGATTTTTGTCCTGAAGTGTTCAATAAAGAGCAATACAAAATTATTTAAAGTAATTTAAATGATCTTGTAAGGGATTTGGACCTCTCCAAGGCACAAGCGGAGCTTTTGGAATCTCGGTTTTTGGTAGAATGTACTCCAGGAAAAAGTAAAAGTATCTTTATACCGAAGTCGTCAGAAAGACCTAACACCTCTTTTAAAATGTAAAATAGCTTGGTAGCATGTATGGACATTGATGATTTAATGGGTACCTTGAACATAAGCTATGATTCACAAGACTGGGGATTTTTCATAGACTTATCAAAACTCAGTCTTAAAGCTGTATTAGTTCATAATTATAATAAACTGCCATCAATTCCAATAGGAATGCAGTCCACATATGAAAGAAATATACAGTAATTTGCATTTACTAGTATCAACTCTACAATATAAAAAGTATGAATGACAGATTTGTGGTTACTTGAAAGTAACTGCCATCTTGCTTGGATGCAGCTAGGATATACCAAATGCTGCTATTTTCTTTGTGAGTGGAACAGTCGAGCACGATCAGAGCCTTACATTAGGAACATATAGCCACCACGAAAATCTTTTGACCCTGGAACCAAAAATATTACCAACACGACATTAGTTGCCCCAGAAAAGATTCTACTGCCTCTACTTCATATCAAACTAGGCCTTATGAAAAACTTTGTAAAGGCCATGGACGAAGAAGGTCGTGCCTTTACTTATTTAAAAGCAAAATTCCCCAGAATCAGTGATGCCAAAATAAAAGAGGAAATTTTTGTGGGTCCCCAAATTAGAAAACTTTTCAAGGCCGCAGAATTTGATTCCATACTTGAAAGTAAAGAAAAGGAAGATTTTAGTTCCTTTAAAATGGTCGTGACAAGGTTTCTAGGTAACACAAGGGCAGAAAACTAAAGAGATCTTGTTGTACATCTTGTTTCGTGCTACCTGAAGTTAGGATGTCATATCCTGATGTCGGTTAAAATACATTTCTTAGGTTTCCATCTAGATTCCTTTCCAGACAACTGTGGTGCAATAGGTGACGAATATGGGGAGAGATTTCACAAAGAATTTTAAATATGGAGAAAAGATACCAACGTAAATAGAGTCCTGAGATGATGGCCGACTACGCTAGACTATTATAAGAGATGCTCCAGAAGTAACTTGCAAGAAACAGGCAAAAAAGCGCAAGAAGAATGTTTCATTTAGTAACATAAATATAAGTACTGTTTATTACCTTTTTATACCTAAATTGATTTAGTTTTAGTTTAGGACTCTACAGAATAGTACAGTAGTACAGTAGATCAACGATATGTTTCGAAACGAACTGTACATACCTCTGATTACTGTCCCATTAGCGGTATCGATAACATCACCAACATCGTCACCCATTTGTTGATTTGATTTGTCGGATAGATTCTTCCGTACAGGGTTGGGCACCACAGTATATTCAATGAGAACCTCTTGGTCCAGTGGTCGGAAGTCGTGAATCATTTTACCTATTTTGCTTTTAATATCGTATGGGGTGGACTTATTAAGTATCTCGTTCAATTTCAAACTTGCCGCTTCTGCATTAAGAGAAGTTGTCGGAAAGTCAGTATTTATAGACTTTTCTGTATTGATGGTTACCTAAAAATTATGTACATGTATATAAAATTGGCTACATAAGATATTAGTAATTATATTGGCGTGAATGTAAATTTAAATGAACAAATTGAAGAATATGACATACCTACGTGTATATTTAATCTACTTGAGTAATATACAAAGCTAAGATTATCTCATAGTAAATAGAACAGGTTTAAAACATTTTTTTTCGTGTGGGAAATACATCATTTTTTAACTTACATTAGTTTCTTTTCTTACACGTCTCTTGTTCATTTGAGACCAAATGCTGTCTTGAAATTTTCCAGGTATGTAAGAGGCCATTCTTTTTTTACCGCATTTTTCCTCGGCTGTACAAAGCTCCACAGTTCCAGGTTTGGGACCTTATATGAAAAAAACAACTTACAATATTTTACACGTCTTTGAAACAGATATTGATGTAATTTAAAAATTTAAATTAATAGTAAAAAAGATTATTTTCTTGCCTTCGCACTCTTTATCTTCAACGAGAATGTCATCGGCTCCTCTTTTGGGATTTTCCTGGATGCATTCCACTTGCCTTGCTCGTACTCCGCCTTTATTTTTACAAGCTCTGCAAGGTCCAAATACACCAACTTTCCACCTACAAAAGTATACTACATATGCGGCCAATGCATTGGCTGTATTAATATGATTCATTATTTTTTGATGGGAACTGAATTTTTGCAAATTTTTAGATCCAGTCTTTTTTACCCCTCGTTTCGGAATCTAAAGCTCTACTTCTTGAATGGTTTTTAATTTTCAGAAATAACCCTTTATCAAATTGTATGTAGAACACTTTACACCTACAGCAACTGATTAAAAAATTGTTGCAGAACAGGGTCGTTATCTCAAAAACGGCTAATTTTATACCTGAAATGAGTCGTTTTAGAGATACGGTACTGAAATAAGCAATACTTAGTATAGTAGTAATAGTTCTTTTATATTAATCTTATCCCAAATATCAGAGATCTCTAAATTAAGATTTCACAGTTGTAGAAGAGTGGTCGAAAAGAGAGGGGGATTTAAAATTAGAATGAGCATATTTCTCTCCTTCTAACTTACACACTCCCTATGTTTCCCAAATAATACCTAACCTAGAGTACTGTTCGCATATCTGGAGAGCGGCATTACATTCGAAACTTAACATTCTTGATTCTCTCCAAAAGAGAGCCATTTGACTCATCGATAACGCAGTCCTCTCAAGAAAATCCTTTCTTTCGCTCATCGCCGGGCAGTTGGAGATTTATCTCTTTTATACCGACACTTCCACGGGTTCACCTCTGAAGAATAAGCCGCTGTAATTTCCCCCTTGAATGTTCCTAACAGAACAACAATACTTATGCATCCCTTTACGGTCCAGCAACAACATCCTAGAACATCTCAGTTCTCTCGCTCATTCATACTTAGGGTCTCCAGATTATGTAACAAGTTGCCTGCAGATGTTTTTCCTTCCCCTCTCAACCTCCAAACCTTTAAACCCCGTGTAAGTAGATTACATTTTCCTTCTCTTCAGACGCCCACGGTACGTTAGTACTTAGCCTTGAAGTCTACGTAGGCTGTCTCAGATAAAAAATGGGTCCTTCCAAACAAAATTTTATCCATATCTATCGGTTTCAATCTTTATTTCTCATATATTTGTACTCATTTTTAAATCAGCATCCAGTGTAATACATGTTGAGTAATGTGTATGGATGGTGGGTATATAATATATTTATCAATTTAACGAAACTTTGTACCGCCTCTTCAGAACTGGCAATAATTTTTCACAAGGGAGTTATTTACTCCGTAGGATATAAAAGAACTTTATATTGCTTTACTTGGTAATTCATTACCTTCATAATTTTAAATAAAATAAAATTTTATTAAATAATGTATCTTCCTTATATGAGTAGGCTAAGAGATAGCGGCCTTAAAACCTACAGAATATTGTCACGAAAATTTTAGCTTTGTTAGGTTGGTTGCAAATATTAGAGTCTGGCTGGGGAGTCTGGTTGCGTGTCTGAAATCGATGTAGTCCAAAAAGCTTGCAACAAAAGGTGAAATTATTTTATTTTGAGTTTATCGAAATACAAGCGTTACGAAAAATTGGTGCATACTAGCGATGGGTCATTCGTTCACTTTCAAGAGAGCCCGCTCACTCGTTCAGCTCACTTGGATGAGTCGTTCGCAAGGAGTCGTTCGATTAAACGAGGGCTGCTACCCGTATCTCCGAGCTGCGAATTGCGGCGCTCTTTACTTTAGCCTGACACCTGCATTTGTTCATGTTCATAAAATAGAGCAAAAAATGCTATGAATTACACATTTTCGACTGCCGACGGCACGCTGCTTAATTGTGGCGCGGCGGGCGGCTTCAAACAAAAATAAAATAAATATTAAAATATTGGAATGATTTATGGCTTTTTTTGCAGGGCGTTTGAGTTTGGTGGGTACCGAGACCGACACAATAATATACTAATATAATAATACCTAATACTGAACCAGGCTTTTAATAAATCATTTGATTTGATTTTTGGTTGTTTTATGCGTTAGTTTGTGGCTTGAGTTTTAACCTACCCGCAATATACACCTCTGCTTAAAAAACGTTGTAGCAGATTTCCGGCAAAGTAATTAATCGTTAATCGTAAAATAATAGTAATACCAAAGACGTACAAACTGGTAATGTATTTTCATATAGGCCGCTAGATGCTCCACCACTCTCGTTCTATTATACGACTCCGACTGAGCCGCTCCCGGCTAGCGCTCTTCGCGGCTTGCGCTCTCCGAGTTGTCCGAAACTCGCGAAAGCGTGGACTGGAATTTCTACGAACGGACGAGAGCGAGCCAGATGCCAGATATTTTAACGAGCGGTGAACGTATCGTTCAGTTGATGGGAGCGGCTCATTCGCGACTCTTTGAAAAGAGTCGTTTAAATCGAACGACTCGTTCGCGAACGACCCATCGCTAGTGCATACCTAAAAATATAATTACCCGTGTATATAATCGTAATGTCAGATAGCATACAGGAGGAAAAAATTGCTTAAGATTAAAGTATCCTGAATTTCTTAAGACAGGAGGCCATGAATGCATGCATAATTTATAATAATATAAATTAATTTTAATCTTATTTTTAATGAAATTTAACATAAATTTTTTAAATTTATTTTGCCACGTAACAGCTCGTAGTTCTATTGGCAATACATTGTACAGTCTGGGATCAACAAACGCCACGCTCCTCTGACACTTGCTCTTCGAAAATTTGCAATACTGTACCGTTTGCTTAGACTGAGACCTAGTATTATTCATAGATTTATAGTAAACTTTATCATGTGTAAAATGTAAGTAGGAAATTATATGCATATAACATTTTTACACTAAAAACGTCGCATTCTCTATACAAAGTGCCTGTTGAATATCTCCTCTTTTTTTACAAAGGATGTTTAGTATTTAATGAATTTATAGCATTACCGTAAGCATCATGCCAAGATTCCATATCTGATGATAGACTCAGTCAAAGACCGGTAGAATTGTAATAACTGTTTAAATTCCATTATGCCTCTAATCTGATAAAATTTATAGAACAATTTTCTTACTTTCTTTGTAACTTCTTGTTTATGATTTGTACATTTTAAATTTTTGTCGATAGACACACCTAAATATTTAATTGAATTTACAGCACTGTTAAAATTGGTGTTGTGGGGTCTACACTTACCCTGTCAATCCCACTTTCATCATCAGAGGTTAAACAGAATGTAATAAATTTTGTTTCTGTTTAAGTGTAAAATTTATTTGTTGGTTTTTAGCCAGTTCAGTACTGTACTGACTCCCCGCCCAATCCGTGTTTTTAGAGAAGCCCAGTTTTGATCATTAAAAAGAATAGTTGGACCCTAAGGTCACTCAAGGAATTTATATACAGGGTGTCAATTTGAAAATAATATTTCAGCCCTTCTAAAAAATATGGAAATATGGTCTATTATCTCTGCAAGAAGATTTAAGTAGACCTCACCAGTTAGGTTTCCCCCAATGAATATTTTTATTTAGATAAAAGTTATGATTAAAATAATTCCGTATTTGTTGCAAACTTCTTGGACCACCCTGTAGACGCGGAACGAAGGCTTGCCAACCAGACTCTGACATGAGTGTCTGAGACTGGTTCTACAGCACACAGAGACTCGAAATTTCAGTGGCAAGGTTCTGTAGGTTTGACGTCGTTATCTTTGTTACCTTTTTTTACAAGGCTGCTCATTACAGTTTTTTATAGAATCTTTACATTTGTCCACACCAGCACAAAAGTTAGCACTGACTTTTCCGGATTTTTCCTCCATGCACTGAGCAGAAGCAGTTTGACTTCCACCTCCACACAGAACGCTACACTCGCCGAGTTCGCCTATGAATATTAATTAAGAAAATTTATAGTACATTTTTGAACTTTATTGACAGATTTACTCCAATTATTGAAATAAAAAGGAAAAGAACGAAGGGAAGAAGAAGTAATCAGCCCCATCCCTACTATTTTGGGTTTTTAAAATTGTTGTTTATACAGCATGTCCGCGGATTTTAGAAGAGGACAAATGGATCAAATTTTCCAAGTTATGAAAAAATGTCACTACCAATAAAAATTTTTGTTTGTACAATAAATAAGATTCACGTTAATTTTTTATACAGGGAGAATAAAAAATACAAAAACGTAATAATTCTACCATTTAGCACGTCAATAGTATTTGGTATTGGAGTTACATCAACAATTTGTTTTAAACGGCCCCATAGAAACATATCGGCCTACGTTAAGTCTGGGCTCTTTGGGGGGCACAAAATTGGGCCATTTCTACCAATCCAACTTGGACCAAATCTGCGGTGAAGCCATTCTATTATCTTGCGAGCGCAATGTGTTGGACAATCATCTTGTTGAAAATACATTCTTTGGCGAACATTTATTGGCAAATTTTCGAGTTCATCGCTAAAAAATGTAGTATCCAACAAGCAGTAAGATATTCTATTGCAGGTGTTATTATTATTACTAGGCTATTATACATCCTATACCTAAAGTAACTAATCCTGTTGCTTTATCTGATTTGCGGCCTATAAGTTTATTGCCAACACTGTCCAAAATTTTAGAAAAAGCCATTTATGTTCAAATTTATAGCTGTCTTACTGCTAATAGTATATTGGCTGAGTGTCAATCTGGTTTTAGAAAGGATCACAGCACCACGGTAGCACTTTTGCATGTTATTCACGATATTGTTATAGCTGTGGATGATAAAAAGGTAACGTCATTGGTGCTGTTGGACTATTCTAAAGCGTTTAACACAGTCAATGACTCAGTTTTAATTTCCAAACTTAAATACCGATTCGATGCTCAATTGTTTTGCTGATAAGATATGTGAATGATCCATAAAAATCCCAAAAACTTTCATATTTAACATTTTTACCCATCTTAAAAAATATAAAAATTATAAGGCCTGTTCACTTTTATTTGGATATCCCTGTACTTCGTCTTAGGGTGTAATTTAAAACATATTTCATAGTGTTCTTTTGGTAGAAAATAATAAACAAGGTATCACTCTTACGCAAAATAACGTTTACATATTTTTTAAGCTCCATGTCGAAAAAAAATTCATTTTTCATAATGTAAATCTTTTTTATTTTACAAGCAAAAACTTTTATTAGTGGGTGACATTTTCACGTAACTTGCACAATTTAGTCCATTTGTCCTCTTTTAAACCCCATCCGCATACATACTGTATAGTACTTGCTATAAGAAAACAATGTGTGCCAGTCACTCCAAAATACATAATTGTATTAGAGAAATAACAATAATTTTATTTTGTACTTTTTCTTTAGAACTGCATGTAAGAGTATTAAAAATTGGTCTTTATGATAAATATGTCTCTTTTATATGTCTACACTGGAAAAGTTTTGGTTTTATAGCAAATAACTGAGCAGCAACCATATTAAAAAAATAGTGGGATAGAAGATTATTGCCCCTCTAAACTGGGTTTATGCAAAATCAGTAAGAAAGGGAACACAAGCATTCATATACCTGTTTCCCAATGGTAATGTGGCTCATACGACGAATCCGTAAATGGTTCCGCCCATTTATAAGTATAACCTACATTTTCTGACTGAAAAAATACTACCTGGAAATTATAAGAAAAAAATCAGTAGCTGCACTAATGTTTCCAAATAAATGTAGACAGCAAAAAATAAGGCCTTACAAACAGTACTAAATCCTCTTTGAGGGGTCCACTTATGACTAGTTTTTCCATATTGGGCTCTGGGTGACTGTATACGCCATCAACTTTACCAAAATGAAACACACCTTCTTGTTCCTCAGTACTAAAATAAGGATCATTACAATCTATTTCAAACAATCGTTAATGTCGTTAGTAAGTAATAAGAAAAGATTATGATACTGGAGAAAATACCTTATAATTGTGTATGTAGTGAGAAAAGCCCGATATTCTTGGATGACTGTGAAGATTTTGCAAAAAACATGAGTAATAGTATGCACAAATAACTGATGTAACCATGGAAACGTATCAATTTTGTGTTGAACTTGACGCGTGCAAATTTAATTTATTGGCTGTCTCAAAAATTCAAGCTGTTATATGTTTTCAATCTAGTAAAAATTGCAAAATAATGAGTGACGATGAATACGATGATCCTCCAAAACTGGCGTGTTTCTAATAACTTTTGCAGTACAGTAACAACTGTAAGAAAATATTGTTTCCTAACAGAACAGAAATGAATGTCTCCTAACAGTCATTTCTCGTTGCGTAGCAACGACTGTAATTGTAATATAAATTTTTTCTACAAGAAAACTTGTCAGAAATGTCAAACTTGTCATCGATCGGCGGATATTTTTTCTAGAACAATTTCTATTGATAGGCCCGACAAAAACAAAAACAGAAAAGTAACATACATGCCCTCTACCTGACAATAGTCAAAATAGAATTATGCTGTTTTTCAAAAAAAAAAACCTAAAATTTGGATTTTTTAAGGACAGTTTAAACTCAAACTGATCAACTTTCGAGTTGTGACACTGTCCTATATGAAGGGCGATATTCTTTAAAAAAATCAAAATATTTCTTTAGAATTGTTTTACAAAAATTTTTCTTAGATACGTTTTCTAAGACACAATAACTTCAGCATATTTGATACAACTTACAAGTCTTTATTTAAGAAGAATTTCTTCTCGCTGCTATCTGAAATAGCGATCATATTTTCGGATGGTGCTTTTTCTTTAATCACAACTTTTCTTGATCCAGCTGGTATTACAACCACTTTAGTATATCCTGAAAAAATAAACTATTTGTTAAAATGCATTTACGGCCAGATTCTCCAACGCTAGTCCGGTCTACAAGCGTAAGGATAAGACAACTAAGTTTTATACTATGACTGTTTCTGAGTTTTCTCCCAAATTTATAAAGAAAGGGGCAATTTTAGTATGTACTTTCGACAATAATAGATCAAAATTCATTCTAGCAACCAGTTTCAAGATGAAGATCATTTGTAAACTACGCAAGTTACTAAAATATCAGAACAATTCATAAGTTTTTAATGACTACTTTTTTTACGAATTTTTAAAGGCTTGCGATTTAAAAACGAATTAAGATACGGACCTTAGGTTTGCGTAAAAATGTTTCCTTTTTGAAGACCTTCAAAATGAGGGTTCACACGGCGTAGTGTTCAATTTAAAAATTTTGACCTCAACAAAGACTACGAAATGTATTACAGTGGTGCTCTCCTCACAGCAATTTTTAAGTAATCAACCTGCAATAGTTGAACCCTGGATATAGATTTATCCACAAACAAGCTTGGATTAACCATAGTGTAAAAGGAAAGCGGAGAATTTCCCTCTGGTTTGACAAATACTCTTGTTTATTCCAATCAAATTTTGTTAAAGAAAATAAGCAATCGGAGAAATACTGGTCTTTTCCAATAATCTATCTTTCTAATTTCAATCGGGTAAATCGAAGTTAAATTCTCACAAAATATAAATTATTGTTATGTATTTTCTTACAAAAAATATTTTAAGAACAATAAGATAAACATCAAAACACTGCTTTATTATGTCACACTGGCAAAAAGTGATTGCGTCAAAAGAATTGCATATGATAAATAAAAAGATAAATACATAAGTAATTAAGTCTTACCTTGGCCAACATCTTTATAAGTCTCTTCAGTAATTTTACATTGCGTCCCATCTCCATTACATACTCCACAACGATCTTCCACCGCATCTGAGTCTAAAACATTGTCGCATCCAACAACCTGAAATGTGGCAACGGCACTGCAACAACCGCTATTAAAGCTTCAGCTCGGAAAGTTTTGAAATGAAATATTCAGACAAGCTCTTATTTTCCAAAGCTACATGTTCTAGATACATTTTAGTTTTACCCAAGACATATTTTAGTTTTATCCACCAATTAAATGTTTCTAACATAGATAGGTAAGGCAAATGCCAAAATCACAGAAATTGTTTGTCCCACGAACAAAACAAGTTCGCGATGAGAGGGGCGCTGCACAGAGCAATGGGAAAACCTGGTCATAAATCGAGTTTTTGAATTGTGGAATATTCGGGCCTAATTACTTCTAGGAACTCCTAGGTTGACGGCCGAAATATTCCCACCCTTTGTGGTTTAAGTGAAAGTAGCAGTAGCGAAGAATTATTGGTTGTTTTCAAGCTGTAGAAACAGAAGTGTATTTTTGTCAAAGTGTTTTGTTTTTAGTTTTTGTTGTTGTAGCTTATATTTCCTGACTAATTTGGGATTATGGCGTTAACATCTAAAGGTATGTATTAATTTAAATGTACTTTTGTGGTGGACTGCAACATTCCTTTAGCCGCTTTTTTGCACTCGAAATTGCTAGTGATCTTTGTAGACAAAACAGACAATTAGGAAATTGAATTCGTTGCAGTACCAAACCTTTCCAAACCTCATATTTGGTTAGTTAATATGCCGAAAAACAAATCCCGGAAGTCCACGGATTCGAATTTTATATTTTTTTAAAAACCTATTACTGGTAATAACGGATGCGGAAAAGGTATGGGAAAAGATATAATTTTCTGGAAAACCGCTGAAGGGGTTTCAACGAAATTTGGTACAGGTGAATAACAAGATACGGTAATTTAAAAAATAATATTGGTGGTGGTGCCAAGTTTCTAAATTTTCTCTGAAACTACCTAACTTTTTTAATTTAAATAAATCTTATTTATTTTATAGCAGATACCTTTTCCCATCCAGTATACAGACATGTTCAATGCACGTTTTTATTTTATGTTCAGACCCTGAAGGGCATTCCCATCAAACTGTTAAACCTTTATCAATTATCCCATGAAACCCACTGTCCATAAAATCCTCGTTCATGGAGCAAAATGTATATCAGAAGCACGTCTTCCTATTGGACAGCTATCAGAAGAAGTTTCAGAGGCCCGTAACAAGCACATTAGGCGATACAGGTTGAGCTTTTCAAGAAAATTCAGTAAAGAGGCATGCAACTAGGGATGCGCATCGAGCATCGATGTTTTCGATACATTGATGTTTTTTAAAAAAACATCGATGTCATTAATACGATGTTTGCTTGACATCGATGTAGATATTTTGATGTTTTGGGTACGCTGATTTTTTTTTCAACACGTAAATGAAATTCTGTTCATGCATACCGGTACAGAATTGACTCTCGATATCGGAACCCTAAACTAGAAAATGCCAAATCCCAACAGTGTTACTGGCGCCATCTATTAGTAAGCGAAATAATAGCTGCAAAAAGTATACACGAGCAAGAAAAGAAGAAAATTTACCAGCTTTGCAAGGATTTTTGAATTTTTGCAGTGTCTGCCTAAAATTAAAATATGTTCTGTTTTCTGTTTTTCCCCGAATATTTCAAAGCGTAAGGAGAATTTTTAGAAATATATGGACTTTTTAATATTGGTTTCATTTCTGAATGCAACTAAAAAAACAATATGATATTCCCCATGGCATAAAACTGAGCAAACCATCGATCTTCCCACAAAAAAAATCTACTTAAAAACATCGTTGTTTTGCTTTCGATGTCTTTGATTGATAATATTTGCCGATATCCAACATCGATGTTAACATCGATGTTTGTCTTACTAAGCGCATCCCTACATGCAACACAGATGTGACTAGCAGATTACTACTCACATCAGCCCCTTTAATATCAAGCTTAAGATCTCGGCATAAAACATCGAGAAACCCCTTTTCTGCGGAAAATCTGGAAATGATTCTACCTCCAGAACAGCCAGCAAATTCTGAAAAGTTACCTGAAGAAGAATCCAGTGAGGATGACCAGTAGAATTAGATATATACATATTTTCCCAAATTTGGTATTAAATAAATTATTTAAAAACGTTATAGGTATTTGATTTTTCTTTAAAACCTCTAGCATAGGTTACTTAGCTCAGTTTTAATAATATTTAATAGAAGAAAATTGAAACAAACCAGCCAAATACTTTTGGCCAAAGAATAGGTAAGCTGTAAAGGCACCAAACATATCGGCAATCATAACAATAACAGGCCAAGCAGCAATTGCAGGTTAGTCTACGTCATCTAGTACAAGAAAAGAATCTATTTCTTAGAAAAAATGTAGTGTAATTAAGAAATCGTTAGTTGACCGCAAAATTCCTCTTAGTTCAATTTTGCAGAAAATGATCATTTTTGCGACAAAAATTATGAAAACAGACGATAGCTGGCAACACTGTTTTTTTTATCCTTTTTTTATACATGATCTTTCCGACTATGTAGCTTTCACACTCTTTACGGACGTTTTCCTTGGTCGTATTATCATTACAAATATTTAATCTAAGGTTTTAACTTACTTTACAGACTCCCGAAACGCACATATTTTTTGTACCCGGTTTGCAAGGAGTTCCATCTTTGACAACAGGCTCCAGTTTGCTTATAACATTTTTCTCACTGACGCAATAGAGGGCGCATGGCTTATCTACGAAAATTAAAAATTAATTTTAACTTTATACATATATAATATACAGATTTGCTCCGTTTTTATCTATATATGGAATACGAATGTAAAACGCCATGGGTGACTGCGATAATGCGACAACAAATTAAATACGAAATCCTAACTAATACTAACAAAAATTTTTGTCTGTCGAGTATTGCAACAGCCTTTATATACCCAGCTCTCCATAAAAATTGAAACTCCATTTTTTTATTATTTCTGCCAAACGACAACGTGGGCATGTTGGTTCAATTTTCTATTTAATTTAATCATTCAAACTAAGCATAATATTGCAAAACTACTCAAGATGTTCGTTAATAACAACATTATTCTTTCTTTTGACCAAAGACATTCTAACTAAATTTTGTCTACTAAACACCTTTTATACCGAGCTCTCCCATTTTGTATCATTCATGCTGAACATCAATGTGGGCAAACTAGTTAAATATACTATATAATGATGTTTTGCTAAATAAACATATTGCACAACTATACCAGATCTGTGTTAATAAGAAATGTTTTCTTACTTTTTACCCAAGAAGTACTAACTACATTTTGTCTGCTAAACGCCTTGTATATCGAGCTTTCCTCAAACACGTAAAACCCATTTTTTATCATTCCTGCTGAACGTCAGTGTAGGCAAATTAGCTAAATATAGGTACTATTTAATGATTTTCAAAATGAACACATTGCACAACTATTTCAAATCTGTGTTAATAAGAAATTTTTTTCTTACTTGTGAACCAAGAAATACTAAATAATTTTGGTCTGCTAAGCACCTTGTATATTGAGCTCTTTCTCAACACGTAAAACCAATTTTTAGTAATTCCTGCTGAACATCACTATGACTGCGCAAGTTAGTTAAATATACTATTTAATAATGTTTTGCTAAATAAACATATTGCACAACTATTCCAGATCTATGTTAAAAAAAACTTTTTTCTTACATTTGACCCAAGAAATATCAACTAAAATTTGTCTGCTGAACACCCTGTATACAGAACTCTCCCTGAAAACTTAAAACTCATCTTTGTCATTTCTGTTGAACGTCCGTGTGGGCAGATTAGTTAAATACACCATTTAATAATGTTATGCAAAATAAACATACATTGCATATTCAGGGGCACTAAAAAACCAAACCTCGCCGACCGGTTTGTTTAATCTTTAATTTATCAAATTTAAATTTAATCGTTATAATAGGGTAATTGAAGTTAATACGAAGTATCCACCACCTAATGACGTTTTAAATTTAAATATGATTCTTATTAATAATGTTTGTAAAAGAGTTTATATGCTTCTAATAGAGATTATACGATAAGATTAAACAAGATAATCAGATGAGCCCCAGGAAAAACGTTTTTTATACAGCTTGGCTGTGATTAAATTAACGATTATGAACCTTTCATAGGTTAGTAAATCTATAACATTGTAACTATAGCAACTTATTGCAAATGCGCTTAAGAAGTGCATGGTTGTGGTGCCATCACATTTTAAATTTGAATTTAAAATAACAATGGTCAACTACTTTAATTGATTTTGAAAGAAGCCCTTATATAAAGGAGATCGCTCTACGTTTTGAATTAGTGGTTAAAAAGATGGTCTTGGCTGCCAGTTTGGCACATGACGATTCACTTTATCGGGACTATCCTATAAACAGAGAAAGCAGCGATATTTTGTATACCCTTGCTGCATGCTCATAAGTATTGCAATCATTTTATACTCAGCACAAATGCTCAACAAATATTGATTGTAGTTAATTTTTTGCAACAGTGTCCCCAGATTTTCATAAGTTTCTTTCATTAATACGGCATGACTTACCAAAATAGATGGGTAAGCGTTGCCGGTGTGTAGGAGCACAGCAATAATATCAAATTTGTTTTAGAAGAGTCGATAAATAGTCTCTAATACTGTGGGTTGTGTTCTATTCCCAGAGATGTAAAAATACCTTTAATGTTATTACAGTACACAAAATCAGAATGCGTGCTTTAAAAATCCACAAAATCGTCAAGACGATGGCGAAATACAGTAACTTTTGTATAGTTCTCCAAAAGATTCCACTGTTGTAGATGATGCAGGTAATTCTGTTTGATACTTTGATAATGGAAATCTCTTACTCAGTCATTTAATTCATGTTGTTTAAGTAAATGGGATTCCGGGTGGGACGTAGATGGCAAAAATTCAAGGTCTTCAGCGGTTTCACTAGGGCTTTCTCGACTATCACTTTCTATATATTGGTGAGACCAGGTTGCTGGAATCTGAGGGTCGGAATGGTTTTCATCGTGTGGTCAACGCCTTCGTGCTGCTGACGTCTCCACAAATTCAATAATACTATTTTGCTTTTCCCCACATTTAGCCCTTGTGCTTTATTTTTGCAAGAATAGCAATCAGTGTCATAGCCTGCTTGCGCTGTCCATATCATGGGTACAAAAAATTGGCAAACTGTGTCACTGGTGCGCTTTCCACACGCATAGGTATTTAGCACAAGTTCTACAAAGTAGGTATATTTCACAAATATTCTAAGAAATATCTTTTCCCTTATCCAAGGGAGCAAACATGCCAAAAACGTAACAAAAATTATCGGGATTACTATTACACCGAGTAGATATTATAATATTGTTACGAGTATAAGCACTTTTAGCACAATTTTAACACACAGCAAAATCGAGTGTTTTCGAATAACTAAAACAAATTTAGTTCAGTTCAGTTTCTTATTTTATACTCGTACACCTCCGACTCTTAAATCTTTACGACAATCAAGGCTTTTACGACTATTTCCGCGAAATTCGTTCCGAAAGTAATCAAACTCCAAATTTTCGAAGAAATAGGTAAAGTGGCTTGCTGTTAGGTAATAAAATACTCTTTTAGAAATTGTCTAGGAAATGCGAACCTTAACCTGAATACACTTCGGTTAAGGGAGCTTTATAATACCAGTATTGTTATCTCGGAGGTAAAATAGGTGTTAATCAGTACCTGAATCGATACGGTGTGCCATGAAACTTACGAATATTGCGAATATACTGCAAAAACTCACCACCATGTTGTGTCCATAACCATAAACTTTTTTCCTTAAGAAATTAACCAATTTGCGATGAGTGAAAAGTTTCTTCGGGATTTTCCGGCGCAATTTTCCACGGAATGGTCGACCATCAAACGTGACTAACATAAAAATTTTGCAGTTTGTGAAATTTTGATTGCGGCAATTAAAACTTCGTTTTAAATATGAGGAAAGGCACCGCGAGCGAGATTTTGCGTAACTTTTTAAGTAGCGGAAAATCCAGTAATTTTTCAAAAGTTTTATTTTGCACGGGACGACGTGGACCATATTTTTATGAGAGCCGGGATTTTCCTAACAAAAGAAAATTATCTGTTTTGTTTTAAAACTTTTCGTTGCGGGTGTTGTGCCATTGTATTTTCACGTTTTGAAAGAGTATTTTAGACATATATACCTAGCTATTTTTAGTGTTTAAAAATACTGTGTTAAGTTTTAAAATAAGCTGTTAAGAAATAAATAAAAAGAATCTCTTTTCATACAATTTTCGGAGCTCAGGTAATTTTGCATTGCAGTCTGTGTTGCTTAAAATTTTATTTATCTTATTAAAAAGGGAGAAAACACCTACCTTCTTCAAGACTTGCGGTCCACGTGTGGTATTCTTCACCCCAAGGTTTCGAGTCACGTTCCGTACACTGCTGTTGGCGAAAATTGGGGGCATCTTCAGGGCATGGCTAAAATTCATAAAAAAAATGACCGGGATTCAGCCAGGCTATATAGGAAGACAACAGATTAGTCATTGTCTTGTTCTGAAATAGTTCATTCATTTACACAGAAATAATATTGTTTTGTCCCGTTGTATTGTCCACTGCATCGCCTCATGTGAATCCCGGCTAGCAAAGGTGAAGAAATGAAACTGGGCTATTACCCCGTTTAAGTATAAGTAAATTCTCCAATAAAGATTAGTTTTAAAGAAAATACAAAAAAGAACAGGGAAAAATGGAAGGAAGAAACAATATTTCAGCAAATTCTACAGAATTCTACAAAAATTTCGTACTGTAGTATTACAAATTTTTATTTTCCGTCTTTCTCCCAAACAAAATCTTCCTTTGTTCGCAGGTACTGGATTATTGCATTCCCTCTCCGAATACGAGATTCCTCCTCCACAAGTACGACTGCATGAAGACCACGACCCCCATTCTCCCCAGCCACCATTGATTGCGTCGGGTCTAGCACCCATTTCGATACATTGTTTCTTAAAACACCACTACAAATAAAATAAACATACGATAAAGTCTAACAATTCTAAATATTAGTACATACATTTTAATTAATTTCTACTTTTACTTAGTTTTATGGATTTAGAGAGCCTAGAGCCAGAAATTAAAATAAAAACTGAAAAGCTAGAAACGTCAAAGTTTTCAAAAGTTTTTGTCCAGTTACTCTTAATAAATCGTTATTAAAACCTTATGATTTATTTTATTATTTCTGCAATTTGGATGTCTTCTATATGATTTTTTTTATTGGAACGTGGTTTAAATATAAAAACAAGTTTGCTCAGGATCTATTTCTGTCTTCTATTACTACGATTATCTAAACCATTATGATTGAAAATTCAATTTTTAAAAACCTGCCAAAATATCTAATAAAACGAGTTTTAGCTCTGAAAAGTGACATCTATCAAAATTTTGGACTCACGAGAGTGTTGGCAAGTCCGTTCCTGACGTCTTGGGTAATGTCAAAGGTTGCTTATGGTCTGGATTTGCAGGTCTTTATCGATTATACAATACGCCAAAATATCATTAAAATATTTAAGTCTGGTCAAAAGTTACAGCCTTTTGGGCTGTAACTTTTGACGGCAAAAGGTAAATCACTGGGTGCCCCTTTTGGGCCCCATATCTCCGTTATGGAGCACCTTAGGAACAAATTATATGACACACTAGGTAATTATTTGAAAAAAAGAATTCAGGAATAATATTCATAATGTAAATACTCAGAGAGAAGTCGGAACACACTGGGAATACCTAAACATCATACTGAAATATTTTATTATGTATCTTGATGATTTATAAAACTATTATGTATCTTGATGATTTATAAAACTATTCCTTCTAGTCTGAGAGGCTTAAGCTATAAATCTTTCAAAAAGAATATTAAAAATTATTTAGTAGGGGTAGGATTGGAAGAATGATATTTTCTAAATCAAAATCCTACCTATTTATGCCAACTAGTACACTACTCTCATTTTTCGATTTATTTTTTAATTTCATAACTTTTATTTACTTTTATAACTTTTATATTTATATGTTTAATGGTTTTATTGGCATAAATAAATATCCTTGTTATTATTAGGGTTATTTTGAGTCTCCTGTACACTGACGAGAGTTTGACATATACTTACCGGACACCCTGTACTCTACCTACCTTATTTTCTCCACATTTAGTTCCATCAGCAGGAATTTCCCCTTTTCCAATACAACTCGTTTTACTCATTTTACAAATAAGGTGTTCACATATTTTTTCTTTGAGTCCACCACAGACACCTAGGCTGGCAGGTAAGACAAATTTGCACTGGGCGTCAGCGTCGTAAACCACTCCTGGCATATTATCAGAAAAAGAATACAGGGTCGATTCTGGGACGTCGTTGAGGCACTCGCCTAGATTATTACTGCATGAAAAGAAATATATATTATTTTTATTGAAAATGATCTAACAGTGCCGAATGATTTTTTATTTCAATATTTTGTAAAGAAGAAAAACAAACAAGATAGAGAACAAATAGACGAAGGGGAAGTAACAGGAAAAATCTAAAGGGAGCTATGAAGGAACCCGTTGGGAACACGGAATATCAATAAGCATCTACAACAAATTCGATAAAGCTAAAATACAGATAATCCAAACCATTGCATCTTAAAGATAATAAAAAATTAACTGCTTAACAAATACAATGTATATTAAAAACATGACAGAGAAAGACAAGAATCAAAAAAATGCAAAAGGTAAAATAAGTTGGTTAGGTTTGCTTGGAAACCTGAACACACCTGTACAGGGATTTCCAAATAAATGTGAACAGGCCTTATAACTTTTTTATTTTTAAAGATGGGAAAAAATGTTAAACATGAAAGTTTTGGGATTTTTATGGATCATTCATATATTATCTTATCAGCAAAACAATTGAGCATCGAATAAAAAAAATATAGTATAGAACATCGATTTTCTCGCTTATTTGAAATTGGATGGTATGATTTTTATCACATTTGTGGATTCTAGAAGAAGTTCTAGATATATTTTGTATAACATATCCTATGCGGTTTTTCAATCGTTTTTGAGGTATTTCAAATTAGAATTTATTTCGCATAAATATACTTTAAACCTAACTATCTAGGTTGCGAACAAAATACCTGCTACCTTTTTAAATTTTCTTAGTGGATAAGTCAAAGTTAATGTCAAGCTTGACAATAATACTTTAGTCACCGTGAATTCCTAATTTTATTTTTATGCAAAATGAGTTATTCTATTAAACAGTGAATGCTGATTTTTATTAGTTATTAATATTTGAATTTGAAATATTAAACATTCCCGCAGTTGAGAAAGTTGCTTCGTCTGTCCAAACGATAGTATGAAATAAATTAGGATCTTGCCGCATTCTTTCGTTAATATTTGTGAAAAAAGTATATCTCCTTTCTTTTTGATCGGCACTAAGCTTTTGAACTGGGATAATTTTACAGGGTCTATACTTAAAATTAACGTTCTTTGAACTGTTCCATAACTCAACATTTTATCTCTTCTTCCATATCTGAGATACCGCACACAATGGGAAATTGATTTTTTGAATTCTCTTGAAAATATAATAAAATCGCTAGGTCCCTTTCTTCACTTCTTTCTCTTGTTCTATTTCGATTGCCCAGAATTCCCCTTTCTTCTAGTCTTCTATTTTTATTGTGTTTAATGATGGGATTCTTTGTTCCTCTTCAATACTTTCTTCAAATTGTCTTTGAGCCGCTCTAACGTTATTATTTTTTAAATATAATTTTAACATTTTGTCCTTATGTCATTCATAGAATTACTCATTTTGCATAAAAATGAATTATAAATTCAGGGTGACTAAAGTACTATTGTCAACTTTGACATCAACTTTGTCTTACCTACGAAGAAAATTTGAAAAGGTAGCAGGCATTTCGTTTGCAACCTGGATAGTTACGTTTAAAGTATATTTATTCGAAATAACATTTAATTTGAAATATTTCAAAAACGATTCAAAAACCGCATAGGGTATGTTACACAAAATAGGTCTAGAACTTCTTTGATAAAAATCATACCATCCAATTTCAAATAAGCGATAAAATCGATCTTTTATAATATCTTTTTTAATCGATGCTAAATTGTTTTGCTGATAAGATATATGAATGATCCATAAAAATCCTCAAAACTTTCACATTTAACATTTTTTCCCATTTTTAAAAACAAAAAATTTATATTGGCTGTATACTTTTATTTGGATATCCCTGTACATATTTACCTTTTTTCGGTTTGGTCAGGTTTCTTTTCAGTCTCTTTTGTCAACATTTTGTAAACTGTTCAAATCTGATATTGATATAAAAAAAATAGTCACCGTCTTGACTCCAACAATATGTTATAAAAAGAATAAACTTGGCCAGTAGACCTTAACTACGTTGTTGAATGCAAAATATATAAATCAAGAAGAAAAACACCATTTCATTACTGATTATTACATAAGACTGGACACTTTTGGTCTACTCGCAGTGGCGTTTCGACGGGAGAGAGCCTCCAAAAGCCGCAAAGCAAATAGTTCCTCCAGGAGAGCGGTAGGTAAGGCTTGACGCGGTGTAAGTGTATTTTACGGAAGTTTCCTTAGTGTACGCCGTGCATGAACATGTCGAAATTAGGTAGTAAGCGACTATTTGCTCACCATATTTTCCTGGTAAGCATTTCACAATATTATATCCCTTATCAGTTATACATATTATAACGTATACGCACTTACTTATTTCCGCCATCGCCGCCTCTGGTTATTTATTCAACGGTTAGACTTACCATAGTTATTGAGAATTTTGTGTTCTGTGAGAAATCCACAATATTGTATGTGGTACGAAACCATCTATCACGGCAACGCCCATGGATTAAAACCTTTTTGTCAAATCCCATATACGCAGGTACTTATTTCCGACATCGACGCCTCTGATGACAAACCAAACTGGCCAGCCTCATTAATAATAGTCAGCCTGTGTACATAATAACTTACTCCAATAACGCAGTAATCATGTTTCTACTACAGGGTGACCATCTAATTGTATAAGCACTAACTATGGGCGACATTACAAAGTACGAACCATCTGTGTCTTGAACAGCACATGGTGTTGCTTGTTCATCATGATCTGCTCCCATTCTATGGAAATAACAAGCAGAATTTTATTTATTCTTCAACTACTAAATTATAAAATATATCTAAGACATAGTTTGATTACAATGCAGCACAACTTGCTGCAGAGTTTGTTTGCTTGAGGAAATAGATTCATACTTACAAATGGCCAACTTCGTGAGCGGTAATTACACTTAGTACCAGACCGCTATCTTCGTTAATGCCACATTGTTCTGTTTTGGAGCATGCTCCCCCTAGGTATGCTAATCCAGTTAAGTCGCAGTCGTTTTCTGCATCAGCGCATAGATCGTATCTGTTCTAATAGAAGTGCTGTTATTAATATTACTATTGTTATTTAGTATTACCAAGGAATCTATCGGCTTCGCCGCTAGGAGAAGCATTTAATTATAAACTTTTACAAAACAGACAACGAATGTCCAGAACTCATCAGACTAAGAAGACCACAGTTTATAAACACAGCATTGGAATCTGATGCTGTTAAGCAGAAAAAAACAAGGAGATTGTTAAGTCTTGTAAAAATAATCAGCTTACAGTGAACTTATCTTAATGAGTAAGATGCAAGGAACAGAGGTGCCGAGTTGTCTAAACATTCTAAAGTTATTTGCTTGGTGTTCCCCTAAATAAGCCGAGTTGATTAATGTCTACACTACTAAAACACAAATACTAACCTGGTAAATAACAAAGCCATATCGTGATGATTCGGGCTATCTACAGGAGTATTAATTTTTAAGGCCCAGTCGCAGAAACTTCGAAGAGTTTTGGCAGAGTCTCGGTTTATTTCCAGATTCATTTCCTGCTCTTCTTTTTCAAGATAAATTATTCTGACTACTACGATATCCATTTGGTTTCCCACTGATGCATCGTGATAGTAATCAGCTACCTTAGGTAAATATATTGTTGATTTCTGTACGTTTTTTTTAAGAATTAGTACCGCAAATAAAAAAGATATAATTTCTATTTATTTCCATAGCATTTTCGAAAAAGTGGCAATTGTGGTACTGCTTCAAGATATGCAAACAATTTTGAACATATGTTTGATTTTACGTAGAAAGTATAAAGAGTACACAGGATTGCAAAAGAAAAGAAGAAAAACAAGCTTTTCAGTAGTCCACGTAAAGAAATGTGTTTTTCCAAGTCAATAAGGTCGACTGAGTTTCTTTTACAGAGCATGATGATCACAAAATATGTTAAAATTGAATTGGAATTGGAAGCTTCAAATTGGAGTTACAGACACTCCAATTTAAAATTAATTGGATATCCTATAAAGGATTACTAGATTGAGGAGAAATATTATTAACGTGACTGTGAATCGATGGAGAGATGAAAAAGACTACGGATTCAGATATTAGGGAGTTTGCAAAGAAAAGAAGGAAAAATAAATATGTTGGTTGGGAAAGCCAGCATGCTGTAAATAGAAACCTGATCAACAGACTTGGATATATCAAAGCCAACAATTTGGGATTAGTCACGAAATCCAAAGAGCTTATTCCAGTTATGTGTAATAAAGGTAAGACGATGTGCTTTGAATCTTTGTCTGAAATGAAGTTTACCTAAAATCTTACCAGGTTTTAAACCGGTTTGGAAAACGAATACTAGACTGAAAAGAAAAATGTTCAGCATACCGTTGGGTGGCTGGATGGAAAAAGCTATTGATCCAGGCGTAAAGTTTAAGAGGGAGATATAAGAAGAAAGTTTGTTGAAGACGTAGTGTTAAAGATAGAAATGGGATCAAAGAACTTGAATATTTCAAAGGGATTCTAAGTAATATTCAAAGAACTTATTCCAGATGTGTTTGATAAAAACGATCTGCTATGGATCATTATCTTAAATTAGCTTTTACTAAAATATTACCATATTCATCAAGGTCATAACATAAAGCTCAACATCTCGTCCCCTGTGGTAATTCATAAACTTTTTATCGCATACTACAGTTAATTCCAGATATTTGTAAACACTTTCCAACCCACGTTTCTCCAAAAAAATATCTAAACCATCTAGAGCTCGTTCCCTAAACAAAGAAACATCGTTATAAGTGCCTACTTGTCCAAATATATCTAATTAAAAATATGTTTACAGATGAATTCGTTTAGGACTGCTCTATTTCTGAAAATTTAAATCTTATTTTTTTTTAAATTACTTTAAACGTTTCTTCATGGCTTCTTCCCATGATTCCTGAGTGCCACACCAATGTTTCTTTTCTTTTAAATTTTCCTTATGTACCACGTGTAAGTGATGTCCATCTAAGTTAGGGGCATGCGCATCCACTGGCTCTATGAAATACTTTTTGCCGCCTATTACAATGTAACCTGCCTGAAATAATTCTCATTAGGAAGAAACAATTCGTATTAATAGGAAACCATTCCCATTAATAAGAAACAATTCTCATTAAGATGAAACAATTTTCGTTAAGAATAAACTGTTTTCATTATTAAGAAATAATTATCATCACAAATAAATAATTTTCATTGAGGAGAAACAATTATCATTAATAAGAGACAATTCGCATTAAGAAGACACAATTTTAATTAGAAGGAAACAATCATCATTAATAAGAAACGATTCTCATTAAGAAGAAATGTTTTCATTAAAAAGAAACATTTCTTATTAATAAGAAACAATTATCAGTAAGAATAAACAATTCTCATTAACAGAAAGCAATTCTTATTAATAAGAAACAATTCCCACTAGGAACTAATTTTTATTAGCAAGAAATATGTTTCATTAATCGGAAACAACTCTCAGTAAGAATAAACAATTCTCATTAATAAGAAACAATTCTCATTAAGGAGATTTTTCACTAAGAAAAAATTTCTTATTAATAAGAAACAACTCTCACTAAGAACCAATTTTCATTACGAATAAATATCTTTCATTAATAGGAAACAATTATCATTAATAAGAAATAATTTTCATTAAGAGCAAACAATTTTCATTAAGAAGAAACATTTCTCATTAATAGAAAAGAATCATCATTCAAAAGAAACAATTTTAATTAAAAACAAACAATCCGCATTAAGAAGAAACAATTTTCATTAAGAAGAAGCAGTTCCTATTAACACGAAATAATTTTCATTAATAGAAAACAATCATCGTTAAGAAGAAACTATTCTCACAAATAAGAAAAAATTCTCATAAGAACTAACAACTTTCATTAATAAGCAACAATTGCTATTAATAAGAAGCAATTCTCATTAAGAATAAACCTGAGCAAACCTGAACAAAGTTCCTTATCAATGCTGACTTTGTTTCAATCCCTTAAAAACACACATGCACAGATTCTGTTCAAAACACTGGCATTATTCGAATGTTTTTCACAACTTACCAAACCATCACAAGTCGACAAGGCTGCTTTGGATTCAGGAATACCTCTTATTTTTCCTGTATAGTGGCAAAGTTTCTTGCCACTTAAACTTCTGACATATCTGTTGTTAATTTTAATCGTAGGATCCCTTTTTTCAAAAACTAAATTTGGGTGTAAAAACCTTCTATTTGGCCATAATTCCACATGATACATTTCTCCGTCTAGAGAAACACCTAAAAATTTTTATGACGGTACTTTTATTTTTGACGATTTTATCCCTTCTTCAATTTTGCCTCATTTTAATTTTCGTTTTTGGATTTGCACATAGCACAATAATTTATTTCTGGACATTAACTATTTATTTTACTTTGTTGGTTTTATAAGATAATTACCATAATGAACCATTTCGGGATCATCGAGTTCGCGTTTCTTGCGTTCTTTAAAGCGCTTGATACTGTAGTCATGAAAGTGAGGAAGGTGGAATGTGGAGAATTCTCCATCGGCAGTTAGTTTATGAGGGACAGCAAGATGGTATTCCTTTAGAGATTTAGTATATCTGCCTAGAAAAATAGTGCATTTAAGTAAGACAATAATAATCTCGATCGCATTTTAACAAGAAGTTCTAATAAGGTCATACTGTTTTAAAAAGTATTGAAAATGCCGGTTTACTGCTTAAAAAAACGTTTTTAAAAGTACATTTTTTCGAAAACATTTTTTTAAAAGAACATTTTGTCTAAAAGCACTTTTCTCTAATACAAATCCACTTTTGCGGAAGATGCTCTTTCCAAATCAAAAATTGATAATTGAAAATTCATTATTCAAAAAAGAACTTAAAGAAAGTGATTCTCGGAAAATTCGGACACCGAAGTGATTTCATCAGTGTTCCGTGTTGCTAATTTTAGCACGGAATACTAAAAAGAACACACTCTGCCTTTATTGGTACGAAAAACTATCAACATTTTTCTTAGATCCACGTACATTAAGGAAAATTGTGATGGCTAAAAATAGAATAATTTCATGAATCATATCTTAAGAATACATTTTTTTAACAAACCGATAATGAAAACATTTGTCATATGCTTCCGTTGTTGCATCAGTCGCTTTATATACAAAAACCTCTTTTGTCGATGCAACTCAATTCTGGTAAGCAGGACGGTAGCAGAATAACCTATAACTGAAAATTTCACATAATACGGAATGTATAACGTCATGTTAACATGTCCTAATGAAAATTATTATATTGGCAATCAAGTTTCATATTGAATTAAATATTAATGTTTCTGAAGCCTTTTAACTGAGGTATCACACGGCATAGGGTTGCATTTAAAATTTTTAGCCTTAGTTCCCTTAGATACACCTAAAATTTGGCGTCTCTATCTTTACTAATAGCAAAGATATTTGCTCATACTAAGACTTTTCGAACACCCTCTATTTAGTCTATAATGATCGGGGGTGCTTCGTCATATTGGAAATTCAAATTTTCTTCATCTAACACCACGTTTTCTTGTTCGTTGACTTGACTGAAGTCAACCGTCATTAACGGGAATTTTCTAAAATTGTCATATTACCAAAAATGGACTATTTGTGATTTTATCTTGTAATTTTTGAACATAACTCAATAGAGAATCAAACGAGTTCAATTTTTTAAACGTGGTTAGACCAGCATTTTTACGGCCTTCAAAATGATATACTACAAAGTAGGAGGTGTCATTTGAAATTTTGATGCAGGGGTAGCTGGAGGTGAGGGGGTGAAACGTAAAATTCAATACGTATTGGTTTTAAACATTGACTTGGAAACAAGGGCTAAATACCATTATTTACATTTCAGAGCAATCAGGAATTCCTCAAGTTAAGAATTTAGAGAAAAATTAATGGTTGGTCTAATAGGCTAGTTTTAATAACGGTAAAAGCCGCAGGCTTTAATAAAAAAGAAGCTGTGTTGAGAATGGCTGTAGCCATGCGTTCAGATATGTGACATATTTTCAGATAGATAAACTATACTAAAATAATGCTAGAACGTTCGTTACTGTTATATTTTTAAAATGAATTGAGTGGATTCGCGAGAGTATAAACTCAAGGGAGTAGTATCGGTCGAACCATCTTGGTTGACGTTTATGACTTTTGAGTTGTCATTTGTCCGATGCCATTCTGAAGAGCTGCGGTAAACAAATAGTCCCTTTTTTAGAGGAAATAAAATCTAGTTTTCATCCCTCCTGTTTTTACAGATGAATCTTTGCTAGGGACTCTAAAGGGTGAATAGGGACGCTGTGGTAAACAAATAGTCCCTTTTTTAGAGGAAATAAAATCTAGTTTCGTCCCCCCTTTTTTTTGCAGATGAATCTTTGTTAGGGACTCTAAAGGGTGAATAGGGACGATTATTCTGATTTTTATATATTTTGATTGGACGTGAGTTCTAACCTATAATTTCACGTGTTGGAATCTGACCATATTGTTCTTTTTAGCGAAACCCCAACCTAATTATTATTCAAGCGGGTTAGTTATCTACTTATTGGAGTATTTGATCTTCGCATTGTGTTCCCTTGACCACGAGTTACAGTTCTTCGGAAACAGTTGTTTTATGTTACTAAGGGCGGCTAGTTCTTAAACAAAAGCATCAGATGTCTTTGACCGGAAAGTTATTGTTTTTTATATTTAGAAAGAACTATAAAAAAATGTTTACGAAGCACCAAAACGGGGATGGGACCTGATTACTCCTCTTAATATTAGCTAAACTGTTTACTAAGCAAACGTTAATCGCCGGGAGTAATTACAATTAATTAGTCATGTTATACGTTGCCCATTGTGAATAATTAATTTGTTTACACAAGGTATTAATTTTACCGGCGGGACAATGAGAAAAAAATGTTGGCACGGACATGTGTGCGTCGGGCGGGGTTTAATCTTTATTGGTCCATTATGCCATTCTCCGTATTTGCTACGTAGTTTCATTGTAATTAAATTGAAAAAGATTTATTATGGAGAAACATTACAATGAATTTGTAATTAAATAGCCAATTTGCAATATGACAAAACAAAATGACGGCGAATTTAATAATAAAGTAATAAATTTAATATATTATGTATTAACAAGGTAATGTATTAAAAAAGAAATTAAAGACTATTAAAAAATTCATAATTATCGCGACTAATATGCGATTATGTCTATTACGCGCACTAGCCAGCTATTAAGACACCCATACATGGAGAGGTTTGCCTCAGATCCGCCTAACCGGATGTAAAACCGTACAGTGTATGTGCATCATGGCCTCGTCCATTCTACATTACATTGTACAGGATGTCCAGTTTTCGACACTCGTATCTTAGTTATCTTTAAAGATAGAGAGCTGCGCTTGTCGCAATACTTTTTTGTGAAATATATGATGCTACAAACAGACTTTTTATAGCGTTTCAGAGATACGAGGTGATTTTGAAAATGTGTCATTTTCAAGCACCCCTCGTATGACAGCTGTCTACTTGATTTTTCTTATATGTATAGTATGCATTATTATCGAGAGTAGGTTCCATTAAATTATCAGCATAGAGGCAGAGAGACAGGCCGATGATGACAAATCATGATTTTCGTGATCACAATAATAGGTCAATAAAGTTCTTAAGAAATTATGCTTTGGATTTCCTGAAATTTCATGACGACAAAATCTTGGTTCGTTACCCTTCACGGCACAACAAAAATGTTATCACGATAATTGATCACATTCAATCCGACTTGACACGACTTTCCGTATCAAGATAGCCTTGTCTCTAAGAGACAAGACAAAAGAAATGAGAGGCAGACAAAATAATATCGCCAGATAAAGCTGCCATCGGTAATGGGCCGAGATATCTTGATTATGTTTTTTTTTACAAATCGATCGTGTGTGGAAAGTATAGTTGTTACAAGAAATTTTCTGCTCAAAAAAACTATATAAAAGGATATTCTCTTTTTATATGTGCGTTGGAAGAATAATTTTTCACAAAAGAAAAAATACAACTCCCGTGTCATTTAACAGAAGTTCAAAAGGCACAAATAGTAACAAAAATTGACGAAGGATAGTCAATTCGTGCCCTGGCACACTTCTATGGTAGTAATAAGAGCACAGGCCTAGAAATTAAAAAGCGCTGGGAGCAAGTAAGGTCCTTGAAAAGAAAGGATAGTTCCGGTCGTACTAAAATTTCCAGTCCCGATGAGGATGCTGAGCTCCTGGGGCACTTAAGAGATAATCCCTTTGAAACCGCAAGGGAAGCTATAAATGGCACAGGATTTCCTGGCTCTCGACCTACCACCAGTAGAAGAATCAATGGATCAGGATTAAAAAACCGCGTGGCTGCGAAAAAATGGAATTAACAGAAGATCGAAGGCATATATATATATATATATATATATATATATATATATATATATATATATATATATATATATATATATATATATATATATATGTATATATATATATATATATATATATATATATATATATATATATCGATCTTGCTTTTAGACC
The DNA here is from genome assembly GCA_963971165.1 of Philopedon plagiatum. Classification (NCBI taxonomy): domain Eukaryota; kingdom Metazoa; phylum Arthropoda; class Insecta; order Coleoptera; family Curculionidae; genus Philopedon; species Philopedon plagiatum. The sequence goes on from OZ020195.1 coordinate 83,343,710, forward strand.
TGGGCGCTTTTCTGTCAATATATGGGGTTGGATAAGCACCCATGGGCTTGGCGTATGCTGGCGATTGGAGGGAAGATTCAATGCTGAAATTTATTGTAATGTTCTGAAACATATTATGCTCCCATCTGTTCAGTCCGTTTACCCGAATAATTCATTTACCAACAGGATAATTGTCTAGTACGCACTGCAAATGCTGTAAAGGACTGGTTTCAAAATAATAATATAGAAGTATTGCCGTGACCTTCTTTCAGTCCGGATATTAATCCAATAGAAAATGTGTGGGTTATAATTTAAAAAATATATATATAACCGGAATTTTTTGCCTAAAAATTCTAATAAATTGTGGGAAATAATCCATGAATACTGGGAAGAGCTAGACCCAACTATTATAATAGGAGGATAAGAATTTGGCGCAGAAAGCAACGAATTACTGTGCGTTATTATTATTGATAAATTTGATCATTCAGCCCTGTATAAGTGTTATTATAACCGATGCATTTTTATTATTCTGAATAGAATAAACCCCCCCCCCCCCAATTGGTTTTTGAATATTAATGCTTGTCTAGCGTCACATACATATAGCGTAAATAAGTAATTTGATAGCTAATTTATTAAATCCACAGGTGTAGCAGTTTATGTCTTTGTCTTTGAAAAAACTAGTTATATAGCTATGGAGTTACAATTAAAAATGACATTTGATACAATATTTTACTTCTTTAAAATACTAACGATAATTTAACTTTTTTATTATATAAATTTTAATTGCTGTCATTTAATGATATCCATTAAAAGTTTTATATCAAAATCATTATATTTAACTTCATCCCACGGTAACTTCTGTGAGAACTCTGTTATTACAGAAAAAGGAATTAAGGCCAAGATTCTGCAACTGAAATCAGTATCGTGAGATCGTAGGACCGTGGTGGCCACCTAAGTGGCATATTGCGACTAATGATTCGGTCTACGAAAAATTCTTCCAAAAAATTTAAATTATCAAGAGTTACGTGAATCGGTGTGACATCCTGCTGGAAGTAGCCGTGTCGCATCTCTTTATCGCCTAATGCGTTTCCTAAATTTTCTAAAATTTCATTACGATATCGCGCCGAACTGAGAGTCCTTTCAAAAAAAAATTGGTCCAATTAACCTTCTTTTCGATATGACCGCCCACACGCCAACATTCTGTGAATGCAGAGGCTTCTCTACAAAAGCCAAGCAAACCCAAGAAAATTTTGTCCCTTTATCTTCTCCTAAACTCCATCCGCTGACATACTGTATAACTGTACATAAGTCCAGTACAGTAGTTACCAGAAAACAATTTCTAGGGCATGTAAAGTGACGGGACATCCTGTATCCTGTAATAAACCGTGTTTACTTCCGAATAATCATTGTTTTGTTATAATAACCCAGAGCTCAATATATTATTACCAATAAAAATACTCTTTTGTGGCAAAACAAAGCTCTTCATTAGAGTTATGTAACTTTCTACTTATTGTATTCGAACAATAATTGGATACAAACCCCGAAACAGTTAATGATATGATGGAGAAAGTAAAGGAAAATCCAAAAATCAACCGCTGCCGGCCTGCGGGGAAATAAAAATGATGCGAAAAAGTTGTTCTCTTTATCTCCCTTTTGTTTGTAATAAAAGTGGTTATTGGAGATATTTTGGTACAGGGTTGGCTGAAGCTATTTATTCAGTGACTGCACAGGAAAACGGGCAAATGGAGAGCACTACAAAACTTGTAATGTTTAATAATATTATTAGAACCATAATTTGTACAGTCGTGGACAAAATGATTTCATGTTTAATGATTTTTCTTATGGGAAACAAAAGTCACTTTTAGCCACACCTGTACAGTCACTGTCAGATATTTATCTGACGGCCACTGTACGACATTCATGGTACAATAAAAGAAAGATATGATACCAGACCGTGTCAAATTCGTCCGGGTTCGCGCATGACGTCACGCTGTGAGATATTTTTGAAATTTATAACGAGCAATATAGAGTTTACGTTAGTTATAGGCGATTTTATATAAATTCTATTGGCAAAATTCTTTGCATCCTGCTTATAATACAAATTTTAAAGTTTATGATTTAAGATAATCATGTAAATAAAGGGATAAATTAATTTAAAATAGTAGATATTGGTAAAGTGCCAGCCAATTGCGTCCTATGTATTTATTTACGTGAAAAGAAAAGGTAAATAATGTCGTAAAACAAAACTACGCGTAATAATTATGATAATAATATTTATTTAGAGGCATATTGCCATTAAAATATATACCTACAGAGTCTTCCGAAAATATGTTATATGTTATATAGTTGACCAGTTGGGTTTTGACAAGTTTTTGTCCTGTCATTGTTAATACAGTCAGACAGTCACACACAAAAGTCTACATACACCCTTAAAATTTGTAGTTAGTGTACAAAGCAGGGGCGGCTGGTGACATTTTAAAGGCGTATATCTCTGTTGCTACTTACCGGACCCATGCCAAGTTCAGGGGTTTTGATAGTAAGCCTACTAGGAATGTTTTGGTAAGGAAAAAAATAATTTGTAATTTGCGACAAAAAGTTGAATTTTTGAGGAGCACCCCTGGGATAAATAAACACGTTTAGGTACCTTATTTATTATTTTTTCTAAACAAATTTTGTCGACAATTTTTAAATTTTAAGAGAAAAAAATGTGTTAGTGGAAAGTTATAGTCATTTGAATTTTTATAAACCTTAACAGCCAGATTCTCCAACGCTGGTCCGGTCTAATTTGACAACTAAAAGTTTTAAAATGACAAGTGTAAGAATAAGACAACTAAGTTTTTTTACTATGAATTTATTTCTGAGCTTTTTCGAAAATTTATATAGAAAAGGGCAATTTCAGTACGTACTTTCGACAATAATGGAACTAAATTCATTACAGCACCTCGTTCCAAGATGAAAATCATTTGGAAACCAAGCAAATTGCTGAAATATGAAAATAATTCATAAGTTTTTAATGACGACTTATTAACAATGAAAGGACAAAAACTTTTCAAAACATAACTGATCAACTAGAAGATCTTAATTTAAACCAGTACTAAATCGTAAACCTTCTTAGTGAATCTGAACGTAAATATATATTTTTTTAAAATTCAAATGATTATAACTTTCTAACACATTTTTTCTCCCAAAATTAAAAAAATTTTGACAAAATAATTTAAAATTTGTTTAGAAAAAATAATAAATAAATTACCTAAACGTGTTCATATTTCTCCGAGGGGGCTCCGCAAAAATTCACTTTTTTACGCAAATTATAATTTTTTTTCTTTACCAAAACATTCCCAGTAGGTTCACTATCAAAACCCCTAAACTTGGCATGGGTTTTAAAACACATTATTTATATTTTGTATTTGAATGTTTACTTTTGTGAGATGGTATTTACCATTTATAGTTCTTTTTGCACTAATTTTGCACTTTTTAGAATTTGATTTTAAACGCTCTATTTGTGATATTTATGATATTCTGTAAAAATAAAATTCCTGAAAGAAAAAGTATCTTTAAAATATTACCAATTGTAAGGGTGTATGTAGCCTCTTGTGACTGACTGTAAATCGCCATTAAAAATTTACAAGTTTTTCCATTATTTCTGCGATTTATTTAGTTTTAATCTAAGAACTTGTGTTAAAATAATTTTTTTCTATTAATGTGAAAAATCCATTGTCATTTTCGTTATAAAATTGCGAAGAAACTCAGAAATAAATTTATAGTAGGAAATAGTAGCAATGAGCGCTGAATACCCACCTTAAATAAGTACTAATGACAAATGAAACAACTATATCTATACAAACTTACCATGTAAAAGTCCATCAACTAAGCTGCAACTGCACTGGTAAACTAAGGAGAATATTAAAAATGTAACATTCATATTTATTTCTTATTCAGACATTTCATCGATGACAAAACTTGACACATAACAGGACAGGCATTAAATCACTGCTGTCATTATAATTTACCTGCCTGCGGACCTGCTGCGGCCTATTTAAATGGACACACGAGAAAAAGATGTCTCAGGGGCACTGTCGGATCGGTTATTTATTGAGAAAGCTGAGGATTTTAATAGGTTTCGGAGTATACCAAAGTTGCTTAAAAAGGTGGAGCAGGTTTTTACAGAATCAGTTACTTAAACGGAATAATTGTTTTTATTAAAGTGGTCTCTTATAGGGAGATCATAAATTAGTGCGATTTTAAAGATATTTGTTGTATTTTAAAGGCATGTTTAAGAAACATCCCTTTAACAATACCTAAAACTAACGCTAAAATCGTGCATATTTTCAAAAACTCCATTATGTAATATGTGTTGGAAACTCGTTGTTTATTTCTAAATGTATTGATTTTTAAATAATTAAAAAAGTCTTGGTTAATGCTTTTATTAAATTTACCTGGCCAAAATTTAGGTAGAGTACCTACGTATAATTCGCATCACCTCCTACTAGACCATTCGTTTGTAATTGCATTTTGTTGGAGCAAACCAATCTATACTGAATCATTACTTCTTTTCAGTAAAAGGCTAGGGGTTAAGAGGTCAAATTGAAATATCTAGTGGAGATTCGCAATAAAATTCGGGAGACTTGTTCCAGTTATCTGCGACAAAGCCAAGGATATCAGCTGTGGATCTTTGGTGACGAAATCCATACACATACATATCATGCATGATTTTCTGTTTTCCAGATATTTTAGAAATTTCAAGTTGATCGCTTTCTCCATAACTTTGCTGATAACAGAGAGAAGAGAGCTAGGCCTATAATTGGATGGAAGGTAATTGGAACTTTTCTTCGGGACAGGCTGCACACGAGGAGGTTTCCAGCTATCTGGGAAAATACCCTGGTCATAGGAGATCTGAAAAGGTGGTGCCAGTTCTGGAGCCCATTTTTTTATGATCGGGAACGCTATACCAGAGTTTCCTAGTAGGGCAATAATTTGTACGGAAAGAGATGGAAGGCATGTGGAGACCTAATGATTTTTAAACCACTTACAGGCGTTTTATCTGTTGTTGTTAAATTGTTTAAAATAAAGTTATTTTTTAACCACCCTGTACATTTTATTCTACGTTCGAGACTAACTTATAAGTTGAGTCGTGCTCTTACATAACGGTAATGTAGTTTAAATGAAATTTAGAATATCCTTGTGTAGGATTAATTCACAATTTCATTTTTGAGCCTCCCTGTATGTTCTAAATTAATTTTTTTAATCGCAGGGTTATTTCCTCAAAAATTATGTTACATCAAATGTTAAAATTCACCTTGAGATAAAGTTTTTATGTGTTTTTAACTTTACTGAACTATGACTTACTTTTTGTATGATCTACATAAACTTTTCCTCGTGCAAAGTTAATTTCTTACGATCCAGGTCTTTTTATGAAGAGTCACTTTTTGCTCTAAAATCAGTATAAAAAAAGTTTCCCATTTGGTGGTAACAGCTTCTGAAGACACGCTGCATAAGAATATATTTAGAAATAGGGTGTTTTAAGACCAACCTCGCTAAAAGAAATTTTTTTCCAGGAGTTTCTATTTCAGAAAATTTGTAACAAGCAAAAAATCGAAGGGCCCAATTACTCTAAATTGCACCAGAGTCATTGAAATCGATCAGCTGATTAATGTCAAGCCTGACAGTCAATCTGCATAACTTTATTACTGGACAAGGGCAACTGCATGGCACGTCGATGTAAATTTGGCCCATATATTCGAGAAGACAGGACAATGCCGCTATTCTAGTTTGGCCCGCATGACGGTGTTTGGATTTAGATTGTCCATTCATATCAATAATTAAAAAAACTATTTTTACACGAGGTGAGTTTGGGTACTTCAAAATGATTAAAACAGGTAATGCAAAAATATACAAAATGGTTGAACACCCAACCCCTGGTGCATGATGTTTGCGAACGATATATTATAATAAGTAGCATCAGAAGAAGAAAACATGGAAAGTAAAGTGGACAGCTGTAGGAGACCCCTGGAAGTCGGATGCCTAAAAATCAGGGGTGAAAACCGAGTAAATAAAATGTTGGGAAGAAAGAAAAGTAGAAACAAAAAAAACAAGAAGGAAAGCTTGACAAGGAAAATAATTTTTATTAATTAGGTTCAGAAGATGGTGCGTTGGATTTGGAAAGTACGCAGATTGCAAGCTGAATTGAATTTTTAGAAGAACGTTCTTGATATGATCAGTGGCTGTATGATAATCGCAGAGTAAGCAGGGTGCAGCCAGGTGTGGAAATGAGAAACTTAAAATGGATTTAAGTGGCAACAAAGAGAGATAAAGTAATTACTGAAAGAATAAGGGGAACACCACCAAGAAGGTTATTGAAATATCTAAAAAGATACAGAAACAAAATACATTGGCATCTGATGCGAGGAGTTCATGATTATGTTGGTAATGATATTTGAAGCGCATAGAAAGAGATAGAAGAAGATCAAAGCGGAGATGGGTTGATGGAATCAAGAATGATTTATGTAAGTGAAAAAAGTTTTAAAACGACAAGAAACTTAAAACAGGGACTTAAAAAGACGATTTACCCGGAATGTCGACCCCATATAAAGTTGGAAAAGACGGAGCCAAAGAAGTCATAGGGTTTTAAAATTTGTAGACGTATTGGTAAAGCTCGTTTGAAGCTCTTTTGTTGACCAATTGCCTTAAATAAACTATTATCGACACCAACTGTAATAAAACCCGGTAAATTTGCAAGAAATCTAAACAGGGCCGGCTCTAATAAAATAACAGGAAGAGATAATTTTAATATAATTAGTAAAGGGTAGGGATACAGTATATTTTACCTGGTTTAATAATTTCGAAATACTTTGGTTTAGTTCCTTTCCGTTTGGTAAACCGTTTGTTATTCCGAACCTGCTAAAAATGTGGCGTCCGTGGAAAAACGTGTTTCCGGTAGTGCTAATTTATCTAGAAAATATTTATCGTCCGATGTCAAGCAAATTGTTAAAAATGTGTATGTTTCTTTATTGAATAGGGGGTTTAATATAAATGCAGCTGTAGCAGAAACGTCTTCATTAACGAAAGCTCCTTGGTCTATAGTTACAGATATTGTGACAACAAAGCAAATAACAGACAAAAAGTTCATAGTGATGCAGGTAAAAGAAAGTTGTTTAAAAGCGACAAAGACGTAATTCGTAGAAAAATTTATGCTATGTACAAAGAGCAAATTGTGCCTACATTGGTTTCATTAAAGCAGCGACTAATAAAAGATGGAACCAATATTTCTTGCAGCAGGACAAGTCTCTGGAGAGGATTATCTCAAATGGATTTTACATATCGAACCATTAATAAATGACAAATATTAATGGGATCACAACGATTACGACAGTGGTTTTGATTATTTAAAATCTATAAGGAAGTACAGATAAGAAAATCGTTCCATTATCTAATTCTATGAAACATGGTTTAATACACATGACACCCCAGCAAAAATTCAGTTATACAGGATGATTCGCGTGGGAGCTATTAAACGTCAAACTCGAAATATCCGCGATTTCCGTTAAAATCGGGTAAAGGTCGCAAAAGTGAATTAAATCGATGTAAATTTTCGGATGTTAAAGAGGACCAAGAGCTTCAGAACTCTGTTGAAACTGGTGGGGATCGAAAAATGGCAAGCAATTCTTTTGAATTCTTTTAGGTCGAAAAATGCTATTTGGTACCTAATAACTCGAAAACAAAACGTCGCGCGTCGGATCGAAAATCGGATTCATTAGTGAAATTTTAAAATCTGAAATACTTTATTTTTGTCATACATTTACCTAAACCTAAAGCCACTGGAAAATGGGTATATTTGGGAAAAACTGGAAATTTAGATTTTTGACCCAAATATTTCACGGTTTTTAATTTTTCATGGAGTCAAAATGGTTCAAATTAAAATCCCATATACGTCATCGGAAAGAGCTCGTCGAAATACATGATTTCCATAATTTTTAGGTTAATCCTTCCATATAGGAAGGGAGCAATCGCCAATTATATTTCGATTTTTTTGGCTTTTTTTGCCCTCGACCTCGACATCGGTACATTTGAATCACTCTGTATTTTTTCCTATCTGATTGTGTTCCAATTTTTCAACACTATCTTATAAAGGTATAATCACACTTTAAAATGAATACCGAATAGTTCATCCACGAGCGTGTTTAAGGGGTAAAAGCCTAATTTTCTTGATTTTTTCCGACTAATTATATTTTTATTCTTCGACATTATTCCACACTATTTTCCTTATTTAGTGATTGATGATCCATTAATTATACCTCCCTCTAATTTAAATCGCTTGTTTTTTTGTTAAAGTTATAATAGTTATAAATAAATAGGTTGATTTGCATGGGGGAGATGCAAAATTTGAAAATTTTTAAATTTTCTAAGATTGCGATGAAAACAAAGAACTGCAGTTTATTTACTCGAAATAATTAAGATATAATGTGCCAAAATTTCGCAAAAATGATAGTTTTTGTTTCAAAATTGCAAGGTTCCTGGACCAATTTCGGCTTGAAATATACTGAATAAGATTGTAGGAACCTTCTACTTCAGTGCAGGAATATTTAGTTGCATGAGTTGCGAATTTAATGCCATTTTTATTGCTTTTTTGATGACCCAATCAAACACTGGAATTCGCAATGTACTCATTATTATTCATAAAAACACTTTTGAAAACACAGCCAATGGGATCACGTTTTACAAGTTTCGAAATTCGCACGAAAATCCTTTTTCTATGTTAATAAAGACCAAAATAAATGAATAACAGCAACCGCCATAAACATTTAATTTATATAGGGAATATAAAAAATATATATTTTAGAATTATTTAGGCTATATGTATATTCTGGATTTAACCAAATTTTATTTTTCCAAAATTATTCCGAATTTAAACTACTCCGACTCTGGCGCCTTTTAAGAATTTTGAAACATTTAAATTTATTGAGGAACTTACCATTTCGTCAGTTCTACACCGACCCAAAAAATTCCGTATTCAAAAATCGACTGGCAAGATTCTTGCCTCAGTTTTCTGGGACAGACATGGGATAATTCTGATTGATTATGTGGAACAGTGTAGAGATATCGCAGGAGCATATTATTCCTAGTTGCTAACTAAATTAAGTAAGAAAATTGTGGAAAAATACCTCGGAAAACTTGCCAAAGGTCTGCTTTGCTTGCAAGACACCGCTGCTGCTCCCAAGGTGTTGATTGCACTGCACAAAATTGATGAAATTGGTTTTGGATTGCTTGGCCACCGGATTCTCCGGATTTAGCACCGTCAGGCTGTTATTTGTTTCCAAAACTCAAAAAAACATTTGTCAAAAGGCAAAGAAAGGGCTTGAAACGAGCTTTTAATTCAAAGTTAAACTGAGATAATGCGCAATAAATTTTTTTATGGGAAGTCATTCCCTCTATTTATCCTCATTTAACATATCTCAATGAAAATACAAAAGTTGCAGTTAAATATCCTAGTCATGAAAAATTTTAATATGTACTATTATTTGAATAATGATATGGATTAATTGTTTCCAAAATATACACTTAAACTTTTCTAACAGGGCGTGTCTACGAAAACTTAATGTGGAAATAAGTTACTTAACTAAGCTGCCACTCTGAAATTGCCATTGTTTTGCAGTGAATGAAGCTTGAGATAGAACAATGCAGCACCAGTATACCATAGTTTGCACTTTAGGTTTTTGTTAGTATAAATGAAAACAAGAACTAGTACATAAGGAAACTTCTGTTAGACAGAAAGTGTCAACTTTTTTGGATGGCTCTATTTATTTTCAAATTTTAATTTGTTATACTTTTAAAAATGCGTAGGGGCTTTTTAAGTTCAACAGATTTTTACATCGATGGTAACAGATGTTTTGGTTCTTGTCATAATAAGGTGTGTTAGAAAGGGTTAAAACTATGGGACTTCAGCAAGGAGAGACGCATTTTTTAAACCTAAAATATAATTTAATAAAAAAATCAAATGACTATTACTTTCTACGTACTAACACATCTTTTCTCTTCAAATTAGGGATTGTCAACAAAATTACGCAAAATTTGTTTAGAAAAAAATAATAAATAAATTACCTAAGCGTGTTAATTTTCTTCCCAGGTGGGTCAATTCAAAAATTCAACTTATTTTCGCAAATTAAAATCTGGTGAGGACCGGAAAAGGGCAAATAATTTTTTTAACTGTTTTAGGTAGCAAAATGCCATTTGCAGACCCCTCTTTGATACCTACTAACTCCAAAATGTCGGATCGAAAAACGGATTGATAAGTAAAACTTTAAAAGCTCAAAATGGATCCAAATTATATATATATATATATATATATATATATATATATATATATATATATATATATATATATATATATATATATATATATACGTATACGTATAACGTAGACTTTCACGGATGGAGAAATGTGAAGAAATATTGATCCGGGAGTAAAGTAATGTTCAAAATATACCGTTGGCTTTTACTGCCATAAATCAACTACCTGATTGAACCCCATTGTGTTGATCCCAACATCTTTAAACTGCAATGAATGGGCGCAGGGGTGGATTTTGTTTTTATATGCATACATATTCTCTTATTTCAAAATTATTTATTCATGTTAATATACCTACACAGCACTTACATACGTCCAAAATCCAATAAAACAAATACAATCATAATAAGTCTTTTGTCAATGGCGCGATACTTAAAACCCATTTGAAGTAAAATTCTCCTTAGGCTTGATATGCTGCATGAAATATTTGTTTCGTCTTTTGCTAGCCTAATGTTTAATGATTTTAATGTGGGTACAGATTGTTCTTCATACATAGCATAAATTTTTCTTCTTAATAGGTCCTTATCACTCTCGTCTATACTTCTTAATTGGCCAACGTCGTTTCGTTGTTTTCTTGCATTAATAGGTTTCATTGTTATGTCCTTTATCGAAGTTAAGGGAATTTTAGCTAAAGCACTAGTTTCTGCTAAAGCAGCATTTTTATTCAAACCCCTTCTTAGTAAAGATGAATATACATTTTTGACTATTTCTTTCGCATCGGGTGATAAATGCTTTCTTTTTAAAGATACACTACTAGCTGCACCATCAGCATGAGTCCATGGACGCCACATTATACTTAAAAAATAGTTTAACTAAGCAAACTAAATAGTTAAAACAAAAAGACAAAATTAGCGCACACAACTCGCACCTCACACAGGAAAGCTAAAAAGGTGACTGAAGGTGCCTTAATAAAATATCATTATATATTATTAACATTAAGTGCTTAAGTTACAGGTAATTAATTTAATTACCTGTAAAAATTTAATTTTAACCATTTTTTGAATTGGAAAATAATAATCTTAACAATTGGTATAATTCATGTCGCAGGTAAAATATTAAGGGCCAGCCCTGTCTGAAAGGGATGGACATTTATGAGCTTTTATAGCCTAAGACATCATTAAGGATTTATTGCAGTCAAAAAGCCAACGGTATATTTTGAACATTTCTTTACATCCGTTCGTTTGTTAAATTCCTATTGGAATCTGGCAGACCTTTCGCCAAGGTCTCACTTGGCATTATCAATGCTTACTCGTTGCTGTCAAGTCGTAAACTGTTTACGACTTGACAGCAACGAGTAAGCATTGATAATGCCAAGTGAGACCTTGGCGAAAGGTCTGCCAGATTCCAATAGGAATTTAACAAACGAACGGATGTACTCCCGGATCAATATTTCTTCATATATATATATATATATATATATATATATATATATATATATATATATATATATATATATATATATATATACATATATATATATATATATATATATATATATATATATATATATATATATATATATATATATATTTACATTTTTAAACTGATTTTGACTTTTGAGAACCTTTTGAAAATAGAAGGGATACAATTTTTTTACTCGTGCAACCTATAGGTTATGTTTTTGCACGTAAGCTTCTTTCAGCTCTTGTATCAACTTGAACACGCCTAAGCAGTGCTTGCTTAGAAGTCTATCCCTAATTTCAAATAGAAATCCGACCAAGCTTCAGCAAATTTATCACCACACTTATTTATAAGTAAATTTTAAAACCCAAGCAATATAGAGACATCTATCTTTTTAATTAAAAATATATCCTTATAGATTTAAAGCCGATTTAAACTCGTCAAAGATATAATCTCCTACCTAACAAGCACATCGCAGCACGCAGTCTAAGTTTTTGTTAAATATAAATACCTACAGCTAATAAATAATATGCGGGCCCGTATCACCTTTATCAAACTTAGATTGAAATTTAATGAAAGATTGTCATACCTGCATGAAACAAACTTACCTACCAATTAGAGTCGCTTTTAAAGAAGAACTTAGATAAGCTCGAATAACGTAATACCTAGAAGTTAATTCTAGGAAGTTTATCGTAGTTATGTATGAATTTGTAAAGAGCCAATAGATTAACAGCGTCTGTTTTTAATAATTTTTTCTTATCGAAAAATATACCGACTTCAAGAAAGCCCTGAGAAGTATGAAATACTATTGTTACTTATTTCCAAGCCCTACAAAACAACGAACCATTCGATCTCGTTGACGTCGCTTTCGAACATGATCTCAGCTGGCACAAACACATTACTTCAGTAGCCACATCGGCAAATAAAAAGCTTGGTTTCCCCTTCCAACTTATACACTCTCTATGTTTCCCAAATAAGACCTAACCTAGAGTACTGCTCCCACATCTGGGGAGCGGCACCACCTTCGACACTTAAGATCCTTGATTCTATCCATTCTAGCCATTCGACATCAATGACCCAGCCCTCACAAGAAAACTCCCTTGTCGTGCTCATCGCCGCGCTGTAGGGGATTTATCCCTTTTTTACCGCTACTTCCACGGATTTTGCTTTGAAGAACTAGCCGGTATTATTCCCCCCTTGAATGTCCCTAACAGAACAACAAGAGGCGCGTTACGTTTTCATCCCTTTACTGTCCAGCTACAAAAGCGTAGAACAGAACACTTCTCTCGCTTATTCATACCTAGGGTCTCCAGATTATGGAACAAATTGTCTGCAGATGTTTTCCCTTCCCATCTCAACCTCCGATCCTTCAAATCCCGTGTCAATAGACTACATTTCCTTTCTCTTCAGACACCCACGGTACGTTAGTACTTAGGCTTGAAGTCTACGTGGGATGTCTTAGATAAAAAAATAATGATAAGCTTAGGGATGTTAAACTTTAAATAATTTGTTCACCACAGGTCTAAACTTTGAAGTCAGAGCGACTACTTATTATTAATAATTATTTATGCATTATCATTACCGGTTCTTATTATTAAGTTAGTAGATCTTTGGTGTGCAAATTATTTAAAATTAAACACAATTAACCTATTAACAATGACAGCAGAACATCAAAAACTAACTGATCTACTATATTGAAGCCAGTACCTACTAACTCTTGAACATTATTAGTAAATCATGGGATTAATATTTTTCTGATTTTTCCTGTATTTAATACTTTTTAAAGACAATCCATTATTTATTTTCGTAAAAATCTAGGATAATTTTTTCGAGCTGATTTTCTTGATCTATTTTTTTTCTTCTGACAGCCCACGAAGAACGAACTCTAAGTACTATGTACCGTGGGTGTACTGGGGGATCGACTCACGCATCCAGAGCTGGAAACATCCGTAGGGATTTCCCTAGCCCTTAAGAGGATGTGTGGGGATGTGGTGGATGTCCTCGGTCGAGGAAGAATTCCTATACCACCTTCAAATCTATTTAATATCTTAAGGTATCAGCTGGACACTGTAGATTCTTTGAAAAGATTTTCTCTCACTTGTATTGACTCAGTTTAAATGTACTTGTGTGCTCAAAACTTATCCTACACTAGCGAGGGAGTGTCTCTGATCTCTGTAGGTCGATGTCACTCTCAACAGCGTTGAAGTCGACACATAATGCATTTTTTATTGCATAAACCGTTTAAGGAAGTCATTAAAAACCCAAAGTCAAGAAAAACCACATGCAAGCCTTTCTGCTTCGTTAAAAGCCTTTCCCTAGCTTGTCATGCTCCTGCCTCGCATGAATTAAAACTGCACTTGTTCTATCAGCGTTTCCGCTTTACTTCTCCTCTCTACAATCTTCATCTGGGCAAACTAACATTACCCTATTAAATCTAGTCTAATAAACATATTTTAAATGTTACATTTATACGTACACAATCATGTCGGCGCTTCCACGCAAAAGAAAAAACTATCAACACCACCCTCGTTTTAATTAAAGTTATCTACACGCTTTAGCTCCACATTATATATCTTAAATTTTCCACAAGTATTCTAATGATAACATTTTCGCGATTCTACCAAGTGATGTGAATTGAGCTTGAAGTTTCATTATTGTCTCAAACTCGTTCGAAGAAAGTTTAACCTAAGCAATAATTTTAGGCCCCAAATGCGTACGAGGCAATCAAGTGGGGATTTGAATGTTTTAATAGCAATTCGGGATTGGGCTTTACTTTTATTTTATATCTCTTTAGAACGGTTTTAATAAATCTTGCCTGCTAAAGATGTTAGCGTTTTTTAATAAGAGTCCGTCTTTTTAAATTTGCAGGCACTTCATTACGAAGATATATAGACAGAAAGCTTAATGAATTCTCTATGAAAAATCCACTGATTGATGAAACTTCTATCTAGTTCTTCATGCACCCAAACCGATAATTAATCATTCTCCTTGACTATCTTTGTCCTGGAGCGTTCCTCCAGTGGGCTATTCTCTTTTCCAATCTGTATACGCTTTATGCTTTACACACAACATAGATGATGATGATTTTTTTAATAATGAAAAACTATAGAAAATGTCAAAAATAATTATAAATTTGTATTTTCCGCACATTCACAGTATTTACTTAATAGTTCTTCAGGACAAATAACTTCAAATTATGCCTGGGGCCAAGATATGTGCCGCGGCTTTGATGAGTCACTTTGTTTGGACCATTAAAATGGATGACTAAAAATTAATCCTATAGTAATTTAATTTACATTTTTCGCATTAATATAGTAACCTTTAGTCAAATCAAAATCAAAACATGAGTCACAAATAGGTTAGGATATTATTTACGTGTTTGATAATTAGAATTTTTATCTTCTTGTAAAAGGTCTTTAAAACGTCAATATAATTAGGAATGAGCTCTTTTACCAAGGCTGACTTTCATAATTTTTATGGTGGCCACCAAAGTATCATATTCAAATTCAATGACTTTTCCAGGTTTTCTATTACCAAGTACTCAAAAATTTCATCACCAACATAACATGTCAAATTTACTGCATGCGAAAATTAATTTTTCTTAGTTTTTCTCGAGTTTTGATAAAGCAATTTATCTACCAACAAGCAAAGAGAACCTGCACGTTAACCGTTTTACACTCAAGTATAAGTTGAGTGTTACAGTTTATTATAACATAAGGTTAACGTCACTTTTTACACTACAGAGGCAAGTAGGTTGTTTTTTCATTAATGGGGAAGAAGGATTCGCAGCTAAATTATTCTACCTTAGAGCCAGTTGCACAAAACTTCTAATCATGTAATTAATTTAATTGACGTTTAGGGTCATCTTTGGTAATGACACTAACGTAAGTATACATATATATATATATATATATATATATATATATATATATATATATATATATATATATATATATATATATATATATATATATATATATATATATATTAGGGTGCTATTTTTTCGACTTTTTTTTCCCATCGTACAATTTTGTTGGAAATACCAAAACAAAAATTGCCTGAACGTTTGAGCCCTTAATATTATTAATATTAAGTCCTAGACCAAGGCGTGTAAAGATTTCCCATTGAAAATACACGAAAACTCTGATTTTTTATCTTTAAATTTCTATAGCTCAGCGGCATTTTATGGCATTGCTTTGACCATAGACAAGTATTTCGCAGAATTGAACGCTCTACAAAAATGCCCAGTGCGGCAAAGTCGTAACTCACACCGGCGAGGTAGTACGGGCCACTAAACCTGATTTTTCGCATTTATCTCGCAAACGACAAGAGATACAAGAAAAAATGTATAAAACAAACTTGTAGGAAATTCAATTTTGTACAAAAAAGGTCCTTAGTACTGAGTCGCTCGATGGATAAATGATGGTCGAGTGATGGATAATGAACGAACGATATTTTCTATAATTTAACGTGATTTTCGATAAAAATTTGAAATTACAAAAACTTTATAGAGAGTTATCTCCAGAAATATTGATGTTAGCGACTCAGTACTAAGGACCTTTTTTGTAGGAAATTGAATTTCCTATAAGTTTGTTTTATACATTTTTTTCTGTATCGCTTTTAATTTGCGAGATAAATGCAAAAAATCAGGTTTAGTGGCCCGTACTACCTCGCCGGTGTGAGTTACGACTTTGCCGCAATGGGCATTTTTGTAGAGCGTTCAATTCTGAGAAATACTTGTCTATGGTCAAAGCGATGCCATCAAATGCCGCTGAGCTATAGAAATTTAAAGATAAGAAATCAGAGTTTTCGTGTATTTTCAATGGGAAATCTTTACACGCCTTGGTCTAGGACTTAATATTATTATTAAGGGCTCAAACGTTCAGGCAATTTTGTTTTTGGTATTTCCAACAAAATTTCACGATGGGACCGAAAAAACAAAAATAGTCGAAAAAAAAAGCACCCTAAGATATATATATACATATATATATATATATATATATATATATATATATATATATATATATATATATATATATATATATATATATATAAACCGAACGTATTGAATGGAACACCACTCAACCCGAATATACCAAATTGTGAAAGAAAAGCGCTAGAAATCTCAGTGTGCGTGACTACAACCTCACGATTTATGATTGACAAAGGAAACAAACACGCTGTAGATAATGCAAAAATTTAAGAGCAAAATCTCGAAATGAAAATGCAGTCCCACCTAAGGATAAATAATGAGAGTTTGCAGAAGGCAGTGTGACCAAAAACATAAAAATTAAACAAGAAAATGTAAATATAAACGTAACGAAGAAAGAGAAAAAAAGGTAGGTAAAGCCAATCAATTAGCGATAACTAAATTAAATGCAACTTTCAATGATAGTGAGAACTTCGAACTAGGCGAAGAAAATGAAATTCAGGGCCAAAACAAAAGCAAAAATTAAATCAAACTAGGGCCCCACACCACCTAAGCAAAACAAGCTGCTAAAGTCAGGGGACAAGGAGACTCACACGAGACAAAAGGCAATCAATCAAACTAAACTCCCAGGACCCAACCTGGAGACAAGGCAAGGCAAACTTACACAGCGTAATCGTGGAGACACGTACTCAACTAAGGTAAATTAAAAAAAAAATACTATAAGTTCATACAAAATAAAAACCGATGCACGTCACCGATGACGCTATTAAATGAGCGCAGTCATACCACCGCATAATTATTATAAAACGAAAACTGTAATGGAGTGTTTTATTGAATTTTAAATTTCGCGCCTGATATTCGTTGTTAGGCAGTTGGCAGCATATGCGACGTTGCCGAGTTGTTCCGTTTAATTTCTTGACATTTCTAGTTTGTTGACAGCTGTGGTTGACAGCTTATCCGAGCTGCACATTGTTTGTTTTGTTTTGTGTCTTTTTGGAGCTTTAAACTTTTATCTTGCGTTTAAAAACTGTTCTTTTAGAACAATCATAGTGTTATAGTTGTCAGAGTCCTGTTTGCGAAATGCCGAAGCAGTTAAACAGCCGTTGCCAACAGTTAGTAGCATCTGTGATACGCTATTTTGAATAAGAACGAGACAATAATGGCCCATTGCTACCCTTAACTGTTAGAGAGGTAATTTTAATATTGTACCTATATAATGATAAAAAATTTACGAAAAATTACCGTCAAATATATTGTTTTAGCGTGTAGCAGCAGCCCTAAACTTGAATGTTTCTACTGATCTCATATCAAAGAAAAAGAAGAAGCTGTGTACAAATTTGTTTTCTTAGATGAAACCTGGATTTTTCATAATGGTACCATGGATCATTCATGGCAAGATATTAATAAGAAAGTGTAAAAACTACTAAAGTTGATGGTAAAAGGTTAGTTACGCAAATGTATTTCAATATTTTCAATATTTCAATATCTTTATTTATGTCAATACACAAAAATAGTGTTCAAACAAGTCATAGATGAAAATGTAGTATAGTAGCAGTGAAAATGTAGTGTAGTATGAAAATGTTTTTAATCAGAATTATTTTAGATACATCGTACTTTTTGGCAATGAAGATTTATTTATCGAGGGTGTAGAGCTTATATTTTCCTCAAAAACCCAACTTGCGGATTACCATGGTGAAATGAACCAACAAAATTTCATGAAATGGTTTGAAAATCAATTATTAAAGAAATTGACTGAACCGTCTTTAATTATTAGCTGCCATTCAAGACTGGTTAACAAATAATAACATAGAATTTGCAGCCCTGATGCTTAAAAGTGAGCTTTTAAGAACTGTAGCACAGTAAGTATCACATAAAATTTATTATGTTAACATATTTGCTAACTAGATATTTTTTTAGAAATAAACCATCACGAAGATATTTAGTAAATAACTTAGCAGAACAATATGGACACTGAGTTTTACGTCTCTACCCATACCATTGCATTTTTAGGTTGAAATATTTACTTTAGGAAAGTACCTTATCATGTAGCGGCTCTTGTTACGGCCATAGAACTAAAGTCAGTTGCACGGTTCTAGAGCTACGACGACTGAAGAGACAGGGGAGGAAATTCGCTATTGTTGAAGATCATTCATGTGGAACGTTTCGAACCGAGCCATACTTCCCGTATGTACTAAAATAGCGAAAAATGGCTGGGCGATTGGAATCCCACCAAAGCGACGCGACAGCCGCGATCAGCTTGGCTTGGAATTGACCATTTGTCCCCCCTGTCTCTTCAGTCGTCGTAGCTCTAGAACCGTGCAACTGACTTTAAGAAAGTTTTAGCCCTAATACAATGCATGTACATAGTTAGATTTAGGGGGCTCGGAGACATGACGTTACAAAAACAAGACTTTCCTTGATAAAAGTAAATTCCAACAACTGACAAAGACTAAGAAAGCAAAATTTGCCCACCATGCAAAATCTCAGTTTTGGGTAGTCACGACTACCCAAATTTAAAAAAATTGCTGGACATGCCCGTGCCAGCTTTCTCACTTCATAGAAGGTTTCCGGGACACTCCGGGCTTTGTCCCATCCTGGAGACACCTTCTGGAAAAACATTCTTTTTTGAATTTTAAATATTATCGTCACCTCTTCCTTGGTGGATCGCTAGCAATTTCTGGCTAGCGGGGTAACAAGGTGGTGAGTCCACCCATGACAAAGACAGACGAGCTGTCTGTCTTTTGTCCAATCGGTACCTAGCGTACCAGGCATCCCTGACAAGACAATTGTGCGACAGTACAAAGAACTGCACTACAATATTTGTACATGTGTTAGGAAGGTGGTAGAGGATTTCTTCGTCGACCGAGGTGGTACCACCCCACACATCCTCTTAAAGGGCTGGTGAAGTCCGTACGGATGTTTCCACCTCTGGATGTGTGAGTGGGATTTCCCCAGCACACCCACGGTACATAGTACTTAGACTTCGGTCTTGTCAGAACATAAAAAAACTGAATGGTGCTTGTGAAAAAGTTTTTTATTCTTTAATATATTTTTAAAAATTAATAAAATTCAGTGTACCTACTTTTTTCCTACCATTTTTTTCTCCCATTAAAAGATATCTTTACTTAAGCTGCATCAACGCCCGTGTATGGTATGAATGTGGCACGCACGATAAAAAAAGTTTGTCATTTCATACTTACACACGGGCATTGATGAACGTGCGTTGATGCACGCCTACATGTCCTTGCGTCTGCGACCAGTTTTACATATCATTTTTCGTACTCTTTTTTGTGCTTGCATGTTTATACACTAATCAATGTCTTTTACAACGATATAAACTTTTTAAATTATTCTACGTCTTTTTAATGTTAAAAGTCATTTAACAAAAAATAAATGAGTAAATAATTCAAAAAAAATCCATCCATGTGCTAGGTAAATTATTTCTCAATATTCGATAAATTTATAACAATCTCGCAACAGTGTCCTCTAAAACTTAAACACGTGTTTGATGACGTGCAACGGTTTTTAATTTGTACGAACTTATTAAATAGGCATTTATTTATTTATTTATTTATTTATTTATTTATTTATTTATAATATAATTATAGTATAATATATAATACAAAGTTAATTAATTAGAAATTTATTTGGTTAAATCACTATAAACACATAGGTGAATCATCTGTCCGTAATTTATAGTGATATGGTAATATTGTTTATATTTAAAATAAAAATTATATACAAAAATATTAATTTTAAAATACAGGTAAAAACAATATTAAAGCTATAAATTAAATAATCATTATACAAAATTAATAATGTCCTTTACAAAGTTCTAATAATAATATTAAAATATTACTTATTTTATTTTTATAGTTTCATCAATCTTAGAACTGTTTTCTTTTATCCATTTTTTTATATATTTTTTAAATGAAATGTAACTTAAACATTTAATTTTTTTGGGTATTATATTAAAAATTTTTATACCAATATTTAAAGAATGTTTTTTTATTAATGTTAAATTAAATTTTTCAGCATATAGAGATATATTTATTTTTTGTCTAGTTTCATATAAATGATTTACCGCTTCTATATTTAACGCTTTACTATTTTTATAGATGTATGTTAAGGCTGCTTTGTAGAATAGTTCTTTTACATTAAGTATATTGTACGTATCAAATATAACTTTCGAAGGAAACAAAATATTTTTGTTGTAAATAATTTTTAATACGTATTTTTGCATCATTAAAACTAATTTTAAACCAGTGTCATAAGTACTTCCCCATCCAATTATGCCGTACGATAGAACTGATTGAAAAAGAGAATAATAAAACATTAAACATAGTTTTCTACTTACAATATTTTTTAAAATTCTAAATTTAGATAAGGTAGCTCTTAATTTTTTAGTAAGAGTATTTATATGATAAGTCCACTTTAAATTTTGGTCAATAAATATACCCAAATACTTTACTACATCAACTTTTTTTATGATATTTCTGCAATGACAATTTTTATAAATTAAATTATATGAACCATCTACTTTTAAGAGACAAGTCGGTTCGTGTATTTTAATTTCCTTAATATTTTTTGGTTGTGTATCTTTATAACACGTAAAAGTAATAAAATTTGTTTTAGACAAATTTAAGTTCAGAAGGTCAAAACTTAAATTGTTTTTAATAATACACATATCAATTTCACATTTATATATGCATTCTTCCCAAGAATTTCCTTCATTAATTAAAACCGTATCATCTGCATATGAAAAAATTTTACCATTTAATTTTGTTTTAAGTAAATCATTTACATAAACTAAAAATAATGCTGGGCCCAAAACAGTACCCTGAGGAACACCACAGAGTAAAGTTTTGTTACCACTAATAGTATTATCAATTTTTACCTTTTGTTCCCTGTTAGATAAATAACTTTTAAATAAATCGTGTGCAATACCTCGAATTCCATAATTTTTTAATTTAGATAAGAGTTTTTGATGGGAAACTGTATCAAATGCCTTTTTTAAGTCTAAAAATGTCCCAATCACTTTTTTGTTTTTGTTTAAGTATTCTGAAATTAATAACATTAATTAGTACAAATAAGCAAGGTCCTGTAGCAAAATTAACCTGTCACAATTTCCCCTCTTCTAGGAAAGGAGAGACATTATCTAAAGAAAATTAACCGACGATAAGGATAAGAAACTCTCTCCAGATACAAGAATATTAAAAAGAAAATAAATTACCTGCGCTATACAAGCGCCAATAAAAATAGTACAAGTGTGGGAACCTAAGATATTACCATATAACTAATAGTAACTAACAAGACTCAATTTTAAAATGACTAAATAATCAACGCAATCTTTGATCCCCTCGCCACTAGTCACCCAACGAAGCCCTCCAGGAAGATTCAGTATGGGACATAAACCCCTAAGTTGGTAAGAAAGCTAGTATTGCGTAACAACTTTTAGACCACCCGTATAGTAAAATAGGGCATGATAACACTAAGTCTAAGTATAGTAGGGTAACCGTCTAAGTGATTTTTCATTTTTCCTGAAAGGACTTCCACAAAGTTTGAGAAATGGTATGTCAGTGCCAAGTGTGCCGAAAACTGGATTCTATTCATCCGGAACTGTCTTTTCAGAGGTTTACTCGATGGAATACAAAATACAGGAAAGCCATTACGGTGGAGTGCGGAGTCAGAATTATAGCGGTCGTTATTTTTTTTTATCTTCAGACAGCCCTCGAAGACCGAAGTCTAAGTACTATGTACCGTGGGTGTACTGGGAAATCGACTCACACATCCAGAGCTGGAAACATCCGTAGGGGTTTCACCAGCCCGATTTGTCTTACACGCACACAATTTATGAAATAAAACAAAAGGCTGGTCCTCTGCTGATATTTTTTGAAAAATAAATTTGAAAAAGTTGTTTTTTGAAAAGGGTTTGGAAACTCTGTACCAACAAGTAAAAACAGATACTAATTTTTTTGAATAACGTCGGTAAATACTGTTATTTCTTTCTTACATTACATTGCTAAAACTTCATTGTATTTTCTTGGTTCCATTCACCAACAAACCGATATAGACGTGTGTATGTCAGTGAGTAGGTATATAAGGTTTCATCTGCCGAACTGGTTTATATTTGTTGCTTTTTTAATGCCGGTGATTGTTAATACAATGTAGTTGGGCGCCCAATTTTAAGTACTTGCATAAAGAGCGATTGTGAGTCTGTCACAAATCTTTATTATTGTCGAAATAAAGCTCCAAAGTTGTTTTCTATTTTTCTTTCAGCGAAAGAATCGATTTAAATTTTAACGGCCATATTCTCCAACGCTAGACCGGTCTAATTGGACAATCAGAAGTTTTACACTGACAAGTGTAAGAATAAGACAACTAAGATTTATACTATCAACCCAGAATTGTAGATAAGGTATTCTGGGCTATCAATGGCTTGGTGGCCATCCTTTAGGGTTAGGCCCTCTGCTGTGAACTCAGCGACCGAATAACCACATCAATTTTTTGTTTTACTCCTGAAATGATCAAAATAGCTTGGACACGGCTATTAAGGAAGGTATCTTGACTGGCAACACCATTTGCTCTGTCAAATTATTCAATCCAAATTAGATCTACCTAAAAATCAATGAAGTCATTTTCAGCACTAAATAAAATGATTTTTGTGTTTGTTTTTGGTTTTGGTGGAGATACAGTGACACTTCTGTTAACGGACACCTCTTGACACTAAACGGAAGCTTTTTAAATCACCAAGCATTCCTTATGTAGGTACCTACATAACACACCTCTTGACAACGGCCCCTCTTAACGGTTCCGGACAAAAGTTTTTATGATTTACCCATATTTTACTTGTAACATTTACCTTCCAACAACGGACAATAAGTGCCTATTAAAAATATACATATATAATCATAATAAATCATAATTTTGTTGGAAAAACCCCTGACCCAAAAGTAGGTATAAGTACCGAATTTCTCAGGACTTATGGTAGGTATTAGTGGTCGTATACCTGTCTTTTCTTTAGGGACCAGGCACTTTTATACGAAAATTATTAATAAAAATTTAAGTGACGGTTCTGGAATAACCTACATGTCATTTAATAGGCATTTTATGAATCTAATTTTATTTGTCTATTCCAAAGAGTATCAATGTCTAAAATAAAGAGAAAGTTTTTAAGTTTGAAAGAGAAATTATCCGTGATAGAGTGCTCTAAAAAGAATATCTACAGTGTTCGGGTTTAAGCCGAGAAATATCCACTCGAAAAGACTCAAGTGAGTGAATTTTTAAAGAAAAAGACAGAACTAAGAAAATTGCATAGTGAAAATGATAATCAGCAACAAAAAAAGAGAATTAAAACCGAAGGTAATGCTATCGGTTCTGTAGCAACGCAAAAACTTTCTTAAGAAACCTTACATGTTGGATTCAGAAAGATTACCAGTAACACAGGCGGCACCATTACAAGGTCCAAAAGCCGACGTTTTTTAGAGAGCACCTACCCTCAAAAAGTTTATTAAATTTATCCATTATCAAAGAAAATTATAAAAGCATGTAATTAAATATTTACAGCTATTGACTTTAACGTTCAAGTAAATAATGGTACACTTTGTTTTCTCTGTAGAGAGCCTTAAGGGTTAAAAGAACTTCATTTCCTTTTTCCGGTTGAAAATGTTTTAATAAACTTTGACAAAGCCACGTGCCAGCAAATTTAATCGCTTTCCTGTTATTTTAACGTTAAATTGGATGTATTGAATCTATTTTTCACAACAACAAAGTCTAATAATCTGCAAAAAAGTGAAAATGCTGAATTAAAATATTAATTTTAACATACAAGGGTATCCGCTTCAAATAATGACATTCCTTATTAAAATATGGGAGAGAACTTCAATTGTTCAATTAATCTTATGTTTCTAAGAAACTTACTAGATATGTAGGTACTATTACCAAATTAAGTCCATCGTTGCAGGTCTGACCACTGCTTTAACAACCGCGCGTTGATCTTACGGTCGCACAGCGCACCAGAAATTTTCTTCCAAATTTTCCAGACCACATACGCGCAATCCATGCAAACCGAACAAACCTGAGAAAACCAGCCTTAAATTCCTAGAAACCACCGAATGAAAGTGTTAGAAATCGACCAAGATTTCGAGCTTTCGTGGTTGGTAGTTCGACCATTTGGTCCGCATTGCACGTTCCTGCTTAGAAAAGTGGCGAGTGTTACTCAGCTAGACTTAGCCTGCAAATCTAAATAAATTAACTTGTTTTGCTTATACATTTTAAATTGTTTTCTACGGAGTCGAAAAAAAATCCGCATCAAATAAATAATTAAAAAATTGATTATTTAAACAAAATTCTCGTAACTGAAACGCAGTAGGTGTGCAAAGATTCTCCTGTAGTGGCCGAGAACCACACAGACATACCATACGCTATCTCTTTCATAAGTGGAGCCAGTCTCACAGGTATCTTTTCACAAGACAACAAATAACAATCGAATAAACAATCGATAATCGGTCCGGTGCAGGTGCAATCAATTGTTTTTAGTCATTTTAGTCATTGGCTCCTCGATTTTGGTTTAAGTTCGAACAACGCGCAGTTAACTTGTGGTCGTGTGGTACGTAACAAGACTATGGGGTAACTTTATTTAGTGCTTTTTTGCAGACAATGCACTAAAAGTTTTTGGTGGTTTGTGTTCAATTTTAAGTGATATAGTGTTTTAACAAGTAAAAATAAATTTCTTCTAATATCTGATAACAGAGTTACACAAAACAAAAGTTTTAATAATCTGAAATATGATAACATATTTAAACATATTAAGCTTTTCCATAAAAAAAATTGAATTATAATTAAATATATATTAATCTTAGATTCAAGAGGAACGTATACGGTCAGATTCACAGTGGCTAAGATCGGTTTAATTTGACAATTAAGGGTCGTAATTCACAAGGGTACGAAAAAGAAAACTAGGTTTCGTACTTTGAATTTTTTTCGTAAATTTATAAAGAAGATGCAATTATATTATTTGTATTTTCCATAATAATAGAACTGTTACATCAGTGTGTGTGTAAATTAATGGCACTGGTTAAGATCAAATGGCCAGAACTGTTACATCAGTCAAACCATTTAACAGCAAATATTGGAATATTTTTAAAAAAATAATTTTAAAAATTTAGTACATGAAATTAGTACGTAAAAGGGCTTGCTATCCCGGAATCCCGTTAAAAATCCCATCCCGAAAAATCCCGGGATTGGACACTTAAATCCCGGAATAAATAAATTATAAAATATGTTTAAAAAAAATAATTAATTTAACGCTTAAAGCATCATCCCAGTATTTTTCCTAATAATAATGTTTGACGCATAATATGGCAACCCTGGAAGATTCATTTAATTACTTATATAAAATAATTTAAATTATTTTTACTTATACTTTTATGTTTCCTCTGCATAAACTTTATTTTGTTTTTATTTTAAAATTACAATAATATAAATATAAATAATTTACCTTTATTAATGTTACAATTTTTCGGGATCAAGCCCGGGATCCCGGGATTTTGTGTCTTCGATCCCGAAAATCTCGGGATCCAAATACACGTACGGACTTCCAAGTTACGACTACGGGATCCGTAATCTCTATATATAAAAGAAGAAACTGACTGACTGATGTATCAACCCACAGCCCGCACCTCTGAGTCTAGAAACTTAAAATTTTGCACAGAGGTTTCTTATATAACGTAAGCATCCACTAAGAGTTTTTGTTTAATTGAAGGGCTCGGTGCAAAAATCGGTCAAGTCCATTTTTTAAAAATGTTCAGAAATCGATAAAAACTGTCTGAAAAGAAGAAACGCGAGATTTATTTTTCGGAGTCTTATTTTTTAGATAAAGGAGGTCAGCGACTAATATTTATTGGACAAAATAAGGTTTTTATTGCAATAGGTGTTTTAAGAAAAAAAGTTTAAGATGATGGAGTTGTCCGTTTCTTGCACCGAAAAAAAAATCAAAAACAAAAAAATTAATTTATTTCAGAAGATATCCTTTGTAATACAAAAAATACCATAATGTATGACAGATTTGTCGAAAAGCGAATTAAAACTACATTAAGAATTAAAAAACAATGTACGTGAAGAAAATGGCCAAACATTTGTTAAAAACTCCTTACTTAAAATATTTCTGTTTCAACTTCTTGATCGCTGTCATCAGTGTTTTCCTGATTTGGTTGTTGGGTACTATTATTACCATTTCGCACTTGCTCATAATACCACATATGTACAGGAGGTACGTATTTATCAGCAAGAGACATCACATTGTATACTTTTTTTGGATTAATTCTAAAGGGAAAAACTTGTAGAGTTTAGCATTTGGCAATGCTAACACTGGTTTGGGTTTTTTAATGTTTGTGTTACACTGCACTCAGTGACATTCTTTTTTTCGTAATTAAATAAGCGATACTTGGAAACACAAAATTTTTTTTTGGCTGATTGTTTATTGTGTCTTCTTGAAGAGTGGTTTGAATGTGCCTGTAAAATCAAGAAGCATATCTTGTTTTACTTCTATTACGCGGAACTTTTTTGAGGTCTTATTGACTAAATTTCTCCAATCATAACATGTCGTTAATCTTCGCAATGTTGTCAATGTTGTAATATGTTCGGTGCAAAAAACGGTCATCTCCTGGAGGTAACCGATTCTTGCACCGAAATTGCTCTCAGTCAACTCCTCAACGTATATATTTCAGTTAATATAAGTTGGATTTGACTGATTCTTGCACCAAACGATGCGAAATAAGCGATTTTATGCATTAAACTCAAAACCTAAAATTCGGCAAAAATTGGAGTTGACCGGTTTTTGCACCGAGCCCTTCAATTTAGCCTCTAGGGGGTGAAACAGGGGTTCAAACTTTGTAGAAAAAAAATATTATATGGTCCTATTAACCCGAAATTTCATGGAAGTGCTCTAAAAAATAATAGCCAGATTCTCCAACGCTAGTCCGGTCTAATTTGACAACAAAAAATTTTAAACTGACAAGTGTAAGAATAAGAAAAGTAATTTCTACACTATGAATTTATTTCTGAGCTTTTTCGCAAATGTATAAGGAAAAGGGCAATTTTAGTACGTACTTTCGACAATGATAGATCTATCAACTCGTTCCAAGATGAAAATTAATTGGAAACCAAGGAAATCGCTAAAATACCTAAATAAGTTTTTAATGGCGACAAAATGACAGGACAAAAATCTGTCTAAACATAATTGATCAACTACAAGATCTTAATTTAAACCAATACTAAATATTAAACCTTCTTAGGACCGTTTGTACTATTTGACACATATACATTCTTAGGCTTGCCTAAATATTTAAGTGTGTGACAAGTTTCACGCCTTTGCATCAACAAATTTTAAGCTGGATTTGTTAAGCTTGAATAAATGAACTACTGTCGGTATTGTAGTTTATTTGTTGGCTTACTTGGCTTAAAATAGTTTAGCTTGGTAAACATTCGTTGATGTGATGCTTTTTTCTATATTATATTAGAATTTTGAATACAAACTTTTATAAAAGAAAGATGAGTTGAAAACCCCAGCGTAGCCGTAGCTCAAATTTTTTTAACGAAGGGAAGATCGCATTGTTAAACATAATTTACAACAAATACAAATGTGTCTTAGAAAATAAAAAACCCATCACATTTCAGTTCCCGAAAAAACTACAGTACGGCAAAGAGTGCCAGCAGAATTTAACGCTTTAGCACCTGATCGTTCTTATAGAGATGTTTCTGTTTTAAACAAGTTTTACGGAAATAAAAATAGGCGGTTAGGAAGGTTGTGCCACTTGAGAAAGATAGGGATGGTATACGAACATGTGTGCCATCTACAGCTCCAATTAATTTGGGAAATTGTGATATGGCATAAAATTTCGTCTTTTATTGTG
Organism: Philopedon plagiatum; assembly: GCA_963971165.1. Taxonomy (NCBI): domain Eukaryota; kingdom Metazoa; phylum Arthropoda; class Insecta; order Coleoptera; family Curculionidae; genus Philopedon; species Philopedon plagiatum. Next base: position 83,372,274 of record OZ020195.1, read on the forward strand.
TAACTACATTGTCACTAGGAATTTTAATTAATTGTGGGGCCAATCTATAGCAACTGCTTGAGATACTCGAACTACAGTTCGAGACACTGTAGATATGTCCATTTTCATGAAATCTGCTACTGAGCTTAGATAACCTCCACTTGCAAATAGGCGTAGTTCAGTTAGTAGCTAGTTCATGGATGAGACGAGTTGTTCCTAAAATTTAAATTATAATATGCAGGATAGTACAAATTTAAACACATGTAATTACAGATCATTTGGACAGGCCAGTTCAAGTAAGAAGATATTCAGTTATTTGTTTATACAATCTTAAATCTTTAAAATTGTGAGCACTCAGGTCTCGGAACGGATTCTTTTGAACGTACACCTGTCTTGGAAAACCAAACTGAATAATTTCAAGAATATATAGGTCATCCTCAAATAGGTCTTCCCAGTCCTCTTCAAAATCCATTTTACTTATTTTAAAACTAAATAATTTTAATCAAATCAAATTTCAAATTACAAAGGTTGGGTTAGAAAACAACGCTTATCCGGATAAACCCCCCATTCAACCAGGTTTATCTGACGGTACAACTACATTTTCATTTTAAGCGTGGCTTACGCAAAAGCTGGGCTTATGTTTTGTCCGTGCAAACGGTCCGAGTGGATGTGAACGTAAATGTGTAAACACGTGTTTTACAGTTTTAAATAAATCAACCCCTAAGGGGGTGAAATGGGGGTTTGTAATGGAGTAAAATTGTAATACCGCGGACGAAGCCGCGGTCGGAAACTAGCACTCATATATTTCTCGTGTATTTCTGGTTTTGTAATACTAATAAAGAAATTTTAAAATTAATCAGAACTACTACGAATCGTTGGTGGTTTAATATCAAGGTTTAGAAATATCTGAAAGTCATTCTGGTGATTTATGAGTTAATTAAAATTATGCCAAATATGTCGGGCGTTATTTTGTTTCCTGTTTGCAAAAATAAAATAACCGCCAAGATAATTAAAAAAGTAAACAATGATGTCTGTTTTTGGTGATACGGTCAACACGTGTGGCATGAAGAAATTTACTTAGAATTTTACATATTCACAGGAAATCAGTAGGCTGAGGTATATTGAAGTAGACTATTTTCCGAACATATGTAGGTTTGTTATAAAAGCTGTAATGACTTTTCAATGTTTTCTTCTTGGAAAATTATAATGTTTGTTTTTGTAATGTCCTCGAAAAATACTAATTAAAGTTCTATAAAGTGGAACATTCCGAGATTTACTAATTTTTTACGTCTTATTTGCGACGCGTTTAATATTTAAAAACCAAGGATTCTCTTCATTCCTAGAAACATAAATAAGATAAAACCTGTTTTTCTCTAAAAGGCTTTTGCCAGTTACAGGAAATACAAAGTGTTACAGGTGTTTTTTTGATCGAAAATAAACGAAGAAATTGATATAAAGAAAGGTTCAGAAATGCTTTGTTTCCAAGATACAGGGTGATAAAAATTTAAATTTGTCTTGGTTCACTTATTTATTTTATTTACACATTTCCAAAGGTGGTTCATTTAAATTTCCTACATACCTGTACATCACTTTTTTGGGATGATGGTGTCATGATTACAAACTTGATTTAGTTAGATTAAAAAACCAAAGGACCACGGTAAAAAAGGTACTTTCAAAAATTGTATTAAAAAAGCTACTTTCAAAAATTCATAAAGGCAACTGTCAAAGTGGCGCTGGCATAGCCTGTTCCCAATCATAATGTTCGGTAATACATGTCAGAGCGTTTTCTAGTTGCAATTTTGTTAATAATAAATCACGTGACCACAATGCACTAAAATAGGGGTCATCAAACCTGTGTACTACATACCTAGACGAACTACGAACTTGTGAACTCCAATTTAATATACAAGGTGTCCGAAAAGTCTTACTATGGTCACTGCACCATGCGCAGACATCTTTGCTATTAGTATAGATAGAGACATCAAATTTCAGGTGAATCTTATTGGTTAATAAATCTACTTTTTATGTTATTTAACTTTTTCTACCCCCTTGAAGGATGACGCTAGAGTTGAGGCAAAAACTTTAAAAGCACACTATGCCGTGTGGAACTTCATTTTATAGGTCTTCAAAAAGGAAACATTTTACCTCAAACCCGAGGTCCGTATCTTAGTCCGTTTTTAATTGGCAAGCCTTTAAAATTAAAAATCGTGAAAAAAATAATTAAAAATTTAAATACGTTTATTTCTCTTATTACCTTAAAAGTTGTTCAAAATGACCACCACTAACGTCTTGGCAGTAGTAAGAAATAAAAATAAAATAGAAAAAAATCCTGACAGGAGCTAACAAACAATTTCTCCAATTAATAATCAATTATGATACGAATGCCATAAGTGCATAAAAATTATCGAAAATTCAGAAAAAAGTGTGTTGCATGAAAGCTGCATGAGTTTATTTTTTCGTTGTTTAAAAGTATAAAAAGCTAGACTCTGAAAGAGGGCTATTTTTCGAAACAACAAATGCGGTTTTCTGTAGGCAAAATATTACTTTTTTCAGAATTTTCTGGATAATTTTTATGCATGAATGGTATTCGGTAGAAAATTTCCAGAAAACACATATTACTTTTATTTTTTATTTATTGTAGGTTATAGTACAATTATTATAATTTACAACATATTGGCATGATTTATTTGAATCAATAGTAAAGGTTCTCTTTTCACATACTGTAAAATCGATTGCAGTACTCGTACTTACCGCTGGAAAAGCTTTTGGCTGGATTTCAGTACTAACGTCTTTCAATTTTTTTAAATGGTTTTGTGTTGCTGTTGGTCCATTTGCAGGTAACTGGCAATCGATTTAGAGCTGGCGTGACCTGTAATTGTGATAAGCTCCTGTTCGGAAACACCATTTTTTAATCATTTTGATACTGCCGTAGCTCTTAGGGAATGGTTGGTGATTTTTTCTTTCCAACATATAATTCCACTTGCTTTTCTTGTTTTGCTATTTCATTGCGTCCAACACGTATGTTTTAAATCATTTACCGGCTTGATAAAACTACGTCATGCAGTTGAATTTTCAGTATTGAATTTTTACTGTGCAATTTTATTTGCACCTACTGTGCATTTTCAGTGCCATTCAGCGATAATTGAACACCTCTCATGGACAAATTCACACATGAGGGAAATTTTCGTTTAAATTGTCCATTGTGATTAGAATATCATGGAAAAATTGTTTTTAAAAAACTTTTCATAGATACATCGTTGGGCATTTTATTTTATCATTTTGATATATGTATGTTTGTATGCAAAATGAAAGGAAAATCAAACACATTCGAAATAATTTTGCAAATTCAATCACGTATCCAGTGTTGAACTGCAAATGTCCACATAGATGAATTAAAATTCGTTATCAACGGTACAACAGAAAGCTCTAATTATTGTAAACACCGAATTCTATTAATATGGTGCATTTTGTGGCCGGTTTTGATGAATTATATACAGAAAAGAGATTAATGGCTTTATTTACATTCCTGTTGCACGTGCTCTCTTATTAGTGTAAATATGAACCGCAGTTATTTTTAAGCGATTCAGTCGCTTAAAGCTGCTTACAGAGGCTTGCAGTAATCTTATTTTACCGTATCAGTCAAGACATCATACTGAAAACGTTTTACAGCGTTACCTGGCAGTCTTGGCAGGATGCCAGAATAGCTGTCACAGAAAAGCGAAAGGAAATATGGGGGGTAAAAGCGGTAATAACGCATTTTTTTATTTCTATGACGTCATATAGTGAGACTCTGTAAGATCTGCCTTTAAGACGTTAGATCGCAAAAAAAATGACTTTAACAAGACATCACTAGTACTAGATGGGATTCATTAAAAAGTTAGATATTCTAGTTGATCAATTCAATTTGATAAGTTATTATCCTCTTCATTGTTAATAATTCATCATTAACAACGTATTCGTTTTATTCTGCAATTTTCTTGGTTTCCAAGTGATATTTATGTCGAAAATTGTTCCTACATACTTGCGGCTAGATTCTCCAACGCTAGAGCGGTCTAATTTGACAGCCAAAAGTAATAAACTTACAAGTGTAACAATACGGCAACTGAGTTTAATGCTTATGAATTTGTTTCTAAGTTTTTTCGTAAATTTATAAACAAAAGGGCAACTTTAGTCCATGCTTTCCACAATAATAGATCTAAATTATTTTTGGCAACAAGTTTCAAGTTGAAAATCATTTGAAAACCAAGCAAATCGCTGAAATGTTAGAATAACTTATAAGTTTTTAAAAAATATGATATTTTATTAATTTTTAAACAAATTGACAACTTACCCAAAACAGAATGAATTATGTATAAAAAATATCAGAAACAAATAGGTAGTTCTCAGACAAAAAAATACCAATATCAAGTTTCATAATACAAAAAAAAAACAAATAAAACACTTAAAAATGCAAGAAAAGCGACTGAGAAATTCCAAAAATCCAAAATGTCCGACCCTGGGCGACAAATGTCAATCAGCTGATGCTGGTAATTTTACTTTTGCAGAACAGCCGATAATTTCGTTGCCAACACAATAGTATTACGTTAAACAGACTTTATAATTCTTTTATTTACTTACATAAAAGTTAATATAAAGCATGAATTGCACTGTAAATTTGTCTCAGGTTGGGTTTCATTCATTTTACGGTCATTCTTTCGCGCATAATCAATCAGATATGATTTTATTTCTCATTTATCAACATCGCGATATTTTCCTAAGTGTATTAGAAAAATAGCACACAGCTTAATTCTTGTAGCTTAGCAATGCGATGGGTAGTGGGCACTATTGAAAATAATTAATTATGTTGTAGAATTTCAAAATTTTATATAGGTATTTTAAATTTTCAAAAAAAACTCAATTAAAAAATTCATAATACAAAACTTAGTAGTAATATTTTAACTGACAACAGTAAAAGTTCCTAAAATTGCTTAATTTTGAACTATACCTAGCAACTCCACAGCGTCTGAAGTCAAGCAACAGTTTAGTAACTCATTTAAGACAAAAATTATTTTGATAACAAGTAGTACAAACTCGTATTATTTTTTGGAAAAAATATAACAAAATTTTCGTATTGAAAGAGAAATCAAAAACACCATAAATAAAAATGAATCAACCTTTGCAAGATCTCTCGCATGGAGTATTACCCTTTTTAGCGACAAAATATTTAAAGATTCTTGTGATGTTTTTAAAACAAAAATATTTTTTGTCAATTTAAACCCTTAACTGTCAAATTGGATCGGTCTTAGCAACAGTGAATCTGGCTAAATTAAACAAAACATTTACATTCAGATTCACTAAGAAAGATTAGTTAAAAAAAATATTTTCGAAAGAATTTTGTAGATCCATTTCCGAAAAAACATCGAAGAAGCTGTTTTTCAAAAATCAATACTTAATACATCAAAAACGATGTTAAAAAAAAACAGAACATGTGGTCATCTTATCTTATGCGCGACAAGACAAATTGTTTGATAATATGAAAGTGAAAATATTGTAGAATTTTTTTATTTATGCCTTCTGTTTATTTGGGGCTACACGAGTACTTACGTAAGTACAATTTGTCTACAACAAATTTTTCAAATTCTTTTAAAGCACTTTTCAAAAATACACTTGTTCAAAGAACATCTTTTTCGAAATTAAATTTTTTCGAATATAAATATTTCTAAGCAACGGTTTTTTAAAGTAATTTACGAGGAAGTAACATACCAAACCTAAGGAAACCTGATCAAACCCAAAAAAGGTGCGTTGCTTTTTTTTCATTAGTATTTTCCAAGCTGCTAGAGTTTATAATTTAATTTTGTAAATCCTATTTTCGAAAAAATATATTTTCGGAAAATATAGAACTTATTTTTAAAAATTATTTTTTGAAAATATTTTTGAAAAAAAAATACTTCACCGAAGAAAGGATTAAAACCCCTTCATTTATATCAAGCGCTGCATTAACTTTCTCAATCGTGTCTCTACATAAAAAAATAAGGTATGCTCAACCTTATTCTAGTTATTTTTCCTTTCTGTATCTACAAGATAAATATCAAATTAAATTGGTTGACTTGTAATTCTGTTTAAACGAATTTTTAATTTTGTTTCAAGCGGCACTCAAAACACACGGAGCAATTTTTCAGGCGTCAAACAGTGTATTAAGTTCAATCAATAACAAACAACTTTTCAGCACGCCAGTCATCGAAAAAACATTTAAAGGCATTGAAAGCTAACTAAAATCAGATTGGTCGGACAGTCACGGTTTGTTATGATACTTTTAAGAGTATTTGCATTGCGGAACAATTCCGAGAAGTTGGAATTATTAGTGTTCAGTGATGCGAAATGACCAACAAAGTCAATATAAAACGAATAACACAGATTGCATTAAATTTGATCTACATATACATAGCATTACAGTAATACCTTATATATAGATAATGTTAGTTGCTTCGCCTCCAACACAGCTCTTTCGTCCATCAGCCATCATTGACCCAGTTATTAAAATACAGCTCCCCTTTCTCTCCAATGCTAATTGTGATCTATCTCTCTCATAAACATTTCTTTTTATAATTTCTGCTCAGCAGTTGAATTCTTAAACTCAAAAAAATGGTTGCAGACAGGACGTTGTTAAAGCACGCAGCTTTGATTAGCTGCAGCATAATAACATTCTTTGGGGAAGCGTCCCGTTAAATGCAAAAATCTCAAGTCGTTGCAGCCTGACGATAGGGGCTTCTTTGAACAGTTGGTAGAGTTCATGATTGTATCGTGTTCTTCATACCCCATTTTCGTTCACTGGTCCCAAGATCTTTCGAAGAATTTTTCTTTCAAATTCGTCCGGCTTGTTCTTCGAATTGTCTCTCGTAACCCAGGTTCGCATCTATAGCATAGAATCGGTCTAAAGATGGTTTTGTAGATATGGTATGTGTGATAGGGTGAAATGTACTTTATTTGCAGACATTATTCTGTTCGGTATTTCTGCCCCCTCTGTCCTTCTCGCATTTAGTTGGACTCCCAGGTATTTAAATCTTTTCACGGCCTCAAGGTTATCATCGGTTCTAAGGCGATTTTCGATACCTCTCATTCTTGAATATCTTAGTGTCTTTGTCTTTTGTGTGTTTATTTCGAGTCCAATATTTTTGACTTCCCTTTTTAATTTGGTATATATTTCTGCCGCCTCTTCTGCTCTGCAAGACATGGTGGCAGGCGAGGCTGTCATTTCTTCTCTTATATTCAGTCATCATATTTCGGAGATATTACAAAAAGATTTTACAAAGATTTATGATATCATTAAGCATCAAAAATAATTCTTTAAGATGAGTCAGCTTTCAAAGGGTTTATCCATTACATACGCAAAAATAATGATCCACAATTTGATCTGCTTGATATTAGAAGCTGTGCCGATCATCCCCAGTTTTTAGGTGGATCATTACGGATTATGTTGCATAAAAACACTGATGACTAGTTTTAGACCAGGGGTTTCTTAATGTGATAAGTGATAAAGTAAATAAATATGACATAAACCTTTCAGCCTGCCTTTGTTCTTAAGTTTTTCTCCAACCAGTTTCTTGTATTTTTCAAGTAATTTAAGACCATCTTTTAAGTGGCATTGTCATCATTAAAATGCGTTTCACTCTCTCGTGACCATGCACTTCTCTTGTAATTTGTATGTTGGTTAAGAGATTGTTGGTATATCCAAGCAGCCCCAAATCAAAATAACAAAACTAGATAACTTTCCTGACGCTCGTAGGAAAAACATTGTACCCAACACGTGCGGAAGTGTCTTTTTCGCACTCGACTGCTGACCGAACTCCGCTTCGGGTCGTTCGGTCAACTGCAGTTGCGTGCAGAAAAGTATCATTTTCTCCCCATAGTTTTTCGACAATACTCTTCCGGATATACGTTCTTTCGAAAATCAAAAGTTTTTTTAAACTACAATTTTTTGAGAATTGAATTTTGAAGTCTTATAGTTTCAAGAATGCCAATGAAAAAAGATAGACTAATATACATTGTAAACAGAAAACTTTGATACATCTTAATTAGATTTTGGGCAATATCCCTTTAGTAACGATTTTGCAAAAACTCTTTCTAAACAGACACCAGACTCATCCCGAAAATTTTTCAAACGGATAATTGACCACTTCAGTTTTACGATTATATTTTACAACTTTAAAGAAGCATTGAAGCTTATTGATATTTTTTAATGGCTTAGCCAAAATGCATGTAGGCTAGTGAAGTTGTTTCCAATAGTTTAATGGTGTCACAGTGCAAAATACTTTTTTTTAATATTCTGTGAAAATTGTTTATTTTAATTTTAAGCGGGGGCTATTCAAATTTTTGTCCCAACCGTAATTTGTTCTGTATAGTTTAATGGTATCATAGGGTAAGAATTTTTAAAGTCCCTTTTTAATATTCTATGCCAATTCTTTTTCAACTTTGTGGCTGACAAAATTTTTGATTTTGTCCTAAGATTTATAAAGAGATAATGCAGTTTTTATTGACAAAACTATACTCATTTTCTCTCCAACATTACTGAATTTGTCTTGAATAGTTGAAAAAATGTCTGATGATTTCTTGCGACGCGCAATTTTAGAAGAAAAGTATAAAATTACATTTTGATTTTTTAATTATATTTTTTATGTATATACACTGTAAGCAAATGTTTTGTTTTCAGCAAATAACTAAGCAACAAAAATAATGTTTAAGAAACCAAAATAGCTGAAGTCTCTGCCTAATTTAAAAGTAAGCGGTTTACCCTGAACTCATCATGCTCTCATATTTGTACAGACGTGGCCAAAATAAAGCTTCCTCTAGTTGTTCTTATTTTCGCCAGGACTGTATATTATTGCTCCATTTTATCAAGATGCCAATGCAATGTATATTCCAATGCATTTTCAGACATTTCAAATAAAACTGAAGCAATTTCTCAAGTTACGTTAGCATTTACCAATCGCCATTCAAGTACGGCATCACTTTTAAAATGACGCAATAGCGTACAAGAGTAAGAGAGCTAGAAATATAATATTAATATATTTATTTCTGTTATGTGTATAGTAAATACAATACGATTTTTACTTATTCTAATATCATATTATTAGCAAGCTAAATCAATACCTAAGAAACTATAAAACTATTGTGCAGTATAAGTGACATGGGCCCCTTAACTATGGGGCCCAAAGGAATTATTCTTTGTGTTTTCGTGGGAACTCTCTACAAAACATTATGTGCAGAAAAACAACAAGTTGAGAATAAAATTAGAGGTAAGTAGATAATTAAAATATAAAAAATGTAGGGAGTTTTATTGTCGATGCAAAAAATTCAATAAATACAACGCAAAAAACGTAAAGTCACTCTCCATAAGACGTTTTGATTAGAAATAAGCTGACATCAAAAATTCTGATATCAAATTTATATGGTAACATGGTACCAGAGATTATGGTACGACGAAAAAATGTTAGTTACAAAATCGTTGTTTCTTCTTTCTAAACTTAATTTGGCTGTAAAAAATAACTGGCAAAAGTTATCAAATTTATATGGTAACATGGTACCAGAGATTATGGTACGACGAAAAAATGTTAGTTACAAAATCGTTTTTTCTTCTTTCTAAACTTAATTTGGCCGTAAAAAATAACTGGCAAAAGTTAGCAAAAATCTGTTTGATAGGATACTTTATCACATCGCTTTAAATATACAGGGCGTCCTAAAAGCCTTAATATGGGCAAATATCTTTGCTATTAATAAAGCTAGAGACACCAAATTTTAGGTGTATCTTACTAGTTAATAAATCTACTTTTTTGTGTAATTAAAGTTTTTCAACCCCCTTGATGGGTGACGCTAGGGAGTTGAGATCAAAAATTTTAAATGCAACCTATGCCGTGTGGTACTCCATTTTAAAGGTCTTCAAAAAAGAAACATTTTACCGCAAACCTAAGGTCCGTATCTTAATCCGTTTTTAAATGGCATGCCTATAAAAGTTAGAAATCTTAAAAAAATAAAAATTTAAGTACTCTTAATTCGTGTATTACTTTAAAAGTTGTTCAAAATGACCACCATGAACTTTTTGGCAGTAACAAAGTCGATTTTGAAACTCTGCCAAGAAGTAACAGCTGCCATTCTTGAAAATATGAGAAGTAAGTTCTAAAATCGACTTTATTAGTGCCAAGAAGTTCATGCAGTGGTCATTTTGAACAACTTTTAAAGTAGTAAGAGAAATAAAGAAACATATTTATATTTTTTTCCGATTTTAAACTTTTAAAAGCTTGTCATTAACAAATTCTAGTAAAAAGGTTTATTCTTTGAAGACCTTTAAAATAAGATATCATATGGCATAGGGCGCATTTAAAAATTGTGACCTAAACCCCCTAACGTCCCCCCATAAGGGGGCTGAGAAAAAAATTTTGGTGCCTCTACCTTTACTAATAGCAAAGGTATTTGCCCATCCTAAGACTTTTCGTACACCGTGTAGATATTAAATTTACCAGTAAGTAATTATTTGATATTTAAATATTTTTTTCCTAAATAAATAAAAATAAAATCATAACATAATCTACATTTGTCGTGCCAAAATGTAAATGGTGTGGTGTGTCGGTTCTGTGAGCATGAACTTCTTTAGCTATCTTAAAAGCCGAAGTATATATTATATTGACTCACCTCCCCCACCGTTAAGATATTTTTTTAACTAAAAATATCCTAGCGAATTAACAAATAAAAAACCGGTTTGCTTAGGTTTGATACTCTACCCATTAGACTAAAAAAATTAGAAAAAAAATTTAATGTGAAGTGTTTTTGAGTGATCGCCTCTAATCTATAGATGTTTTCACGGTTTCTGCTTAATAGAACTAGACGCTATTTCTCCTTCAATAGCTATTCCTTAAAAAAAATCACGCGCAAGATGGGGACTTGCGGCACTATATATTATCTACGCCTCTGAAAGAAACCTCCTTTCCGGCCCTTCCTTAAGTCGATAAAAGAGCAAACCTTCTCCCCCTTTAATAAAATAAATAGTTTAAAAACACTTTATTCTGATTATTTCCCATCTCTCCTCCTGAGACAAATTTTAAAATCTGCAGGGAATGAACTTATCTTTATAAATTGTTTTGCAGAAGCGGGAAAATAAGTTTTTGCCACTTAAAATTTCATTTATTGCGTTGACAGATGCAACGGAGTCTTATCTAAGGAAGTTTTATAAATACAATTACAACAGTAGTGAATTCAAATTATAACCCAATATGTACCTACAAAACTGTGTAAATTATTTTGCACGAAATGCCAGGTGAAATGAAATTGTAAAAATAAATGAAATTTCTAGAATGGGATAGCCCAAACAGTTGAAAAATGATCACTAGAATAACACTAGCTCCTAGCTTTAAAAAACCTAAGCACACCGATAAATGCAGCTCTATTATTTACCGAAGATTTACTATTTACAGTTTTTTATACGATCAAAAATAACGTTATTATTTAACTTTATTAAAACTATTTGTCAGTATCCATTCTTTCGTATATGGTTATAATGAAATTCTGCTTCTGCTTCTACTAATATATATATATATATATATATATATATATATATATATATATATATATATATATATATATATATATGTATATATATATATATATATATATATATATATATATATATATATATATATATATATATATATATATATATATATATATATATATACAGCTTGTCCCACGAAGTTCTTGCCATAGCTACAGGGGAAAATTGTTTACTGAAAGTTGAAAAAAATCACTTTGGTGTAGAAAAGTTGTGCATATTAATGAACTACGAATCCCTATGATGGAAAACATCTACCCGTAGTATACAGAGAGGCGACAAAAACGCACAATATACTCAAGAACCCTTATTTAGCAAGATACAAAGAAAAGGTATTGTACAGAATTATTATTTGGAATTATTTTTTCTCCCTAAATACGAAATCAATGTTAGTACAAGTTAATAACACTAGTGTTAAAAGTGAATTACTTTTGAAACAAGTGCACTACTCCATAAATTTTTTATATTTCACGCGGTTTCCTTGAGTTTTTAGTATCAAATCGAACATAACCCTTTTGCTGTTTCAGAGATTGGCATATTTTCTTCATTTTCCATCATAAGATAGAAGAATTTCCGGTGCAGAACACAGCTTTATGTCACTTTCCTGAAAGTTTTTCTATAAATATAAACAACAAAAGAAATGTTGCCAAATAAGTGTCAAATTCATGAAACACGCGATTTTTGGAATTATTTTTTAAAGATACTTTGATAATTTCTTTACAATTTCTATGCAAGTATTTATTAAAAAAATAAACTGTGATATAAGTGTTAAAAGGGTGTTTATTTTGGTCTAAGTGATGGGCTACTCGCTCCCCTCGTGTTTCAAACTTCCCTTCTCCCAGAATAAACTCACACTTTTAAAACTTATGTATCCAACTCCTAAATATCCATTTTTTATTTTGTTGATTATTATTTAAATCTTCTGGGCGTCTATTACTTTAAAGGATAATAATAAACATGTACCCGATCCGTACGAATATGTAAATTTCATTAACTTACAGCTTATGTAGGTGGTACCCAAACACGAAAAAAAAAATAAGATACGGTACTTTAAGTCTTCATTAGGCTTCTTTCATGTTATCTGATTGTAAGTCTTGCAGACATCTTTTGAAACGTGGGTAGCGCCAACTACTGTGGGCGACGGACACCAGTTCACGCTATTGCTCAAAAGTGTTTTGTATTAAAATGAGATGTACTAAGAGAGTACCTGGACTGATATAAAATATTTTGAAAAACTTACTTATAATCTATGATCAGGGCCGCGCCGATCTCATTATGTGCCCTTTGAAAAATACTTATAGAAGAGCGCCTTCCAGTTCTGGTGCTTTTCGGTGTCCTGAGGTCTCTAGCGCCATCGGGTATTGTTAAAACCTAGTTAGGAATGGTAATAATGTAAGACTCGTCATTGGTCATTCAAGGAACCAGGGCTACGAGGAAGTGGACCGTCTGGCAAGAATGTAGCGACCAAAAGATCCCGTAGCGCCTCAACCAATCATTGCCGTCTCAAGAGCTATTGGAAATAAGGAATTGAAAGACTTACTCTCGAGTTAGTTTGCAGAATGCTGGAATGAGGCTCTAAGAATTAGGCAGTCAAAATATATAGTTACTCCAAATGCATGCCCCACAAAGGAACTACTCACATTCATAAAAGACCTTCGAATCACTATTGGTCTATTCATAGGACATTGGAACCTTAAACAGCATCTTAGCAGAATCGGAGTCGGTAATGATTCTGAATGCAGGTAGTACCTTAAGGAATGATATATAGATGGCATATGACTAGTAAAGGAAGTGCATGAAAGAAGGTTAGATATAAGTAACAAAAATGAGAATGTTAATTTGACTCTAAAAGGTTACAAAGAGACGCAGTTCATACACTTTCCGTTTAATCCATAATATAATCCATTTAAATGGATTTTATTACCGCCTTCCGATAGGACTGCCGTATTAACAAGAAGCTACACATATTACATTTTCCGACACTATAATGATTTGTTGAGATGTTAAGATGCCTTGACATCCCTAAAACCATCAATTTTTAAAATACGTTTAAATTAATTTCGCTGAAAGGCTGATTGTCTAGCAAAGCATTCGTTTACATCTCCTCTATTCTATTTTTTCTCATCTGTTTTTTTCTCCTTTCCCTTTCTTCTCCATGGATATTACCCTCTATGAACAGTGGAACATTTTTATGATTTTACATAGGTCACATTATTATCATAATTTTTTTTATCAGGCATGGTACAATATTTATTTGATCGGCTTGGAAACATATATGTATATTTCCGGTTATTGCAACGAGGAGACAGTTAACAGGTGTAAGGAGTAAAAATGGCCATGTCATAAGAGATATATACAGTAAGATTTAAATTTACGGCTTTGCAATAAGGTTGTAAATTATAATCGCTGGATGCAAGCATAATTCTGGAATGGATGTTGGTGCTAGATAAAAAAATTCCCCCTACGTGAATAAATTATGGTAGTAATGTTGAAAATGCACCATGGATAATATATTCTCAAATATTTATAGCTCATTAAGGTGGGAAAGTACCGGAGATGATCTATTATTTATAATATACATACATGCTCACATGTACGTATAAGTAAGTGAAGCAATTTTTCTACGTATAGACGTAAAAGTTAAAGTCCTAATTCAATAGTTTTATATACAAATTGAACAGCCAAATTTACTACAGCTAATACCGATTTACATTGTCCATTGAGGTGCTACTTGACAAATTTAGAATCACACACCTTGAAAGAAAAATCGAGTACCATCTTCAAATGATTGTGTTTATTTGATGAACTTGCTCTCTTATTAAGGTTTGGTGTTCTATCACGTCCCATGCCCCAGCTCAGCCAATAGCGAAAAAAAACAAAAAGATAAAACTGATTTAAGTGTATCGATACCAACACTCTAGAGTTACCAAAATAGTTTTTTGAAATAGTATTACAATTCAAATAAAAACAACACTGAACTTGGACAAGAAGTAAGTAATTTTTAACTTAGCTCTACTGTCCCAGATACAGAGAAAACAGCAGTACTTAGTTAATCTATATTGCAGTCCAAGTAACATGGCTACTATTTTCAGGTCAGCACACACTTTCCACTGAAAATCTTTGTATTTTATAACCTTCAGTACGGATTGCATAGCATTTCTGTTATGGAGTACAACTGCCTTCCAACTTGTTTTGGAGCGATCAATAAAGATACGCCAATCCATTGATTCGTAAGGATTTCCAACTCTTCCATCAGACTTGCTATACAGAGACTTTAGTTTTCAGGCTCTGGGTAAAATGAAGCGAATTTTGTGTTCCGTTTTCGTTGTAAAGATATTTTTATTGTTACGATAACTTTTTAAAACATTTCTCTTAGAACTTAGAAGAGGAGGACAACATGGACTGCATTTATACCTAATTCAGAACTATAATTATCTACATATAATTCTTTGGTATTATTGAATCGATAATGTTCTTACCAAGTTAATTGTATCCCTACTGTACAGAAATATATAGTATTTTAATTATGTTAAGCTTAATTATAATTTTATACGTATCTAGATAATTAGAATTATTTTATTTACAAAAAAAACTGAATTAAATCACACAATAATTAATATAAAATAAATAATTGACGGTACCGTTTAGTGGAGGTAATAACCAGAAGCTTGTGCACCAAAAGGTGACTTTTACAACAACACATACTGAACAGCCTTGATAAATTTTTTGAACTTCCCTTGTATAACCTGTAGTCCTCGATACTTCTTTCCGACGACGTATTTGGAATAAACCAATAACTTACTTAAATTAGATTTTTCACAAATCCCACGACATCATTAAAGAAGTAATAAACGTATTTTTTAGTCCTGTTTCCTCTGCCGGTAAATTATTAAAAGATTTTTACAATGAAATTTATTCTTGGAGGATTTTTATACAGTTCGGAAGTAATTTATTATTTAAATTAATGGTCTTAGTTATCAATTGGTTTATAAAAATTAACTGAGCAAAATTTTACACAAATAAATGAATTGTGTTCGGTGACAAATTGCAGATGGATAGATTGGTAATTTCTATAACGAAGATGGATAATTCCAGTTACAAAAATTTGACGATTGTTTGTCCCAAAAATAAACAAAATTGTTCGGTGGGGGGCGCTGCAAAGGCAACAAACAAGCCGGTAATTTAAAACAATCGCTTTAGAAATTATCGGGTCGCTAATGGGCTTGCTACAAGCAGGCGCGGCCCGTGAAATATTAATGTTGTATATCTCTGTTGCTACTTATGGGACCCATGCCAAGTTCAGGTTTTTTAATAGTGAGCCTACTGGGAATGTTTTGGTAAAGAAAAAAAATATTTTGTAATTTGTGAAAAAAAAATTTCAATTGACCCACCTGGGAATAAATTATCACGCTTAGATATTTTATTTATTATTTTTTCTGAACACATTTTACATCATTGTGTTGACAATTCTTAAATTTTAAGAGAAGAAAATGTGTTAGTAGAAAGTTATAGTCATTTAATTTTTTTTAAACCTAAACTATAATTTTAAAAAAATTCAAATGACTATAACTTTCTAGTAACGCATTTTTTCTCTTAAATTCAAAGCAATATATTTCAGAATCCTAAAAAATACAAAGATTTTATATTGGATTCATTATTACATTAAAATTGGAATTATTCTTTGATATTTTCTTTTATATTTTACTATGATAAACTTATTTAATTTAAAATTAAAATTCATTAACCAAAATACAGATCAGAAGATGTGAAGTCGTTCGTGTAATCCTTCTAAATATTTTTTAAGTAATTTACAGAAAAATTATTAATTATTTTAAGAACTATCGACAAATCTATGTAAAAATTGTTTAGAAAAAATAGTAAATAAAATACCTAAGCGTATACTTAGAACACTTTAACATTCTTAGAACTTTTCCATAAGTCAACATTTTATCTCTCCTTCCATATCTGAGATACCGCACACAATGGGGAATTTATTTTTATGGATTCTCTTGAAATTATAACAAAATCGCTTTCTTCTTTTCTTTCTCTTCTTTTTTTCCGTTGCCCAGAATTCCTCTTTCTTCTAGTCTTCTATTTGTTTTTGTTATGGCGATTAATGATGAAGTTTTTTGCCCTTTTAAATACTTTCCTCATATTGTCTTTGAGCCGCTCTAACATTATTGTTATTTATTATATACAATTTTAACATTTGTATCTCTCATTAATATAGAATAACTCATTTTGCATAAAAATAAAATTATATATTCACGGTGACTGAAGTATTATTGTCAACCTTGACATTAGCTTTGACTTACCTACGAAGCAAATTTAAAAAGGTAGCAGGTATTTCATTCGCATCCTGGATAGTTACGTTTAAAGTATATTTATTCGAAATAATTTTTAATTTAAAATATTTCAAAAACGATTTTAACCCACTTAGGTTGTGTTATTCAAAATATGTCTAGAAATCCTCCTAGAAACCAAAAATATGATAAAAATCATACCATCCATTTTAAAATAAGCGAGAAAATCTATGTTTTATACTATATTTTGTATTCGATGCTCAATTGTTTTGCTGATAAGACGGCCCATAAAAATCCTCAAAACTTTGATATTTAACATTTTTGCCATCTTTTGAAATAAAAAAGTTATAAGACCTGTTCACTTCTAACTGGATATCCCTGTACAATATACTATTTTTTGCTAGTAAGACCGTAAAAGACTTGAGAGAAAGAGATTTTTTTTGATTCTAGCTCAGGTGCTCTCCTGCAATCATGTGAATTACGTAGACTTTAAGCCTAAATACTAACGTACCCTGGGTGTCTGAAGAGAAGGAAAATGTATTAACACGGGATTTAAAGGATTGGAGGTTAGGAGGGGAAGGGAAAACATCTGCACGCAATTTGTTCCATAAGTGATTTATGGTCCTTTACTTTTCGTCGGGTAGGCTTACGCCTAATATTTCCTTGTCTTCGTGTACATATATACATACACTGTCAGCGGAAAAAAGTAACATATGTCATGTTTCCTATGACTGTGACAGATACGCAGTAGAGACATGCCTTAAGATATTATAATTCACCACTTACTAACAAAACGTGTTAATTACATAATCCAACAACCTTCAAGAGTAATATAAAAAAAGAAAAAAGCAAATTTTTGCTAACGACGTTGCCACCCGGACAATAATTAAACCCATTCTAATTGGCCACCAACTGGGAGATAATTTAATGATATATTACCCGAATAATCGTGGCGTTTATAATTATAATTTATTTTCTATTTGTTATTGCATTATACATATCAAAATTAAGATAATTTGCACATAACATAGTCACTAAATATTCCGATGCATAAAACGCAGCTAATTGTTTTTTTAATTATCCAAAATTCGTTAAGTTTGAGGAATAATGGGGTAATCTTGACAAAATTAGCAGGATTTGGAAGAATATCTGAAACATTACATTAATTGTATGCTAAATACCATGGATTTATTATATAAAAGGATTCGATAAGCGTATCGAACGTGAAGCCTTATATTTTGTTGTTTGTTATTCTCTTGGGGGAGCAGTTTACGAACTACGAACATAGACAAGACTACGAATTACCACGTAATTGAATCAAGAATGGTAGTAGAAAGAGATAAAATAGCATTGGAGTGTTGGAGCTCAGAAGTGTTGCTGGCTGTGCTGGTTGTTTAATAAACCGGCTGAACCTCGGTCTGAACACTCGGTTACACGTACGTCTTTGTCTAATGAACTAGAAAAGAAAAAGTGCGACGTATAGATTTATATAGATTTATAAATGACTCGGAGCGACTTTAAATAAACACCTTTAGAAATAACATATCCTATAAATAATAAAACCTTTTTAACTTAAATTTATTATTATTTAGCAGAAAATAAAGTAATTTAGGGCTTTTATTACTTTTAGCAAATCTTGTAATGCTTCTAACGTATTTTTTGTACACAAATACAAGGTAAAATAAGATGTGGCCAATGTTTACAAATTGTGTTTACAGTGTCGCTTAGAATGGTTTGTTTTGGCTTCAAAGAATGTTACATCATCCCGTATACTTTTATATAATAAATCCATGCTAAATACCTATTACTGTGTGGTTAGTTGTTACCATTGACCTTCAGCAGGAGAAGACGAAACAATTTACTCAAAACTAGCCTTTTGTTTTGTTTTATATATTTTGCGTGTAAAGAACAAGGAATGAGGAGAGAGAGAACGTTAAACATCCGACTTCACGCGCCATTGCTATGGATTTCCGAGCCTTCTGTATTTTGTGATATCGTTATTTATTTGCATGGAAGCAGTCCTTTGAATCAAACATCCTATTTATTAATCCAAAAAAAGATTTTCATTCCGATGGCTGCTTCTCTTTCAATTGATGACTAATTTACTAATATGAAGATATATGGGGTGATCCTTTAGTACATGTAGAAAATCCAAGATCTGATAGGAATCAGCCCATATGGACGTATACCCCAAACGGCTTAGTTAATAGGATACAGGGTGTTTAAATTTTTTCAAAATATTTTCTTCAACATTTCGGAAACCCTTGAAATTTGGTATCAATTAATTTTTCAATTAAATGCACTATTTTGTTAAAATACATTTTCCTTACTTCCACCAGTCGCATGCGTGGGGATACAATCAATAATATTTTTGTAAAAATTGTTGATATGCCACTGAGTTTTTTAACTCTGATATTTTTTTATGCATTATGACATAAACTGAACATACTTATTTACTAATTTAATAAGGACAGAAGATGTTATGAATTATTTATTAAAATAATTTATTTTAAATTTTTTTCCTATGTAATTAGCTTATTCGTTAATTAGGGTTACCAACTTTTAAAAATAGAAATACAGGACGTACATAAATGTTCATTTAAATGAAACCATAGGCATGCGCAGACTTCCTAATTAGGGTGGGCTAAGGCAGTGGCGTAGTTATGATTTCGTTTCGAGGGGTGTCAGCCACTAAATGGAAAGCAGGAAGGGGGAAAAGATTTTAAAAGCCGTTCAATAAGTAATGGTATTTTTCCAAAAGTATGAACACCAACAACTTGTGATGAGAATTTTCCATGACGATAATGAATAAAAAATGTCGTAAATGTAAGTACTCTTCAATGAGCTGTAGGATACTTATATTTTCAGTTATTTCATCAGTTACTGTAAAGATTCATTTTTTACCAGCTCTTGTCTCCGGAATTATTGGGATTACTAACACGTTTCCTCTGTCTTCAGTATCATTTATAGACATTTGTCTTTGCCAGTCTCGTCTACAAGCACCAGCCAATCCAGTTACCAAGCACACCTAGAAATAACACAATATACTTACTAAAAGAATTAATGGAAGGTGGTAGAGGAATTCTTCCTCGACCGAGGTGGTACCATCCCACACATCCTCTTAAAGGGCTGGTGAATCCCTACGGATGTTTCCAGCTCTGGATGTGTGAGTCGATTCCCCAGTACACCCACGGTACATAGTACTTAGACTTCGGTCTTCGTGGGCTGTCAGAAAGATAAAAAAAAACTTTAAAAATATTACGATTTATTACCTTCCACATTAAATAGTTCTCATTTGAAGCTTCTGTTAGGAATTTATTTACATTATTTCTTGTAAAAACCGCTGCCTTTTTAGCCTGGTGACTCACATTTTGGTTTTTTAAAATAGCAATCAGTTTT
Source organism: Philopedon plagiatum (assembly GCA_963971165.1). Lineage (NCBI taxonomy): Eukaryota > Metazoa > Arthropoda > Insecta > Coleoptera > Curculionidae > Philopedon > Philopedon plagiatum. Next base: position 83,392,530 of record OZ020195.1, read on the forward strand.
GAAAACTTGCTGATATCACTGATATTTTTGACCATAATTATAGGTTTTAACATTGAGTAGAGGTACCATAACGTGGATGATTTTAATATTTAAGCCTTTTCCAAAAACAATGCAAGAAATACTTCTTCTATTAAATGTTGAATATTATGTAAAAAAGTGTATTGAAAAAGAAAAATACACATTCCAAAAATTCATTTTTCTAGCGAACGCTTTCCAAAATTGTTTTTCCAAATTTTTCCGTAGATTTAAATATACGCCATATTAAACCAATCATATTCATCATTTTACAGATTAAAAATAACTACGTCGCTCTCATCTATCCTTTGTTAAAATATTGTTTAAATGATATACACAAAAAAAATCTATAAAAAAACAATTAGTCAAATTTCTTGTAATAAGCTACCGCAAATAACTCATCAATCATATTATTCAAAATAAATTGAAGGTGTTGTTTAAAAGTTTTTAGGTATTTACATATAATATTAAGCATACCAAATTATTTGTTTAATGGACGATACGACTTCTAGGGCTCATAAAGACTATGCCAGACAATGGGCGCGCGAAGGGACCGTAAATAATCTGTGTTTAAAACGAAGAGATAATTTACATAGTACTGAAAAACACTTACCCAGCAAATTTGTGTACGGTGGTTACTATCCAATTTTTTATTAATTCATTTGTTCAGCTCTAAAATCTTTTACTGGCTATTAAATATGGAGATGAGGATCCTCGTGAAATTAATATGCCAGAACGCACGATCTGGCAGTACAATTCTGCCGACTGGGATGGTCTTTGAAACTTCTTCTCAGCTTTTCCTTGGAGCACTGTCTGTTCTTCCACCCTCCATCTCTCCGAAGTTTGTTCTCATATCACAGATGTCATTCAAGCAAGTATTGAAAGTTTCATTCCACATACCCGCAAGAAACTTAAACTCCACCATCAAAAGTCATGGTTCTCCAACGCCTGTAATAAAGCAGTCTCAAAAAAGTCCAAGCTCATACTCCTTCCCTTCCAACTTATACACTCTCTATGTTTCCCAAATGAGACCTAACCTAGAGTACTACTCCGACCTTCTACACTTAACATTCTCGATTCTATCCAAAAAAGAATCATTCAACTTATCAATGGCCCAGTCCTCAGAAGAAAACTCTCGTCTCTAGCCCATCACCGCGCCCCCCCCCCGCGGATTTATCTCTTTTTCCGATACTTCCACGGATTTTGCTGTGAAGAACTAGCCACTATAATTCCCCTTTTAACTGTTCCTAACAGAACAACAAGAGGCGCGTTACGTATGCACCCCTTTACTGTCGATCTATAACAGCCTAGGACCCAGGGTCTCCAGATTATGGAACAAATTGCCCGCAGGTGTTTTCCCTTCCCCTCCCAAACTAAAATTTTTGAAATCCCATATCAGTGAATTACATTTCCCTTCTCTTCAGACGCTCACGGTACGCTAGTACTGAAGTCTACGTGGGCTGTAACAAAAATCAGAAAATATTTATAAATCTTGAACAAACCAATTAAATTTCAGTGACATTTTAACTTCGCCATAAGTAAAAATGTTTACATTGAAGAGCTCTTAATGAATCTCAAAGTCTAACAAAACGGAATCCTTTAATCTTTTAATTAGTTACATTAATTAAGACACTAATCTAGATTACTGGTAGGTATTTTATATGGGATAGTCCCCAAAAACATAAACCTGAATTGTAGACAACTTAATTCTGAACAGATAGATCTTTATCCACAGGGTGTTTATGAGAATATCTATTTACTTCAATTTTTAACTTATGCAATTCTCGTGTTAGTCTGCCTCTTTTATATATATTATATATACAGGGTGTCTAAAATAGGTGATACAACTATTGCTATCTCCGAAACGGTAAAAGATACGAGGTCAGTTAAATTAGTGAAATTGTGCTATTTTCAGTCCCTATTCATATTCCGTTTACGGAGTTGCCAAATTCTCTATAGTTTCGTAACTACAGGGAATTTTTTAAAAATAGTCAAAAATTTAATTCTTAAATATCTCGAAAATTATTATAGTTAGAAAAAAATTGTTTTAACAAAAATCACACGATTTTTTACCTTCTAGGAAGTAACGTTATTGCTTTGTTTACACCATTTGTTTTTATTGAGTTACTGATACTAACTTGTTTTTTTCAAATACGGACCTGGACTTTTTGCTCCATTTTTTGAAAGAATACTTTATACCCTTTACAACTCTGTATAACTTGAAAATGTTTTCCGACGTTTTGATCACGACTAGTAATATCATCAGAATTTTCTGACAATACGGACCTGGAATCTTCCATGTTAAGGCACAATTCACAACCTATCGCTATGGTTTGTGGTTTTTGTGGATGTGAAATGGCGCATTTACTGGGAAAATGCCAGGTCCGTACTGGTAGAATATCCTGATGATGCTATTCTTCACCAAAACGTCGAAAACCATAATCAGGTGATACACAGATGTAAAGAGTACGAAATATTCTTTCAAAAAATGCAGCAAAAAGTTCAGGTCCGTATTTGAAAAAAGCAAGTTAGTACCAGTAACTCAATAAAAACAAATGATATAAACAAAACAATAACATCACTTGAGAGAACGTCAAAAATCGTGTGATATTTGTTAAAACATTTTTTTTCTAAGTATAATAGTTTTCGAGATATTTAAGAATTAAATATTTGACTGTTTTTAAAAAATCCCCTGTGGATAAGAAACTATAGAGAAGTTGGCAACTTCGTAAACGAAATATGAGAAGGGACTAAAAACGGCATATATTCTCTAATTTAACCGACCTCGTATCTTTTACCGTTTCGGAGATAGCAATAGTGGTATCACCTATTTTAGACACCCTGTATATATATATATATATATATATATATATATATATATATATATATATATATAGATTAACTTCTTCGCCAGTGCAGAACAAGAAGACCGCAAAATGGAAAATATGGGTGCCCTCCTGCTATCGCGATTTCTGGGCCCTTACCCTTCATCAGGCAGGCTCACACCCAAGGTGTCTAGAGAACAGACAACATTTGTACCAGAATCAAAATGATACCTTCTATCCATCGGTTCGAATAGGATGGGTAAGATACAGTGGCCCGCGCCAACTAGTTTACTAGCATGTCTACAGTATGTCCCCGGATAGAGGTCACAAGAGGACAAATGGACCAAAAATTTAATTGTTCGAAAAAAAATAATTTGTGGTAAGCTTCTACTTCTTAAAAAAATACGGTCTACGAAGAAAATGTTTGACTTTTTTATACAGGGTGCTCAGAAAATACGGAAAATAATAAATTATGTGTAGAGTAAACTACCTTTATTTTTCATTTTAGAGCAAAACGATAAAAACGAAAAATATTTCAAATTGCAGTCAAAATTTAAATTCAAAATATCAGCTGAATATTTTACTTTTTAATTTTGTGTTATAATTTTATCAAATATTACTGTACCTACGTTTTCCAGGTAATTTTTGCCTTGTCCACCTCATCTCACTATCTTTTACGACAAATGTCAGAAAATTTAAAATTTTGTTGCAAAAATTTTAAATTTTCTGACATCAAATAGGTACAGACGTCGGGTTTGCGGTAAAATGTTTCTTTCTTGAAAACCTTTAAAATAAGGTACATACGACACGGCATAGGGTTGAATTTCAAATTTTTGTGCTCAACTACCTAGCTTCATCCCTTAAGGGGTTGAAAAAGTTAAATTACAAAAAAAGTAGATTTGTTAACCAATAAGATACGCCTAAAATTTGGATCTATATACTAATAGCAAAGATATTTGCCCATACTAAGACTTTTCGGACACCCTGTATATATGAAAAAAATGTTTTTTAAGATCGAACGACAATTTGGCTGTCAATAACGACCAAAAATTAGCATGTAGGTACTGCAAAAGTTGAGAACTTTATCTGATTGTGAAACGTACCTACGAATCACTCAAAAACTCTAATTAAGTAATTTCCTAACTAGAAGCCTAATGACCTACATGCAAACAGTTAAACAGCATGTCCGAGTAGATGCCATGTAACGTTTGCGCTATTGAACACTAAAATAGACTAAGTTACAGCATTTTCTTCCTATTCCCTCCTAAAAGATCTAAAATAGACAATAAACCACTGGCCCTCTCGTCTACCATCTAATAAAAAAAATGATTAAGTACTACTCTCGCTACTTTTATACCTCCCCAGGAGCTCTTAAAAAGAGAATAAAGCAATTTTATAGGCATATTTTTTCGTTGTTCTTTGCCTGGCAACTTTAAGCATAAAAGTTTCTCTTTATTTATGGTCTGGCCTAAAACTATTATGGATCTCGTAAGAAATTTATTAAATCACTAATAAATCGTTGATAAAATACTTAAAGTTAAAAGTTTTAATAAAGAATATGTTCGTCTTTAAGGTAGGCGCAAAGTATAGCTCATATATTTCTTTACGAGACGAAAGGAGATATTTTCCCATATATATATATATATATATATATATATATATATATATATATATATATATATATATATATATATATATATATATATATATATATATATATATATATATATATATATATATATATATATATATATATATATATATATATATATATATATATATACAGGGTGCTACAAAACGATGTTAAGAAATTTTAAGGGCAGATTCTTCATCTAATAATATGAAAATAAGTTTATATAAGGATGGATCCTCAAACGCTTCTGTTTCGAGATACCGGGTGTTTAAATCTTATAACCTATTGGTTAACAATGATAAACTAATTATTGAAAGATACCGAGTTTGTATTGTGCGATACGGAATAGAGTGTATAATTGAGTGAGTTGGTATCCAATTCAATATAGGATAGTGTTTTTTCTCTGTGGTTTAATACTCTAAAAAAAATTTTTCCCAAGTTTCACGTAAGCGTAACTGCGGATAATAGCTTGTATGGCACACAAGACTCGGAAAATTCTATCGATCCAACAAATTTGTTCAAGTTGGTTTAGTAGCGTGAAAATTTATTGCCAAATTGCCAAAAATATCTGCTTTATTATAGTTTTTTCCTGTTAAGAATTATTATTGCTTTAATAACACTGGTTAACAAAAATGAACTTTTTTATAACATGGGCAAAATATGGTATACCGTATGTAAAACGTGACCCAGAAGCAAAAAATGACCTCAGATTTTTTCCATCGCCCATAATTTTTTGCTACCAGGTGCTTTTTAACAAAATATAACGATAGACGTATTATTATTAATTTTAAACCTACCTCAGAACTTTGTTGTTGATGTTTTACGGCTATATTTTGTTTCCGGGACATCCCCTGTTAATATCCAGCAGTAATCGGCTAGCAAATTGGGGTCCCGTTTGCATTGCTGTTATTTTTCCATAGCATAAAGGCTTGGTGGAACCGTTCCCCATGTTCATCACATACTGCGCCCAGATTTTCTGGGAAGAACTCAAGATGAGAGTCCAGAAAGTAAATTTTCAGCGACATGTAACATCCCACTTCTTTGTTGGTATTTAGTAGTTCACTCACAATACATAATTAATTTTCAGCTTTTATAGTCTCAAGGAAATGTGTAACACATGCTTTAAAAGTTCTCCAAGCAATTTGTTGTGGAAGCATACTTTTTCGATCTAGTAAACAGGAATAAACTTGTCTTAACCATTTATTTTCATCGCCTTGGATGCACAGTACAAAAATATTACAGTATAACAGTTTTAATCCATTACAAACTTTAAACTCCCATTTCATCCCCTTAGGGGTTGATTTATTAAACATTGTAAAACACGTGTTTAAATATTTATCTTTTAGAGCACTTCTATTAAGTTTCAAGTTAATGGGACCATCTTACATTTTGTCTCCATACAAAGTTTGAACCCCTCTTTCACCCCCATAGGGGTTGAATTTTGAAAAACCCTTTCTTAGTGGATGCCTACGTTATATAAGAAATCTCTGTGAAAAGTTTCAAGTTTCTAGACCCAGCGGTGTGGGCATTGATGCATCAGTCAGCCAGTTTATTCTTTGGTATACATACAGGGTGTCCCACTTAAGATGGATACAAGCCAATATCCTGGTTGCTTGTTCAGCGATGTTTTTCATTTTTGGTAGGAGGCTGTATGGTCATAAGGCGCACATTTTACCCAGGGTTAGAAATGCGATACCTCATAGACGTACGTTTTAATGGGGTTTGATTTTTTTTTATTCAAGAGTAAACTACCTTTAGGAGAGTATTTATTTCAAATCTGATAAATTATATTAAATCCTCCTTAACCAAGACACTTAAGTTCTAATTTTGATAAAGATTGATACAGGGTGTGTCATAAAAAATATGACATTTTTTATTTTTTTTAAGTAAATACTTACGACGCCACTGGATAAACAACTGGTCTATATCAACATTATAATAATCGATTTAAGTTTTCAGATAGCTTCCATAATAATTAAGATGTTTAATTTTGTTTCATTTAAAAACCGTTATTTTTCAGTTTGTTAATACACAGGAACAAAATCCGTAACAAAAGAATTAAAAAACCCAGCTTTCAATGAAAAGTGAAGTATGATTTTTTCATTTTATTGAGGAATAATGAAAAAAATCCAAACAATTATTTAAAATAATCACTATTAACTTCAGTGGCGTCGTAAGTATTTACTTAAAAAAAAATAAAAAATGTCATATTTTTTATGACACACCCTGTATCAATCTTTATCAAAATTAGAACTTAAGTGTCTTGGTTAAGGAGGATTTAATATAATTTATCAGATTTGAAATAAATACTCTCCTAAAGGTAGTTTACTCTTGAATAAAAAAAAATCAAACCCCATTAAAACGTACGTCTATGAGGTATCGCATTTCTAACCCTAGGTAAAATGTGCGCCTTATGACCATACAGCCTCCTACCAAAAATGAAGAACATCGCTGAACAAACAACCAAGATATTGGCTTGTATCCATCTTAAGTGGGACACCCTGTATATAGACTGGAAAATATAAATCTGTGGGCGATAAAGAAAATCTTTCATATTTATTTTTAGCATATCACAATACACAAGAAATACCAAAAAATTGCTATATCACAAAAAGTGTGTTTATCAGTGTAATTTTGGTGGTCTTTTAGAGCCTACACAGTACATTTAAATCATCAAATATGGTCACATTTTTTGGAATTCGTCCATAGTGCTACGGTCATAAGTGAGTTTGTTAGAGGTTATCGAAGCTTTGTGTGATAAAGTTTTTTTGTTCAGTATACGTAAGCCTTCAGCGCACAAGAAGAATATCAGATAAGTAAAATTTTCCGCTTCAAGCACCAATTATTTGTTTTCCCGCTGATTTTGCTACTATAATTCACAATACTGATAAACTTTGGCCAATAATTCTCAAAGTAAACCTCGAACTGTACCAATAAATCCTAAGTCACGTTGCAAAAGTAACTTTATCAATTATTTCCGCTGTAAAAAGGTTTTTACTAAACCGACAGGGAAAGGCAATCAATTCCGGGTTTCCTCAGACGAATAGAATGATTTAGGACAATTTTGTGCCTTCGATTAAAAAAGAACAACGTCATTAGTGCTTTTATTTAATTTATCCCTTAGAAAAGTTTAATTCTATCTAATAGGTTGTTACAAGAAGTTTTACTAGCAGAATCCAGCATCCATTACTTCTATTTTTATTGTCGTTCTATTTTTGCTATTCAGGTTTGATATAAAAACACAATTTTGTTTAAACTTTTCCTTTAAAACAGGGCTCCGCAAGAATTCGTGTTTTCTTTTGATATCTTTGGTTCACATTATTAGACTATCTTTCATTATTTAAAATTATAGGACGAAAATAATAAAAGAACACAAAGACAAAAGAGAAGAAAATCGAAGAAGGAAAAAGCAAAATAAAATTTCTCCTATTTAAGACACGTTGTTTGCGGTTTTAAGCATAGACTTTAAAAAAACTAAAGACAAAGTTATTTACTATTTAAAACATTGAATTTGCACTAAAAACTGGTGGATTGTATTGACTAGGCAACTGCAGACGGCTGCCAACGTGTAGGTACAAAATGTCCTGATTGATGGCATCCAAACAATACAGGATACACGACATTTATTTGACTATATCTTCATCTAATAAAATTAGCATAGAAGTATTAAGTAATAAAAAAGTAATATATTTTGTTCCATTTTATGCATCATAGCCGAATAAAATTTTACTCCCTTCTCACTGTGATAACTGTTATTAAGAAGTAAAAGTGGCAACGCTATTTGACGGTTTACTACCAGTTTTACTAACCAGCTGAAAAATGACACAAGCGACCATTCATAAAATTCGCTGACATTTGAGACATTGTTCGATAGTGGCATTGTGTTAGCAACTCCACACGCGTTATTATTATTATTATTATTATTATTATTATTATTATTATTATTATTACTATTATTATTAGTATTTTTATTATTATTATGTTATTACACGAGTATAAAGTTAAAGTAAAATTACTGTAATTAAAACAAAGGAAATGGCCTTTTATTTCGGCTCTTTTTGTATTTTTTATCAGTAAGCTATCATTAACTAGAGATATAGGGTGAAAACAAAGAAAAAAAATGAAAAGACGCAAAAAAACCAAACAGTAAGAAATGAACTTCTAAGTACATTTGAAATTTGACTAACAATATCAAATAGGTATCTGATGTCTTATACATTTTAAAATACGAGCAACAGGTCTAAACCCACTTCAGTGTTTGCTTAGGTTTGTTACTGCTATCCTTGTTACACTAATGTAACATGTCGAACGCCCAATAATTCCTTCAAAAGCTATTTTTATTTTCTGAAGCCGAGGCGCAGTTCCGTTCTATTTCCTATTACGTAAATCGATAGTATCAAACGATAAACCAATCGCGGTGTAGATTTTTAAATCGGATAAATAACAACGACACCCACTGTGTTATTGATTGTGTTTATGATACACTTTGATGATAAATTGCTTAATTATACATTAACAATGAATATTAAATTATGCGTGAAGTGACAATGGGTATAATAAGGTGGTACGACCAGATGATGTACTAGAATAAAGTATCTGTCAATGAACGTTTCTAAAGGTCCCCGTGTAACGAAGCGTAACTATAGTCCTTTCAACCATTTAGTATTCTATACTTTAGGGCAGCAAAGGGAAGAATTTTTAAGCAAGAATGTATATGCAAGAATGTATATAGATCTAGAACCTACATAAAATTTTCGAAAAATATATTTTTGCGAGTACTTTCTTGAAACACACTTTTTCTTTAAAAATGCAGTTTTTTGAAAACTGAGATTTGAACGCTGTGTTTTTGACAGCCGCATGTCCTGTCAGAATACCTGCACTGATCTTCGGCTGGTTTCTGCCCATCATAAGCAGTTAAGTGGAGAGTTTCGGGTCTGGCAGGATTTCCTATTTACCTATACGACTGTCTATTGTTCCAGTGGGTTTTGTGTTCTTCCCTTCCACTTCCCAATCCACTGCCTGGTATTATCTTATACTGCGCACCTCGGTACTTCAAGGGGTATATATCGATTACGACCTCGAAGGGTACCTATACATATTTTGACAACAAATAAACTATGGAGTGTTAAAACCCTAAATTTTTTAAAACGATTTGTACATGAGTAAGTACTGAGTACACGAGCTATAGATCTAATGTCCTTTTCTGGTAGGGAAACCTATAGACAAAGGGTAACCAACCCCAGAAAATAACTCTATATAGCAGTCAAGAGTTGACCTGAGCATAGTACATAGAAATAAGCTGTTTTTCATCTAAAATGGTGCGTAAATTTTTAAACATGTACACTACAGTGTTAACTTTACTGAAAATATATCCGCAGTGACTTTTAAAATTCAGACATCGTCTAAAAATATTCCCAGAAACTTAACTTTTTCACTTTGTGTAATAGAGCTGTCCTGAACAGAAAGATAAGGTTTAGAGAATTTCTTTCGATAACTGTGTAACCTACTGAAAGTTATTTTACTGCTCTGGAGAAACAACCCCATTGCGTCATTCATAACATTATTACATCTTATTTCCATATCTCTATCCAGTCTTTCAGAGACTAAAATTGACATATCATCCGCGTAAACAGACATGGCGTCAGCAGGGATACAACCTGTACCATTTATATATAATATTAAAAAGGCCAAATATAGAACACTGTGGGACACCTATCTCTATATTTACCTGTTTACGTTGTTCGATTTTTCTGTCAAGATAAAATATTCTTACATACTGCTTTCTATTTTCAAGAAATGTTTTAGTTCAATTCAAGGAAGAATTTCAAATTCCATAATTAGATAACTTGAGCAGCCAGGTCCCATGGTCAACGCAATCGAATGCCCTAATAAGGTCACAAAAAACCCCAACAGGACACTCGCCCGCCTCAATATACCTTACTATTTTGTGGTAAAATGAGTTTATAGCAGTAATGGTGAATGTCCCATTCGTAGAACCATGCTGCTTCAAGTTTAAAATACCGCTTTCGTGTAAGAAATTATTCAACCTATTTAAAAAGCATATTTACAAATTTTTGATAAACCCATTGGGACTGTAATTGGTCTATATAATTAGAAATTTCCATGTGTATTTGATTTCCGTGCATATTTTCATCAAGTTTCTCAACATAATTCTTTAAGATATTTTTATCAAGTTGGTACGTTGCTCTATTAATTTTATTGTTTCAAATCAGCACAGATAACTGCCTACGCAGAGTATAGAAAGTGCAAGGAAAGTATAATACATGTATGCATGCTTATTTTTTGCAAGGTATAATGTAGGAAAGCGCCATTTTCTCTTTTGCTTCCTATTAGTAGTGGGTGACGTCAATGTTCATCAGATCAATTTTAACGTAATGAAATTAACGTGACAGGCTTAACTAGTAGAGGAATTTGTGCATCGATGGCTGCTTCGCAATAATTAATCTGTTTAATGTAATCCATATCAAGATAAAAGTGAAGTGAACAAAGTGGAAATTTAATAGAATAAAAAGCACACACATCTTGCTATTAATATTACTTTTTGTCAAGCCCACCGAAAGTGCAACCATATCGGTTTAAATCATAATTTAGAAGCAAGTAGGAGATTCTCAGTGGCGTGCCGACGCCCTCCCACCCAACCCCCCGTCCCGCCCTCGTCTTAACGCCGCCCCCGTACTCCCTGGGGATTCACTGCCTACTATGACCACATACTCTCCAATAAAAGAAAAATAACTTGGCGCCCCCAAATCATTGTGCCCCCTTGGCCCTTAAAGGCACGGCCCGCCACTGGATATACCTTTATTTACATTTTAGAACAATAAGAGATTGTAGGGTTACTCTTAATCCGATCAACTATATGGTCCTCCACCATGGATTTATTAAGAAAGGATTCGATGTCCGTATACTGTGAGCGTATCGAACGTGAAGCCTTATATTTGTTGTTGGTAATGAAAACATTTCCCCTAGGGGTAGAGTTTACGACCTTTAAGGAAATACGTAATTGAATCAAGAATGGTAGTAGAAAGAGATAAAATAGCATTGGAGTGTTGGAGCTGCTGGTTGCTTAGGAAAAACGTCTGCGAACACTCGGGTACACGTACGTCTTTGTCTAATGAACTAGAAAAGAAAAAGTGCGACTTATAGATTTATAAATGACTCGGAGCGACTTTAAATAAAACTTTAAAAATAATATAACCTATAAATAATAAAACCTTTTTAACTTAAATGTATTATTATTTAGCAGAAAAATAAAATATTTTAGGGCTTTTATTACTTTTAGTAAATCTTGTGCTGCTTCTAACGTATTTTTTGTACAAAAATACAAGGTAAAATAAGATGTGGCCAATGTTTACAAATTGTGTTTACAGTGTCGCTTAGAATGGTTTGTTTTGGCTTCAAAGAATGTTAAATCATCCCGTATCCATTCTTAATAAATCCATGTCCTCCACCAACTTTTTCGGAATGACTGTTGCCAGGCTTTCCGTTATGTGGCATATTTTCAGATTAATAAACTTTATATCACAATAATGCCATTACTGTCGATAAATATCTGCAATTGTAAACATCACAGGTTAAAACATGTGACTTGGCGTTGATAAAATATACCAATATACCATTATTCTTTGTGATAATAAGTAATAGTAATTTATTTCCATTGTATGGTGACGAACTTACAAGTGAGAGTGTCAGAGTCGCTTTTTCTCTTTAGACAAAAATTGACAGTTTTGTGACTGTCAGGTTCGTGTCGCTAAAATGTGTGGTTATTTCTATTATATTAAACAGTCAGTTTCGTGTCAAATTGTAGTCACAAATCTAAGATTTATCCTCGATTGTTAATATAATTCAATAACTTAGATATATTGGACTTATTACGATACAAGAGATAAAGCTGAAACGAAATACATAAAAACGTACATAGTAGAAACAATTTAAATAACGTGATTTAGTACAATACATAATTTTAAATGTTAATTTCGCAAGGCGGGATCCTGATTAACTGACAATGAGAATATTTAAAGGCAAGAGGTAATAAATACCTTTAAAGGTTTTGTGATAAATCAAGGAAAATTAAATTTATGGAGCTGAAAACAGTGTGGTTTATAGCTGATATTCATGTTTAGACGTTACATATGAAGAAGTAGATAAATTAAGTTAGATTAAGTGGAATAACTTTGAGACACTTCTCACCAAGCATTATTTAGTTGTAATACGGAGATGTATGTATTGTTTGAACTTTTTTATTAAATTTACTACTTTACTACTAATATATAGCTTTGCATTGTTCTTTATTACTTACAGCTTGCCATTAGTCAAAATGATCAGCTTAGGACAAATAATGTAAAATCAAAAAAACGTCCTCAAAGTATGCCGTGGAATCAATCAGGCATGTCTTGAGTTATTACTCTTGAAAGGTAACATAAGTAAAAGGTATATGGGGCATTCCATAGTGACTGGTGGGACATTTGACTCCGGAATTCGACTAACTTTGCGCTATAATTATACCATCGAAACTTATCCAATGGTGAAATATATCTTAAAACATAGGTAAATAACTAATGCACAAGTTCCCTTAAAAAAACAACTGAATACATTCTGAGTTCTTTGTAATTATTACTTGAATGAACGTGACTGGTGGGACACCAAAAAATCCTCCTCTCTTACCACGGTGTACTTGAAGACGAATTTCAGTTCGGCCACTTAAATTTTAAGTGAAATGTTGTTCTTAATGTAAAATGTATACTATGTACTTCCGTTTTTATCAATAATAATTATATGATAGCTTATGTAGAAATAATAAAAAAACTTTTAAATTGTGACTGGTGGGACAGGCTTTTGTGACTGGTGGGACAAGTACGAAATACGTGAACATAGTTGTTTAATAAATCAGTTTTATGACTTTTTAAGCCTTACAAACACTATTAATCATAATTTTTACTATAAATTATTTAAAATAATTGAGAAACTACAAACAGAACGCGAATAGAGAATTAAATATACTAATAACAAAATCTCAATAAACTTTAGTTTTTAATAACAAAAATTAAAGAAACTTGTTTTTTAAACTCCTATAAAAGAAAATTACGATGCCTTATTATTATATTATTTATATATTATTTATTATATTATTTAAATATTAGCATTTTTGACAAAAAGCTTTAGTTCATTATCTGGTGTCCACGTCCAGTTGCTATTCAATGTCACTGGAGTTATACGACTCAGAGTAATAACTTAACTTTTCTTCTTGAATTGTTAAAACCTGTCTGGAGCCAGAAGATGCTGCCGTCAAAGCATAAATGATGTATTTATTGTCTTGAGATTTAAAATGATGGTGTCTCTGTATCTGTGGAATTGCTTTGATGGTTTGCCATCTTTTGTCAAGATTTGTTCGATGTTATTTAATATCATTAACACCAACCAAGAAAATATGCAATCCATTGATATTTTTTGATAATAAGTTCTCGTAGCAATCCTTGCTACGTGTAATTACTGCTTTTCTTGTCATATAGAGCATTATAGCATACCCAACCCAACCCAAATTTGTATTTATTTTAGGCTAAAAAATATATAAAATCATTAAATTAAGGGTCATAAAGAGAAACAAAGCTACAATCTGCAGTATCAAACAAAATTCCATGATATATTAACTGTGAGCCAGAGCCCCACCAGTCACATGTGACTGGTGGGACAGATTTTAAAATAGCCTCAAAACTATAATATGGAGTTTTTAACAATTATAAGAAGCTGAAATAGTTCGTAACATGTTTATTGTCACTTCTAAAAAGAATCAGAATTGATAATGTCATATTTGAGGATAGAAAATCAACTTTTATCTCTTTTTGCGTGACTGGTGGGACATGCGATATGCTTATATCCAAACAAGAATTACACAAAAACTAACATACCTTTTCACTTGAATTATACGCGGTTCCTTAGTTTTTGTAACTCTTTTTCTGAAATACAATCATCAGTTTGCTGAAGTTATTTAGATGACTAAAAATGGCATTACCAACCTAAAGAACATTTGCTCCCTACACAACTCAATACGACTAAAAAGTTTATATGTAGAAAAAAAGAGTTTTTTTATTAATTTTAACAATTTTTTTTTACAAATTATTTAAATATAGACTTTTAACTATGAGTTAGTAGTAAATTTAAAATAATTAAAGGAATTTTAAAATTTATGTCATTTTCCTCTTTTACATGGAATGCCCCATATGTGAATGAAAGATAAAACTGTCAAGTTCTGAAGTTTTGATTTTTAAGAAAATTGCATTTAAAGATTATTTTTACTTGTCCTTCTATTCTTGTTTCTTCTTTAAAATCGGTGCTGTTCCGTGCAAAAACTGTCAATTATCTTATTTGGACGAAAGAGTAATTTGTATCAGACCTGGCGCCATGCCAGAAGCCAGATCTGAAAACTATTAAATCCCACTGTTCAATCAGATAAAAACCAAAATAAAAAGGAATTAACGATATATTTTATCTTAATCTCAACCCACATGGAAGGTCGCTTGCAAGAAATGGATTATCTTCCTAAAAACTAACAGAATACATAATATACAGGGTGGTTTACTATTTACTTCTACTAAGAATTACTCGAAAAACATAAGAAATTTTTAGCTTTTAAAACAGTGGCAAGCAGTTCACAATGGGTTTTTAATATGTAACCTTAAAAAAAATCGCGCGGCGTGAGATCGCAGGACCGTTGTGGCCACCTATTACGACTAATGATTCCGTCTTAGAAAAGTTCTTCCAAAAAATTTAAATTATCTAGAGTTACGTGAATTATTGCGCCATCTTGCTGAAAGTAGCCTTGTCGCATCTCTTCATTGTCTAATGTGTTTACTAAATTTTTTAAAATTTCATCACGGTATCGCGCCGAATTAAGAGTTCCTTAAAAAAAATCGGTCAAATTAACCTTCTTTTCGATAGGGCCGCCACACGCCAACTTTCTGTGAATGCAGAGGCTTCTCTATAAAGAAATGTGGATTTTCAGAATTCCACATTCTCATTTGTTGCGAATTTACATAACCAGGGAGGTAAAACCGTGCCTCGTCAGTAACAAAAGTTTTTTCAAATGGGTATGTTTTCATTATTATGCAAGGTACCCACAAACCACTCTGAAAATTGCACTCGCTGCGGCTTGTCATTTGGTAATAATTCTTGGACTGAGCTTAGACGATAAGTGTGTATATGCAGGTCACATTTCAGGATTGTATTGCAGGTTTCGTAGGATACATTTACTTGCTTGCTTAGACGCCGAATAAATAAGGGTTTGTGGGTGTTCATTAACAATTTGCCTCAATTATTCTTCTACTTTTTGTGCAGTGCGAACTCCCACTGCCTTTCTTTCTATTCACACTTCCTGTTTATCTAAACGAAGCCACAGATCTAGTCAAAACTTGGCGCAACTGGTCGAAAACCATGACTACGACGCACAGTGGTTCCGATAACTAATCTGACTTGACAAAATTATTTCTATGTTTTTTCTGGGAAAATAACAATAAAATATGACTGCTATTTGTATATTTCCTCATAAATATTTAGTGCAAACAATTTTTTTTTACAAAATTTGACACTTTTTTTTCGCACTAGCTCGCGAATGTTTCCATCAGGATCCTCTACACCACTTTTAGTCATTATATTATAATCACGCACACACACTCTAGTCTTCTTGAAATGTTAGGGGCATTTCGCCAAACCTTAAACAATTCTCTTCTTGGAATTCCAAGATAACTGAAAAAATTATTGCAAAAAAATATGGTTGAACATGGTTACAAAATAGTTAAAATTAAACACCCAAAGAGGTAAACTAAACGCTGAATATAACTTTACAACGGCCTTCGGCGGCCTTTGCAATTGCGGGCCTGCTAATTAGAAATTGAACAATTTAAAGAAATTTGGCTCTATAAATACGTCTATCAAGAAGACAACAATAATAACAAAATTCATAAAAATATATTAAAAACAAGGGAAATACCTGTAGTTTACTCTGCCAAACTCATTTATTAAATAAAATTTAACCCGTGCAGAGACTATAGTTCCGAACATAAATGAAGACTGATGCCAATGGGGTACAGAAGATCACGGTAACAGGGACTTCTGCCTGATTTTGCGTAGACTCTATTATGGTATTTCTAAAACGGGTTGTACTTTATAGATTCACAACTATTTATGACCATAATAAGATAAAATATATGTTGTTTTGAAGTTCAAGAAATTTTACCTTTTGTCAAGCTAGATTTTTAATAGGAACGTCTGTGCGACGTGTGGAAATCTGTTTGAAAATCATGAATGGCATCCCGTGTTGAATAAACCCACTGACCATCAACCCTTCTACCATTTCTGAAGTAACTTTCGATTATAAAAGCTCTTTGTTCTGCCGTCATTACCATATTTAATTTTCTTAAAAATAAAATCTTCAGAACTTGACAGTTCTATTTTTCATTCACCTATACCGTTTACCTATGTTACCTTTTAAGAGTAGTAATTCAAGACATGCTTGACTGATTTCACGGCATACTTTAGGACGTTTTCTTTTTGATCTTACGATATACGGAATGCGGTCTGATCATCAGTCCGAAGATGTGTGATATCTTTCTTAGCACAGGGTCTAGAAACAAACATTTTTTAATGATGACAACAATGACCACACTGCTCCACACTTGTTGGTTCCATATAAAATAGTGTACAAGCTACACTTTGTGTGATATCAGTTTCCAAGGCGAAATGTTGCGCTGTATGAAATTATACAGGGTGTTTTCTAATTGAATGTCAATATTTAAGGGGGCGATTTGTGGGTCCATTTTAAACAGAAAACTTCATATGAACGTATGTCCTAAACGTCTTAACTTTTGAGATACAGGGTGGTAAAGTTTTCAAAAATAAATAGTTTTTTATTAATATCTGCAATACCCCTTTAGATATTTTAATTAAATTTGGCATACATGTACTATGTATCAAGAGGCATTATTTAGTGTACCACAATTTTTTTTATTTCCACCAGTGGCGTTCTTAAGGAATTTCACCTGCCTATTTTGGCAGACATTGATGGAACGCCACTGATTTCTCGTAAAATTAAAATTATTCCTGAAATTCCCAATTATTTCTAAGCAAATTTGATTTCTTTAATTTTTTCAATCCGATGCACGGTTTTCGCTTAAAAAAATAAAAACCTTTTCTCTGCATGATCATAACAATAGCGCTAATATGACAATATCACCATGCAGAAAAATAGATTTTATATTTTGGATCAAATTTGCTTAGGAATGAATAAGGAAGTTAATTTTTGAGATCCTTATACATTTCTAAGCAAATTTGATCTAAAAAATAAAATCTATTTCTCTGCATGGTGATATGGTCAAATTAACGATATTGTTATGATCATGCAGAGAAAAGGTTTTTATTTTTTTAAGCGAAAACCGTGCATCGGATTGAAAAAATTCAAGAGATCAAATTTGCTTAGAAATGATTAAGGATTTCAGGAATAATCTTAGTTTTACGAGAAATCAGTGGCGTACCATCAATGTCTGCCAAAATATGCAGGTGAAATTCCGTACAATCGCCACTGGTGGAAATAAAAAAAATTGTGGTACACTAAATAATGCCTCTTCATACATAGTACATGTATGCCAAATTTAATTAAAATATCTAAAGTGGTATTACAGATATTAATAAAAAAACTATTTATTTTTGAAAACTTTACCACTCTGTATCTCAAAAGTTAAGACGTTTAGGACATACGTTCATATGAAGTTTTCTTTTTAAAACAAACCCAGAAATCGCCCTCTTAAATATTGACATTCAATTAGAAAACACGAAATGCCAACCTTAACAAGTTTTGGCTTTGATTTGGAAAAAAGTCACACTGAAGCAATAAATATAAAATAAACAACACCTAAATAATTATAATTTGTCTCTTATAAATTAATTACGCTCACGGTGCACTTGAGATGTCGAATTAATAATCACCATTAGAAATAATTGCATTTTATTCGCATCGATTGGCTGGCTTTTCTTAATTATATCCCACTTAAAAGTTATTGCGCTGTAGTTGCCGTGCCTACTTTTCCTTTAATGGTTGAGTGAGAAGGGGTATTATTTTAGCTACCGGGCAATGTTCGAAGTAAAACGTCTATAAGGTCACAACTAGACATTACTGTCTGTAATGGATCTACTAATTTTTTAAAGTCAATTTTTCGAAGTTCCTTTTTAAAAAACACGTATTTTCAAAACACGATTTTCGACGACCTTTTGGTTCACTAGCTGAGACTCTACCTAATGTGAGAAAACCCGTGCCGATGCCGTTATATTTGATGACTAACATTGGCGTGACTGAGAGATCATATTTCTATGTTTAGTCGTTAATTAGTAATACATGAAAACAATGCAAATACACTGCGCATATTAGGTACCTAATTAGTTTTTCTTTGTCCACCTCAAATATTTTGAAAGAGTATGTTTAACGGGGCGGGTCGAGTGTATTTCCATAGTGGGAGTGGCATGATATTATTGGTGGGCCGTCGACAAATTTTGTCTCTTTTTAACTTCCTAAAGCGCGTATGTTTGTTTCTCTTTTAGTTTTAATGAATTTATATCGTCCATATAAACCTATGAGGCCAATTTAAAATACGACCCAGCACGGAGCAAGTTTGGATATCTTATGGCGATGACTTGGCTTGATTCTTTCTTGGGGAGTTTTCTCGCATGGAACTTGCCCTTTTTTCCAAGAAAAGTTTGTATTTAAAAAATAAATTATTTGGTGGATCATTGAAAATAAATTTAGTTGGGTCATTGACCAAATGATCTTCTGGACGGGCCTCGCCTGTTTTATATATATATATATATATATATATATATATATATATATATATATATATATATATATATATATATATATATATATATGTATATATATATATATATATATATATATATATATATATATATATATATATAATTATAGTTTTTCTTAACAGGAGATTGGCGTGGCGCCCAATTCCAATTAGCGCCAAAATTATATGAAACCATTTATGCAAGAGCACTAACTCCTACGCTTTCCCTAGTAATAATATAGGTACTTCTTAACAATTTACCTATGCAGTACTGTACTTCTTAATATGCCCGGTAGCTAAACAAATAAAGACAGGAAACAGGCGGAAAATTCAATGTAATGATTTTGTTTAATGGCGGCTGTAGATGGGTGTCACCTTTTATTTGATTTGGTGTAATTTACTCGATGTATTTGTTGTTGTTTTCTTGTTGGGAGCTAATTGAACGGAACCGATTTATCCGTGTTCGGTTATGCAAGTTAATGGACTGTTTCCTATGCCGGCCGATCGGTACAGAGGAAAAATATTTTTGATTGATAGATTTATCGGTGCCTACATTTATACATTATTTGCTTTAAATACTAAAACTGGGTTTGTTACATGTGTTAAAAGTATTTGTACACGCCCCTAGTAATTTTAACTTGTTTTGGAATTATTACCTCTAAAATAATGATAGTGTATCATCCGCATACGTGATAACATGATCACCGCCAAAGAACTCTGGCAAGTCATTTACATGAGCAAGAAACAACAGGGGGTCAAGAATTGACCCCTGAGGAACCCCCAAATTCAAATTAAAACAATCAGAAACGCTGTTATTACACTTGACTCTCAGGAACCAGTTTGACAAAAAGGACTCAATACACAAGTTAAGATTTCCACGTATTCCTACACTCCCCAATTTATCCAGAAGTATCTCTCTATTTACCATGTCGAAGGCGTTTGTGA
Source organism: Philopedon plagiatum (assembly GCA_963971165.1). Taxonomy (NCBI): domain Eukaryota; kingdom Metazoa; phylum Arthropoda; class Insecta; order Coleoptera; family Curculionidae; genus Philopedon; species Philopedon plagiatum. Next base: position 83,412,803 of record OZ020195.1, read on the forward strand.
GATCAAAAAACATGGATTCGACATACTTCCCAAGATCCACCTGCTTATGGACTCATCGATAGACACCAACATAGGCTGTCTGTATGGAGTGCCTCGATCGAAAGCCATGTTGAACCCCAGCAAGCACATTAAACTCATCAAAAAAAAAACTCACAATTTTATTGTATATGACTTTTTCTATTATTTTAGAAAAGACACTCACAATGGAAATATGCCTGAAATTTTCAATATTGCTACGATCCCCCTTCTTAAAGACAGGAATAACTTCAGCTATCTTTAAAAGATTTGGAAAAATTCCAGATTGAAGAACATTATTAATTAGGTATAAGAGTTATTCAGTGCCGGTCCCAGGGGGGGGGCGGTGGGGGCGATCGCCCCCCCCCCTTACCCTCTTAACCCAAGACACTATTTTTAACGAAGAAATAATAAATGATCGATGCGGGTAAAACAAAAAATTTAAAACCGTAGGTGCAGGCAGTACACGTCTCTAGAATTGATTGTGGCCTAGATAAAATTGCATGCATGCTTTTTTAACAGAAATTTTGAATATACATAGGCAATTTTTTTTTGTAACACACTAACCCGACGATTGGGCCAACCCAACACCTACTAAACCGCCCCCCCCCCTTTGAAAAAACACACTAACCCGACGATTGGGCCAACCCAACACCTACTAAACCGCCCCCCCCCCTTGAAAAAAGCTGCGACCGCCACTGCTTATTACAATACGCTGAATGCGATTTTTTTAAAGATATATGGAGAAATTTCATCAGCACCGCTTGACTTTTATTAACAGTATGCGGCAATCACAAATTATATCCAAAACACTCTGTACATTTATTGGATGCCACGGTAGAAAAAGCTAACCGAATTCATCTGCTACCAGCTCATTAGCAACATGGTCACCGTTCAAATTATGACTTATTGTGACTTCCCTATTGCTGGTTCTACCAATTGTATCGTTGAAAATTTGCCATGATTCCTTTGAGATATTTTCAGCCCTGTTTATTTTGTTACCATAATATGCTCTTCTCCCCTCACAAATCAAGCTCCTAGACCTCTGTTCTTTGAATTTTATACTGCATTACCTTTACGGGGAACTTTGATTTCTTCGTGACCCTGTACAAGTTTTTAACTTTCCCTTTTTTCATTTTTTAGGTTTCCATTTACATATTTTCCCTTTTGAATTAGTAACTTTTTTTAAAGGGGCAAGATGCATCAAAGCACCGCAGGATGGAGTCAACTAAAAATTGAAAGGCATCATTTATATCCTGCCCATACATATGGGCCCTGTTTATTCGACCAAGAAGAAAACTAAATTCATAAATGTTTGACTCATTTACTGTTCGCCTGGTAATACTAGAACCATTACCTTTTTTAGAGGTTGAAAAGTGGTCGCAGGGCAGCTTACCCATGTGACCATAGTGACCTCATACATGGGGATCAAAGACCTCAACAGAAAATGCGTCAAGGGGAATATTTGATACCATATATTCTATACAGGTCTTAGTAACCCTAACAATAGGATAAAGTCCCATCCATAAAAACTCTCTGCACAGAACATAACAAGTTCAAATTTGTCTTGGAATAATATTATAATTTTACTGACCTCATCGTTAGATATTAAAAAATTTTCGCTTTTTATGGTTTTTATATCCATTTCATCTATAGTCGTTTGTACTTCGCATAGAGATTTTAGTAGCGGCGGTAACATTTTTCGTCGAGCTGTATATATACTCCTCCTTGCAGAAATTATTGCTGATGTGTTCAGATTTTCGGTGGAAAGTGAATCGCTAGTTACAATTTCTTTTTTTATTAATTTAGTTGGTTGGGTCATGCAAATCGTCTATATCTTTTTTTTCTCAGCACTACACAGCATATAGGTATGCTGCAATTTTTCCACTTTCCAAGGCCGAGTGGTTATGGTTTTCATGTTCACGAGTTTGAAATTTACACAGTATAACACGCGTCTCTATACCTTTTAATAGTACATCTCCAATGCTTTTCTCCGCTTGATAACACTCCAACTTTTCTGAATTTTAAATTATTTACAAAAATACCTTCACCACCTTTCACACTTTTGAAACTTTGTGGATCCATTTTTGGGCCGTCCTGCACAGAGTCACAAATAATAATGAAACTAAGAGTATACTGAACTGAGTTCGTTTCATACTTTTGGGAAAAATCAATTAATTTGATTTATTCCTGAATTCAGGAAAATCTAAACAACCCAAAACAGGTGTGCAGGTATATTTTAAAGGTAAAAACCCAATATGTGTATTTAAAATTTTAAACATTTGGTGACCCTTCAGATTCAGATAAACGAGGCGTAAATTGTATCGCCCAGAATAGTATATTGTACAACGAGCATGGAATGACATGCATTTCCTACGAGTATGACGTTTGCAGCACGATGCCGCAGGCGAGTGCTGCAAATCATACGAGTAGGAAATGGTCATTCCATGCGAGTTTTACACTATACTTTTTCTACGAATGTTACTGTTAATAAAATGGGATTAGTAATATTTTTCTTTTTAAGATGTCAAAAAATGTCAATGAAATTATAAAGATTTTGACGCGGCACCGGTCAACGCCACCTTTGTAAAAAATACCCGTGCACAATGGGAACTTTGTAGTTCAATCACCATGGTGATTGAAGCACAATGAAAATGTGTAAAACACAATGCACCATGTTCCGAAATTACTATTGGACACACAATAAAGGTTTTTATTAACATTCGTAGAAAATAGTTATTATCCTAACAAGTGCGGAAAGAGTCACTTTCCCGCATGCGACTGCCGTTACCCGAACGACGCGAAGCGGAGTTCGGGTAAGCAGTCGAGTGCGGGAAAGTGCCTTTCCGCATGAGTTAGGATCAAATTTTTTTCTACTAGCGTTAAAAAAACCAACATCATTTTTACAAAGTTTATTATTTTTTAATAAACAAAAAATAACAGGTATATAATGTTTACTTATTACTTATTATATATATTTATCGTAAAAGTACAATTGGATGCACTGTGTAAATTAATTGCTGAAGCTAGAGAGGTTGAAGTTGACTGATTCTGCATAGTGGAAGTTTGAAGAGACAGAGGTGTTGAACTTTCATGGACGCTACTGGGACCCGGTGCAATATCTAGGGACGTGGATGTTTCTAAGATGCAACTGGAAGTCGTTGGAATAGCTTGACTGATATTGAGAATTTTGTTGGACATATCTTTTTTCTGTTTGATGGACTCCTCTAAGACTTCATAATAATATTATTCATACATCACCAAAATTTTATTTCAATATAAAACATTAAAAAATATTTTCCCGCACTCAGTGCGGGAAAAATTTTCCCGCACGGTGCGGGAAAAATTTTCCCGCACGGTGCGGGAAACTTAGTCTTTCAGAGACAAAATGAGTGCGGGAAAACGGTGAATTGCGCACGCTAGTAGAAAAAATTTATTTCAATGCCGTTTTACTACATTATCAATAGATCGAAAGAATGTCCTAATCACTATCACTTTATATTTTTACATACAATGTAAGTTTTAAAATTGTTAATCCATAAAATATTTAATTGGGTTTTAGGCCAAGCAATAGAGCGATTTGTCGTGACATTAATACTATCAGAAAATCGTCTGTACCATCATCTAAAAGATGATCTGTAGATGATTGCTGTTATATTTCCAACTCTGAAGTTTTTTCCTTTAATTTGTTATAAACATTTTTAAGCAAAAAATTTTTTTAGTTTTTTGCTTATAAAATGGAAAGTAATGAAGCAATCTTAATGGTATAAAAGGACAATTTGTAGAGAATAAAAATACAAACAAAATGAGAGGTAGAACGTTCCGATAGGATAAGTAGGAACGGAGAAAATCAGGAAAGACCGGAAAATTAAGAGTTTTTTCTTAAATTCATAAATCGGCCATTTTTAAACGTAGAGGGCTCAAACTTTGAGAAAAAGTAGTAATTTGTAGCTACTTTGTTTGTGCAAAACCCCGACGCTGTCCGACTATTAGTTTTGCCGCAATCGTCATTTTAATTTTTCAATAAACTATTTTGCAACAGGTCTGGATGCTCTATGGATGGTCCGATTTTAATTATTGAAACGTATTGGAAAAGTACAAGTTTAATTGAACAAAATGTATATTTTACTTTTTCCATAGAATGCTACGAAACTGGTTGAAAATGCAGGTAAAAGATGCGTGAAAATGGCCGAGGGCGCGAAAGCGGTTGAGTAGCGGGAGGGCAGCGGAGCGAAGGGGAGCCAATATTCGCGCGCTCCGCCATTTTCACGCATTTTTATGTGCATTTTCAACCGGTTTCGTAGCATTTGATGGCAAAATTAAAATATAATCAATCAATTAAACTTGTACTTTTCAAATCCGTTTAAATACTTAAAATCGGACGATCCATAGAGCATCCAGACCTGTTGCAAAATAGTGTATTGAAAAATTAAAATGACGATTGTGACAAAACTAATCATCGAACTGCGTTTAAAAATGACCCCTTTATGAATTTTTTAAAAAAAAACTCTTAATATTCTTGTTTTTCCGTATTTTCTCCGTTGCTACTTATCCTATCGGGACATTCGACATCCCATTTTGTTCGTATTTTTATTCTCTACAAATCGTCCATTTACATCATTAAGATTGCTTCATTACTTCTCATTTTATATGCAAAAACCTTAAAAAATCGCATTTTTTTGCTTAAATATGTTTATAACAAATTAAAGGAAAAAATTTCAGAGTTGGAGATATAACAGGGATCATCTACGGATCGTCTTTCAGATGATGGCACAGGCGGTTTTCTGATAGGATTAATGTCAAAAAATCGCTAATATTTTGCTCTGTTGCTTGGCCTATTTCGGTGTAACGTTTACTTTATTCATGCTTTTAATATTTTTAGTCCCTTAACGATTAAGAAATACTTCAGTCATCGAAAATAAAGATTAAAAAAGCAAGCGGATAAAAATCATTGACAGTCGTTTAGAGAATTGCAAAAGCGTAATATCCAGATGCAAAGTGATGCTTAATAAAGACGTAAATACATGTCACGCGAGTTGGTAATATAGCAATAATGATATAGGAAATACGATTGCAATTATGCAAAATTCATTCAGTCGACAATCGCTTTAACAAGTATTGTTTTTAATGGCCATGTAAACCGATAATACGTCATAAATTACTTTAAATACCACAATACATTTTGTCCCGCAATATTTCTATGGGTTCAGATTACCATGAAAACGATGCCATTGTTTGTGTAATTGTAGGAGGTGTAAACTAATTCGCAATGTGTATATTTCTCTGTTGTGTTCGTAACGGACTACACTTCCATTAGTCTACCCTATACACAGCTCTAGGTTAATAATATAACAAAGTATTAGGGAGTACGAAACTTGATTCAATCACCGATTCTATCACTCTCTTTTGTTAACCTTATGTGGGTAGGTATTAAATAATTTTATTTTTATGCAAAATGAGTTATTCTATTAAACAATAAATGTTGATTTTTATTAGCTATTAATATTTGAAAGCAATAACCAGTGATTATAAACAAAAGGAAATGAATTATAACATAAACAGATAAATGTTAACATTGGCGAATCAATATCAAAAGAAATTTTCACCATGTCCGCCATTTAATTCTTCGCACTTTCCATACATTCTTCTCTGCCTTTGAAGTGTGTTTATAATACCTTTATCATCAATTTCGTTTAGATTTCTTACTTCATTTCTCACCTTCCGTTAAATTTCTTCAATATTTTCATTATGATTGCTATATACGACATTTTTCAAATGACCTCTAAGAAATGTATCTAAAGGTGTGAGGTCTGGGCTATTTGCAGGCCAATCTGACGTTCCATATGTACCGATCCATTCGTTATACTGATGGTTTAAAAAATTGCGAACCTCCATTATATTATGGGGAGGCGCTCCGTCCTGTTGCCATATAATACGTCAACGTTCTTCAAGTGGCAATTCGTCTAGAATATCTTCGATTTCATTGTCTAAAAAATTAAGATAGCACTAGCCAGTTAATACTCCCCGAAAAAACAATGGTCCTAGAATTTTATTTTATAATATCCCACACCAAACGTTGATTGAATTACGCCCCTGAAAAGCAATATTTTCGACGGTAAAGGGATTTTCATTCGACCAAACATGGACATTTCGTCTATTAAACATTCCCGCAGTTGAGAAAGTGGCTTCGTCTGTCCAAACGATAGTATGAAATAAATTAGGATCCTTTCGTTAATATTTGTGACAAAAGTATATCTCCTTTCTTCTTGATCGGCACTAAGCTTTTGAACTGGCATAATTTTATATGGTTTATACTTAAAATAATTTAACGTTCTTCTTTTTCCAATGCCCAGAATTCCTCTTTTTTCTAGTCTTCTATTTATTTTTATAATGGTGTTTAATAACGGAATTCTTTGTCCCTTTTGAGTACTTTCTTCATCTTGTCTTTGAGCCGCTCTAACATTATTGTTATTTTATAATTATAATTTTAACATTTTGTATCTCTCATTTTGCATAAAATAAAACTATAAATTCATGGTGAGTAAAGTATTATTGTCATCCTGGACATGGACTTTGACTTACCTACGAAGAAAATTTAAAAAGGTGGCAGGTATTTGGTGGATAGTTACGTTTAAAGTATATTTGTGCGAAATAATTTTTTATTTCAAATATTTCAAAACGATTGAAAAGCCGCATTGGGTATGTAATACAAAAGGAACTTCTAAAATCCAAAAATATGATAAAAATCACATCCAATTTAAAATAAGCGAGAAAATCAATGTTTTATACTATTTTTTTTTATTCGATGCTCAATTGTTTTGCTGATAAGATATCCGAATGATCCATAAAAATCCCCAAAACTTTCATATTTAATAATTTTTCCCATTTTTAAAAATAAAAAAGCTATAAGGCCTGTTCACTTTTATTTGGATATCCCTGTACTTAAATGATTCTTTCACGGTTGCCTTATCTCGCGTTGAAAATTATTTTTAAGAAAAATACTGCGATGATGCTTGAAGCGTTAATTTAATTAGGTTTTTTAACATTTTTTATAATTTATTTATTCCGGGAATAAAGTGTCCAATCCCGATTTTTCGAGACTGAATTTTTAACACGATCCCGGGATTGCAAGCCATATTTAATACACATGACATCCCAGCAAAAGGTTAGGTAGATCCATTAGAAAAATGCCGAAACAAAGTCCCATCGAATAATGGAAAAAAATATCATTTTATATGCTGGTTCCAAAGATGATTGGGTTCCAAATTGTTTGCGGTTGTCCTGTCCTCTAAAAATATTAAAGATTCATCTTTGGACTACCATGACGACATCACATCAGAATTTTTTGAAGATTGGTTTAAAAATTATCTTTTGCCCAATGCGCCTAAGAGCAACGTAATTGTAATGGGCAATGCTAGTTATCATAGCCGTCAAATAAATAATGTAAGGCTGTGTGCACTTTTTAAGTATGAATGAAACAAAGCTTTGTATTAACTGCAAAATTTTTTAAATTTATTAGCAGAGCGCTTTCGACCTTATAGGTCATCATCAGTGCTTCTTATCACGAACAACAGTAGAACATGCTAAAATATTTTTACATCACAGTTAAAATCAATTCAAATCATATTACACAACAATTTCAAATTCGGCTTATACGGTCACATTTTTGATGGTGTTGGACCATCACTGTAAATAATGATAAAATAAAAATAAATTAGCACATTACATCAAAACCAATGGTGGTGAGTGACAAAATGGGGTAATTCTTTAAAAAAATTGCTGGTTTTCAAGATTTTTTATAGACATATGTGTGTATGAGAAAACCTGCTTTATAAGAAATTGTTTTTTTTTTCTGATTTTGGAACTTAAGTTCTGTTTCCATATTTTATTGCTAAAGATAAAACTGTAGTTCGAGCTGACAATTACGGTTTGTTGGAATATTAGTTCAGGATTTGTAAGGATGGAAAAATTTAAAAAAAGAAAAAACATTTTCCTACAAAAATTTCTTTTGGTAGATGTTTTCAGCAAATAACAGCATTACTATAAGAAACTTTTGAATATTGTTGCTCTACACAGGTTGATACTGTTTTAAATAGAAAACTAAGTACACTAATAACACACTCTATACCTGTCTTGTAGTCTTTTTTGTTGTTTATTTAATTTAATTGTTATAAGGCTATTGTCATTGCTTCTTGGGCTGTAAATCTTTAGATATCGATCTTTAATCTCTAAACAACTATGAAACGTAAAAGTAACGTCATCATACTGATTTACGAAGAAATAAATATAGGTGATAAAATACATCAATTAAAAGGAAGAAAATGCAATTAAATCATGATGATTGGCTAATCACTTTAACAGGAATTACATTTAATGGGTGTGTAAAGCAATAATGTGTTTTAAATTATCTTATAAATTTTATCATCAACAATCCTGTGAAGTCCATTCGCTGATAAGAGGTGTTTAATTGACTCTTAGTTTTCCTTTGCACAAATCTAATTATTCAAAAATTTATTATTTGGGTGTTACGCCACTCAACTGTTAACGAAAATTAACATTTTAAAAAAATAATAAAAGACTGCGTTTAATACAAAAAAGAAATCCTGAAAAAAGAAATGTTCTGTACACTGTCAGTGACTTTTAATTATAAAAAGTATGCCTAACTCTATCTCAGTGTAGTATATATGTATATTCTGTCTAAAACCTAATCTGAATAAAATAATTTTTCTGACGTTTCGAGACCTAATATTTAGTCTCGTTATCAAAGAATCTACTAAATTCAAACTAACTAAATTAAAAATGAACTAAGTAATTATAAAAAATAATTAAAAAGAATATAAGAGTTTTCTGATTGAATTCTTCGGATTTTTCTAAAATATTTCTCTGGATAATCGCTTCTTGCTTTTCTGGCAGCTGACAGAAAAGCAAGAACCGTGTTCCCATTGACTGTGTCGTCAAAAGTATTTTTATGACTTTTAATGAATATATGGCTAATTCCAGTGTTGTGAGGTCATCGAAAAATCAATAAAAATGGCATTTAATGCGTAACTCATCCAATGAAATATCCCTTAAAGACTTAAAGTAGAAGGTATATTTCAAGCCGAAATCGGTCCAGCAACCTTTCAATTTTGTAACAAAAACTGGTATTTTTGCGAAATTTTGACATATCACATCTTAATAATTTCGACTAAATAAACTGCAATTCTGTGTTTTCATGGGAATCTTCCAAAAATTTCGAAAATTCGACCGATACAGATAAACCTATTTATTTATAACTTTAACGAAAAAATAAGCAATTTAAGTTAGTGGGAGGTGTGCCTAGGTAATTAACGGATAAAATAAAGCCAAAAAGAATCACTAAATAAGGAAAATAATGTGGAATGATGTCGGTTAAAAATAGAATTAGTCGGAAAAAATCAAGAAAATTCGGTTTTTACCCGTTGAATACGCTACTGGATGACCCTTTCGGCATTAATTTTAAAGTGTGATTATCCCTTTATAAGATAGTGTTAAAAATTGGGAAAAAATTGGATAGGAGAAAATACAGAGTGATTCAAATGTACCGATGTCGAGGGCAAAAAAAGTCAAAAAATCGAAATTTGATCTGCGATTGCTCCCTTCCTATAAAGAATGATGAAACTGAAAAATATGTAAATAATGTATTTCGACGAGTTCGTTCCTATGACGTATATTATGGGATTTTAATTTGAAGTATTTTGACCCCAGAAAAAAATTAAAAACCGTGAAATATTATAATTTGTGTCAAAAATCGAAATTTTCAGTTTCTTCCAAATATATCCATTTTTCAGTAATTTTAGGTTTAGGTTGGGTTGGTATTGCAAAAAGAAAGTGTTTGAGATTTTAAAGTTTCACTTATGAATCCATTTTTTGATCCGACGTTTTGTTTTTGAGTTATTAGGTACCAAAGAAGGGTCTGCAAATGGCATTTTTCGACCTAAAAAAATTCAAAAGAATTACTTGCCATTTTCCGATTCTCACCAGTTTCAATAGAGTTCTGAAGCTCGGAGTCCTTTACGTCCTCCGAAAATTTACATCGATTTAACTCACTTTTGCGTCCTGTACCCGACTTCAACCGGAATCGCGGAAATCTCCTGTATAACTGAATTTTTTTACGGAAGCTAGTTGCACTATTCCTCTATCAACCCAAAAACAAACCTGTTCGACTTTGGGTTAAGCTTTACGTTAATATGTAGACTGACCCTGATTTTTGTTGATCTGACGTCATTATTCACTGAAGACAAATGGCTGCTTTTTAAATTGAAATAAATTATACGAAAAGTAAACATTTTTTGTAGCTAACTTATCCTAGTAATTTTGTTCACAATATTGTTTTGAGTTTGTAATAACTTCCGTAAACGATTTATGCAGTAAAAAATATATGTACATATTCCTACTTATATTAAGTATAATATTAAGGCTTTTCTACATTGTTTAAAAACAAATCCTTGTAGCATTTAGGATAATGCTTAAACCATGCCCTAATAAAGTTTCTTCTTCCAGGTTTTTACACAAATGAACTTTCCGAAGCCCACGAAACAGTTCCCATCAAGGTAGATGACAGAGGCAATCATCTTTCACACAATTTAACCCATTACCATACCACTTCAGAGGACGCACTAAGACTAAATGTTTCTATATTTGATGAAGACCATCATCTTATTCTTAAACCAAGCAAACAGTTTCTGGCGCCAAACGTTATCTTCGAATGGAGGACGAAAGAGCGTCATATAAGAAAAAGGCCAAAGTATGGTAGTACTGATTGTCACTATAATGGAGTTATACATGGAGATAGTAACAGCAAGGTGGCAATTTCTGCTTGCAATGGATTGGTAAGGTTTTTTAGTAAGCAAAATGAGTTGAGGGTTACTTAAAAAGTTTAAGCTAAAAATAACCATAAAGCCATTTTTATTTCTAAGTAAAATACAGTATACTCACATTAAACAAAAAATAATTATCTTGGCACGAAAAGAAATAAATTAATGTAGAAAATAACTTTATGGCATTTTAAAGAAATTTCCAAACTGCACTTAAATAAAAATTTACGAAAATACAAATTTTCGAAGGGACTTTAAAACACACTTTAGTAATGGGTATGCCCCCCCCCCCTTGCTTAGATAATCTCGTGGCATCGACACAGCATACTGTTTATTCAATGTCGTATTTTTCGCGTGGCATCTGCCTCCAACTCTTTAGGTAAGGCACTTGCCAGTGCATGTAAGTTTTTTTGCGTTTCTCGTTTTCGGATTTGAGTCTGGGCTGCTGGCTTGCCAGTCCATACCCTGTATACGGTTTTCTACAAGAAAATGTCCAACGAGAGGGCAGGCAATACGGTGTGCATTTTATTGTATCTCATTGGTACTGTCACATAGAGGATTTAATGATTCAATTCATCATTCAATAATATACTGTCAAACAACATGTTGACTCATTAGAGTCCTATTTTTATTCATTTAGCGTACATACCAGTTAATGTTAAAACCTGAGCACCTAAAATTTGTATTCGCAGTATTCAACTGCTTCCCACGAAACCCAACAGAATAACGTTTCCTCATTTCATTAGAAAGAATTTTACCTTAAGATCATCCTGCAAATGCATAAACACGATTCAACACATCCTGATCATAAGCAGTAATTTTCTTTTGATTCAATAATAACCCAACGATTTATACTGGTTCATAGGCAGCAATTAAAATTGGCCGAGGTATTTTCAAAGATATGAATAATGAGGAGCGCAAGAAAGGAGAGAAACCTTTTAGAAGATACAGAGGCTTAAATGAAAACTTGTTTAAAATAGGACCATAGCAATTACAGTTTTTTTTACCTTAGCGCGGTTTTTGTTAATTTCTGAACAAAATCTTTAACAAAACCTTAATAACTTGTATATTTTTGGGATATATCACAGGAAACATACGAGAATGGAGTGGATGGCAGGAGATTTTAATGCAAGAGTAGGAGAAGATGTGGGTAAATGGAAAGGTGTATAGGTGGACATAAAGAAGAGAAATAAAATAATAATGGAACCAGATTATTAGAATTCTGTATAGACAATAATTTATTAATAACAAATATAGTATTACAACATAAAGACATACATAAATACACCAGAGAAATAGAAAGCAGAGGAGAAAAATCAATAATAGACTACATAATTATAGAACAAGAAAATAAGGAAGAAATAAATGAACGTAGAGTAAGAAGGGGATATGAAATTGGTAGTAATCACTATTTATTAGTAGCAAAAATAAAAGAGGAAGAATTAAGCAAAAGTGAAAGAAAAGTAGATAATAGACAAAGGGACAAAATTACAGTGTATAAGTTAAAAAAAACCCGAAATAAGACAAAAATATCAAAAGGAAGTAACCAAACAGATAACGAAAAGATAAAGCATTGTAAATGACGACATAAATGAATGTTAAAAAACAAAAAAAAATACTTTTGGGATCGCAGAAAGACATATACATGTGGTTACAAAAAGACAAGTAGCTTTAAGAAAAGAACAGCTTGGTGGAATGAAGTGATACGGAAAGAAGTAAAAGAGAAGAAGAAAGTATGGAAAAAATATTTACAAACTAAAGAAGCTACAGACTACCAAAGTTACAAAAGCCAGAGGATCGTAGTGAACGAAAAAATATGGAAAGCAAAACAAAACGCTTAGCAAAAATTTGGAAAACAAATAGAGAGCAATTCAAAGGAAAACCCAAGCAATATTATAATGGGTTTCTAAGTCCACTTCTTCCAGATCTGGAGACAAAAATCGGAAATACGTTTCGATATTTTATAATCCTCAGTACACTAGACTAGAGGACTACAATTCCAAACATGCCTTAAAAAAAATAGAGCAGTGTGTCGTATTAAACATCAGTACACGATTTGTACGGACTTTGTATGCAGTTAAAGTAGGGTCCAAATTGATTGTGACCTAACACAATACCCTTAAATATCGTTATCGTTATCGCTATCTTTATTTGCGATCTAAGTCTCTCAAAATACCCTTTTATTTAAGACTGGGGGGATTCCGTAATTTGTGATTTACCGAAGGTTTGTTGGTGAACACTATGCCCGGCAATAATGCTCAATATAAGTGCTGCTTCTTTTGAATAATAATGACTCTCGTACATTGAAATGAGATACGATAAAGCCGGGAATATGAAAAGGACAGGTACAAAGAAATGACCCTCTTAAGGGGCCATTGTCAGACACGAGAGTATGTTTTATTGGAAATGGAAAATATTTCTCGTGCAATCTACCTGGGACTATTTTCAGTGAAGGATTGCGAAACGTATAAGTTGAGAATTTCGCTCTTCTCTAGGGTATTTGTTGGATGTTGTAAATATACAGTTTTTGAAGGACAATAAAGTTTGGAAAGATTGTAGTATTATAAAACTATTTCTTAGAAAAATGAAAGATAAGGATTACCAGCTTTGTTCTTGCATTACAAGATTTATCCTTAGGCATGTTTAAAGATTGCATCAGTCAGTATTGAAACATGTATTCGGGTTACATGTAAAGAGTACAGAGTTATCCAAAAAAATTGCAAATCCCTTTTGTTTTTAAGAAGGATCTATTAAAATAGTGCCAGTCAAATCTACTTTATTAAGTGGTCCAAAATTGGCTCAATATTGACTATACAGGTTGTTTCAAAAATCATCAGTTTTAACAAGTAAAGAGTATTAAAAAATTAAGCATCCTGTATCTTTGAAACAAAGTTGTTGTTCACATGGAAATTTTGCATTAGTTTCTTCTAAAAAAATCTCCCTTTAAGCCATGGCATATGTTATTTGAAACATCTTGTATAATAAAGCCTATATCCGAACTCTATGCGGACGATTTAATATGGCAGATAGCCCCCTCAGTGGCGCACACAGGAGAGGGGCTGGGGGCTGCAGCCCCCCCCTCGACCAAGGTCCTAGATACACAAATTTAAGAAAGTGCACTAATAATTGAAGAAATCCACCTAGTTGCATTATTCAGGCCCCCATCTAGGACAAATCCCACCAAGACAAATCCTGAGTGCGCCCATGAGCCTCCTCCCTCTCACAATGTGCACTACCTGTACGATAATAGTTGGATCAAAGATTTCCTGGAAAATAGAGTGGCCGGTGAGATCTCCAGACATGACACCGTTGGATTTCTTTCTCTGGGGTCCCTTAAAATGGTAATTTTACGTTCTTTGAAACGATGAATCACAAGATAGGGGTGCCATTTAACATTTCTAAGTGGAGGTAGCTGGGGGTGAGAGGGTGAACCGTAAAATTTAATATGTATTAATTTAAACTTCTCCTTCGATATCTAAATTGATGTGTTTGTGTTGAAACAGAATTTACTTTAAATCAAGTGTTTTTGAATTATTGCTCTTGGAAGGTAACATAGGTAAAAGGTCTAGGCGAATGAAAAATAAAACTGTCAAGTTGTGGTTTTTATTGTTAAGAAAATGACATCATTTTCATTGTCATTGCATAATACACAATTAAAAAAACATATACAACAAAGTACCTAAAAATTATAAATGTAAAATAAATTGGAGACGTGTCCACCTTTTACTTCCAAACATGTTCTCATTCTTCTTTTTACAGCATCAAACACTTTGGTGAGCACTTGGGGGGAGTTGTTAATCTCCTGAAATTTATCTGTAATTCTAGCCCGTATGCCTTCTAAATTTTCACAAGTGGTTTTGAAAATCGAGTTTTTAATGTGTGACCATAAAAAAGTCGCACGACGTGAGATCGCAGGACCATGGTGGCCACCTAAGTGGCATATTACGACTAATGATTCGGTCTTCGAAAAATTCTTCCAAAAAATTTAAATTGTCAAGAGATACATAGATTGGATTGCCGTCCTGCTGGAAGTAGCCTTGTCGTATCTCTTCATCGGCTAATGCGTTTAAAAAAAAGTTCTAAAATTTCATTACGGTATTGCGCCGAACTGAGATTCCCTTCAAAAAATGTCGGTCCAATTAACCTTGTTTTCGATATGGCCGCCCACACGCCCACTTTCTGTGAATGCAGATGCTTCTCCATAAAGAAATCTGGATTTTCAGAACTCCACCTTCTCATTTGTTGAGAATTTACATAACCAGAGAGGTAAAATCATGCCTCGTCAGTAAAAAAGTTTTTTTCAAATACGTTTTCATTATTATGCAAATTACCCATAAACCACCCTGAAAATTGCATTCCCTGCAGCTTGTCGTTTGGTAATAATTCTTGGAGTAAGCTTAGACGATGGGCGTGCATATGCACGTGACATTTCAGGATTGTATTGCAGGTTTCGTTGAATATATTTACTTGCTGGCTTAAACGCCGAATAGGTGTTTGTGGGTGTTCATTAACAATTTGTCTCCCACTGCCTTCCTTTCTATTCGCGCTTTCTGTTTCTTTAAGCAAAGCCAGAGATCTAGTCAAAACTTGGCGAAACTGGTCGATATCCATGACTATGTGTGGAAATTCAATATGAAAATCCTGAATGGCGTCCCGTGTTGAATAAACCCACTGGTCATCAACCCTTCTACCTTTTCCAAAGTAACTTTCAATCATAAAATCTCTTTGTTCTGCCGTGATTACCATATTGAATTTTCTTTAAAATAAAAACTCCAGAACGTGACAGTTCTATTTTTCATTCACCTACTCGTATATACATTTTACCTATGTTACCTTTCAAGAGTAATAATTCAAAACATGCGTGACTGATTCCATGGTATACTCTGAGGACTTTTTTTTATCTTACGTTATCTCCTAAATATTTTTTTCCTAATTTTAGGCTGGTATGATCCAGACCAAAAAAGGAAAATTCTACGTGGAACCAGCTTATCACGTCGATAAAGTGATTTTTCCCGGTCACAAACATTTAATTTTTAAGCGGTCTGCCGTTATCAACAGCATACCAAACGTGGAAATTAATAAGAAGAAGAAAAAGAAGAGAAAGAAGAAGTATCAGAATCAATCCAATTGTGGAACTCGGGATCCTGTAAAATGGACGCTGTAAGTCTGACAAAAGAATTTTTTGTAAATAAAGTAATATATTATTTAACGAGTGTAATAATGAATAGTACTAACAATGGTGAACTTTTTCAACCCCCTTGAGGGGTGACTCTAGGTCGCTGAGGTCAAAAATTTTAAATGCAATGATTTAACGAACTAAGATACTAACGAATTAAGATACGAACCTCGGGGTTGTCGTAAAATGTTTGTTTTCTGAAGACCTTTAAAATGAGGTACTACACGGCATTGCGTGGCATTAAAAAATTTTGACCTCAACTTCCTAGCATCTCCTCTCAAGGGGGTAGAAAAAGTTACATTACATAAGCAGTAGATTTATTAATCCATAAGATATACTAAAAATTGGTGTCTCTACCAATCTTTACCAATAGCAAAGATATTTACCCATAATTAGACTTTTCGTTAAGGTTGTTTCTCCTCTTTTTAGACTAGAATGGCAAAAACAATTGGGTAAAGTTAAAGTTCAAGAAAAGAAACACAAGCACACTAAAGTGCAAAATAAAGTTAAGATCCCTAACGTTAAGCAGTCTCAAATGAAAAAATTGAAATACAAACATGAAAATTCTGTAAGAACCAAACGATCTGTTAGTCAACCACACTACGTTGAAACCCTAATTGTTGCTGATAGTACTATGGTTGAATTCCATCAAGATGGAGATATTGAGACATATATATTGACACTGATGAACATGGTAAGTTAGGATTTGGCTAAGCCAAATCTAAGACAAAGACAAAGCGGCAACAGAACTTCGTCAAAACTCGTTTCGCTGATAAATGTCAAACGACAACAAGAAATTAAATCCTATCCCGCGAATATCGCTCTATAGCAATCAAAAGACAGTTAGTCGAAAAGAAAACAATAGTAATTTACCTTCAAATAACTTTGAAAATTACAAAAGTACTTTGATTTCTAAACTTTACAACAGAAATTCAAATCAAACGTAAATGTCACCAATAATCATGTCATTTTCTACTCACAATGGCCATGCGACTTTCAAAATGCAAAGCATCCTTCAAGAAATATAATTAAAAATCACTCGTTACAACATGTTGTGTTAAAAGCAGTGCTCTGCGCTCACTTTTCAGTGTCGAAAAAACAAAGCGGTTGTATGGTGTAGATAATGAGTGCTAAGAGAGTTAATTACTCCACTAAGATATAAAATGGAAGTCGATCCCATAGTTACTTGTTTCCCTGCAACCTCTATAAAGTACATGCATCGACCTTTTTACTAAATAAGTTTGACTATTTAAAGTCTTAAGCTTTTCAGCTCAGCTTTTATTTTACTTCTAATGGTGTCAAAGGCACTGCCGTACACCCGAATGCTTTTAAAACCCTTACGGGTCGTTCAAAACCTATTTTGCTCCTTAGAGTTAACCTTTTGGCTTTTTAAAAGGATTAAATGAATTTTATTTTCAACTATACCCGCTGCAATTGAAAACTAAAAAGAATAAAAAATGCGAAAAAATGTATTTAACAATTTTTAATATGAAACAAAATTAAAAGCCTGAAACTCCATTTCTGAGCGACATAAATTAACCAAAATATATATTTTATGTTAATTTGGATACGGAATCCTCTTTTTATTAATTTTTTTTAAATGTTTTTCATGCCATATTACTCGCTGTTTCTTTATTTATACTGTATTTTAAATATAGCATTAACATAAATACCTTTAATAAAAAATGTTCACTTCTTTCGCTTAGGCATTCCTTCAAAGACCAGACATCACAAATGACTTGTGAAATATAGAGTATAGAAGGTGAAACGTGAGTCGTTGTTTTTTCGGGTAATTTTCCTAGTGACTTCTAAAGTTTTTGTTATAACCTTCGATTACTCTTTCGTAGTCTTAGCTTTATTTGGTAAAATTCTTTCTGTCGAACTTATTTCATATGAAGTTATTTAACCCTAATAACAAATAAATTTAAATAATAGACATGAAATATACCTATCACCAAATTTTCCTCTTGTAGGTGTCTTCGTTTTATCAAGACCCCACCATAGGTAACTACATAAACGTCGTAGTAGTTAAAATAATTCTTTTGGATGATTCGTCTGAAGAACCAGAATTTAAAGCATCTACTAATGCTGACACAACTTTAAAAGGTTTCTGCAAGTGGCAAAAGGATTTAAATCCAAAAAATGACACCCATCCTCATCATCATGATGTAGCTATATTAATAACTAGGTAAGGAATCTGGTATTGCTAGGGAGATAAGTGAAAAATCTTTTGTAATTCTTACGGGTTACCTCATATACAATTCAGACTTTCTCCAATTTAAGATAATGCATTATCCAGTATTTTTTTGAGAAGTTTAAATTCAGAGCCTTTTTTAGAACAAGCAACTCCTCTGATAAAAAGAAATTGGCAGTTGGCAAGAACTTTTTTTGACACACAGTATTTATTAAAACACATTACAGTGTGTATTTTTTAAAATGTTTAACACCAGTTCTCTCACACCAGTTAAAACAACTAATATTATTGATTTATTTGTATTTAGAAAAGATATTTGTGCAAGACAAGATACTCCTTGCGGCACCTTGGGCGTGGCACATATTGGTGGTATGTGCAAACAATCTAGAAGTTGCAGTGTTAATGAAGACAACGGTATCACTTCAGCTCATACCATAGCTCATGAGATGGGACACAAGTAAGTATTCTTGATTTAAGTAAGTTTTCCATAAAATTCAGGTACAGGGTCTTCCAACGAGGACTGAACAGGGGCTCATTTTTGAGCTTCCTTGTATTTAAAGAAAAATCTAAAATAGCCAATCGATGTACTTTTTCCTGCAGAATTCAAAAATGAAACCAAAAATTTATTTGAACCAGAAACAAAAGAGTTACGCTATGCATAAGGTGTTTTTTAAATGGAACATAGCTTTTTTTATACGATTTTCGGAACGAGTGATTTTTTTTATGTCCGTTCTGATTAAAATATTTAATATTGTGACAGCTATTTTTATTAAATTTTAATGTTTTATCCAGTATAATTTAACTTCAACCTGTTTGAAACATACACTAGGTAATAAAGGTAAAATCACCTTGAAATCCTTCAAAGTCAAAAAATTTGACAAATTTACTATAATATTGCCGAAATGAAATATTCATTAGATGAGAGATTGCAGATTGTTATCTTGTTCTACAAATGCCAAGAAAATGCAAGAGAAGCAAGGAGAAGATTTATTGCAAATTTTCACAGAAATATATCCGTCAATACTATTCTAAGGATAAAGAACCTATTCGAGGAAAATAAAACATATTTCATTTCGGCAATATTATAGTAAATTTGTCAAATTTTTTGACTTTGAAGGATTTCAAGGTGATTTTTACCTTTATTACCTAGTGTATGTTTCAAACAGGTTGAAGTTAAATTATACTGGATAAAACATTAAAATTTAATAAAAATAGCTGTCACAAATATTAAATATTTTAATCAGAACGGACATAAAAAAAATCACTCATTCCGAAAATCGTATAAAAAAAGCTATGTTCCATTTAAAAAACACGTTATCCATAGCGTAACTCTTTTGTTTCTGGTTCAAATAAATTTTTGGTTTCATTTTTGAATTCTCCAGGAAAAAGTACATCGATTGGCCATTTTAGATTTTTCTTTAAATACAAGGAAGCTCAAAAATGAGCCCCTGTTCAGTCCTCGTTGGAAGACCCTGTACATTATTAATATGAAGCATTAAATTATTATAAATCGGTAGTCATCGGCAGTAAGGATATTGACTTACCAATAATTCTAACTGTCCTAGGCGATTTAGATCCAAATATTTATACAGGATGTCAAAAAAGTCTGGAATATTGCAAATATTTCAAGAAGTACTGAATATATATTTTTAAAAATTTACACTTCTATATAGTTAAAAACGGCACACCTTGGAAGAAAAAACCGTTTCTGTCACTACACATGGTTAGTCAGAAAGAACACTAATTTTTTAATTTGAAATGGAAAGTCCTGTATATTTTCGAAGATTCCAATGGTCCCTTAAAGACAAATTCAATGATATAGAGTTTAATTGATTTAGTTGTCAAAATAATAGATTTTTGTAACAAAAATAAATTGTTCATTAATTTTTTAAAAATAGAAAGGTGAGAAAACACCTCTGAAATCAGCTAGGTATTGTCAATTGACAAATAGACAGTAATCAAATTCGTTAGCATTCAAAAACTTTAAATTTGGATGGTAGCTTTAACTGAAAAAAAAACGAGATTTTAATAATGGTTGTATATGGTGACCGCAGGAAAACAGAACAGGAAGTTTGTGAGTTATTCATTCAGAGGTATTCTGATCGGCCTGCAATAACCCAGTCATGTTTAAGCAAACCGGTGAAAAATTTCAACGAAACGGGAAGTGCGAAAGACAAACACAGGTCAGGCAGGTGATAAGGCTCTGGATATTTTAATTGACCCACAAGATAATCTAAATCGATCACATCGACAGTTTGGCTTAGACCACAGTGTGTGTCACCAGTCAGTTAAAAACTTGTTTGAAAGCGAAAAGATTCACCCTTACAAGATTCACTCAGTTCAGGAATTGACGGAAGATGACCGATAGACGAAATGAATTTTGCGAAATTCTGATGGACAGATGTAATGCTGATCCTTATTTTGCCCATACCATTTTTTTTCTGATGAAGCTACTTTTATTATTGTTTATTAACGGCACCGTCAATAGACATAACTGTAGATATTGGTTTGCAGTTAATCCCGGTGGATGGCCAAAGTACACACTGAAAGACCAGAAAAAGTTCATATTTGGGTGGGTATTTTATGCCATAACATTATTAGACCATGTTTTATTAATGAAAACTTTACGACTGTACTTTACTTGGAGTTATTACGTGATCAGATTATTTCACAATTAGAAATCCTTTATCCAAACCGAAGAAATATCAGGTTTCAACGGGATGGCGCCCCTGATCATTTTGGTTTAGAAGTGCGTCAATTTTTACACGAAACGTTTCCAAATCAGTGGATAGGAAGAAGAGGCGAAATTGAGTGACCCGCCATATCCCCAGACCTCACCCCTTTGGACTTTTGTTTGTGGGGTGATTTAAAGAATAAGGTTTACAAAAATAGGCCGGTTAATATTTAGGATTTTAAGGCTCGTATTAGAAATCAAATACGTGAAATTTGATGGCATATTTTGACAACGTCTTACGAGAGTTACAGGCTTGATTATTGCCAAACTAATAGTGTCAGACATTGTGAATATGTCGTAAAGTAGTTTTTATTTAGTTTTTAGGTATTTCTTATTTTCATTGGGTTAGAGTTCATTTAAATTGATTGAGTTGGCCGATACTTGGTGGAAGTCCATAACTAATATTATGGGTTAACCAGAAAAACTACTAGTTTGACTTAGTAAACTTCCACTATATTGACAAAATTATTGACATGTTTCGCTACACTGTAGCTTCTTCGGAATAAGTTTTACGAATGAGTGGTGACTAACAATTGTTAGTCACCACTCATTCGTAAAACTTATTCCGAAGAAGCTACAGTGTAGCGAAACATGTCAATAATTTTGTCAATATAGTGGAAGTTTACTAAGTCAAACTAGTAGTTTTTCTGGTTAACCCATAATATTAGAGTTCATTTATTTAAAATTAGTGGTCATATTATGTCATTTTGACAAATTTTGACAATTAAACCCTATATCATTCGATTTGTCTTTTAAGGGACTATTTGAATCTTTAAAAATATTCAGGACGTTCTATTTAAAATAATAAAATAAAAAAATTCGTATTCTTTCTGACTAATCCTGTATAGTGACAGAAACGGTTTTATCCCTCCAAGGTGTGCCGCTCTTAACTACATATCAGTTGTCAGTTGATTTTGAAATATTTGCAATATTGCAGACCTTTTTGACACCCTGTATATTTGCATAATTCCATTATTTTAGTCAAGTGCATTACAAATGATAGAAATATTTATAAAACTATTGATTTAATTTTTTTATTTTTCTGAGCATACACTTTTGCCAATCTATATTCCACTAAATGCAAAGTAACCCATAACTTAATAAAATTTATACCCAATGCCAGGAAGTAATCTTGCATAAAAACTAGCACGGTCCGCCTCATAGTCATGGTTATTTATGAACCAACAGTGCAGGTACTAGAAAATACCTATACGATATAAATATAACAATGTCTTAAAATGGTGGCTTTTATCGACAATCATACAAGGTTTAAGTATTTTGTCCGGTACTTCCAACGGTATGCAAGGCAATAAGTATAGTTAATTAACAACTATGAGAAATCCAAATTCCACAGAAACGAAACCGCGGTCAAAAGCTAGTGCAAGTATAAAACTCTTTAACGTCATGTAGCTTTAATCTTTCTACAAATAAATTTTCTTCATAAAAGCACACTTAATATAACTGAATCTTACAATAAAATGAGCTTATAAGCACATTCCCTAATAAAATTTACAATTTTACCGATATTGTTATATTAATGTTTCATAGGCATTTTCTCTATCGGGGGCTTTATAAATATCCATGAGTATACGGGGGGCCCTGTTTATTTTTATACCATAATACTTGCTTGCAGTATAAAATCTGTTGAATTATAAGGCACTTTGCACCCAATTGAATAAGGAGAAATAGCGTGATGCCGTAGAAGAAAGTGTAGGTTGTTCACAACCATACATAATAATATATTGCTTGGATTAGATGGAAAACGAAATCATTAAGTATGATATACAGGTGTAACCAACTGATATGCAACATGACGAATACGGAGAATATTTGGGTTTTATATACGGGGTAATAAAGAGAGAATAGATCCGGAAAGGAAGAATAAGGGAAGCAACGAAGATTGTAGAAATGTTTAAGACGATACAGAAAAGGAGACTACATTGATGTGTTACGAAAATGGAAACAAATGTATGAAAGGAGAGATAAAGTAAGATCAAAGCCGTGATTGCTGGATAGTATCGAGAACGATCCAAGGGAAAAATGTTTAACAGAAGAAGAAGCTTAGGACCGATCATTGTGGACGATTAATCGCAAACGTCGACTCCATATAAAGTAGGGAAGGGATGGATTCATAGAAGAAGAAGGTGAACAAGAGGAAGACAGTGAAAGAAGATGAAGAAGAAACAAGATGAAGAAGAGAAAGGAAATGAAGATGAAGTGTATGAACAAGCGTCACTTCTCGTCATTTATGAAGTAGCTAACTTTGTATATACGTCTTTTAAACTTAACTTTTTTCATTTAAATCCCAATTCCTCTAAAACTTTACAAAGTAGGAGTGATGAACATGGTGGGCAATTTTTTTAAAACTCGAGCTATCGAAGTAGAAAGTTTAGTTGCCGAGGGAATTCTATTTTGGGTACAAATCTTTATTAATTGATATTATGGGATGAAAATAAAAGCATCTTGAAAATAATTTTTACGAAGCCTTTTTGGGCGCCTTTTTAGTAGATTCTCAAACGATTCGTTATGATAAAACTCCTTTGATTCAAACCAAACCAGCGTAAATAAAGTACTTTGTGACAGCAATTCACTGGCGAGAAAAGTGGAATTTATATATCTTAAACTAAAGTGTTATTAGCAGTTTTAGTGCCTAATGAACCTGTTCGATGCACTGGGCGTTTTAGAAGTAATAAAAGTGTCGTAAAGTTTATTTGACACGATAAGCCTGTATGGGGTAGACGTTAAAAAGTCAAAGCACGCGAGAGCTTTTTACTATTTTAAAGTGGAATTGAGGAAATGATTAGATATTATGGAAGGTATGAATTACAAACGACAATCGTTTCTCGTAAATGCCTAATTGTAATTTAAAGAAATTGTTTACTAATTGCTTTTTCTTAAGTGTGTAAGTTGTATTGGTGCATCCTATTAACGTTATCTGATATTAGATAATGAACATAGTTGTGTCATTTATTACCCAAGTGAATTATAGGAAGCTGATTGACTGAAAAAAGATAGAATAGTTTTCGCAACAGGCATGAAGAGAGGAAGAATTGTAATCTATAATATTCAATTGAAAGGACTTTATTGACAGAAAAATCAAATATCTGTTGTTTACTGAACAGGGATGTAAATGAAAAAAAGTTAAGAGTAGGAGACGTAGATACTAGGTTGTGCAGCTTCTTCATAAATGATGAAAAGTGATGCTTGTTCATACATTCTTCTTGTTCATCTTCATTTTCTTCCTCTTTCTTGCTCATCATCTTCTTTCGCCTTTCATCGTCTTGCTCTTGCTCGCTTTCTTCTTCTTTGACTCCATCCCTTCCCTACTTTATGTGGAGTCGACGTTTCTGATTAATCGTCTCCGCAAAATTCTTCTTCTGTTAAACCTTTTTCCCTTAGATCGTTCTCGATACCATCCGCCGGTCACTGCTGTAGTTTTCATTTATCTCTCCTTCCATAAATTTATTTCCATTTACACAACTCACCTATGTAGTATTCTTTTCTGTATCGCCCTAAACATTTCCATAACCTTTGTTGCTTCCCATATTCTTCTACTCCTGATCTATGTTCTCCTTACTACCCCACATATAAAACCTAACACTCATTTCTGTCACTTTTTCCCCTTATTGGTCATGTTGCAACATTACAAGCAAGTTGATTACACTTGTTGTTGATTTGTGTTCCTTCTAATGCATGCAATATAATATGAAGGCGTGAAGAGAAAAAGAATTGTAATCTATATTATTCAATTGAACGTACTTTAATGACAGAAAAAATTAAATATCTGTTGTTTACTGAACAGGGTTCCAATATTTTTCAAAAAATCTGTGCTGTTATGGTTACGTTAAGGGTTGCAACATTTTAGACACATATACCTTTCAGTTTTGGAATGCTGCATGACACTGAAAAGATTGGATGCAAAAGGAAAATCGGAAACAAAGTTCATATTATGACTCCCGCTTTCGAAGCTGACGCAGTCCAAGTCAGCTGGTCAAACTGCAGTAAAAGGGAAGTTACGAATTTTTTGGAGTAAGTAAAAGCATGCAATATTATTTAGTAATCTTTGATAGAGTCCAGAGTCAGACTAGAACTACGAAAGTTTACCCTTTTCGCGACATTTTCAGGGAATGATTTTAAAATTTACCACGTGATTTTTCAAGAAGTCTGCTATTCTTTGGTGAACGTATTTTGTAGATGACTTTGAGCAGAAGCCGAAGGTAAAATTGCGTTTTTTTTTAACGCATAAGCAACTTATGGGGTCATGCATGCATATGTTCTCGGAATTTACTAAACTCTTTATTTCTAGCGCCTCTTCAGATAAATGTCCAATAGGAATATAAGAAATGTTCTCGTAAATTCCTGCCCATGTATTAATAACATGTGAACACTTGATTGCATATAGAACCAACAATATAATGACACATACAGGTTTGCAATATCTATCAAATATTCTCGAAAAGTATTAACATTTAAGTTTTGTTCCGAAGAAAGCCCTTAAAGAATTATAGCAAATTTTTTAATTAAATTTTTGTTCAATCCAGTGATTGCTGCTGATTTTTCGTAGTGTCGGAAAAAAGTTCCAGTAGTATTACCCTCATTTGTAGTGCCCCTAACTCTATTTTACAACGTCTATTAGTATCCCAAGTTCCATTTCGAAAATCATTTTGTATTTTCTTCTCCCTTTGCTCTTTTATTACTTTGTTTTCACCCTTAGCGGCATCCTTAATTAAATTACAAAGCGTACTTAATGAGTTAACTTATTACCTACTTCTGAGTATAATATAATGTTTAATAAAATAACAATTTAAAACTGGGTGTAATAGCGTATTTTTAAAACTATGTAGGTAGGTACTTAGATTCATGAATATTTTGTTTAATATTATTCTAGCCAGTTTCCTTAGTAAAAGTTAAATTAGCTAAAATTTTCTTGTAGCTTCTTAGAAAATTTATAATAATCAATAATATACCTGGAAAATCTTCAAAGCGGCATTAAAAAGCAACTTTGGATTCCCGCAAACTATCTAGGTAGGTACTTAATTCGTGAATATTTTATTTAATATTATTCTAGCCGCTTTTCTCAGTAAAAGTTAAATTAGCGAAAATTTACTTGTAGTTTCTTAGAAAATTTAATATTTTTTATTTATAATTTAATATACCTGGAAAATCTTCAAAGCTGCATTAAAAAGCAACTTTGGATTCCTGCATGTGCGACATTTCTAAAGAAAACTAATTTTTTTTTAATAATCGGACAAAGTCGGATGAGATTTTTGGATATTCCCAATGAATAAGAATTGCGTAATCCTCTAATGTATGTAACAACTTAGGCATATTTAGGCATGTTTTCAAAAGTCACACCAAACTTGATTTTTTCGTCGACTAGGACCACGGTTCTTTTAAATTTCATATGTAAGTAAACGTTACAAATATTTCCACTAAAATGTGGAAATATCAAGAGCAGTTAGCATACTATAGCTAGAACAAAAATTGATATCAAATTGTTTTATAGAAAACATGAATTTTCTAACGTTGGACTTATTTATATCATTTTTATTGCTCTCGGAAAAGTCAAATTTCAGCTTAAAAAGGAAGTACTTTACGGTAATACATTTCAAAAAACTGGTAAACGACTAAACTCCAGACATTTTACGAATAATCTGGACACAAAACAAATTACAATTCGATAGTCGCTGTTTTGCCCTATGTCCCCGAAATAACAAATCCTTTACGCTGTGCGCCGCCGTAAATGAGTTTTAGACCATATCACCACGCTTAAGAATGCATTGTTTCAAAATTACGGCCTGCTAAAAAATGTTAGGCTTACCTATTACAATTTTTAACTCTTCCTGATGAAAACCACTTTATATAAAGAGCAAATCTAATCTGTGCTTGTACAACATTATTATGGTTGGTTTTATTATTAATAAATACACTAGCTCAGGGATAATGTCAAAACACGCCGCTTAAGGATATCCAATTTTACTGGTGGTATGACGTTACGGGAACATGTTATTATAAGCAGTTGCTTGTGTTAAAATGCTAAGTTGTGTCCTAATATTCTCTTTCTTTAACTGACTGTCGTTTCCAGCGGCGCGTATTTTTCTGCATTTTCTTGTAAATATTAAATAGCGGATAATTTGTTTAATTTTAACCCTATTCTATATGCTACTATAAAACCAGCTATATTCTTCGTTAGATGACAGCTCGTCTTTATACTTTAAGACCCCATCTTATACAAGATCACCCTGTATTAATCTCAGGAAGGAAATTCTGTGGACTTGTGCCTTTGTCCCCTCTAGACACGCGTAGTACCGTAATTTTTTGCCAGCTCAAGAATTCCTTTTTTATATTTGATTTACTATAGTAATTTTTATTTGCATCATCACATTTTGTCGTGCATTCAAACCATACTTTAAATCAAGATTTATTACTTAGTTTTAATAGTCCAGTGCAGTTAGCCGTGAAAAATTTAAATTTTCGGAACCCGGCAATAGTGAATGGATTTTTATAGGACTTGTTAATCAAATGTAAATATTACTCATTAAACCTTTGTTATTGTTCATAACTTAAAAATATTTTTTTTTCGAAATCCATGTTTCAAAAATATTTTCATTATACATTATTTCTTTGAAGGCTCCTGTTACTATTGTTGGTATACGGAAAAACTGTACGAAAAATTCTTCATCGCAAGAGAAAAGTGACTTTTGGTGGCTGGAAAAAGTCATTATTATAAATGGTATTATTGGTCAGAATTTTTGACATATTTCTTTTAGCTTACTCGTCGTTAATAATTTCCCAAGAATGCTCATCTGGATGAAACATTAAATATAAAAAAAGAACAATTATTAGTAACTTCTGTATAGCAGTCCACATTTTCCCTTTTAAACTAATAGTGGAATTTGTGGCAGACATATCTGATCTGAGGCAGACACTATTACTCAGTTGTGTCGGCAATGTGTTGTTAAAAATTGACAAATGAAGGCACAAGTACCGAAACAATTCCTGATTTCTCCTTAAATGTGTCATGTCACGATGCTTTACTTCCCACATATAAAAGATACATAAAGGTTACAGTTTCGACACATGTATTTTTGGTTAGGCACATAGATCCAAAACAATTACATATTTATTCCTTAAATGAGACCAAAATCTTGCTCACTGGGTGTTATCAATCCCTTTGTAAATAGTTTCAATCAGCTGCTCTTGTGGGAAGAGAAACAAGAGTCACTTTTCAAAAGTTTAAGAGAAGACTCCAACAGTGCGTGAAGAGAGTGACCCCTTTTTGAGCTACAGAATATAAGAAGAAAGAGAATAAGGTCGTCCGTCTGGGAGTCCCAGACTGGGACATTACTGATACTGGAGCATTTCGACTCCTTATTTTTAACGAATTTCAGGCCATTTCTGCCAATTCCAAAGAAGAAAATATAATATGACTCCAAATATAAAATTATCAGCTTTTATATACTTTTTTGAAGTTCCTAAGCAAACATTCACAAAAAACGCACCAACGTAGGACAAAGGGTTTCATTCCCTATTATCACCATAGTTTTCCACAGAGACCTCTGTTGTTAAATGATTTAAACTATTTAATTAAAAGTTAATATACAGTTGCTCTATGCACGGTGTCCAAGATAAGGAGGGCCAGTATGGATAATTCCTAAATAGTAAGAAATACAAAATTAGATAAATGGGAAAAAAGTTGCGTAATTAAAGAACTAATAAAAAGATGTTTCGAAATTTTTCAGACGATTTTTCATTTTCCAGTTATTTTGAAGAAGCTAAATTTTCAAATTTTTAATTCGATTTTTTTGGTGTTAATATTAAAGGTAGGGCAAAACTAATAAAATCCCTTTTAGCAACTTTTAATGAACTTAAAGATTACGTTATCAATGTTTATATTCGACGTGTCTTTGGGCATCAGCAACCTATTTTTTTTAAATATGGTCCGGATTTTAATTTTTCCTATTTTAATTTGAGTTATACCTACTAGTAGAATTTGTTCTTTTCTTACAACCCATGTGATAATTAAACTGAATTTCACCCCTTTTTTTGATAACCGGTGTCTTAGAACCTAAAAGCTACCGATTTTGTAAATCTTGGTGAGTAAAGTTAAAATGCCAAGATAAATAGTAACTGTGACTTTACAGTTACCATCTGTAACTTTACAAATCGACACTGAGAATTGTAACACTCAAGCCTTTTGAAGCAATCTCGGGATAAATTTTTCCCTTTTATGAGTATTTTCAGAATACAAAGTGAATTTTGATAATTTTAAAATAGTAAATTCCCCACCACTGACAACAATCAAGTATTATATTATGGCAAATTGGTATGGTAAATATTCATTTACTAAGTAGTAATTTACAGAGCATGATCTGCATTTTCAAGCACATATTTCATATCTGAAATTAGCATAAGTAAACTGTGCTTCAAGCTGTGCCGCGATGCAACAAAAACAAAAACAGAAGATTTTGCATAAATCTAAAGTCAAAGCTAGCATACATAACAATTTATCGTGTCTACTGAATTACTACAGGATGTACTCGAATTTAGGAGTATAGTGATAGGATACAGTACTTATTAAAATACAACTAATCTCTTTGGCCTTACCCATTGATTGAGGAACAAGAATGAAATATCATTATTTACATTTTAAACTTTGAGAAATGGCGCGTGACTGCCAGGTGTGTAAGAAAATGGATTCTTTCCGTAACTGTCTTGTAACAGGTTTGCTCAGCAGAATACAGACGGCCTGGAAATAATATCCGTGGACAAACTGCCAATAAAGAAATAATAGCGATTGAAGTATATCTCAATGAGGCGCCAAATTGGATAACACCAGGCGCGTAAAAGATTTTTTTGGTCCCGCGACAAAATATATACCTTGTAACCGTATCATTTACTTAACGTTCTGCATGCTAAATTATTTATTAGAGATAAAGAAACCAATGACTCTCCATTGTAGACACCTATTAAAGGACATAATTCATTAAAGAAATCAAAATATAATTTTGATATTGAAATATTCGAATTTGAAAGTTTTCTCATCAACTTCTAATGCTAAAGAATTATTTACTACTACACGCAACTACACGCCAGGGACTTTATATTACGAGATTATCTGTACAGGCACTAAAACTTTGCACTTTTAAAAGTTTTACGTTTCAGAACACCCTCCATATTTTAACGTAAATCCGACCTTTGAAATGGCTAAACAAAAATAAACTCAGTTTAAACAGGAAAATGTATTAGGATTAAATCATGTTCTGAACTTTACGTAAATATTGTTTTGCAAATTTAGTGCATATATAAACGACGCTTTATACCATGGGGGCATTAGTTAATTTGATATATTTTGCCAGGCTGGATCTGTTGGGAAAACTTTCTAAAATAACACCGGCTAAACAATTTTATATTTAGTTTATTAGCTTGCAATATTTAAAATATTAATACAACCAGTTGAAACATTTGATTTATACTACTCCCCTCAAGATTAAAAAAAAAAGTTTAGACACAGCCATGTGTGGTATAAATACCAAAAAAACAGAGGATTTATAAATCAATGAAAAACTGGATAGAAATACCTACTTGCTTTTCAAGAAAGCCATGCAGTGTAAGAACCAGGAATACATGTACGCCTGGATTAATAATGGATTCGTCTTAATAAGGAAAAAAATTAAGGATATTAAACATCTGAAGGATATTCTAAGTGCCCTAGAGTAAAACAGCAAAAAATGGCTATAGTTAGTCAATACGTATTATAATATAGGCTAGCAATTTTTAAAATTGTTAACTGGGTAACTTGGATGTGAGATCTTTTGTGCCGTATTTTGTAGAAGTCAGTGTTGTGGTCCGGGAGCATAATTTTGATATATTTTGTATAACTGAGACTTAGTTAAAACCCGAGGTTCCATCGCCGCTAATTCAAATACAAGGTTGCAGGTTAGAGCGGAAGGATCGTGTTGATAGAGTTGGAGAAGTATAGGGGATATCTATATCCGACAAGAATATAAGGTGGAGCAATATTTTTTGACCACCTTTGATGAACGTTTGCTGGAAAATGTGTGGCTAAATTTAATGGTGAAAAGAGTTAGTGTGCTTGTTGGTGTTGTTGACCGACCACCAGCGTGCTCGGTTGCAGAGGCTGTTACGCAGTTCCATGCAATGTTATTTGAGGTTACTCCCGTTTTTGACTACCCAGTGATCACCGGTGATATGAATGTTAATATATTGAATTTGGAAGGACAAAAACTTGCGAAATTGGGATAATTACAACCGCCAAACAAAATCAGAGGGGCTCCTTTTAGTACCGTAACTTGTTCTAAAAAAAACACCGTCCAGAGATGCATTGGGTTTGCTTGGGTTTGATGACATGACATGAACAATTAATAATGAATACTGGTTAGATACATAACAAGGAGATTGATTAACTATCGTATATGGTAATATAATGGAGCTGGGTTTTCCTAAAACAAAAACCGAAAAGGTCAAATTCCAACACGTTGAAATTTAGTGGTCAGAATTCACGTCGATATAAAATATACAAAAATAATCGGAAAAATCGCCCCTACTTACCCTTTAGAGTCCCTGACAAAAAATCATCCGTGAAATTAATAGGGATGAAACTGGATTCAAGTTTCCTCTCAAAAGACCTATCGTCAATCCAAACGGTAATGATCTTGCGAAGTCACGCCATTATTCGAACTGCTTAAAAATATGACAGTAACAACCGTTACAGCGTACCTCCCTTGCACTGTTTCGAAGCGAAATTAGGACTGATTTGTTAAGCAAACAGGGAAGCATTGCCGGAAATTGAGTAATTTTATTGTAGAATCTATTTTTTTTAAGAGTTAATGTTGAGTTGCCAACATGTGTCGGCTAGACTTCGTCATTTGAGAGTTGTAATTTTATTTTTGTAATTTTATTCCTCTTAATAAAGGCTATTTATTATTATTATTATTACTTAAAATATATATCTTCCAGCACGCCACTGACTATCGCCCTTAAGCGATACCTATCTAGCTGCAGCGCGTCTTAAGGGATATTAGAAACTGCTTTATAAAAGATAAGCTGTGTATGATAAATATCCTGGCACGTCAGGCGGGAACTGTCAGGAGTATTTAAAACACGAGACAAGCGAAAGACTTAATCTTTTTCGTAGGCTGTTTGCTACTGAAGGATAAAAAATGTTTTTCGTGACACCATTCAAATATGAATAGAGCGCATTGGTGATTCTCTAAAAATAACCTAAATAAACGAAATATTTAAATAAAAAAATTCAAAATATATTTGTCCGTTTAACTGTCAAATTAGACAGGGCTTAGCAATGGTGAATCTTGCATTTAAATTTTGTGCCAATCAATTTTATATCAGCTTTTGGTAACATTCTTTGGAGAAACATACAATAAAAGCGAAGATATACGGGGTGTCCGAAAAGTCTTAGTATGGGCAAAAATATATTTGCTAATAGTAAAGATAAAGACTCTAAATGTTAGGTGTATCTAAGCTTGAGATGAAACTATTCATTAAGTGAAATTAAAAAGCATTTATTTTCTATACTTCATTCCATTTCAATTGAAAAATTCAATGCGGCCCTGTCACCATACGCTTCGTTTAAAGTAGCTGCATTCTTGTAAATGTTTGCTGAGGAACTACCAAAAAGTGTATACCAAATTTTTGGAAATGGGCAGCAATAAATTCGTGATACAAAACTTATTAGATTATCTTATAGACTTATAATTTAATCCCTGACGTGTCAAATTAAACCAGTTTAGGAATAGTGAATGTGACCAATTGTGTTTCAAACTCGGGGAGAGGAGCGAATTTTGTCCCTCATTGTTCAATTCCTCACTGTATTTATTAAAGTCTATAAAACAAATGATCACACCAGACCCTTATCAAAATTTGCAGAAAACTTTTTCCAACAAATTAGCTTTAACAAATTCTAAACTTGTTTTTGGCAAGAAAGTGAGTCTGTGCAAATTTATTTATTTATTCAAGATTAGGTGAATTTTCCCCAGTTTTCAGGAATTCTCATAATGAAATTCAATGTTTTAATTAAAGTTAGTGAGGACTGCCAAATTTTATGTATTAAGGGTGCAAACTTAAGTTCGCTAAAATTACATTAATTGTATTTTAAAAACAAATGATACTTTACTTCTGGGGATGAATAAGAAAAGTTTTAAGTTCGGTAATTAGGGTTCAGACAAAGGAGTTCGACTTAGGAAATACAGGCACGTTAAATTTTTTTTTTTGAATAATAAAGGCTGGCCAGTTGGGTATGTCACCAGAGGCGTCCATCCCGGAAATAAGTACGTGCGTATATGGCACGATACAAATAAAAGAAGATATGACACCGCGCAGGTAGGCATGGCCATAATACGTCACGCTGTGAGTAATTCCGCCATATTTTGTAAACGAAACACGTCTTTGTTACGATCGCGTTGTGTTTTCAAGTTATTTTTTGGTGCTTTTATGTCACTTTTAAGAGTTTAAAAGTGAAATTGAGGTGTGCTGCGAGCAGACCTAAAGTGGCCAGCCCTAATAATAAATCTGTGTATTGAGGAAATCGTATACAGAGTGTCACAAAGAATATGCATTCTGGTATGGCAATAATGTATACGCAGTAAAGATTTCTGGTAACTTGCTTATAACTTTAAGAGTAAAAGAAATACAGATTTATCCAATATGTGAGGTGCAGCTAATGCCTTCCGGAGAAAATCTTTAAAATGTTTACCGATTATTAAGTTCCTATCTTTGAAGACATAATAGACTAGCGTCGTCAAAACCTGCATTTTTATGAACATTACCAGTCCCTTATGGTGAGACCCTTCACGATCAGCTATCAGATCTGCCATTATAATGTCACGCAATACACGGCACATTTTACTTGTATGTACATTAGTTATTTTGTTACCTTGGTATTTACCATAGACTTTAAAAAAACTAAAGACAAGGTCATTTACTATTCAAAGCAATCATCCATTGAATTTGCACTAAAAACTGGTTGATTGTATTGACTGGTCAACTGCACACGGTTGCCAAAATGTAAGTACAAAATGTCCTGATTGATGCCATCCAAGCCAACACGACATTTATTTGACTATATGTTCATCTAATAAAATTAGCATAAATAAGTATTAAGTAATAAAAAAGTAATACTCACATTTTGTTCTATTTTATGCATCCTAGCCGAATAAACTTTTATTCCCTTCTCACTGTGATAAATAATTAAGTTATTAACTAAAAGTGACAACGCTATTTGACGGTTTTACTATGAATTCAAGAGTGACACAAACGACCATTCACAAAATTCGTTGACGTTTGCTACATTGTTCGAAAGTGGAATTGTGTTGCTTTGTGTTTTCGAGAAACGTCTAAATGTTTTTCTTTAAAGAAGCTGGCATTATTTTGCGAAAAAACATTTAGATATGGTGCGGCTGTGTCAAGCTTGCAAATAGTTGGACTATTTAAACCGATAAGTTCCTTTTCACAAGTAAGTGAGGTTATATTCACTTGTATCGAATCCACTGGTGTAGTTTGACATATATCAACACATTAGTAATATGAGGGCAACAAAAATTTATTACAACAAAGCACGCCACTGGTGTTGGAAGCGGCAGCCGCCAGGAATGTTGGACAGTGTTGCTATGTTTTTCACTGTGTCTACCTCTCTTAGTCGCATCCATTGGCGCGAAACGATTCTATCAACGAAATGCTTTGTCTATAGTTTTTTTTAAATTTCAGTAGTATTTACCCTTGTGCATAATGACGTCACTCGCATCGAGGCCGACAAAGCTCTGGCAGATGTCAAATTTGAAATTTAAGGCGGCATAGATCAGTCGTTTTGAAAGATATTTCAAAAATTTTGCTACTGCTAGTATCGGAATTTTTAAGACTATGACTGGAAGTATATTAGAAAATATGGACACTTCCTATTATTGAACATACAGTACGTATAAGGGTTTCTTACGAAAACTCACCAACGATCGGAAAAAGAACTTTTTTCTTTAACTATTTGAGTAATAGATAATTTCCGGACCGTCTCTAATCCGGAAAAGGGCTCGTTACCAAATCCGTCCCAAAAATGACCCTTTTCGAGTTAAACCGGAAACCAACAATTGGTATTTTAACACAGGCAGAGATGGTTAAAAAGTTATTTTATATTTGAAAACAAAATTGTTTAACATTACTTTCTTTTAAAAAAATAGAATTTTACTTTAATATGCATAGTTGTCAAACAAGCCTGAATTTTTTTGTATTCTCTGCATAAATTTAATATTTATGACAGTTGTTTTTATTCATTTATCATTATTTTCTACTACAAATTTTCTATTGGTTCTGACGCCACAAGGACAATCGGATAATTTTGTTACAAAAACTAATTATTAATCGTAACATAAAAATGAACATACAGCCAAATATGCTTACTTGAATTTGATGATACTGATTAACTTTTTACTAGATATGTACTTTCTTTTAACATCGGATGTTCTGGATACGTGAAAAATGAGGTTTTCAGGCCACTCCAGTGGTATTTTTGCACATTAGCACAATACAATTTAGAAGGTAGTTTTTAATAGATTTCATTGTTTAATAAAAAGAATTATACACAAGATGATACACTGTAACAACCATAATACAAACAACAATTACTGTTTGGGCAAATAAGGCAGCTTTTCGCATGCTACTCGTCTTAACGCACACATTTGTTTTCAAAGTTAAAGTCCTTGGCTGACTGGTTGATGTCGTGTTGCATAAAGGACAAAATGCATGTTTTTTGTGTTGTCCAACAAACCTTTTCAACTTTAGGTTTTGTAGATTGACATTTTGCCACTATTTAGCATACAATATTACAAATAATAACAATCGGCTTGGTAAATCAATTGATATACGAGTAGGTACAATCGTATGAAAAATGCTTACTGGCTTTCGGACTATCAGAGAAGTTACATATACGTTTATTTGTAGCAGTGTAGCTCCCCTAGGTTAAGCTTTACGTTAACATGTAGATTGACACTTATTTTTGTTCATATCCTGACGTCACGTGGCACTGAGGACAAATGGCTGCCTTTTCAACTGTAATAATTTAGACCAAGAACTAAAATAATTTAAATTAAATTATCTTAGTAATTCTCTTCAAAATAATATTTTTGGGTTTGCTTGGGTGACTTCCTTAAACCACTTATGCAATAAAATACATCCATATTCCTTTTAGTAAACATTTGATGGGTTTGGTTTCAGTTTATTTTAAGCTCTTTTAATTTTTGATTTTTTTGTAATTTTAATTTAACACAATTTTTTTTCAGTTTTTGCTTGCTTTGATTAGTATGACTAGGACAACTTTCTAAAATTTATTTCAGATATACACGGTGTCCCATATAAGAATGCACACTACAGGGATCTCGTAAACCAGAAGAGATACAAAGATGATTAAATTAGAGAAAAGTTGCGCTTTGCTGAACCCTTCAAAGTCACGATTCGAAATCTAAAAAAATCCGATTACTTCCGAAGATATTTGGGAAAAACCGAATTTTCCCGATTTCGTTTTTATTTTTTTCTGACTCTATTTAAAAAGATATTACAAAATAAATTTCACATTCTTATTGCCACTTTTTCTGCTCTACAAGCCGGCGTTCTTAGATTTTCAATTCGACGTTTCGTTTCTTGGCAACCATCATCAACTTAATTTTTTTAAATAGTCGAAAAATTTTGTTTTATTCCTAAAAAATTCTAATTTTAATTCAAAATCCCACGACATACCGCTTCTTACATTTATCCGACGTTTCGGACGAAAAAATCATCATCAATATTATTTGATGATTATTACGAAGGAACGAAACGTCGGATCAAAAATCGAATTACGTTATCATGTAGAGGAGAAAAAATTACATGGGAATGTGGATTTTATTTTGACCTGTCTTCTTTTGTGAAATCAGAAAAAAATTAATTGCCAAAATTTATGTTTAAAATTTCAAGAATTCGTAGATTTTTTCTGATTCTACTGTAAGAGATAGATTAAAATAAATTTTACATTTTTATTGTCGCTTTTCTCCTCTACAACATGACGTCATTCAATTTTTGATTCTACGTTTTGGCTTTTCTCGACCATTATCAACTTTTTTTTAAATAATCGGAAAATTTTATTTTAAAATAGTTAAAAAAAAGTTGATAATGGTCGAGAAAAGCCAAAACGTAAAATCAAAAATTGAATGACGTCATGTTGTAGAGGAGAAAAACGAAAATACAAATGAAAAATTTATTTTAATCTATCTCTTACAGTAGAATCAAAAAAAAATCTACAAATTGTTGAAATTTTAAACATAAATTTTGGCAATTAATTTTTTTCTGATTTCACAAAAGAAGACAGGTCAAAATAAAATCCACATTCCCATGTAGTTTTTTCTCCTCTACTTGACAACGTAATTAGATTTTTGATCCGACGTTCCGTTCCTTCGTAATAATCATCAAATAATATTGCTGATGATTTTTTCGTCCGAAACGTCGGATAAATGTAAGAAGCGATATCTCGTGGGATTTATAATTAAAATTATAATTTTTTAGGAATAAAACAAAATTTTTCGACTATTTAAAAAAATGAAGTTGATGATGGTTGCGAAGAAACGAAACGTCGTATTGAAAATCTAAGAACGCCGGCTTGTAGAGCAGGAAAAGTGGCAATGAGAATGTGAAATTTATTTTGTCATATCTTTTTAAATAGAGTCAGAAAAAAATAAAAACCAAATCGGGAAAATTCGGTTTTTCCCAAATATCTTCGGAAGTAATCGGATTTTTTTAGATTTCGAATCGCGACTTTGAAGGGTTCAGCAAAG
Organism: Philopedon plagiatum; assembly: GCA_963971165.1. Taxonomy (NCBI): domain Eukaryota; kingdom Metazoa; phylum Arthropoda; class Insecta; order Coleoptera; family Curculionidae; genus Philopedon; species Philopedon plagiatum. The sequence continues at coordinate 83,450,586 of OZ020195.1, forward strand.
CGCACCTTTTCTCTAATTCAATCATCTTTGTATCTCTTCTGGTTTACGAGATCCCTGTAGTGTGCGTTCTTATATGGGACACCGTGGATTTAACCAAAATAGTAATTGCTAAATAAATGTGTTCTTCAGATAAATCATTTATGCATGGCTAGTTTTCATTAAGGTTTATCACAAGCTGTATAATCTTATATTCATTGTCTGTCTTGCAAAATTACAAACTAAAAACTAACAAATAAAAACTACATTAAAAAAATAATACATATGGAACCAACTTGACCTCTGTCTAGTAAAAATACGTACCTGTAGACCGAAAGATTTTCCCTCTCTTGATTCTAGTAAAGTTGTAGAAGTAGTTCTTTGAATTTTTGCTATATTATACATAATACAGCAAAAATGGTAGTAGGTGGACCAAAAGAATTTCGCTATACATAATTTTATTCAAATTCGTACAAAAATTCTGAAAAATCTTTTGCGTTTGTCTGTTTTATACATGTATACCATATAAAAAGTCATTTCGTAAAGGATTCCAAAGAAAGTTGTGAGCCAAAATGGGAAAAACGTCAAAGAATTTTCCAGCGAAAGACTTTACAAAGCTTTAGAGTTCTCTTTAGATCGCTAATAAACGCGTGGTAAAAGCATTTAATTTTTGGTTTCTTTATGTAGGAACACAGAATGAGATTTCGCTTCGCTTAGCACATTTAATTATATTGAAAATATTTTTGGTTTGTGACGAGATGTAATAATGGTGTTCGAAATGTCATCGGGAATTTTATAGAGGTGGTAAAATTAATAATGGTGTCAGTTTCTTTTTGAGAAACAATATTGGATTTAAGTTATATTTAAGAGTTGGCCACTTGTTAGTGAGCAGGCTGTTGACTGCCCAATAACAAAACTTGATTTATTAAAATCCATAATGAAAATTCGAAAAATGTATTTGTGTAAGGGCAAAATGTACCTACTTGCGGGAAAGATGTTTTTCCCAAAAATATTTTTTCGAAATAGGTGGTTTTCGAATTTTTTCACTATTCAAATGCCACATAGAATGCATTATTTACCATCGAATAATAAAATAAAATTATAACTATCCCTAGGTATGTATTTTTTGTTTTTAGCAAAGGACTAGGAAAATGTCTTCAAGATAAACCGGAGGAAATGGAAGAGTATCAGTACCCAGATTTGCCAGCTGGTGCCATGTATAATGCCAACTATCAGTGCAGGTACCACTAATGATATTCTATAAAAAATATTGTTAAATATTAAAATTACTTTGGTATTACTTGTCGATTTAATGTTTTTTTCATTAAAGAAATTAAATTTTAAAAATCTTATTACGACCCTGTATTTATATCGTGGTTAACTTAATTGTAAAAACAAAATTTACTAATTGTTAGTAATATTAGAGGTACCAACACAAAAATGGTGTATTATTAGATAGATTATACAGGGTTTTGCAAAAACATGTGTCATCGCTTAAAGGGAGATTCTTTGAAAGGACATGGGTCCGCATATGCTTTATTTCAAAGAAACAGGGTGTTAAATTTTTCATACACTCTTTACTTATTAAAATCTATGTGCAATAGGGAATATGTACATATATAACCCAAATAAGTCTGAAATATGTTTTTTATATTCCCTTCATAAATTAAATATTTGGGTGATTGTTTTTATTAATTTATTTTCGTCTTTATTAACAAAAACAAAGGATTTTCTACTGCAAATTTTTGCGCGAATTTCGAGATTTCTAAGACGTGATCCCATTGGCTGTGACGTCAAAAGTATTATAATAAGTACATGGTGAATTCCAGTATTGTAGGGTCATCGAAAAATCAATAAAAATATCATTTAATGCGTGACTCATTAAATTAAATATCCCTGCACTTAAAGTAGAAGGTTCCTAAAATCTTATTCATACTTATATATTTCAAGCAGAAATCGATCCAGCAACCTTCCAATCTTGTAACAAAAACTGGCACTTTTGCGAAATTTTGACACATCATATTTTAATAATTTCGACGTAAATAAACTGCAATTCTTTGTTTTCATGGCAGTGGTCGAAAAATCGAAAATTTAAAAGTTTCAGCGGACCCTCGGTCGGACTCTGGTTATTAGGTGCAAAAGACGGGTCTGAAAATGGTTTTTTTCGACCAAAAAAATTCAAAAAATTACTTGCCGTTTTCCGGTCCTCACCAATTTCAATAGGGTTCTGAAGCTGCGGGTCCTCTACAACCTCCAAAAATTAAAATCGATTTCATTCACTTTTGCCACCTGCACCCGATTTCAACGGAAATCGCGGAAATTTTAACTTTGACGTTTGGACTAACTTTAATACCAAAACTAGATAATTTTTTTCACGCTTGTAGAAAAACCATCGTACCCAACACATTCAGAAAGTGTCTTTTTCGCACTCGACTGCAGTCGCGTGCAGAAAAGTATCACTTTCCGCATTTGTTATATAAATATCAATTTTAGGATCTATTCGACTTTTTTTGGGCCAATAACCCGCCTTATAGACCCCATTCTTTAACGCAGAAATTAGAATAAGATTGAGTAATTTACAGATTTCAATTTGCCACTCCTGATGCCACAGTATGTTCTCCATTGGATGAAATATGTTCAAGACTATGGTGTTCAGTAAACGAAACGTGCACTACCCTCCTCAGGCCTGCTGCCCCAGGAACAAATTGCGGAAAACATAAGGTAAAAACTAATGATGTAAAAACTACGTTGTAAAATAATTTGAAGCCCCTTTTAAAGTTGAGAATAGTACCTTTCTTTTAAGTAGAAAGTAATAATTCTTCTTTCATATTTTTAACACATTTGTCACTATGTTGTTCTTTATCATAATTTATTGAAATATCTGTTAGTGGTGTCAAGACCAGAAATGTGTCCCCATCATGGATCCTCCTGTAGCTATCGACGGAGGCTGGGGGGAATGGAGCAGTTGGTCGGAATGTTCAAGAACATGTGGTTCTGGAGTATCCATTATGAGTAGAGAATGTGACCATCCAACTCCTACGGCTGGAGGAAAGTTTTGTGTAGGTGAGAAAGAAGTTTCAATAACAAGTTATCATTTTATTCAATCATCATTATATTCAACTTCCCAGAAAAATTAACCCATCACCAGAAATTTACCGTATCGTATACCTATGTTATTTTATTTTATAAATCGGTGATTAAATTTGAATGAACGTATCTAGACAAAACAAAACAGGTCAACTCAAGGCGAAGTACATATTGTTCGGAAACAAATGTAAATTATTTTATGTCATAAATAGAGAAAACCCGGATTTCTTCACAAATTAAATTATAAAAGAGCTCCAAATATATTTAATAAGCTTCATAATCAATATTGGGTTGTATTAACCTTGGTAAAAATGTTCCATTGATGTGAGAAATAATAAATTGTTCTCGTACATCCCGAAAGCGGTATTGCCTATTTCAAAAGAAAAAGAAAACATATGGTTTCACGCCAAAAGAAAATAGCAGATAATACGTGATGGACATAATATGCTGGTTCCCTAAGTTTATGTTACCTTCTAAGTAATACACTTCACTTGTTTTCTTTTTGTGTTCACGTCATCGCCCTACTTAAGGGGCCTTGTAGAGATATGTGTTTAAAAGCTGTCTGTCATTGCTTATTGTTATAAAGCATAATTTTGAAGTTTAACATGTACCAGAGAAATTTTAATATGTTACCAGTAGGGAATTTAAAGATGAATTTGTTATTCTTTGTTCAGATTCTCCCCTTTTGACAAGAAACGATAATTCTCAATTATACGTGATTTATATTTAAACAAATGTTAAATGATTATGAACAAGAAACATATTGTTCACCCAAAAAAAAATCAACATTTGAAAAACAAAAATAAAATTATCTAGTAACTTCAAAAACCCAGCAAAACGATGTATATTTCTTAACAAATTTTATTTACATGGTTTCAAGGTGAAAGGAAACGCTACAGAATTTGTAACACAGATCCCTGCCCTGAAGGACAGCCCACATTCAGAGCGTTACAATGTTCCTGGCACAATAACAAAACTTATGAAGGAAAAAAATATGAATGGCAACCCTATTTTGATCAAGGTAAGTAACTTATCAACCAATATTTTTAGTTAAGAAATATTTGTCTCTGAAATTAGTAGGGACATCGACTATTTCTTTAAAATACCAGGAAAATTTATTTGATGATTATTCCGACAGGCTAATAAACAGCCTTTTTGCTGGCACTAATAAGTTATTAAACTTGTTCTTACATTATTATTCAGAATTATTTGTGCAATCGAAAACAATTTGTTCAAATAGATGGCATTAAAAGCTCGCACAAAAACATAACATGTGGAGTTCCACAAGGCTCTACATTAGGGCCTACTCTGTTTTTATGTATATAAATTCAGTATCACAATTAAAATTAAAGGGTAGCATTAAGTTATTTGCTGATGATACTACTATTATATATTTCTCTCCAAAAATCTCTCAAATATATAGTGACATAAAATATGACCTAGATGTTATCTATAAATGGCTTCAGAGATATAAATTAACATTAAATTTTAACAAATCAAGCTTCATGTTCATAAGTAAATCAAAAGTTAATCAAGATATTCCTCCAATTTTATTCAATAAGAAAGAAATTAAATACACACAGTGTATAAAATTTTTGGGATTATACATTGATGAAAATTTAAATTGGAAAAAACATATAGATTATTTAAGAAATAATATTTCACCAATTATTGGAATTTTGTATAAGGCAAGAAATTTTATTAACATCAAATTTTTAAAAAATATATATTTCTCATTAGTTTATTCAAAATTGCAGTATCTAATTTCAGTATGGGGATCTGCTTGTTCGAATGCTTTAAAACCTTTAAAAAAGTTACAAAATAAAATAATTAAATGCATCCATAAACTCCCCTTTTTAGAACCAACAACAAATTTGTACAAACCTCATGGCTACCTAAACATAGACCAACTTTATAAATTAAAATTATGTATATTAATACACTCTATAAATATTAAAGAAAAGTATTCTAACATATCACTGCAAAAAACAAAAACACTGCATAAACATAATACCAGACAAAATGAAAATTTACAAACAACAATAGTAAAAAGTAATTTTGGAAAAAGGTCAATATTATATACTGGAATTTTAATATATAACAGCATACTTCAAGATTTAAAAGATATAAAAAATTTAACAAAGTTTAAAAAACATTTAAAAAATTTTTTTTTTCGTAAAGAATGATTTTTTTTGATTCTTTTTGATACTTTTTTGTGTGTGTCAAGAAATTGTTAAAACCACTATGCTTTTTGTAATATTTATTTATATATATTTTCAAATGCTCTGTATTTTATTATATTATATTCCCTGTAATGAACTTTGTAATTAGTTGGGAATGAATAAATAAATAAAAAAAAAAAAAAAAATCTCTTATGCTCTGTCCAACTTTTTTCCGGGAAATCCAGAACCATTATTTTTGAATACAGCTTATTAACCGTCTTGTGGAGAATTTCTAGGTTTAGCTAGATATTTTTTTATTTGTGTAAAGACATTATATGCTGTTACTACAAATCGACGCATTACATGCTGTTACTACAAATCGTGGCGCTTCCAACCGATTGCATGAGTTAGGTACCTATTAGCTAAATTAGTTATTTCAAACATCGGCCCTTGGTTAATTTTAATTATTCATGACATCAAAGCTTAACAAAACAATGTGGAAAGGAAGTCATAAGTCAATATAGTTAACAATTATTTTGGAATAAGCAGTCGAGTCCGCATCGTGTCGGTAAGGACTTGTTGTAATTACCAAGGACTATTAGTTTATTATAATTGTATTGTATACAGTTTTTTAATTCTTATCTTACTGTAGTAATAATTCTTGATACTTACTTTAGGTGATCCGTGTCAGCTTTACTGCAGCGACGCCAATGAAACACTTATTGTTCCGTGGGGTGACTATGCGGCAGATGGCACGCCCTGTAATGTTGTATCTAGGGATGTTTGTATCTCAGGAATATGTAAGGTAATTAATAATAAGAATAAACAAATTTAAATTTAATTTTATATACTTTTTTTCTACTTTTATAGAAAGTTGGATGCGATTGGGTTGTAGACTCAATAGCCAAGGAAGACGAGTGTGGCATCTGTTTAGGTGACGGTACAAGATGCGACATTATACAGGGTGAATACAAGAAGCAGAGTAACGTACCAGGATATCGAGAGATCGTCGTTATTCCAAAGGGAGCGAGAAATATACGAGCTGAAGAAAATGACCAGTCAGAAAACTATCTTGGGTTAGAAGGTGCATTTGAGAAAAAGTCATATCTAAATGGAAAGAGGTTAGTATACTTTTTAGCTACAAAAATGTCACGACTGAATAAGGCAGATTAAGTAATAATCCATTATACAGTTTAAATATAAATTTTTTAATGTATTATATTTAAATTTGATAAAATTGTTAATCTATTCCTAAATTTGAATAAACCAGAGCTTTTAGTAACCTTATTTTTAAGCTGTTATATTTTTATAAACCTTTAAATAAAATTGAATTTTTTGTTGATCTTAAATTTTTTTGACCTACCATAAAATTTTGATTTCCCCTTGTGTTGTGATTATGAATTTTGTTAAACGTTTGTAAAAATTTTGGTAAATATTAAGCCTAAATTTTTAATTTTATTTTATACATAAAAATTAACTATTATGATTTAACAAATTTTCAATATTCATCCAATTTAAATTTTTAAGCACATCTAAAATTCTTGTGTATTTATCACAGGCCAATATAATTCCCATTGCTCAATTTCGAAGAATCTGTAATCGGTCTTTATCAGCTTGCCTAGACATATAATATAAAATAGAGCTGGAAAGAATAAAATGAGGGAGTACGATAGAGTGAAATACCAATTTCCTTGAATTTACACTAATGTATCCACTAACTCTATTCAAAATTCCAATTTTTTTAGATATTTGCTTTGGTACTCATCTGATATTTTATTTCTATTCTAAAAATATTTTCATGTGTAATTATTAGTGTTTATGCTTTTTTCAGACATATAACATTACCTGGTGAATATAATGTTGCTGGTGCTCAAGCATTGTATGAAAGAGACCACAATCTGGAAAGAATTCATGTTCCAGGGCCGATCCACGACACAATTTTACTATCGGTAAGGCAGGCAGTAAAATTCCTATTAAAACCTAAATATTTTACGACTAGTTATTGCTTATACTACTACTTATTTTTAAGACTTTAAAGAAAAAAATTTTAAAAACATTTGTACAAAATATAATTTATGGGAAACACATATTTTTAAAAATATGGTTTAATGAAAATTAAATTTTGGCCTCTAATATTTAAAAAACTAAGATAGAGCGGTATGATAACGACAGAATTGATTTATAATAATAACAATGCCAATGACATCAATGCCTGGCATATTATGCTGACGATTTGATTCTGATGGGAAGAACGAAAGAGGAATTAGTGAAGGTATTTAAACCACTGCGAGTTTGCTTTCTACAACCAGCGAGTAAGCACAAGAAGATGCCAAATGAGATTTTGGCGAAACGTCTGCAAGTTTCAACTAGAGACGAACCAAACGAACGGATGTATTCCCGTGTTAACCACGACATATATTTCTCCATCCGTGGAACCCTACGTACAATAGCAATAAATTTGCTAAATACTGCATATAGGTAATACAATTTAAATCCGATTTTGAAAATAATTCAAACCTAGTAATCCGATTCTGCAAGAGAAAACAACACCATTCATTTATAACTAGCCTCTTGTTGTGTTTTATACATTGTGAGTGTGCAGGACAAAGAAAGAGGCAGTGAATGTTGAATATCTGACTGTTTCCCATATAAATAATAATTTACATGATTCAACTGAATGAAATAGATCTATTATTACAACAAAGACCATAAAATCATTTTGCTTCTAAATGATAAACTGACTTCTAGGTTAGACAGTAGCAAGAGTCGTCGGTCTTCTTGCAATATTTACCGATAAGACCGCTGTTGGGTCCAAACAAAAACATCTCTGTAATTTAATTAGGCTTCTGTACCTCCGCCATTTTAATCAACTTATCTAGATTGCGGCCTTTTGATACAGGCCCTAAAATATGCATTAAAGGGCTCGAATTCAGCATTTCGTACTAAAAGAGTAATGTAATAAAAATATATGAGGCTAGACGACGTAAAATGGAAATTATTTAAATTAGGGTTGATCTTTTTGAAAATTGGGTATATGTTTAATTAAAAAAGTAATATGTTAGTATGGAAATAAAGTAAAATGTTTAAAATTTGTATAGTGTCTAATATACAGCGTGTCCCACGGGGGTCTTGCCATATGGGAAATTTTTTACCGAAAGTTGAAAAAAATCGCTTTGGTGTGGAAAAGTTCTGCATATTAATAAACTAAGAATCCCTAGTATACAGGGTAGCGACAAAAACGTAAACTATACCCAATAATAAAGTACCCTTATTTAGAAAGAAAAATTTTTTTCGAGAATTATTTCGAATCGTTTTTTATCTTTAAATACGAAATTACAGCCCCCTACGAAATGCCAGGACAAGGGCAAAACCGATGTACCGGTCTAATATTTAGATGAGCGTCCGCTCTAAGAAGCAGAAGAATCACTAGTACTATGCTAAAAAATGAGCTCTCAACTGTTCGCAATATTATAATATCGTCCCAGACAGTCAGAGGCCGTTTAAATAAAGCTGGTTTAAGCAGCAGAAGACCGACAATGAAACCATTAAACACCAGAGAGCACAAAGTTCAAATATTGCGTTTTGCCTGTTAATGATTGGAAGAAGGTTTTGTTCTTAGATGAAAAGAAGGTTAGTCTAAATTCTCCTGATGGGCATGAACGTGGTTGACGAAGGACAGGAGAGAGATTTGCAAGTTGCAGTATCATTCCAAAGATCTCGTTTGATGGAGGATCTGTAATGTTTTGGGGGGAAAACCCAAAAAAGGTAGTTAAGCTTATCTACTTATTCTATTTTCCAATAAATGCCTTCTGAACCGTTCGCTGAATGCTCGCAGACCAGGGAGATCCTTTATGTCACCCGGGATAGAATTAAACAACAGCCACGTTTAAACTAATTGCTCGTTGGAATAGAGCAGTTATTTGGCGAAGAACACTGAATAAATTACAGTGACGTGTGTTACGTCCATGGATATCACTACGCTTGTCGATTTTGCTACTCAGGTAGGAGGGATACCGACACCGACCAGGGATTCAGTTTTTGAATGATTAAGCACCAAGCCATGTGCAAGAGACGCATCACGAATAATCTCTACATGAGTGTTAATCTTCTCTACAGCAGGATACAAACCAGGCATAATTTTTTGAAATAGGACAAATTTGCAGTATAGATTAAGAATAGCAAGGGTCTCAAGATGCTGCCCTGTGGCACGGCCCGATTAAGGACGACAACACCAGAGCAAATACTATTAACGAAAACACTCTGGGATCTACCACACAAATAATCTTTTAATTTCACCAAAACTAAAATATTTTAATTTTGTACATAGAATCTGATGGTTTAAAGTGTCAAATGCCTTACTATAATCTAATAAGATAAGGCATGTATTTATTTTTGTATCCAGTGTCATCAGTAACTTTCAGGAGAGCCGTTTTTGTGCTGTGATTCGGGCGAAATCCCGACTGTGTCGGTGGCAAGATACTATTGCTCAACAAAAATCCGTTAATCTGTTCCGCAGCTCATTTTTCCAGAATTTTGAGTGACTCATTAATTTTGTTTTCATTTATCAAAGCAGTAGTGGGGCAGCAAGAGTTTGGCCCCAAAATCCTATGTTATTTCTTATGGAGCTACGATCTGCATTTTTCACTCCATTTTAGGGCGTGGCCACTTTCTTGAGAGCACCTAGACGCGAACTTGCCCCTTAGAGGGTTTTATAACTGTTTCTGAGCTGTTTCTGAACTGTTTATGAGATGTTTCCATAAACAGGGTCTGTTTTGTAGCTGTTTTGTACCTGTTTGGCAGCTGTTTCCAGAAGCAGGGTTGTTTTTGTAGCTGCTTTGTAGTGGTTTCCAGAAACAGACCCTGTTTCTGGAAACAGCTGCCAAACAGGTACAAAACAGCTACAAAACAGACCCTGTTTATGGAAACAGCTCAGAAATGGCTATAAAACCCTCTCTAGGTGGTGTCAAGAAAGTGGCCACGCCTTAAAATAGAGTGAAAAATGCAGATCGAAGCTCCATAGGCAATAACATATGATTTTGGGGCAAATCTCTTGCTACTCCAACTACTCAAAGCCAGCATAAATAATACATTTTTAATAAAAATGAACGTACATGCGATAATAAAGTTTATACAAACATGTTTAGCTATAAAACGGTGTATTTCCATAGAACCTGAGATACTGAAGTGAACCAAAAATGAGAATGGTAGGGAAATATGAGGCTACAGATTAATTTTAGCTGCGATATGGTACCCTTGCTAGTATACCCTAATTTAATTTTGTCCAGAAGTTTAGATAGATAGAATATAGTTTGAATTATATTTAGATTTACTTTCGAGGCAAGGTTTATAATCCAGGCGTTAAATGGAAATATTCAATATGGAAACCGGAAGTCACAAAGCAAGTTAAGTATGGATGGATAATGGATGAGTGGTCTCAGTGTTCAGCAACATGTGGAGGAGGTAAGTTGGTAAATAGAGTATTTTGGTAACGAGAAACTGTTTTTAGAAAAAACGTACTTTCGAGTTTCTTAAAACATGGTTTTTTGGGAAAAAAATCAAAGTTCTTTTTAGAAAAAGTATAATCGAAAAATATTTGTGGCTACATTTTTGGTATTATATGTTTTTAAAATAAATCACAAATGCAAAATAATTTAACACTAAAAGTTAATACATTTTTTAAATTGTTATACAGTTTTTTTTATGAAAATTGCACGTTTTAGAATACAATACATACTAATAATGAACGATCTACACTGTAAAGCGGTTAACTATTGTTAATTATTATTTTAAGGCGTACAAACTCGAATACCAATGTGCCAAGAGCGAACTGTATCTCCAGTAGCTGCAGAACTCGAAAGTCCAAACATTGTAGCAGAAGAAATCTGTGACCACATGCCCAAACCTGACAAGTTGGTAAGGACATGTAATGACGACCCATGCCCTTACAAATGGTGGGTTGGCCCTTGGCAGTCGTGTCCTGTCACATGCTATGAGGGGGTACGTAAAGAGAATACCGAAAAATTTAACTTGTAAATGACATTTAAAATGCCAAAAAAAATCAGGAGGGAAAAAATATCTAATAAAGTAAACAACCTACTTAAATTATCGATTTAAGTAAGTAAACAATTTTGGGTGAAAAACTCTCGAAAAAAGGATCACCCTGTATAGGTCTCTTTGAACAATCTTCGAATAAATCTTATATTCTACAGAAACCGCAAATATTGTTGAATATACCAGAATTAATTTAAATAAATTACCTTTAAAAATGTGTAAAGAAAAGTACTTTTTCCCATAGGTATGGCAAGAACTCCGTGGAATACTCTGTAGTTGTCAAAATCATCATTTTAGATTTATGTGTGAATACACCTACAATTTTTTTTTTGTTACAGGGAAGAAAGCCTATGAGAAGAAGAAGTGTTATGTGTGTAGACGGACAAGAAATGGCACTACCCGACGTGTACTGTGACAATGGTGCAAAACCTCATGAATTTGAGCCTTGCAAAAAACTCTTGCAATGTGCGGCATACGAAAGATAATATCATTAATAGATTAATAGACATAATTATGTTTGCCATTAAATTTAATTAGTAATTTATTTTTAAAAATACTTGTTATTTTTAGAATGTACTACTCTGTAGAAATAAATCTTGTTTTATCAGTTAATAAATATTTTAGTAAATCCAAACAAATAAAGAAAAAATGTTTCAAGGTAATTCCGGTTACATTTTCTTGTAACACACCATGGATTTAATAACAACAGGATTCGATGTCCGTATACTGTGAGCGTATCGAAAGTGAAGCCTTATATTTGTTGTTTGATATTTGTTGATTGGGGGAACAGTTTACAAACTTTATCAAGGAAGTAAACTTATTAAGGAAATACGTAGTTGAATCAAGAATGGTAGTAGAAAGAGATGAAATAGCATTGGAGTGTTTGAGCTCAGAAGTGTTGCTGTCTGTGCTGGTTGCTTAGGAAAACGGCTGAACCTCGGTCTGAACACTCGGTTACATGTACGTCTTTGTCTAATGAACTAAAAAAGAAAAAGTGCGACTTATCGATTTATAAATGACTCGGAGCGACTTTAAATAAGCACCTTCAGAAATAACATAACCTATACATAATAAAACCTTTTTAACTTAAATTTATTAGTATTTAGCAGAAAAATAAAATATTTTAGGGCTTTTATTACTTTTAGTAAATCTTGTGATGCGTATTTTTTGTACAAAAATACATAAAATACGATGGGGCCAATGCTTACAAATTGTGTTTACAGTGTCGTTTAGAATGGTTTGTTTTGGCTTCAAAGAATGTTAAATCATCCCATATCCAGTCTTAATAAATCCATGTAACACACAAAGAATACTATTATATGATCATAGAATGCTTGACATTAACCTACCGCAACTACTTGGTAGCCCTAACATTATAACATTAGGGCTTACAAGTGGTTGCGGCAGGGCGACGTTTGGTACCCCATGATCAACTTGCAAATTCTAAAATATCAAGAAAAACACCAAAGCACACTGACAATACGGATTTCGTCACCGAAGATCTACAGCTGACCTCCTTACCTTTGTCACACATAAGGCTACGGTTACAGTGCAAGCGTTTTCGCGCGAATTATCCTTCGCGCTTATTCGCGCTTACTCGCGCGAATAATGAGTGGTTTCTGGTTTTCCTAGGTACGCGCTATTTTATCGCGCTATACAGGGTGTTTCAATATTGTACCAACAAATTTAAACAGGTGATTTCTTGACCAAAAACACAGGGTGTTATTTGCTTTTGGGGTCACAATCATTTTGACACCCCGGACTTTTTTTGATCCGACACTGATTATGTTTTGGCATAAAACAACTTGTTTGGTTTATCTTTTTCATCAATTATTGCACTTTTTTCATATCTTACGTGGTTCGGCTGATATTTGGTAAAACTTGATTTAAAGTAATGGCAAATTTTTAATCTGTTCAAATAAAAAATAATTTATTTACCTAATAAATTTTTATTTAGTTATAACAAAACATATTAACGATAAAGGCATGTTCACAAAAATTGTTCAAAATTCCCTTTATGATCATACTTTTGTCGTTAATAGCTTTGTTATGACTAAATTAAAATTTATTAGGTAAATAAATTATTTTTTATCTGACCAGATTTAAAATTTGGCCCTACTTTAAATCATGTTTTGCCAAATATCAGCCGAACCGTATAAGATATGAAAAAAGTGCAATAGATGAAAAAGTTAAAAGATATACCGCAAAAGTTGTTTTTATATAAACGAGTAGTAGAGATTTTCGAACAGTTTACAAGGCAGCCGTTAAAGTTCTATGAATCTTATCGAATGACGACACGAACGCTGATATATTATTATTGAATGCAATAGAGGAGGAAAAAACAAAACAGTGTAACTTTAGAGAATGTATTTCTCCATCAGGAAAACTAACAGTAACGTTAAGGTAAGTGATTTATTACGGTTATGGATTCCTTTGCTTTTTTGATCCCACGATAATCTTCTGTCAAACACCAAAAAAATAAGTTTTTCACTATCCATATTGTTAACAAATACAAAACATCTATCAGAACGCATACAGGAAATTTTCGCTCGAAAAAACAAAGCTGTTTGAACTTCTAGAGACAATCATCGATATGCCAAACTAATTCGCTTATACTGTAACCGCCTGCATTTGTTTATGAGATCTTGAATTGCTCTTAGAGTGGGGTGCCGAAAAATTTGTTCAGTTCATCGCCTCCAAAACCCAGTTTTGCTCCCTGCCACGCAAAAACCCACCCCATTCACATGAATTCCCAGGCTCTACAAAACAAAGAATCTTCTACTCTTGTTGGCATCGCTTCCGAACCTGATCGTAGCTGGCTCAAAGTACTTTTATAGCCACTTCGGCGGCTAAAAAGCTTGGATTTCTTTTTCGAGTCAGGAACTACTTCTTCCCTTTCAACTTACACACTATCCATGCTTCCCAAATGAGACCTAACCTAGAGTACTGTTACCACATATGGGGGGTGGCATCACCTTCGACACTTAACATCCTTGATTCTATCCAAAAGAGAGCCATTCGACTTATCAATAGCCCGGTCCTAGAAAGAAAACTCCCTTCTTTTGCTCATCGCCGCGCTGTTGGGGATTTGTCTCTTTTCTATCGATATATCCACGGATTTGGCTCTAAAGAACTAGCCGCCATAACTCTCCCCTTGACTGTTTCTAATAGAACAACAAGATGCGCCTTACGTGTGCATCCCTTTACTGTCCAGCTACAAAAGCCGAGAACAGCCCACTTCTATGGCTCATTCACACCTAGGGTCTCCAGATTATGGAACAAATTGCCTGCAGATGTTTACCGTTCTCCTGCAAACCGCCTTTACTTTAAATCCCGTGTCAGTAGATTACATTTTCAAAAATGCACAAGGAAAAAATAGTATTTCTGTATATTGCATAATGCAACATTTAATTAGTAACCATGCAAATCGATGTCCATTAAGCTTAATAATTATAACTAAAGGTCATATGTAGAATAACCGTGAGTATTCCTATTACTGATCTATTTAAAATAAAAAAATATCATTAAACTGATCGTTAATAGGAATAAAAAATTATTAATTTATTTTACCTTCTTCTTTCAACTACATAAATGTAATTTAAAATTGTTTACTGTCTTTCTAATGTATGGCATAAGTACATAAGATCAGTGGCCGCGACAGTTAGGGGGCCAGCCTTACCACAGAAATAATTTTATTCCATATTTTTAACCGATATAGCATTATTCTTGTACCTTGCCAATTGCACATATAATATTTAGGTTTTGTCAGAAACTAATGTGTAGCTCCACGCTATTGAGTATAATTTCTTTACATTTCTTTACAAAAACACAAACAGTAATAATTAGGTGTATTTATTATTTAGTTTATTGTTACCATTCCTTTGTTTGCATCTTTAAAGTGGCTGGTCACTTCATTCATTTTTAATCATCCTGAAAGGAACCTGGGAAAACACAGTGACCAGGGTAGAGACAGATAGATGCAAGACGCGTTCATACTGAGCAAGCTCCAGCCTCGCGAAGCTGCGTTAGACCATTTGATATTCCCTAAAGTTTTTAAATTTGTTGGTTGTTGATTTTTATTAATCACAGATATTTGATTATTTTAGATTTCCCTTTCCAAATTGTAATACATAATTATTTTTAAAAGAAACAGTGCAGTAAATTTTAAATTTTTTCCGTATGCATATAACCCAAATAAATCTGCATGTAATATATTTTTTATATTCTCTACATCGAGTGTCGGCAACTGGCGGACCGCGGTCCGGATCCGGACCGAGCAAAGGTAGAGAACTGGACCGCCAAAATATTGTAAAAATCAAAATTAAAAACTAATATTATGAGTTTTTATAAGCCACGTTCCTTTTTGAGAAACAAAAATTATCTGCGGTCCATTTGAAATTTTTCTTTTTTTTTTTTCCCTGGACCTCGATAAGATTTTTTAGTATCCGGACCCCACTAGAAATGACTTGCCCTACAGAACTCCTGCCCTACATAAATGATATGGTTATGGCGGTTGCTGTTACCCATTTATTTTGGTCATTATTAACAAAAAACAAAGGATTTTCTACTGAAAATTTTCGCGCGAATTTCGAAACTTGCAAAACGTAAACCCATTGGCTGCGTTATTAAAAGTGAATTTATGACTCATAATGAGTACATGACGAATTCCAGTGTTGTAGGGTCATCGAAAAATCAATAAAAATGGCATTTAATGCGTAATTCATCCAATGAAATATCCCTGCACTTAAAGTAGGAGGTTCCTAAAATCTTATTAATGTTCAACCCGAAATCAGTCCAGAAACCTTCCAATCTTACAACAAAAACTGGCATTTTTGCGAAATTTTGACGCATCATCATAATACTTTCGAGTAAATAAAATGCTATTCTTTATTTTCATGGCAATCTTCGAAGATTCAAAAATTTTGCATGTCCCGATGCAAAGAAACCTATTTATTTATAACTTTAACGAAAAAATAAGCGATTTAAATTAGTAAGAGGTATTATTAGATCATTAACGGATAAAATAAACTCAAAAAGAATCACTAAGCAAGGAAAATAATGTGGAATAATGTCGGTTAAAAATAGGATTTGTTGGAAACAATCAAGAAAATTCGGTTTTTACCCCTTACCGTGCTCAGATTTGGTTAAAATTAAAAACCGTGAAATAGTTGGGTCAAATATCGAAATTTTCAGTTTTTCCCAAATATATATATATATATATATATATATATAGGGTGTTTCCTAACCTCGTTCGTAAAATGAAAGGGGTGAATCCTGACCCAATTTTAAGACGAAAATGTAGTATAAATTTTTTTCGGATATCGCTTCATTTTCAAAATACAGGGTGTTGAAGTTTCTTTAAAAAATCGCTTTTTTATTATTATCTTAAACACCCCTTACCCGATTTTGTTTAAAATTGGCAGCGTTATTTCAAGTGGTAAGGGCATAATTTAGCGCTAACTAGATTGAAGTTATCAAATCCAGTGGCGTCTAGAGAGGGTTCTTAACGAATAAATTGGCAAAAAAATGTAAGTCACTGACTTTTTTCAAATTTTGATATTTTTTCCGAATTTGGCAACTAAAAATACAACTTTTTTGCCTCTTGAGTTATTTTCGTATTTTGCTTGGTTTTCGATATCCTGAAAAAATAAAAACCACTTTCATGCATGTCCACGAACAAAAAAAAAATAAATCTCTAATCGGCAATAAATAAATTTTACTCTACAGCAAAAATTGGATTGTACTAGTTCTTTTTGCATTTTAGTTAGCGCTAAATTATGCCCTTACCACTTGAAATAACGCTGCCAATTTTAAACAAAATCGGGTAAGGGGTGTTTAAGATAATAATAAAAAAGCGATTTTTTAAAAAAACTTCAACACCCTGTATTTTGAAAATGAAGCGATATCCGAAAAAAATTTATACTACATTTTCGTCTTAAAATTGGGTCAGAATTCACCCCTTTCATTTTACGAACGAGCCGACGTGTTTTTTTTGAGTTATTGGATCCCAAAGAGGGGTCTGCAAATGGCATTATTCGACCTAAAAAAGTTGAAGAGAATTACTTGCCATTTTCCGATCCTCGCCAGTTCAAATAGAGTTCTAAAGCTCCTCTACAATCTCCGAAAATTTACATCGATTTAATTCACTTTTGCGACCTGTACCCGATTTCAAGGGAAATAGCGGAAATTTCGAATTTGATGTTTAATTGCTCCGAAATAAATCACCCTGTATAACTGAATATTTTACTGAAGCTAGTTGAAATATTAATCTATTAACCCAGAAAATTCGATTGCTCCCCCTCTGACTGTTCCAAGAAAAACAAACCTCTTCGTCTTTAGGTTAAGCTTTTCATTAACATGTAGATTGACACTTATTTTTGCTGATCTCCTGACGTCATTATTCATTAGGGACAAATGGCTGCTTTTTAAATTGTAATGAATTATATCAAAAAGTAACTTTTATTGTAGGTAAATTATCCTAGTAATTTACCTAAAAATAATTTTTTTGGGTTTGTAATGACTTCCTTAAACGATTTATGTTATTGCCTAGCAGGATGACAATCTCTTACAAAACCTAAACTACAGCACTGGCAGGAATTGGTGATATTGTTTATTGATGAAAAAAACAGGTGTAGTTCGACGGTCAAGGTATTTAAAATTCTCTTATTTGTTATTTATGTATTAATAGTTTTCCTAAAACACTTTCATTGGCAACATGCATCTTGAGTAAATTATATAATTTGAATAAGCTAGAAAAGCAACCAGACGAGTTTTTAAAGTTAATAGTTCTAAAATAAGCAACAATATTTATACATATCTATAGAAAAATTGCTTGGAGAACTAATTAATTTTTTAGCTCGGCATTTTATATTTTTTGTAGTGCTTAACTTTCTTCTTTCTTAATTGTGTTTCTCCTAGAGATATGGAAATTATTCTGTCACTAGTGTTCATACTAACTAGGATTTTGGACTATTTGACTACACCTATTTATAATTTTAAAGCAAGAAATAGGAGACAGTATTTACCGCCTCTAAAAAATGATCTTTTGAGAGTAAGTGCAACTGAACTTGCCGACAGAATACGTAAAAAGCAGGTAAGAAATTTACGTATATGCTAGTTATTTACCCAACAAGTGCGGAAAGTGGTATTTTTCAGCACGCGACGGCAGTTGCACGAACGACCCGAAGCAGGGTTCGGGCAAGCTGTCAAGGGCGGAAAAGACCGCAGGTTCAGATTTTTTCCACGACCGCCGGTTTACATTAAATTTAACAAAAACTTAGAGAAAACCAACCAAACCACCAAAATTTTTGTTATTCGGTACTAAATTGAAGAATACGATTTTTTAAATATGAAAAACACCCGAAGAACTATTATTTGCTTTAAATGACCATTTTTTTTTAAATCGTGTGGAAAAGTAACCTTATTTCATACTCTCCAGTAAATGACTATTTCCCGGACTTATTTGCCGCCGATAAATCGCACATTACAGTATCTGATACCGTAATGTGTTGCTAGGCACTGACTTGGTACAGGTAACTTTAATGTACAGATTATATTTTATTTCATTTTTTTATCTTTTAATGTCACTGACGTAATGTATATATTTAATTTTGATGTGTGTACTTTATTGCAATTTTTAGTATTTTTTTATCGTTTTATCATATACGTGTTGTGTTGTTGGACTGGATAAGTTTGTTTTACCGCATTTGTACTTTTTGCATTGTTTTCTTCTCTTTTTTTGTTATCTTTCTTTTGTATGGGTTGTACTATTTGGAGATCAAATTAAGAGTGTAGTTACGGTGATAAACAGGGCATGTTACGTGACTAGGTATCTTCGTGATTAGTTAAGTGTGGATAGTCATCATAGCTATGGAAAACAATGGCTATAACATCGTTAAGGTTGATTGTTAGATTGCCAACTAATATTTTTTAAATTTCAATAATTATACCTTTTTATTCATATTAAAAAGGATTATAAAGACAGTATGAAATAAAATATCATACGATACACGTACATTAGGTCTTATTACAGTACTCGTTTATATTCCGGACTCGGCTCCTGCGTCGCCTCGTCTGTAAAATAACTCGTACTGTAATAAGTCACCTACCCGACTTTTAACGTAAATTACTATTTCCGTACATCTTTTTTTTCAAAACAATTTTAATAAAATTGATTATTTTTTAATACAAACTTTACTAGTAAGAAACATTGGGCATGACAACAAATTTTTGAATCATTGGGAACGATAAATGTTAAAATTAAAAGTACAACTTGTAGAGCATTGAAAATTCATTGCGGATTTCATTTCTATTCCCTCGTTTGCTGGAGTTTTTCTCGAAAACATTGATACTGACTGATTTTCGTTTGAAGTGTAATGAATATTTGTTATATATTCGCAGCAAAGATGTTGATGCTGGAGTATACTACTGCTAGGCGTGCCATCTGATAGGTCTAACAACAGAGACGTGGTTGACTGAGATCTGTTGCTACATGATTTTTCAAATATATTTCGAATTTTTTTTTTATCCTCAATACAATCTTCAATACAGGACTCCGCCACTGAACTGGATTTCCACCCACTGTATCTCTTAATTTTGGTAATATTGGAGCCGGTGTTTGTCAACATTGTCGCTCAAGATCTAAGAAACAATGTTCGGTATACATCTCAGGATTTTGCAGGCCTGGGTACATTTTATTGGAACATTTTCCATCTTTCTATGCTAATAAAATTCGTCGATGAGTTGAAAGCTAGTAGAAACAAAATTTAACTGAGAAAATGTTTTTATAATTCGTGCGAAAAAGTAACTTTACCGCACAAGTGCGGAAAAGTTCTCCTTCCCGCATCCAAAACAGTATGGAAAGATACACATTTCCACACGCTCGTAGGAAAATATTTTTAACTAAAGGGATATTTACAGGTTTCAAGTGAGGAGATATGCAAAATCTACATTGAACGTATAAAAGACGTAAATCCGATTTTAAACGCAGTGGTTGAAGACAGATTTAGAGAAGCTATAAAAGAAGCAAAGCTAGTTGATAGTTACCTAAATACAACTTCTTTAGGTGTTGAAGAATTAAAAAAAATCAAACCTTTATTAGGAATACCTATAACGATTAAAGAGAGCTGTTCAGTCAAAGGTTTGTATTATTGGATGGGGAACTCATATTCAATCATCAATCAATCAATCAATAACATTTTGATTGGTCCATATGAAATATCATGGTGAAAATTTTAACCCTAACTTAGTGGTACCTACTGATTTAAATTTAGTTTTTCTTGTTAATCAGGTTGGTTTAGCACTTTTTCCTGTTATTGTTAATGAATCGTCTTTATAAACGTATGGGTTTGTTTAATATTTCTGGGAATTATTTAATTTCCTAATGTTTTTTTATCTAGGAACTTGCAGTTAAAATAAAAAGGAAGTGAGGGAAGGTAGTCATCGTGGATGCCGGCGCCGGCAGCTCTACCGGTAGCCTTGCTGGGTGCCGTCAACCTTAGAAAATTAATGTCAAAATTAAATCAGGATCAAAATACCTTAATTCAATTAAAAAACAATAATTTATTATGGTGTAAACTTTAACGAAACTTAAATCTTGCTACAAAAATATAACAATTATTATTATTCTGCGAATTTATAAGTAGAATTAAAAAAAATTTTCGTCAAAATTTTCGTAGCCCTTTTGCATCAACATTTTGGGAACCGGTTCCGGCAGCGGAGTGACTTCCAAATAAAAAACACTTGTATTAAAAAAATGTTTTTTAATATTTTAGGGATGAGCCTCTGTGTTGGCCTAAAATCTAGATTAGGTTATAAAGCTGAAAATGATGGTGAGACCGTAGCAAGAATAAGAAGCTGTGGAGCCATCGTCCTTCTTGTTTCCACCACTCCAGAGCTATGTTTGAGCTGGGAAACCTTTAGTTTTGTAAATGGGTATACTAATAATCCCTATGATACCACGTGCACTAGCGGAGGGTCAAGTGGAGGTGAAGTAAGATTTATGTGTCTTTGTCTAAAACCTTAAAAAAAATAAATTGAAGCTAGATTTTGAAAGAGGGGTGTGTAGTTTAGTACCCTTAAACCTTGAAATAGCCTCTGATTTTAATATATATAATAATATCAAACGTGTATAAATATTCACTAAATTGTATTGTTTCGACACACAGTTTCTTCGTTGGATGGCTGGTATAAACTTAAAACTGTTCTTATTAAATGCAACAACTACTCAACAAAATTGTCCCTAAATATTTACCACCCAGTACTTATGTTTACAGTACCATTAGGTATAGACCTAAACACTATTTATGTTCCAAATTTCAAAGCTCTAGCTCGATTGGAAGTACTGTAGATTTATGATGGTCAGTTAGTCAGTACGTGTCCGAAATTGTGATTTTTGGACACTTGTATCTTGGAAACTATTCCACCTAGACGTATGAAATTTGGACTACTCCTTTTTTTTTGGTAGCCTTAACCTCCCTGAAGTTTATACATGGTCGATGGATGGTTCTTTAGTAGCCAGCAGGCAACAACCTATCCCTGATCGTGTCCTTAAAATACGGAAAACACCATATATACCTAACTCTTTGAAGGTGTCAAACCCCTTTTATTAGCGAGCACCAACCCCTTTTATTATCCCCTCGGAAGGGTACCTGACGTGTTTCCATGCGGAGAAAAGTTGACCGTCCCGTTATACCCGAAGGAGCCAGCTGACTAACAATAGTGAACATACCTAAACCACGTTTAATATTTTTCTAGTTTTCAAACTAGTACGTTTAAAGGTCTGACTTCTATTTAACCGCGAAAATTTTTGTTCTCCAATCCATATAGTTTGATATTTATATGAATGGAAATCTAGACGGCACTAGGGTTTTGGGGTATTTGTTTTGAATATCCCACCCTTGATTCCTGCGAAGCCTAAATTTTATTAAGGTACTTTTTTGGTCCTGTAACCAGCCTTGAAGATAGAGGGGATCGAAAAGTGCTCGAAATGGTTTGTGTAAATACCGCACAGTGCGCGCGCGTTCGGTTTTGCGAGTACTTGGCCTGGCGCACACTGTGCGCATTGATGAAAAATCTGTATTGTATTGAATCTCATTAAAGTACAGGTAGTAAATGTCTAATACGTTAATTAAAGTATGAGAGTAGAAAAAATGGTTTGCTTAAAAAAAAGCTATTTCTGAAAACATCACACATATATTTTTATTATCAATAAAGTTTATTTTCAATTAATTTTTTGTTGTTGTAGGGGGCTCTTATAGGTGCAGGAGCGTCACTGATGGGACTAGGGTCTGATATTGCGGGTTCCATAAGATTGCCGGCTCATTTTAATGGAGTATTTGGACACAAACCCACACCAAGTAAGAATCATATTACATCATAATATAGACATTAATAACATCCCCACTTCCTTCGCTCATTTATACCCAGGGTCTCTAGATTATGAGACAAATTGACTGCAGATGTTTTCCTTTCCCCTTTTAACCTCTAAACCATTAAATTCCGTGTCAATAGATTGCATCTCTATTCCCTTCAGACGACCATGGTACGTTGATACGTAGGCTCGAAGTCTACGTGGGCTGTCACAGATTAAAAAATAACAGTTGGCTGTTTACTGAACAATTCTCTCCGTTCTTTTTATCGGCACTAAGCTTTTGAAGTGGCATAATTTCATATGGTCTGTATTTAAAATAATTTAACGTTCTTTGAACTGCTCCATAAGTCAACATTTTATCTCTTCTTCAATATCTGAGATACCGCACACAATCGGAAATTGATTTTTTTGGATTCTTTTAAAAATATAATAAACTCGCAAGGTCCCTTTCTTCATTTCTTTTCCTTCTTCTTTTTCCACTGCCTAGAATTCCTCTTTCTTCTAGTCTTCTATGTCTTTTTATTATGGTGTTTAATGATGAAGTTTTTTTGTCCCTCCTCAATGCTTTCTTCATATTGTGTTTGAGCCGCTCTAGCATTATTGTTATTTTTTAAATATGATTATAACATTTTGTATCTCTCATTAATAGAATAACTCATTTTGCATAAAAATAAAATTATAAATTCACGTTGACTAAAGTATTATTGTCAACCTTGACGTTAACTTTGACTTACCTGCGAAAAAAATTTAAAAAGGTAGCAGGTAATCGATGTTTTATACTATATTTTTTTATTCGATGCTCAGTTGTGTTGCTGATAAGATATATGAATGATCAATAAAAATCCCCAAAACTTTCAAATTTAACATTTTCCTCCATCTTTAAAAATAAAAAAGTTATAAGGCCTGCTCACTTTTATTTGGATATCCCTATACTTTTTACTTTATAATGCATCCTTTATTTTTCTGTGTTTTAGAAATAATTCCACTTAAAGGTCATATGCCGATAGGTTATGACGAGAAGTACCAAAAGTTTTTGGTGATAGGACCTCTAGTGCGATACGCCATTGACCTTAGGTTAATGTTGAATACTATATGTGGCAATAAACTTAGCACCGAATTAAAACTCGATGAACCCGTAAGTTTAAATTTAGGTTTATACTTGATCTGAATTAGGATTTTTTCCGACGCTTCGTTTTGTTGCCATCGTCAGAATGCTTAAGATTATTATTCAGCGTCCATTGCCACTAATTTGTTTTTTTAATATTGCTTGCTTGTGTTCAGTTATTTGCTATTAAAAACCGAAAACTTTCCACTGTAGATACATAAAAAAACTCTTTATTAGGAAAACACAAATTTTATTTGGTACTTTTTCTTCTCAGCCCTGTAGAATTTAGGCGACGCGCCGTTCTAAAGGAAATATACAGTATATCACGGATGGGGCCCAACAAGAGGACAAATGGGCCAAAAAGAGTAAGATAATACGAAAAAAGGTCATTCTTTATAAAAGTATTTGCTTGTTTTAAAAATAAGATTCACGATGCCAAAAATTTGCTAATTTGTAGAGGGTATGCAAAAGCAAAATCGTAAAATTTGGTTAAGAGTAATGTTGTCACAGCTATCAAAAGTGCAATCAAATAAAAAAGGTGACAATGTTACTTAGAAAAATTTTAATTTTAAATGCGTAATTTAGAAATTTCAAAATTTTACTTCAAATTCTGGAATAAGAATTCTTTTAAAACTTAAAGCAACTTTTTTATTTAACGTTTTAGATTAAAATTTAAAAAATGCAACTTTACTCTTTACCAAACTTTCTTTGCATACCCGGTACAAAGAAAAATTGCCATAGTGGATCTTACTTTAAAACCGGCAGAAACTATTATAAAGAAAGAATGACCTTTTTTGGTATCTTTCACTTGTGGTCCATTTTTCCTCTTATCTACCCCATCCGTGGACAATGTCCACTGGACATAATGTATATAACATTTTGATTTCTTTAATAAATTATGTAATTTTTACGTGTCTACACTGAGAAGTCATTGATTTTTTATAGCAATCAAGTAAGCTTAACGGTTATAACGCAAAATAGTAGATTTAGGCGCTGAACACTGGTGAACACAATATTTCATTAAAAATGTGTTAGATTTTACAAATGTTATTAATATTTTAGGTAGATTTAAAAGAGATTAAGATATTCTTCATGGAAGATATAGGACATCGTTTATGTTTACCCAAAGTATCAGAAGAGATAAAGCATGTTATTAGCGAATCTGTTAAACATCTAAAACGAAATTGCGGTATTGGAGTAGAAGACTACAAATTTGAAGATTTTAAATATGCACAAGAAATTTGTATTTCCGCGATTTTTGGTCTGAAGGATATACCGAATGCAATGAAATGGGTAAAGATAATTACACTAATATAATCATTCGTGAATATTAATTGGGCGTTAAATGCTCTCGCTTGGTTCAAAAGCTGTATGAAGTTTATTTCGCACTAACATAAATTATAAATCTTAAGAAAAAAATGTGGAATGATTACTTAACTGTGATAACTAAAGCATTGTAAACAGGTTATTCCAGCATCATTAAAAGACCTTCAACAGTAGACTCTTTTAAGCTTGTACGCTTTGAAGTAAATATTTCACTATATTCTGAATGCTCTACATCCAAAGATGTAATGTTTGCTTATATAAAATACTGCAAGATACTGCTGCAATTACTACAGTCAGGAAAGCGATATAAAAATCTGTAAACTTTGTACTCAAACGGCAAAGAACCTCGGCATCGCTATGGCCATGCTAAACATGAATGTATCCGATAAGCAGCCCGTCGTGATATCAGTGCTTGCTACTGCGAAACTGATACTAGCCGCTCTGTCGCCTGCCGGCCTGTCGTCGACGTCGTCCGTCGTCCGTCGCTTTGTAATTCCAGCCCTGGAATTACCTACGTTTGCAAGGCTTTAGTGATAACAATTAAAAAGTTGTGTATGAGAATTTGTACTATATTAACCAAACAAAAATTTGTAGCAAGACACTAACTATTTTATGGAATTTATTAAATCACTTGTTGGAAAATCAAATTTTACACTACAATTAATTTATTTCCATTTTGCCGAAGCTATATACAAAAACGTTGTTAGTGACTACTCGGCTGAAAATGAGAGATTAAGGACACTAGTGTTGGTACGTATGGCATTGATTTACTCAAAATAATGTTCGTATCAACGACAGTGAAAAAGTCACGTGATTTATTTAAAAAAAAAAAAAAATTTATGGCCAAACCTTACTGGTTGCTTATTTCCAAATTATGGTTTAATTATAACATAGATTTTAACATTGAGTACCTTGACAACGTGGATGGTTTGCAAGATTTTGAAATGTCGGAAAAGTGTACTGGAATTACCTCTTCTTCCTTGAAATTGTTTATTTTCTTTTTTTCACAACATATACTACGTGAATGCTTCCAATTCTTTGTCATAGCGGTATTTCCATTTTTTGCTATATTGTATCCAATTTTATCTAAGAATGATGACAGAAAAAATCTTTCAGCACCAGTGCGGAAAAGTGCAACTTTCCGCACGCATATAAGTGCAGAAAGTAGTTACTTACCGCACGCTCGTAAAAAATAAATTACGACGCCTCACGATCCTCATGTTATTTCTTTAATAACTACTGGAGATTAAGTCTAGAAACGTCAGAAAAATTGTTTTAATCAGGATAGGTTTCAGGCAAAATACGTTAGTGGTAGATTAGGGTCAGACTTTTTATAATTAAAAGTCACTGACAGTGCACAAAAAACTTTCTTTTCAGTATTTGCTTTATTTTTGTTACTTCTAAAAGTAGTTACTATTATTACTTTCTTAAATATTAATTTTTCCTTAACAATAGAGTGGCGTCACACATAATTAATATATTTTTTCTAGGAAAAACTTGGTACTAACGGTATAATTATTCTTCCGACAAATATCGGATCAGCTTTTAAACACCACCAAATGTTTTTTAAAAATGGCCACGCATATCTTTCAATTGCTAATGCACTAGGGCTGCCAGCCACAAGCATACCTTGTGGATTTGATAAAAGCGGACTGCCTATTGGCATTCAGGTACGTAGCAATAGGTACTATACATGGAAAATGCAGAAAATGCAAATAAAATGCCGCTGTTGCCACATTTATTGATAGATAGTTTTTCTTTGCAATATTTTGTTTAAACGACGAACTAGTACGTTTTTTTTAACCATGAAAGAGCGGAGTACTAGGATAGAGCACCAAATAGCTTTGCCAATTTTATAAATGGAAAGTTTATCTTCATTTTTGTTATCATATGTTATTTTTGTAAAAATAGGAAATTCTCCTTTTATTGCGGTTCTGTATTTTTACGAGAATGGTTCAAATATGATTCGGATTGCTCTCAACGCCAGAATATTTACATAGTAACAAAACGGTGTTATGCTCCAATGCATTATAACATCTAGAAAGCTGATCTGTCATAACGGTGGCATTTGGTGATGTTTATTGGTTACAAGATACCTGAACGCATTATTAATAGATTCCTTTGCAACGATAACGTGGAGAAGCTCGTCCTCTTCTGAGGAGACATCACCCCACACATATACTTAAAAGGGCTGGTTAAATTCATGCAAAGGTTTCCAGCTCTCAATGTGTAAGTCGGACACCCCTAATACACCCACGGTATTTTGGAAAGGAAAATTCCCTTTCAAGAACCCAAGTGCTTTACTCATTTAAAACGATTCAAAAAAAGGCTTATGATTGGTTAGAGAAAGTGGGTGCGAAATTTTCTACAAAATTTTTAAAATTTTTGGATTTACTCAAAAATATTTTTAGGTAATAGCAGGTCCGTATCAAGACAGATTATGCCTAGCCGTTGCCGAAGAATTAGAACGATATTTCGGAGGTTGGATACCACCACCCGGAAGAAGGAATTAGGAATTCCTTAGGTAGTCTTTAATTGCCATTACAATTAAAATGTGTTACGGTTTTAACGTACGAGTACAAAATAAAATGTTGGTTTATTTCATGAATTATAGGTATTTTTGTGTCTACTTTGGAAAGTTATTGATCTTTCTATACCAAATAACGTAACAACATTTTAAAAAAATAGTACAGATGTGAGCTGATGCTACTCGTCTTAATATTGTTTTGCGCCAGCCTTAATGGCCTTTGTAAGCAGACAATAACAAGAAAATAAAATAAAGCTTACTTAGAAAAATAATCTTAATAATAAAAAATAATTTATACATATACATTATAAGAAGTTTCACTTCTCATCTACATAATGTACAGTCACGTTATTAACACTACCATCACATAAATTTACATTTTTGTCATATCTATTGCTGTACCCAGTAGAGTCTTGATAACCATAAACTTTAAGGTAACCAAGCGTGTAGTTACACGCCACGGGTAGATTGCTAAGAGTTATTGAGCTATCTGTAGCTACAAAAGTAATTTTCTTATTCTCTTTCAACAAGTATCCTGAAGCAGTGCAAGATGAAGAGCAGTTCAGTGCTACGTACAAGTCCATTTGAGGTGCGTCCTATAAATAAAATACATTTTATTATAGTACATCTGTGTTTTAGATGGTTTAGCCAACCAAAAATAGCTTTTAAACATGATTGAAATTTACAATGCGATCTTTTACTATAACTTAATTTCATAGTTTTAATACCAATATTTTAAGCAAGTAGATATTAAAACCTTTTAGTAACAATAAAAGAAATTTTAAAGTGTCACATAACGCCTATTAAAATCCCGTTAAATTTAATTTTTCTTATATTTAAAGCAATACCTGCAGTTGTTGTTTCGGGGCGCAGTAAATCCACCCTGCTCCAACTTTAGATCAAAATCCTTTCTTTAAGTAATAGCATATATTTAGCATACTTTGAAGACTTTTTTTATCTTACGTTATGTCAATTAACAGAGTATTTCTGTTAGTATATTGCTTTCTAGTCTTCTGAGATGTACTTTTAAAGAAGTTAAATTAAAGTGTTAACCAAACTTACAGTCAATGCCACTACGTGTCCTTCAGCCAAGAACATGGTCCAATCAGTCTCGAAAGAATCAATCTCAATTGTATACCCACGTTTATGCTGAGGAGTAAACATAGTTCCCCCCCAAAACTCATACCAGTTGCCTTTCTCAGGGGGTAAATATACTTGGAGTTTTACTTTTCCGTTACTAAATGGATGAACAACGATTATCTCGCTTCCAATTGTGTATTGCCTAGAAAAATAAGAGAATTAATGGTTAAAAGGATTTTCCCAAACTCCTAATAAATATTTCAGGTGTGATTCCAGTGCTCATTTTATATAGAAAGTTCATATAAACATATGCCCTGAAATGCCTAATTTTTATGACACAGAGTGTTAAAGTTTTAGGTTCAGGTCCACTAAAAGGTCTAAGATTTGGAACTGGTTTAAATTCGGATCTTCTAGTTGATCAGTGTGGTTTGACAGATTCTGTGACCTGTTATTATAATGTTATTCTAATATTTCAGCGGGTTTTGTAGATTTTCGAGATGGGTGAAAACTTACTAAGTACTGTGTGCTATTTTTTTGCAAAATCATATTAATCTTTACGAAAAAGTACAAAAACTGGTCTAATAAAATATTGATCGTCCGTAACACTATAATGCGTTATGCGGAGTTATCATGTCTGTTGCTATGGAACGGTTTATGGTAATTTTTGTTACTGTCAGTTTAAATTTGTTGATTCCAGTTATTCAAAAAAAATCGTTCTGTAAAATCAACTTACTATTTCTGTCACTAATCGTTTAAAGTTCTACAACTTTTTGGTTGCGATCTCTATTTTTATGATATAAAGCAAAGAATGCAACTAAGTCATCAAGCCAAGTCAGTAACGTCTCAAAAATTAGTTTAAGTCCTAGTCAATTTAGGAAAAGTGCGCCGGAAAAAAATTGTTAGTTCTTAGAATCAAACACAATTTTGTTGTATATGATTGTCCGTTACTCAAAAATGATTTAACCACTAAAGTATAATTTGCTTAAAATCAACTCATTAAGCACTTACCTATCCATGGTAAAGGTGGTGGTATTACTATAATAATTATAATACATTGGTCTGACCAATGGTTCCCCTTCATTTAAAATAGTGTTAAAGTAGTCAAGCAAAAACTTTCTTCTACTTATTGCTAAATCGGCAACTTTTGTAGCGAACTGGGTATTCAGATTGGCGGGATCTCTGAAGGGGGTACCTATGAGAAATAATGAATTAATTTTGATACAGCCTGTCCAGAAACCATCTTAACAGATGGGAAACTTTTTAATTTTTGATTTTACGGAAAAAAGTTATTCTTCATAAAAAGTTCTGCTTGTTGATAAAATATAACACTCAAGTCAAGAAAATTTTGACTCAGCATATACGGGGTGTCAAAAAAGGTTAAAACAATAAATGGCAGAGAAGGAAAACTATCTTTAATCTAAAAGTGTCGCCTAAAACAGAAAAGTGTACCTTTGAATTATTTTAAAAAGTGTTTTTAAATACGTGATTTTTAAATAACATAAATCTCATTGAGAAATATTCGACAAACTGTTCCACTACCTGTTGCTAAGTGCACGGCCCAAGTTATTGTAAGGAAAAATCATTTTTATCCATACGAACCAAAATTTCTCTACAAAGCAGCCTAGAGATTTTGATTTATGATTTTTGTTTTGCTCTTAGTTTCAAGTTGAGGTAGAAGACCAATTCTTTACAAAAAAATATTATTTTCAGATAAGGCCAAATTCACCTTAAATGGAGTGTTGTATTCCCAAAACTGAAGGGATGGAGTGATGAGAATCCCTACTTTGTAACTGAGTGTCGTGACCAATATTCTTTCAAGACAAACATTAAGTGTGGTATTTTTAAGAGCAAAATTGTAGGGCCGTACTTTTTTCGAGAAAATATTACCGGTGAAATTTACTTGAACTTTTTGAACATATTTGAATTTTTTCATGGACTACCACTAAATCTAAGAAACAAACTTTGATTCCAACATGACGGTGCTCCATGTCCCAGCTCTGAGGGAGTGGCCGAAACTTTAAGCCAGACATTTCCACAGAGGTGGATTGGACGAAGGTCAGAACTTTCTTGGCGACCAAGGTGTCCAGATATATCTCCCCTACATTTTTTTATGGGGATTATTAAGAGAAAAGCCTATGCTCTCATACCTTTCCAAAACATAGACCATTTATTTAAAGAGCATTATCAGAGATTGTGTCCAAGAAATTTCCCCTCAGATGGTCATAAATGCAGTGGCGGAATTTTCATGTCGTACAATAGTTTGTATGGAAAGAGACGGTGATTATATTGAAGCTTAGTGTAGAATATCATAAAATGTTATTGCTGTTTATTTTGGTAATATGTTATTTAAAAAATACGTATTTCAAAACACTTTTTTAAAAGATTCCAAGGAACATATGAATGACCATAAAGTTATTTTGTCAAATTTCATTCTCGATTCATTCACTCCATAATTATTACCTGATGAAACCCGAAAATAAGGCATAGTTGCAGCTGCTATATACCAGCGAAGACACAGTGTTTCTTGTAATGCCTTGTTGTAGTTTCTCGAATCTCCACAAACCGGCAGACCAACCATTTGATTTCCTTAAAATATAATATGAAATATATTACTCCTTGGAACAAATTATCATTCTAGACTGTTTTGTCTATCCGTATGTGTACATAGTCACTGTCGAGTGGGTGGAAATCGATCGAATGCAGCTCTATCCACTTGAAAATCACAATATGCACGATCACTATCAAAGTTAGGATATTGGATACCGTATTTTATCTGAGTCCTGTTCCAAAAAAGAGTTTAACTGAGCTGCATCGGATCACGTGATTTTAGTGGGATTAGCTATGAACAACCGGCTCTCCATTCTTTCTTGATTTCAATATCAACTTTTCCACTTCATTAGTACTTTCTTCCCCAAACATATGAACATTTAGATTCATTCTTTATCAGAAATTTCCTGAATAATCGGAATCGGCAAATTCAAACTGACAGTAATAACAATTATCACGAACCGTTGCATAGCAACAGGCGTAATGACTCCACATAACCCATTATAATGTTACGAAAGCTCAATATTTTATACGAGTTAAACCAGTTTTTGTATTTTTTCGTAAAGATTAATATATTATGATTACGCCAAAAGAGGTATAAAATGCTTAGTCAGTAAGTGCTTACCGATCTCTAAAATTTACGAAACTCGGCCCAGCGGGCCTCTTCTTGCTAGAATTTTCTCGCTCGGTAACAAACACTTACGTTCGGATTCACTAAGAAGGTTTAAGATTTAGTACTGGTTTAAATTAAGATCTTCTAGTTGATCGCTTATATTTTGACAAGTTTTTGTCCTGCCATTCTTAATAAGTCGTCATTAAAAAGTTGTGAATTAGGTATTCTGATATCTCAGCGATTTGCTTAGTTTCCAAATAATTTTTATTATTTAACGGGTTGCTAGACTGAATTTAGTTCTATTACTGTCGAAAGTACCTACTAAAATTGCCCTTTTCTTTATAAGTTTGCGAAAAAACTTACAAATTCATAGTATTAAACTTTGTCTTATTTTTACACTTCTTGTCAGTTTAAAACTTTTGGTTGTCAAATTAGACGGGACTAGCGTTGGAGAATCTCGTTCGAATTGGTGGAACTGAAAACAGGAATCCATTCCTACTTTATATACAGGATTGACTAATATGAAATTGTACCCGCAGGGTTTCATCGGATCGAAATGTCGCGATGTATCCATACTTATATTTAATAAAGCAGAATCAATAATTTTCTTTACCTGCCAAAATATAAAAAAAAACTTACCTGCAATGCTATTAAATAAAATAGTATTTAAATACATCCTAAAGTTATCCCAAGAGGTCTCAAAGTCATCTGAAATTTCTGGCTCGGTGTCTCCAAAATTCTTTGTTGCAGACATAATAAGTAAATTTTGAAGATCGGTGGTATTTTTTAAGTAGGAATACAAAGCAGTGTTCTGAAAAGAACCATACGAGTTGTGTTTTTGTAAATGCAAAAGTCCATCTGTACCTTGTAAAGTCCATGGAAGGGTGTGTCTCATTTGGGTATCTATTGCCTTAAAAAAAGATTATTCAGTAAAAAACATAGCATTTATGACAATTTAATAAATTACGTATTCTTAATTCATAGTCATTCATAGTATTGCGCAATATTTAAATATATTATCTGTGGATTGTGTATTATAAAAACAGCAGCTACTGTCTTCACAAGCTGCGCCTACAAGGTTTGGTATTACAATTTTATGAAAAAGAAAAATTAAATGACGCTAAATCGAGTCAAACACAAATGGAGGATAACTGTAATGCTTAATGATTTCATTGAGTGTCCTCATATCCACGAAAATTTGGAATTTAAATTTTCGTTACTATCCTGCAAGGTGGTGTTTCCTGCGGCATTCACTCCTTCACAGTAGAGTGCCCCTTTTTCAACAGAGAAAAACTTTATTTTGTGCTTTTTCTCTAAAACTGTCAATTGCAAGAAATCGGTACGCCTATCGAATAATATGATTAATAGGTCTTGATTTGTTAAGCATATACACTACAAATTAATAATTTTTTTATACCAAATAACTAAGCACCAACAACAATAAGAAGAATCAAAATATGGATGGGAGCTGAAATACATTTTTTTAGATTTAAAAAGCTAAAACTTACATCCGAATAATAGGCAAAGTCAAGTTTTTCCACATTATCATATGAGTCATCTTGTGGCCAATTATCATTTAACACGAGTCCACTTATATTAAAATTTTCTACACCAAATTTATCCCTTATCCAATCGATTAGCATTGTGATAAACTTATTTATATTTGGATCAGTATAATCTGGATAGACAACGGGTTGATTGAGGTAGGTGCCGTTGTATATTATACCCGACTGGTACTTATAAAGGATATTCAACTCTTTTGCTGTGGCGTAAAGAGAGTTTAGTTCATCTGCAATGATCTAAAATGTTAAAAAACCAATGTAAAATATTTCAGATAGAAGAAATAACTGTAAGTACAACTAATTCAGTAAAAAATAAAATAATAAACCAGAAACATGTTTTCTTTTTTAAATTTGAAACCCTCCAACTATGGAAAAAATAGAACAAATGGATACAATATTGATCCACATAATCTGGATGAGGCTAATTACTTATAGTATCAAATACCTACATGTGGGGGCAATGATAATAAGAATTTGGTATCCGACGTTACTAATTCTTGCAGAGAAGATTGAAAACTAGCCAGATCTTCTTCGGAATTATTCATCTGCAATGCCATAAACAAATTATTGTGAAGACAATCCGTGCTGAAGGTAGACTCCTTGTTATCTGCATAAATTTTTAATATTTCTTTGAGCTTTACTGTATCGGTATTCCTAAAATATAAAATAGCGATAAAGAAAGACCCCAGAATAGAAGTAAAATTAATTTCAAAATATCGAAAATAAGAAACAGATTTATTCCTTATTTCGTAAAGCTCGCTTCAAGCCCTTTCGTTGACCTATTGTCTGCACTAAACTATTATCGACACCAGCTGTAACAAAACCAGTAAGAGGTACTTACCATTCTGTCAAAAGGCAACGAAAGAGCTTGAACCGACCTTTACAATATTTTATTGATTCTTTCCAAACTTACCTGCAATTATGAGTACCCATTGCCCATAAAGGTGGCACTACTGTATCCTCGGCTAGTTGTTTAAATAATTCTGCAGGTGTCGGTCCCAGAGATAATTGAACTTCAATCTTTTTGCCAAGTAAGCTTCTTAGTATTATTATATTTGATGCCAGAACTTGTATTTCCAAAGGACCATCATGCTTTATTACACAGCCTAAAATTATTCACAGTAAGTAACAAAATGTAAAAAAAATACAACTAAATATATGCGATTCTGTTTATAATAAAACTTTACAGATATTCAACATCGTGCTAGTTCAGTCACTGATTAAGCAAAATGACACATACATATAAGGAGTTCGTTCCAAAAAAGATGTAAAACTGTGTTAGAAAGTGCATTCAATCAAGTATGCACAATTTTTTTCGCACTATAGTCCTGTATAAAATTTGGCAACAGCACTAATCAACTAAATATTTCGTTTTCCTGTTCAATATAGAGTCATGGAAGAGTTTTCACGAGAAATTGACTTGTATATTGTAAATTACATGGCATTCACTCCTGTTTCCATTATAAATATTAATCCAATTCGATTGAGTGTAACAGACATAACAACTATTTTATGACAGTGCATACAAAACAGCCCTGATTCACCAAGAAAAATTGTCCGCCTTACCATTTAATAGGCTT
Source organism: Philopedon plagiatum (assembly GCA_963971165.1). Taxonomy (NCBI): domain Eukaryota; kingdom Metazoa; phylum Arthropoda; class Insecta; order Coleoptera; family Curculionidae; genus Philopedon; species Philopedon plagiatum. The sequence continues at coordinate 83,485,573 of OZ020195.1, forward strand.
ATAAAACCACAAACAGCGCGAACAATACTTACCATGAAACTTTCCCTTTTGATACGCCCAAAATACCGGTAAAGTAGTATGATCTGCTTTGTTCTTGTAAATAACTTTGGTTAACGTCTCATTTCCACTCAAGGTAATCACGTTTCTATCTAATCCAAATATTGTATCATTTGACAGTCGAAATGCCCATTCCCAATAGTAATCCGATGCGATTAACGCTCCTTTAGCTGTGCTGAAGATGATGTCGCCATCACTATCCAAAACCTCTAGGATAAGTTTTTTCGTCGAGAGATTTATAGAGTAATTTTTGTTTTCTGCTGTTATTTTCTCTACTTTTTCAGACGGGTCGTGTATCACTAATGAAAGTTTATCGAAACTTTTCTCTAGGACGGTGAATTGGAGATGTGGAAGCGATGTACTACCATATGGTGAGGTGCTTAAGGACGGTGCATAAGTCTTGTTGTTTTCATTTTTATAAAAGTACCTGTAATTAACGCAGTATTAGTTAGGGGTATTCCTTCGGTAGAAGTAATACAGTATGCCCATTTAAAGTTTAATAAGAAATATTTCTGGAATATTACAATTTTTATTTAATATTCTATTGGTAATTTTCTTTTCCGACGACCACCTATGAAAGTGAGAAAAAAAGCACGGTTAACTAGACTAGAAAGTGCCTTATATCACACGCGTATTGAAAAGTACTTTGCAAGACATGTGTTGAAAAGTACTTGTCAACATGACGTTTGACCAGATGGTGCCAATTTCATTTTTTTTTTATTTTCAATACGTGTGTTGAAATGTTTTTCAGCACACGGGTTGAAAGTGGGGGTATTAAACAGATACCGAAATTGAGATTTTTTGGTAAATATTTTTGTGGTCGTAGGAAAAATATTGTACATTACTCGTGTGAATGGAAGTTTCGCACACTCGTGGGATTATCGCACTTGGCTATCGCCTCGTGCGACAACATTCCCACTCGTGTGAAAAATGTCGCTTTCAACACTTGTTATTTAATATACTATTAACCTGTATGAGTCTGTAATTTTGGATTATAAATATTTTTTGCTTTAAAGACAACATCTTTATTATTTTGAAATTTTTAAAAAAGGCAACTACTCTTAACCAAATTTTACGCTTTTGCAATTTTTCCATACCCTGTACAAAAAGCGAATTTTTGATATGATGGATCTTATTGTTAAACCAAGCAAAAACTTTTATAAAGAATGACCTTTTTTCGTATCTTTCCCTTTTGGTCATTTTGTCCTCCTGTCTACCTCATCCGTGGACAATGGACATACAGTATATTGAAAATGCAAAGAAATAAATTCTAGTGCAAAAAACATAAAAGAATGGGACTATTTTTGGTTCTTCTCCAGATGCCCTAATGCAATCGTGATTTCTGGACCCTTACCCTTCAGGTAGACTTATGTACATCCAGGGTGTCCTAAGAACAGACCATGTTTTAGCAGAAATGAGAGCCTTTTCATCCATCAATAATTTTTGTATCGGTGACTAGCCAGCTAGTTCATCCAATGTTGTGTGTTTCGTAATTTTATTTGACAGTACAAGTGCCCTAACATATGCAAGGAATGAGAAATTCTTTCGGTCTATGGGTAATATAATTAAAATGTACGTGAATAATATTATTTGTTTCCAAATTTGTAACCTTCATACCATAACTAGATAAAGATTTATGGCCATGAAGCTAATCACAATTTTTAGGACAATTACTTACTTGGATGGTAGAAAGTGATGGCACTGCTCTGTTGTCGTGTTAAAGCAACAGTCTAAGTTCTCACATGGTGTCTGACTGATACCTGCAGGACCACACGGTACTCGGAACTCCTCCTGTATTAAACAATAATATTGTTCTCTTTCCTCACGACTTTTGACGTTTCTAAAAATATATTAATAGATAGTTGGACATGTTCGTTTTCTGGGAAGATAAAACAATTACGGCCAGATTCACTATTGGTAAGCCGGCGCGGCCCGTGAAATTTTAAAGTTGTGTATCTCTGTTGCTACTTATGGAACCCCTGCCAAGTTCAGGTTTTTTAATAGTGAGCCTACTAAGGATGTTTTGGGAAAGAAAAAAAATATTTTGTAATTTGCGAAAAAAGTTGAATTTTTGAATTGACCCACCTGGGAAAAAATTAACACGCTTAGGTATTTTATTTATTATTTTTTCTACGCAAATTTTACATCATTTTGTGGATAGTCCTTAAATTTTAAGAGAAAAGTATGTGATAGTAGAAAGTTATAGTCATTTAAATTTTGTTAAACCTAAAATATAATTTTTAAAAAATTAAATTGACAGTGTAAGAATAATACAACTAAGTTTTGTGTCACGAATTTATTTCTGAGTTTTTCTAACGATAATAGAGCTAAATTCGTTTTAGCAGTTAAAACAAAAATTATCTGAAACCAAGCAAATCGTAGAAGTAATAGGTTTATTTATATTTATATTTGATATGGAGATAATATTTCAACAATATTGTGTTCCTCCACAGTGCTAGAGAAGTTAGGCATTATTTGAACATCAGCTTCCCTGGCCGTTGGATTGGGCGTCGGGGCCCTATAGAGTGACCCGCCCGATCCCCTGACCTTTCACCTTTAGATTTTTCTTGTGGGGTTATTTAAAACAAAAGGTTTATGAAACGGAACCAGAATCAATTACGCGAAAGGATGGCAAATGTGTGCTGGTTATCTAATAGATTAGGTTACTGGCAGGAAGTGCAGGGTGGTCATTTTCAGCATCTTTTGCAGTGAAAGGGTAAGTTACTTTCAAACGCATGATTTTATTTAAATAAACTTTAAGATGTCGTCATTTTGCTCTGGATATATTAAATGACCTAATATTCTAGGATCATAAAATACTCAATTAGTCCTTTAAAATGATGTATCATAAGACCCCTATTTCTATTTAATTTTTCTTTCCAAGATGGCGTCCAGCAGCCATCTTGATTTTTCCGAGTCACTTGTGCACTAAAACTATCTACCGGAGGTCCACGACATTACTAGTAAGCCTAGCACTCCCTTATAACGACAAAAATTGATTTTAAATTTTGGGCAAATGATGGGTTATATTTGACTACTCGAACATTTGACTGCCCCTTGCGGTATAACGAAAAGTCCTACATACATACATAAAAACTTACTTGGATATCACAATGTAATAAGCAACAGTTGGAAGTATTACTGCTACAATTAAAGCTATAAATATACCCTTCGCAAACTGACTACAACATATTGACTTCCATGTTGTTTTACTTCTAAACCGTTTCTCTGGTGCAGGATCTTCATGGTACTTAAGTTCTTGCTCTATAAAGGTTGCCATTTTTTACTAAACAAAAAAATAATGCGATTTAAGTAAAGATCTTTTATGGTAAATGAAATGGATATAATTGTTTTTATTTGATATTTTTTCTAATTGTCAAAAGGCGTATTTTATTAATTATTTTTCGTTTTAATATTATTTATATTGAATCTCGACGATCTTTGTAACATTCCCAGTGTCATTTTCTTGGAAATATCTTATCAATATGGAAGGATACCATGTCATGTCTGAACACCAAGGAAATACTTTCTTAAAATACATACCTAAAAAGAAAAATGTCCCTTTGTTTAGCTTAATGAAATTTATTTTATTTATTATTATTATTACACTTACCTGAATGTGCACAAAGAAATTCGCATACATATTAAAACGTCACATATTACACTTAATATCAAGCAAAAAACATCTAAATGAATCAAGTTGTTTCCAAAAGTCGGTAATTTTTCTGTAACAATAGCAAAGGGATTAAAAGATTTCAAATAAAATAATAATATTCGATATATGTCACGATAAAAATTTTTATCGTTATCAACTACCTAAACGTTATATTTAGGGACATTGTCAATCAGTGTACATAGTAATTGATTAACTTTATCTTATCTTAAATGTCTTAGACAAGGATGTATTAACTTAAAAGATAATTCAGTATGAGTCGTGTATCAAAAATGACGTACCCAATTAGGAAAAATTTCTATTATCTTCTAACATACGCTGGTTGTCAAACACTTTTCATAATCCGTTACAAGCAAGCAGAACCCGAATGTTTAAGCAGCATCGTATTTTTAAACATACACCTTGCTCTAGAGCAAATTCTTGATCTACTCTTCCAGAGTTATCCCGCTAATCATCTTTAAATTTTTAAAGATTTACAAATGGAGGCCATGATCAAACCGACTTTAAGCCAACAAAGTTTGACTTTTATCGTCCTTTTCAAGAGATTACCTATATAAAGATTCAGAATCAGTGAAGCTGCCAAGCGACTTGGTGTAACACTGAAAAATTGAGCTGAAGTCAGACCAAGATGCAGACTTCCAAATTCTTTAGACCATCTGCTCCGTCTTTTAAGTTTTAATGCCATAGACTTGCGCTTTGTACGATGAAAAATAAAGGCCTTTAAAAGGCAATAATATGCATTCTATAAGAGAACTCGGCCACTGTAAGAACCTTTCATCCAAAGCTGGTCCAAAGCTCAAACATTTAGTTACTTGTTAAAGAACAACTGAGTAACTTTAATGAGTGAAAGCAAGAAATTGGTAAGAAACTTATAAAAGATGCAGAGGTAATGCTGTATGGACCCGAGTTGTTTTTTAGCACAACCGAAGTCATCTCTTAGGAAACTCTGGGTAATAATGGGAAAAAGACCTGAAAGTGGAATACAGAAGAAACTCTTCATGCATTAGGACAGAAGACATGGGTCATCAAAAGAATGAACATGACTGAGTATTTGCCTTCTTATAGAGGTACCACGATAAAAATAGAAAAACTAATTATGAACACTTCAGATTCTGTCGCGAAGCTGATGAAATCGTCGAACACTTTTAATAGCGAAATGCAAAGTAATAACTCATAGAAGGCTGCAAAATCTTGGAGAAGCCTTTTTGATGCCCAATGATATCATAAGACGCAAAATTGGTCTGTAACTAACTGCAGGATATTCATAAAAACCTTACTTGGTAGAAGTATATTGTGCTATCCAGAATCGATTTATCTTAATAAAGTCAATGATATTTCAGTGACAGAAACAGTCACTCCAATTCTAAGCTATAGTTTATAGTAATTGTTTACAACCAGAATTGCAGGAATACGTAACCGACGCACAGTGTGACAAACGCACAATTTAGAAAATAAAAAATCATAATTAAACTTAACGAGCTTAAAATGGCAACCATTTGCCAGAATCTTTTTACCAAATGATTTCGTGACAAGGAATACCGTTCCAATACATTTTGGGTATTTTATTATACCGGGTAAGCCAAACAGATACCAAAATATATTTCGCTATATATACTCTTAAGCTATAGTAAAACACAGTACATATTAAAAAAAGTTTACTAAAAAATTTTCCTGCAATAGCTTAACCTAAATTTCTTGTTTACAATAAATATCAAATAAAGTTTTTACAAAAAAAGATTTATTAAACCTTGCTCCTATACTAAGCTCGTGGTTTTCTAAAAAAAAAACTCTTTCTAATTTTGACATATGATTGCAATTTTTCAAAACCGATGACAGTTTTGAAATATCTTGCTTTTCGTAATTAGGTACGAAAAGTAAAATATTTCCCAACTGGTGCTAAAATATTAATTTCATGACTAGGTAGTTATGAAAAAATAAAACACCATAATATAAATATTTCGTGCTTCTCTCTTGAATTCTCGGGTACAACAGAAGATAAAGCGTTTTGAGCTGCCTTTTCAATATCGCTCGGGGTTTTGGAAACGGACATTTTCAATATTTTTAAAAGAAAAAATTTAATTTGTGACGCGACACTTTACAAATAAAACTTCAAAACGATATCATGACAACCTAAACAGCTGTCTACTAGGTACCTGCTAGGTACCTACTGGATGAAATAAAAATGTCATGTCTGTCATGTCAATGTCAACAATTTTTATAAAAAAACAAAAATAATTTATATACAAAAGACATACCTGGTATAATATTAAATAACTAATTCGTTCTTAAACTTATTTCTTAAAAAGAACTAAATTTTCAATTGAATATTGTGGACGTACAATGTATAATTCTGTTTATAATATTTTTACAACTTAATTTATTTATCCTGATGCATATTGTTGCAACATTTTATTCCACTCCTTAGGGAAATTAACTTGCACGTAAGCTAATACTTTTTTAATTTGTTTCTGTTCCTTCTCTGTACATTGGGGACACGAACCTCGTAAGACAAGGGGTGCCAAACCTAAAAAGTAAGAATGTATTTTTACTTGAGATCGTCTATTAAACTTTTGCGTGAAAATTTCTAGTCCTGTGTTGTCTCAGTCCCTAATATCAGAGCCTGGCTAGCAAATATTTTTTATTCTCAGAAACAGAACTCGACATTTTTAAACAAAGTTTTCGAGTTAAGATTATAGTTTTAAAATGAATAGCATTTATTGCTATAGCAAGCTCTATTTTATAATCCTTATTTTAAATCTTCTTATTAGTAGTAAATATCTATAGTTTCTAGTACATATTTATGTAGTGCCATCCGTGTATTCTTAGAAATTTTGGTGAGTCAATAGGGAGGACATATTTAAACATATTTTGGCATTCACCACCTCTCTCTATTCTAAGGGGCGGGGGGTAACTTTGGAACTTCAAATAGGATGATGAATTTTTGTTTATAAAATTCGAAGCTACGTAAAAAACTACGTACGTGTACAAATTATTTTGATTTGCTCTTTTGGTTACGGAATATAGGTTAACTAAATTTTGATTGAATTTAAAAAATTAATAAATTTTACCAATAAGCAGGCGCAGTTCGTGAAATTTTAAAGTTGTATATCTCTCTTGCTACTTATGGGACCCATGCCAAGTTCAGGTGTTTTAATAGTGAGCCTACTAGGAATGTTTTGGTAAAAAAAAAAATATTTTGTAATTTGCGAAAAAAAGTTGAATTTGTGAATTGACCCACCTGGGCAAAAAAAATTAACACGCTAAGGTCCATTATTTATTATTTTTTCTAAACAAATTTTACACCATTTTGTCGACAATTCTTAAATTTTAAGTGAAAAAATGTATTAGTAGAAAGTTATAGTCATTTGAATTTTTTTAAACTTAAAATATAATTTAGGAAAAAACCAACCAATATATTGGTCCAAATATAAGCGATAACCCTGTACACCGATATATTTCTTCGCCCAATACGTCTTGTTTGTCCCTGTGCTTATTATTTAAACATAATTGTTTCATTTGTTTTGTAATATCAGAAGTAAGCACACCTTAATAACTAAGTTCGCATGACGAGTTCCAGGTAATTTTGCAATATTGACGTCGATTATTGCATCTTTATAGTTACTTTCTCTCTTCATCTGAGAGAAAGCGTAATCGGGAATTTTTGGTTCCACATAAAATATTATAGATTTATTTTTAATAAACTTCTCGATAATACATGGGGAAATCCAAGTTTTATTGCTAATATGTAATAAAAAAAAATTAATAGGTTTTTAAATTTACGTTTTCTATAAAAATGATTTTTAAGCCTTAAGAGAGGTAATCAGCTACCATTCCTACTGTTTTGGTTTTTTAACATTTTTGTTGCTGCTATAAAGAACCGGTGATGCTTTAGTGCAAACACATCGATGGATGAACCGATTTTTGAGGAGCATGTTTTCAAAGAAAAAGCATAAAATAAAAATTGATTTCTTTCATAAAATATCTGTCTTTTTTGTGCGCCCAAATAAAGGGTGTTAAATGAGCTTGCCGAAAAGTAATACTTTTAGCAGGTTAAGCAAGTAGGACAATTACGGGGCCCTATGACCCCGGAGTATAAACCGGACTCGAAAGCCCCGGGATCGATTAATATTTTCGGGATTAATCTTGAAATGTTCTTTAGCGGCACCGACAGCGATATAGAAGACACTGAAAGTGTCAATAAGGTGGGGGTTTTGGAAAAAGTGACTTTTTGGAAGTAATCATTACCAATAATCCATGACCTCTGTGTCTAGAGTGTGTCAGTATTTAACTTTACCCCCTTGAGGAGTAACGCTAGGGAATTTTGGGTCAAAAATTTTAAATGCAACCCTATGCCGTGTGGTACCCTTAAAGGTCTTCAAAAAAGAGACATTTTACCGCAAACCCGAGGTCCGTATCTTAATTCGATTTCAAATGACAAGCCTTTAAAAATTAAAAATCGCGAAAAAAAAAATTTTAATTTAAATACCTTTATTTCTCTTACTGCCTACTTTAAAACTTGTTCAGGTGGAACTTACTTCTCACATTTTTGAGTAAGACAGGTGTTACTTCTTGGCAGTGTTCCAAAATCGATCTTATTACTGCCACGCAGTTCATAGTGGTCATTTTAAACAACTTTTAAAGTAGGTAATAAGAGAAATAAAGTTATTTATATTTTTCACGATTTTTAATTTTTATAGGCTTGCCATTTAAAAACGAATTAAGATACGGACCTCGGGTTTGCGCTACCATATTTCTTTTTTGAAGACCTTTAAAATGAGGTACCACTCGGCATAGGGTTGCGTTTACAATTTTTGACCTCAACTCCCAAGCGCCACCCCTCAAAGGGGTTGAATTACATAAAGAAGTAGATTTATTAACCAATAAGATACACCTAAAATGTGGTGTCTTTATCTTTGCTAATAGCAAAGATATTTGCCCATACTAAGACATTTCGGACAACCTGTATAGGTTTAGCGAGGAATGCTAGTACGACTGGCCTATAGGAACCTACTTTTCAACTTCCTTCCTACAGGATCACATGGTGCATCACCTATAGCACATTTCAATAGCCTTTGGAGGTATCTTTTGTCTTTTAGAGTGTTTTCCAAAGCTTCATCGGATACCGAAGTTCTTGTTGTTGATTCGGTATTGTCGGCAGGGTGACAGTTTGTAATGCAGATGAGGGTGGCGAAAATAAAGAAGGCAGCACACATTTGAATCTGTGGAAAATATAAAAAATATATATTTATTCGTTTTTTCATTATAGTAAATAATATTTATTATCTCTTAGCGTAGTAAAATCGTCTAAAATCCATTGACGGTACACAGTGTGACACTTTAACAATCTAGGGGGACAAGCCTAAAATTCTAAGTACTCGGATAAAAGTGATGTTAACTAATTTGCATAACAACAACACTATTATTAAATACCTGTATCTCTTTTATTGTCAAATATAAAAGGATGCTGATAATTACAGTCTAAACCGTAAGGCATGTAGGTAAGTAAGACATGAAACATGTATACTTTAAAGTTACTGGGTATGACCTGAATCCAATTTAAACAGTTTATTCTCTGGTTTCATCGCATACCTAAAATATTTTTTTTATTCCAAGCAAATATTTTGACGCCATTTTTTAAGGGTTATACTGTTAAAATTCGACTTTGTTTTTCATGATAATACAACTCTTCAAGAGCAAAAGCAATCCCGGCATGATGCTACACGACCTCCTGTTAAGTAGCAAGACCCCTAAAATGACATTTTTTTTCAATTTTGATTTTTGAAAAACTTTTAATTTTTAAAGGAGATTTGGCATACTTTTTTAGTATGTCAAGACACATTTTCTCAGATAGTTTCAAAGTCACATCCGATCAAATCGCTGAGCGATATGGTCCAAACCCCATTTTTGTAGGAAAAAAACTTTAATTATTGTTTAAAAATAGGGAATATAAATTTTTTGGTCACTGATTTTTCCTTTATTATAAACCCGTCCTCTACAAGAATGCGTGTTCAAATTGCAGATTGCTTTGTTGACCAAAAAAAACCTCTTTTTAGAGAGAGAATTGGGAAATCCCGATCCGGACTCCTGAGGACTCGTCTTAGCGCAGGTACCTAGTGTCAGCCTCATTGTACTAAAACCCTTCCCTCTCTATTCATATTCTTCTTTGTTTACCCCACAGGTACAAAGCTGTAACAGTTTTCTTCGCTTTTTCTATGGGTCTGTTGACGTGTTCAGCGAATGTAAGTTTTTATCTAGCCATACTCCGAGATATTTAATTGCCCTAGTCGGCATCACTATCATGTCTTGAACCTTAAACTCTATGTGGGTTATTTCCCTTTTCGTGGTAAGAACTGCCTCCGTCATCTCGGGCACCAGCTGCAGTCTTCTGTTTGCCATCCAGTTTATGAACCTGGATCTGTTCGTTCTTAGCCACTATTATCAGGGCAATATCGTCCGCGAAGCCTATCAATGTAGTGTCACTGGGCACATAAGCCTCCAACAGGCTATTGTAGAGGACGTTCCACAGGCTAGGCCCCAGTACTGATCCCTGCGGGACGCCTCGGTTAATTTTTATGGTCTTAGTAGTGCCCTCGGTTTCCAGTATTATTTCTCTGTCGGAAAAGTAAGACGGTATGGTGTTTATCAGGTTTTTTTCGCCCTCTTTTCCTGAGTTCATCTAAAATTTGCTTCCATGACGCATTATTAATAGCGTTCTGAGGTCCAGACTCCAGAGTAATCATAGGGTGTATGTGGCTGCTGCGTTCTCGGCGATCTTCGTTACTTCCAAAAAGCACCTGTTTTTAGCTTATTTGACTAGATTATACCCACAGACATATTATACCCCCCATCATGATGCTGTTCTGAGTAAGGAAACAATTGAAAGTCCATTGACCAACGAAATGTCAATTTTTCTAATAAGCTTCTACAATTAAATTAATACTTTTTCTCTCTTTTCTGTGCGAAACTTTCGGTTCATTTTTTAGATAAAATATCTGTAAAATTTGATATATACTGTATAATTATTGTTCCCAGTTTAACTCTCCTTCCCCGCGATGTAATTTTTTTATATAATTTATTAATTTGCAATTTCAGTCATTGGATACAGGACAGGGTTAAGGCCAAATAATTGCGAACCACATTCTATTGCTTTTTTATACTAAGTTACCTAATATCAGTTTAAAATTAGTTTATAATTAAATCGACTTAAAAACGAGCCATTATAGTAAAATACATTTGAAAGAAAAGGACAAGCAACAATAGAATTTCAAAGCAATTTTTTTTCTTGCAATCTTTGTTATTCGCTACAATATAATCCGGACAAGGTTGAAATTGCCATTATTTCTTTTATTTTTTATAGAATGTGAGCACTTAATATGCGCTAAGTGTAGGTAAGTGTATTGGAATGATTCGTTGCAATGTAATTGTCGAAATATACTTAATATAGACATACATCAGCCAGTGCGTATTGAATCCCATGTAGGTATATTGGGTTTTCATTTCAAAATTAGTCACCTTCAATAACTCTTGATTTGAGGTAAATTCTGTTTAAAGAAAGACACGAAGGAGAAGTTTAAAACCCTTAATTAAATTTTACTTTCCATCCCTTTACCACCGCCGCCGCCGCAACCGGTCATCATATTGCGAGATCTAAGAAAAAGTTTACTATACCGACTTACCTACAATTAAAACTGAAAACTGCCCACTTCTGTGCCACTCTGGCTACCCGTTCCACCAGTGGCGCACCCAGGATTTTGTCTCGGGGGGGGGGGGGGGGGGGGGGGGTGCTGAATAGTGCAATTCGGTGGATTTTTTTAATTAGTAGTGCACTTTTTTATTTTTGTGTGTCTAAGATTCTAAGATGTTGGTCTCGGTCTGCAGCCCCCCCCCCCCCTGGATGCGCCACTGCGTTCCACCCACCCAAACTGTCTGGCATAAGTAGGTACTTTAAATATTAAATACTTTTACTAAGGGTGTACTAAAAATCGGGCGGAAGGATATTTTTTGTACGAAAATTTAGCAGTTCAGCTGAGTCTGGAGGCCTCTTCCACCCACCCAAACAGTCTGGCCCTTGTTATACACCAGATTTGTTCAGAAAAAATTTCGAATGCAGTAAAATTTATTAAATAATCAATATTTCTCAAACCTCAGCTACAGGACCAATAGTCTAGGTGACTCTAGGTTAGGATGGGAAACATACAGATTATTTATATTCTAAAGCTCCAAAAGAAAATTCAGACTTTCTAGCCTCTAATTTGGCTATTAAAGTAATGTGTTTTCTAGCTGAGATGATGTCAAAAGCGATGCCAACAAGATCAAATGATTGTTTATCTGTGGACCTAGCCATTCATATGTGGATGTGATAAGCATTGTTAATATTTTTTTTTATGCAACACTGGCTATGAGTCGCTTTTAGGAACATTAAATTGTACAGCGGTCTTTGAAAATAGCACCCATCCACCAACATCAGGAATCTAGTTTTGCTGTGTCAGTCAGTTGAAACAGGATATATCCAAACAAAAAGCTTAAAGAAAATTTTCAACAATAAATTTTAATTAATTTTCAACACTGTAACCAGTTAAAACACAGGATTCTGAAAACAAATAGTCGAGTATGTAGTACTAGCATTGTTAAATTATTAGTAACAGGTTATATAAATGGAGTATTTAAATGTTTATTTGAATATACAGTATGGTCCAAGAAATGTGCAACAAACGGAAAATAGTTAGTACTTATCGCAACAATGCATATAAGTTTGTATCAAGGAAAACCGTATTTTTTAATGATGTTCGATAACAAAAATAGTATGTCTCTTTCACGTATCAAATATAAAGCAAAATAAAAAAAGCCCTAAAATAAAATATGCAATATTTTGCTTCGTGAGTGTATATTAATAACCATGTCAACATTGTCAACAAGTGAAGTAGTGTAAACATTAAATTCATTATACTGATTTTCTCATTGTTAAAATATTTCTTGATCTCAGAAAGAGATTTTCACATTTTTAAACAATATTTTTAAAACGTTCATATGAAGATTATATTTTTAAAAGGAAAATTTTTTTTGAAAATACCTATAGTAACTCTGTTATTATGCCAACATTATTCTTAAATTTCTTTAGCTTAAATGAACTTCGATAGTTTTAGGACAAGTAAGAAAAATTGAGCCTTTTTGAATACTCTATTTAAAAATATATAATATTCCCGTGAAAGCTTACCTTAACACCAATTCCCATTTTAAAAAAATTCTTACACTTCGTTTCTTTCGCGACACTAGCACCGTCTTAAATGAACTTGAATTTAAAAGAATCCTCGGATTTGTTTATAAAAAGTGAAAGTTTCTACGTTCGTTGGACCACACTACCGGACACCTCCTTCAAGTACCTTGCGTACATTACTTTGTAAAAGTTAGTGGGTACTGGGATTGGTACTGGGTACTAACAGTTTATTTTTATTTGTAACTACGTGTCACGCTTATTCTAATGACAATATAAAGACATAATAATTGTTTAATTGACTACGTGTTTCTGCTTCCAGGGATTCATCGTCAATGGCGTAGATAACAGTTTTTCCTAAAGGGTCATAGATGTCAACGAATGAACATACAGATAGGATATTTAGAAAATCATAATTCTTGGGTTTAGATCGTGTCATAGTGAAATAAAAATCGTCACCCAACTTAACAATCCTCAACAATTGAGTTTTGGAAAAATTCGCAAAAAGGTTGACAGTTTAATTCCAGCAAAGGTAAAATAGTTCGTCCATTTAAAAAAAACCATCGACTGTTTTGCTCGGAAGGAATTTGCAAAAAAAGGTCAACAATTTTGGATTTTTATCTTTGCATAGTTGGATATTTTTCCTCCATTCCTCCCCCCTCCCCTCCCCCAACGTAGTGCTTTCGATGCGCTCATGTACATGATTTACTCTATTTTGAAGCACTGTAACTTGTAGACTAATGGTTGTGGAAAAAATGATTGAGATAAAAGTTGTAAAAAATTTTGTCTTCCACGAAATTGGTAAGAGTCCTTAAACTCATTGGTAAGGAGATGTTTCTGAAATTTTTCACGACATTTTTTCAAGATGGTGGCGCAAGTGGGTGGGCGTCAAGATCGAAAACCTGAATTTTTGATGAGCAACCCGAGATTTCTAAGGTAAAGCCCCGCTACTGAAGTACCTATTGCTTAATTTCAGAGTTTTTTCGTAAATTTATAAAGAAAGGGCAATTTCAGAATGTGTTTTTCATATATTAGAACTAAATCTGTTACAGTTACAAGGTAAAAATCATTTGGAAACAAAGCAAATCGCAGAAGTACTAGAACAGCTCATAAGTTTTTAATGTTAGCTTGTTGACAATGACAGGATTGTCAACACCTAAAAAACCTCTTGAGTGAATCCCAAAAATTGTACAAAAATTGAAATCTAGCCATAGGCAACTGAATATACACGTAAGTGTTGCCCTCTATTAACGATAAGCTAAACTTGCAGCCATTTGACCTCTCAATGATATAAAAAATAAATGTAAGAGTTTAATATTTATTCATATAATTTTAATAAAATAGAACTAATTTAAATCAGTTCTTCATTTAAATGCGTTTGATTAAGTACTACAAAATGCAAATATAAAAAAAGAAATTAGAACCATCCATGCTCCTCAAGTTGACCTACATCGCGAACGTCCCAAGAAGCAGCTGATTTTGACATTTGCGTTGATCAATAAACTTGAAAATAATAAAATTGTAAATAAGGCGACTGATAGAAAAATCGTCGACATATTACACGCCTAATTTTAGTCATATACGAAATTTCATAGTAGGTCAAACACAGGGAATTAGCTACTAGCCATATTCTAGTGCATTACAACAGTGAACAGATATTGTATTAACTAAATGGTAATGTACTTAGGTAGTTTCTTATAAAACGGTCCTTATCTAGAATACATCACACGTAGTCACCCCCAGTCATACCCTCTGTACTTTTTTAATTTGTAATTTTCGAAGATACGCATTTTTCAAAAACATTTAATTTCCTTCGTTGAGACCTCAGTGGTCCTAAAAACTACTTCATAACAACATAATGTATGTAATGGTACCTTTGTTCCATTGACTTTTACTTAAATTATGAAGAACTAGAAAATTGCTAGGTTATAACAAAAATATAGCAACTCTTTTATGAAATATGACTTTTTCAAGTGATTTTAGTAGACTGAATTTTATATACTATTTTAAGAAAGTTTAAGCTTTTACCTAGCTTGCCGTTAAAGATACAGCCTCACAGCTTTTAGAGCATATTTGTATAATGCATTGCTAAGGGACAGTGCCACATTACATATCTTCATCTATCTTCATGCACCTGTTTTGTATCGGTAATATGTGCACCTCGATGTGCACAGAATGTTAAAAATGGACCTGGTGGCAGTGTTAAGCTAGATGGTTTGAATTGTATTAAGTAATTTTATAGCTTAGGCCTTAGACTTTTGTAGAAAAAGTCACGGTATGGTACTTAATTGTGGTGAGGATGAAAGCTTACTGTCTACCTGGCCTGAGGTTGTCGATTAGATCTTGGACTCCCCTTACTTTAATGCAAGAACATAACTAACTGTCTGTTTTGTCGGCTTTGCCATTATTTTCTTTTCTTGCCACTATTACGGATGCTAAACCCATTTTTCTGGTAATTGTTATGATTGTCTTTGTTAGAGCTTAAGATTTTAAGAAATATTTTAATGGTTTTTGAGAGTTGTTAGACAGAGGTAAATATATTTGAGGGAACTTAATATATAAACTAAGTAGTTGTCTTGGAAGGCAGAAGTGCTGTTTGCTAATATAGTTAAATTAAAATTTGTACAGCCATGCTCTGCAGTGCTGGTCCTGTGTAATTTATCAACCAAAAGTTTT
Organism: Philopedon plagiatum; assembly: GCA_963971165.1. NCBI lineage: Eukaryota > Metazoa > Arthropoda > Insecta > Coleoptera > Curculionidae > Philopedon > Philopedon plagiatum. The sequence continues at coordinate 83,501,190 of OZ020195.1, forward strand.
AAACTGACGAGTGTAAGAATAAGACAACTAAGTTTTATGCTGTGAATTTATTTGTGAGCTTTTTCGCAAATTTATAAAGAAAAGGGCAATTTTAGTACAATAATAGAACTAAAATCATTACAGCAACTCATTCCAAGGTGAAAATTATTTGGAAACCAAGCAAATAGCTGAAATATCAGATTAATTTATAAGTTTTTAATGATGACTTATTAACAATGATATGACAAAAACCTGTCAAAACATAACTGATCAACTATAAGATCTTAATTTAAACCTGTACTAAATCTTAAACCTTTTTAATGTATCTGAATGTTATTCACAGGCTTCCCTGTATGGGAAAGCAGAAGTGTTGTTTGCTAATATATTTAAATTTAAATGTTTAATTTTGATTAGGGTGGGGTTTTAACACAATTCCTAATGCAGTGAAATTCCCTTATAACCAACTTACCTATAACTTTTTGGTACAGATACCTACAAAAAGAGGAAACTTTTTCTGTAGCAGCATAGCCATGCAGAATTTCTAAATGCAATGTGATTTAGGAGTAATTTATTGCAAATGTTAATTTGCAGTAAATTAGTCCTAAATCGTAACAAAATTGATGCTCATAAGTAAAACTATTAAATTTGCAATAAATTAGTGTAGTGAATCATAATAGATGATCATAGGTGACAGAATTCAATTTGAAATAATATATGTAGTCTTTAATCCTGGTTGATACTCATTGGTGATACAATTTGCAGTAAATTAGTTTTAAATTGTGATAGATGCTCATAGATGACACAATTAAATTTTGCAATAAATTAGTCTTTAATCCTGGTAGATAGTCATTGGTAATACAATTAGCAGTAAATTAGTCTTTAATCCTGGTATATACTCATTGGTGATACAGTTTGCAGTAAATTAGTCCTAAATCATAATAGATGCTCATAAGTAAAATAACTAAATTTGCAATAAATTAGACTAGTAAATCATAATAGATGATAATAGGTGACAGAATTCAGTTTGCAATAAAATAGTCTTTAATCCTGGTTGGTACTTATTGGTGATACAATTTGCAGTAAATTAGTTTTAAATTGTGATAGATGCTCATAGGTGACACAATTAAATTTGCAATAAATTAGTCTTTAATCCTGGTAGGTTGGTGATAGAATTTGCAATAATTTAGTCCTAAATCATAATAGATGCTCATAAGTAAAACAACTAAGTTTGCAATAAATTAGTCTAGTAAATCATAATAGATCATCATAGGTGACAGAATTAAATTTGCAATAAAATAGTCCTTATTCCTGGTTGATACTCATTGGTGATACAATTTGTAGTAAATTAATTTTAAATTGTGATAGATGCTCATAGGTGACACAATTAAATTTGCAATAAATAAGTCTTTAATCCTGGTAGATACTCATTGGTGATACAATTTGCAGTAAATTAGTCTTAAATCCGGGTAGGTTGGTGATACAATTTGCAATAAATTAGTCCTAAATCATAATAGATGCTCATAAGTAAAACAACTAAATTTGCAATAAATTAGACTAGTAAATCATAATAGATGATCATAGGTGACAGAATTCAGTTTGCAATAAAATAGTCTTTAATCCTGGTTGGTACTTATTGGTGATACAATTTGCAGTAAATTAGTTTTAAATTGTGATAGATGCTCATAGGTGACACAATTAAATTTGCAATAAATTAGTCTTTAATCCTGGTAGGTTGGTGATAGAATTTGCAATAATTTAGTCCTAAATCATAATAGATGCTCATAAGTAAAACAACTAAGTTTGCAATAAATTAGTCTAGTAAATCATAATAGATCATCATAGGTGACAGAATTAAATTTGCAATAAAATAGTCCTTATTCCTGGTTGATACTCATTGGTGATACAATTTGTAGTAAATTAATTTTAAATTGTGATAGATGCTCATAGGTGACACAATTAAATTTGCAATAAATAAGTCTTTAATCCTGGTAGATACTCATTGGTGATACAATTTGCAGTAAATTAGTCTTAGGGCGTGTACCGTTGTCAACTTCGGTTACGGTTTTGTGTCCCGTAAGTATCGGTAATCTGAAAAGTTGGTAAGACTGCATACGCGGTCCCTGTAAAGTATCTGTCATTAATGTCACCGAAGAAACCGATGCGGTTAACCAGGTTTGACAACGGTACACAGCCTTAAATCCGGGTAGGTTGGTGATACAATTTGCAATAAATTAGTCCTAAATCATAATAGATGCTCATAAGTAAAACAACTAAATTTGCAATAAATTAGACTAGTAAATCATAATAGATGATCATAGGTGACAGAATTCAGTTTGCAATAAAATAGTCTTTAATCCTGGTTGATACTCATTGGTGATACAATTTGCAGTAAATTAGTTTTAAATTGTGATAGATGCTCATAGGTGACACAATTAAATTTGCAGTAAATTAGTCTTTAATCCTGGTAGATACTCATTGGTGATACAATTTGCAGTAAATTAGTCTTAAATTCTGGTAGGTTGTTGATACAATTTGCAATAAATTAATCCGAAATCATAATAGATGCTCATAAGTAAAACAACTAAATTTGCAATAAATTGGTCTTAAATCCTGGTTGATACTCATTGGTGATACAATTTGCAGTAAATTAGTCTTAAATCATAATAGATACTCATAGGTGAAACAACTAAGTAAAGCAATAAATTAGTTTACCATGGCTCAGCTAGCATGCAGTCATACTAGCATGTTCTTAAAAAAACTAGGAGCAAAAAATTTCAAGTTGGTAATAGTTTAGCAATAAAATAGCGAAAAGCTGCTGCATAACAGATGTCTTTTAACCATTATGCAGGTGTATGTTTTAAAAAAATATGAGTGGAAACACCCAAAACAACAACGCACCATTCCAAAGAAGCCAGTCTGCTGACTTTGCATTCCCACCGCCTAGACATGGACTTTTAATGTCTCATTCCAGTGGTACATTGCCAGTCATGTCATCTCCTGTCAGTTTTCAAAGAAGAACTTTCGAAGGTGCAAGACATTTAAGAGATAGGTATGTATAACACTGTTAATAGTTTTATATGCAACTTGCATATAATATTTTTAACTAATTGTACTCTACATGCACTTGTTTGTTTCAGTTTTAATAGTGCTATTCGACAAATCGAACCTCTTGTTGAAACTGCAAGAAGTGTCCGACAGAATGCTATTACTATATCTGAACTTTTGTCCAGGCCATCTAATTCAGAAGGAAATGTAAATTCTTCAAATAACGTCCAGGAAAATAATCAGCCTACTTCTTTAAGTTATATTTCCATCAATTTAGAAGGTAACATTATAAAAGCTTTTAAGGATAGCTCTCTATGAATCCCAGAGAAACAAATACCTCTCTTCATGTCCTTATATTCTTTATAATCCTAGGCGATAAGAACGAACTGAAAGAAAAATACACAACATTTTAAAATAAAGTACTTTTTAGAATATATCAGTTTATAAATTTTTCTCACCAGGACCTTCTACTAATGAACCAATTGCTCAAAACAGTAATAATAATCAAGAAGATCACCACCATCATCATCATGAGGAGGGTATATTTGGAAATAATGTTCCCCAAAATAATATAGAAATAGGAGAAAATGTAGTTGATAGAGTAAACCCTATTGAGGCTCAGCAAGCATTACAGGTATAGTTACTGTTCATGAAATATAAAATATTTACTACTGACAATAACGCATTTTTGTTCTGTTGGCAGGGTTGAGAAGATTTAAATCAGTTTAGTAAAATCATTATTTTAATCAACTGAGTTTTAATTTATAAATCATGACTACAATTAAAAAATTAAACTAAAATCGGAATACTTAAAAACATGTATTCATAAAAATAAAAATTTCAACTCCTTTTGATACAAAAAAAACCTTGATGCATTTTCATTTTTATAATATTCATTATGATACTTCAAAAGGAATGTATGTAGCTGCTTTTCACAAAAATAAAACTTTTAAAAAATCCTCTCAATACAAAAAATAGAGAACGTACAGTTATAAAATATGCGTATTAATACAAATTAGTCCAAAATAAAATTTTAGAATTTTTTTTTAAATCGCTGATATTTGATTTTTTAGCAAGGCATGATTTTTATCAACCCTGTTGTACAATAAAATCAAGACTAAATCTGTATTTCATTTTAGATAATTTTTAAATATGTTCCATTCCTTCTTATACTTCTGGCAAAAGCAGTATATGACTTTCATGAAGGTATATTTATCCTTGTGATACTGTTTGGAACATTTTCTCATGCCAACACCACAATCAAACATGAAGCCTTAAAAAGAGCTAGGCGAAGCCTGTGGATCCTTAGTATAGAATTGTGCTATATCGGTGTGTGTATCCTCTCGATACACTATTTATTTTCAGATGAATTGCACAATCTTAACATGGTGTTGAATTTGGTATTGATAAGAACGTTTAATCATCCATTGACTGTGATGAATCTTCTGTGGATCGTCACAATTACGGGTATGGCCACTAATATTTTCATTATTTTAACATCAAATGATTAATAAACTTTCTGTTATTGTACTTTTTTTGCAGATTTTACGTTAAAACTTATCACAGTAATGGTTAAAATCATATTAACAATGCTGCCTGGAAAGGTTATTGAATTTAAAAAACGGGTAAGTCGAAATTAAATGGCAGTCATTTTACAATAAATGAACAGGTTCCGCCATCTCGAACTAAGAGAATTTGACATTTTTTAGGTTAGAAAATGGATTTATGTTAAAAAATGCCCTTTTGTGTCTATCAAGGCAGGTGACAGAAATGATATTTCTTGTGAATTTTGACCTGCTGAACAAGATGGCGCAATTAGAATTTCCGGATGCTTCCTAGAAAACCTTTTTACGTAGTATCAAGTAAATTGTAATCACATTACGTTGTTCAACAGGTCAAAATCCATGATAAATAATATTATCTTTCACGTTTGATACTTGACAGGCAAAAAATTGCATCTTTTAACATTGTTCTTTAAACACATTTTATTAACAATTTTTATTAACATATATTATAAACTTCCCTGTCAATCAGAAGTTAGAAGGGGGTAGTTTTTTGACTCTCGCTATATAATATGTTTATTTAGATATAAACTACCCAGCTAATATTACTGCAGCATTAAAAAATTTCCTGAAATTTGATGTTCTTTATTTTCTGAACCTGCTGTGGTCCGATTTGAATGTACCTTTTTGCAACATGCTATCTGCTATTTAACAGAAAAAATATATGATGCATTAGATAATAAAAAACCTTGTATTTGTATTTTTCTGGATTTAGCAAAAGCTTTTGATACTGTTAGCCATAATTTACTTATTAAAAAATTAGAAAATATTGGATTTAGATGAATACCATTAGGGTTGATAAAAAACTATCTAAAAGATAGACCAAATCATGTTATGAGATGATAGATAAAGAAGAAAGTTATTCAAAAGTATTTAAATACGGTGTTCCCCAGGGAACAATTATAGGACCTTTATTTTTTAATATTTACATTAATGATTTATTTAGTATAAACTGTGATGGGAAAATTCATAGTTTTGCAGACGATACTGTTATTTTTCTAGTGATGCAAATTGGAACAACATACGTAACAAAATTACAAAAGATTTTGAAATTGTTAAAAATTGGTTTGATAACAACTTATTAACAATTAATTTTGACAAAACAAATTATCTTACTTTTAGTCTAAATCAAAATAATAATGGTTAATTCTATTACATTTGGTTTGTGCATTACGAAGTGCGTTTATAAAAATAAATAAAGAAGGATGCGTTTGATTCATGGATGCATTAAAATGTGAATAGAACGATTCGCAAGCATTGGTAATTTTCTTTAACGCAGCAGAGGCATCAGCCCATATATAGGGTGGAAATTTCGAATTAGCTGTAAAATAATTTTCGAGAAGATATCAGAAATTTTTTCAAGTCTATCGTCAACTGGTTTAATTTCATACAGTTCAAGGAAATAAAAATCAACGTCCTCTGGTTCCAATAAGAAAAGACCTAAACAATAATGAAGCTACTTTCCAATCTCAGAATTTTTGTCTTTGTAGTCCTGTGTTAAACCTAGATTGTGAATTTTTCTGTACCATGCTTGGATTAGGTAAAATTGACGGCCTGTAATTTTAGTACTTGGACAAATTTTTAACACCTAAAAATCTACTACTATTTCGTCCGGTCAAATTCTGTTTAAATAACCACAATACTCTTTAATTTTTGACATGCAAAACGCATAATAATATACTGATGAAAAATGTACAAAACAAAATATTGGGGGCCAAAACATTGTTACCTGCCTTGACAATTAGGGTTTTTGACTTATATTTACGTGTAGAATAAGCTCCTAGAATTTAGTGCGTTCCCCCGACTCACCCTGTATAAGGAAATACTGGAACATGTTGAGAATAATAAAGTACTAACAATTAAATAACCAGGTTTTCGCAGAAAGCATAGCTGCGAAACAGCAATTCAGTACATTTTGGATGAATGGTAGAGGAGTTGACAGTGGTTACAGTACAATTGCGGTTTTCCTTGCCTTGCAGAGGGCCTTTGAAACAATTAATCGTGGAATATTATTGTCTAAACTTGAATATATGGGTTTTAGCTTAGGTGGTTTCGTAGTTTTTTTGAGAATAGAAGACAAATAGTTGATGTTAATGGGGAACGTTCAGATAAAATTTTAAACGATAATGGTGTGCCACGGGGGAGAAACTTTGGACCATTATTATTTATCCTCTATGTTTAGGATATTATCCAAGCCGTCAATGGGGTTAACATAATTTATTTGCTGATGATCCACTGGTATATTTTTTAGCTAAGGATATTATTAAACACATTATAGATATTATAAATAAGGTGTTAGACAATATCAATAAATACACCTGCAAAAAGTTCAAGAGGGTTAGAAACGAATTTATTTGAAGTAATTATAGGGAGTTCTGTAATTAAAAGAGTTAGTAAGATTAAGTATTTAGGAGTTATTATTGATGACATGACAAATTAACATTCAAGGACCACTCTAACTAAATAATATCTAAAATTTCTTTTCTTATAAAAAATATCAAGATCATGGATGAATTTGAAAGGATTCATTGTTCCGTATACTGTGAGCGTATCGAACATGAAGCCTGTTTATTTGTTGTTTGTTATGAAAACATTTACCCTAGAGGTCTAGTTTACGAACTTTAAGGAAATACGTAATTGAATCAAGAATGGTAGTAGAAAGAGATAAAATAGCATTGGAGTGTTTGAGCTCAGAAGTGTTCCTGTCTCTGCTGATTGCTTAGGAAAAACGTCTGAACACTTGGTTACACGTACGTCGTTGTCTAATGAACTAGAAAAGAAAAAGTGCGACATAGATTTATAAATGACTCGGAGCTACTTTAAAATAAACCTTTAGAAATAATATAACCTATAAATAATAAAACCTTTTTAACTTAAATTTATTATTTAGCAGAAAATAAAATATGTTAGGGCCTTTATTACTTTTAGTAAATCTTGTGATGCTTCTAACGTATTTTTTGTACAAAAATACAAGGTAAAATAAGATGTGGCCAATGTTTACAAATTGTGTTTACAGTGTCGTTTAGAATGGTTTGTTTTGGCTTCAAAGAATGTTAAATCATCCCGTATCCATTCTTAATAAATCCATGGTTTTTCATAAGGGCTTGGATGCATTTAATAAACTACCGAATGATATTAAAAATAAATTAAAGCCATAAGAGAGTTTTAGTTTTAGAATTTTTTAAATATTTTACATTCAGTCTAGGTTGATGTAGATCTTACCCTTGACATGATTTGAAGTTTTGTTTGTAAATTAACTTGTGTAATATTGATGTTGACCTAGATATGTGATATGAGTGTTAGTAAAGTTTTAAAGTGTACATATATTGAATCAGTGTTTTTGGCTTTTTTTTACTCGGATGCTTTGAGCTAGATTTAGGAGTTTTCTTAAAAATGCGTTTGTGTATATACTTGGTTAGTATTTTTAGTTTTTTTTGTGTTGTGATATGACTTATTTTGTTAGATATGCATATTTAATTTAGGCTACTGTAAATGAACACGGACTGTAAAGCGTAGATTGTAATTATTCAAATTATTGGAGATCTTGTTGATAAAAAAACTAGCAATTGCTAAATAAAGGATTTAATAATAAACATCGAAGTTAAATATCGATGATTTGCTGTCAGGGTCTGGATCTTTTTGTAAATATCGATATATCGTTGCCATACCTACCAATACCCCGTCAGTAAGATAGTGGAAGTGAACCAAAAGTCGCCTTAGTACCTAATAAGAATTTGCTTTTTTCCGACGTACCCTCATTGATTTTTTTATATTTTAGGGTAAAATATATTTGTTCATTGAAGCAATATCTCAACTTTATCGCAGCATAGCCACGATACAGCCATGGCTATATTATCTCCTGGAATCATATCAAGGTCCAGAAAAAATTGTGGCAGTGTTTTTGTCCGCTTTTTACATGATTTCTAAGGGGTCTGATTTAATGTTTAAAGTCAAACTGCTTAAAACGGCCTCTTTCAAATTGTTACAAACTGTGGTAAGTGTTGTGTTGGTCGTAGTGCGCCTTTTAAAATTATTTTTCTATTTCTTGCGTTAATTTTCTTTAATTACTAACATTTCATTACAGTCCCTAGGCAGTTCTCCAAGCAAAGAACAAATCCAAACTGCAGGCGACCATTGTCCTATCTGTCACGACAACTATGACAGTCCAGTGTTGTTGCATTGTCGCCACATCTTCTGCGAAAGCTGCGTATCGACGTGGTTCGACAGAGAACAGACGTGCCCGTTGTGTCGAGCTAAAATTGTGGACGATCCGTCATGGAGAGATGGCTCAACGACGTATTTTATCCAGTTATTTTAAGAATAAATTGCTTAATTTTGTAAAATTTTAGTTATATGAGGGCCACAAATCGCTAAAATATTGGCATTACTAATAAACCAAAAAAAAAATTTTTTTTTTCAAACTCGTCAAAATTAAAAATGTCTGGTTAATGTCATAAGAAATATCAGGCGCGGCCCGTGAGTTTTTTTACAGGTGGGGCAAATTTTGTGGGCAACTAGTGATATCAATGTAACAAGCAAAATACACTAAGGAAGGTTTCTTAATAACGTGCCAAGATTTGCTAAGAAATTATTTACAAGTAAACACCGCAAGAAAATATATAATACTAAAATAATTGCATATTTGTACTTTAAAGCCATTGGCATTAAACACCAGTACTCAAGTACTAGTAATACACTACTACACAAAGGACACAACACAAATATCAAATAATATCCAAAAACATATAACACAACAAAATTAGGAAAACCGAAACGAAACACTTCAAACCAATAATAATAAATTCCGACGCGACGTAATGAAATGTAAACAAACGGTTATTCAAATACAATGCGCATATTACGTAATTATAGTTTTTCTTTGTCTAACCCAAATGTTTTGCAATAGACGGAGTGGTTTGAATGTATTTCCATAGTCGCCCGGAACAACAGGCGGCGTTGACGGTTGCATGCGTGCCGACAGCTATCGATATTATTTAGTGGGTCGTCGACTATTTCCTGATATATTCGTCTCTTTCCTAATGCAGATATGTTTGTTTCTGAATTTTAATGCATTTATTTATAGTTTTCTATTTCCATATAAACCTTTGAGGTCAGTTTAAAATACAGTCAATCCCAGAGCAAGCAACAGGAATTGGTGCTTGGCTTCGCCGATTCTTTTTTGGGGAGTTTTCGCATAAAAGTTACACTTAAAAAGAAAGATAATTATTTTTGGTTTTAAAATAAATTATTAGGTGGATCATTAAAAAATAAATTTAGGTGGGTCATTAACCAAATTACCTTATGGAGGAGCCGCGCCTGAAAAATATCCACAGTAAATGGTCAGTTATGTGAGTTATGTCAAAGTAACTGTTTTGGCGATTTTTGCAGGTGTACAGTAATTTATTTAGTTTTAAGTACCACTGATAATTTTATTTTAGTTGAAAAGAAGGGGAAAGATACCACATAATAATATTTATTTTTATAACCCATATCTTTGTTTATTACAATATATTTGTAATATATTCTTTAGTAAAAAACCATGTTTTTACATACAATACTTTTTATTCAGCCAAAAATTACAAGAAGAAGCGTTCGATAGAAACAATGCTTTTGTTATATGCTTTTACATAGTTACATAAAAACAACTGCTCTGTTTCTGTCATCCTAATCATAAAGAGTAGGCTGCAACAGTACGCAACCCACATAACATATCTAAGGGTAATTCTACACTATAATATTTAGCAATCTACAGACATCATATTTCCTCCACCCTTAAGTTCTATGACAATCTCCATTAAAGATTTAAACGATCGGGAGGTTTCATTTTTCTACGAGGTCTATGGCTTGCCAATGGACTACTACTACTAATAATAACTTTTTCCCTATCATTATCTTGTACAATTTTTTCCCTATCTTTATCCTGTACAATTTTTTCCCTATCTTTATCCTGTACCACCTCTGGTTGTTTTAACTCAGGTATTCCTATTTCACTGTTTCCATTTCTATTACTTGGTTCACTGATAGAAATTTCACTACTAACTTTTTTACTAAACTCACTTCCCTCTCTAATGTCTTTAATTAAATCTTCGTTTCTTGATACTACACAGCCCTTTTCAATTTCTACTTTATCATAAAATTTTCCTATCTTGACCATCTGATCTACATGTCTTTTCCATTGTAAATCACTATCATTTACTGGTTTACATATGTACATTGCCCTACCTAATTTACTAACAACTATAGCCTGAACCCATTTCGGTTTTGTATTCCTATAATCTTTTGTATAAATAAGCTCTCCCTCTTCAAAATCTACATTCCTATTACCATGATGAAATTTTATTTGACTTTCCCTAGCCTTTTCTACTGCCGACTTTGACAAAAAATCTAAACGTGTTTTTACCTTTCTTGAAAACATCAACTTGGAAGGAGTTTCCCCTGTAACACAATGTGGTGTATTTCGGTAAGAAAAGAGATGTTTACTTATCAAAGTTGAAAAACTTGCATTTTTAGAATTTTGATCTATCAAAAGCTTATTAAGAGCACTTTTAAAAGTTTTTACGCTATTCTCTGCTGCACCATTCGTCGCTGGATGGTACGGAGGAGAAGTTACATGTTTAATACCGTTATTTTTACAAAAATCTTCAAATTCCTGGCTTACCAGTTGCGGTCCGTTATCCGATATTATAGTATTGGGTAACCCATAACGAGCAAAACAGTCACGTAACTTGTCAATTGTACTTATCGAGTCTGTTTTAGTCATGTCATAAACTTCCGGCCATTTTGAATATGCGTCCGTAATAATTAAAAAAATCTTTCCTTTTACTGGACCTAAAAAATCCACGTGAATTCTATCAAAAACCTCCTTCAAATTTTCAAGATGCTCTTTCCTATTTTTACCTGTAACTACTATGTCATCTAGAAAATTTATTGTTCCTTTTGCGCCTTGCAAAACCTTTTCAATTATTTTTTGAAAAATCGAACAAGCTGGCTTAGTACCGAACGGTAATCTATTTACTTTATAAATGCCTCGATGCGTACTCCATGCTAGTAATACCTTCGTATTTTCCGTTAACTCTAACTGATTATAGGCATTCGATAAATCTAATTTAGTAAAGAATTCACCACCCTGCAATTCAGTAAACAATTCCTCAATTCGCGGTAATGGGTGATTAAAATCTTCCAAATACTTATTAACCGTTACCTTGTAATCTGCACAAAGCCTAATTTGTCCCCCCTCTTTTAATACCGGAACTAAGGGTGTCCCCCATTCTGAATTTTCAATCAAGGTAATTACTCCTCTACTTTCCAAAAGATCTAATTCTTTATTAATTATTATTAAATTTGTAATATATTCTTTATTAATTTTCTCTTTAAATAGAAAAGGTACGGGCCTAGGTTTGCAAAAAATTGGCTTAGAGTCTGGCTTAACCTTCAACTCTATTTTGTCATATTTGTACAAGCCTAACTTGTCATCAAATAAATTTTTAAATTTATCTAACATAGCACTTAGAACATTTTGTTCTATATCTTGTACCCTATTTAAATTACAATTATTTTCCTGTGAAAAATCTATTTTAATACTTAAAAGTTTCATAAGATCCCTACCCATTAATGGTGTTGACCCATTTTTAACAACAATTAACCTACAATCTTCCAATACCTTGTTATCAAATTTAATTGTCACATAAAATTCCCCTTCAGGTTTAATCATACTACCATCGTAACATCTTAATTTAACATTGGTATTTTTTAATATGCAGTCTTTAAAATTCTCATTGAAAATACTTTCTGGAATCACTGATATTCCAGCACCGGAGTCTAACTCCATCTCTAAATTTTTACCATTGATCCACAAACTAACCTTTGTAGGCCTTACGTACTCTGTACTATTATTTACATAATAATTTTCCTTGAAGTCAAAGACTTCATTATCAATGTCATTGTCAATGTCATTCTCAATGTCATTATCAATCTGTACGTCATTAATTTCTACATAATTAGTTGGTTGACCACAAACCTTAGCTAAATGCCCTACTTTTTACAATTTCTGCATCTATATTTAATGTACTTACAATTTTCCGTCTTATGATTATCATAACCACAACATTTACACTTACAAGGCATCTTGTTTTTCATATTATTATAATTTTTTTCATCCTTACTTGCTCCTTGCCCAGTCTCAAACCTCTGCTGCATTCGTCCTATCCTACCATGGCTGCCGTTGCTTCCCCTATTAATGGACAATCGATGCAATTGCTGAGATCCTTGCAAAGATGTTGCCAGTGCCGCTTCTTTATTTACTGCTACTTCCAGGATTTGTTCCAGTGATTTTGTGTGTTCTTCTTCACATACTCTATCCAAAATCATGTTTCGTCGAAGCCCTGACACAAATCTGTCTTTTAAAACTTCATTTAAGTTTACACCAAACTTGCAATGACTTGCTTTATTTTTTATTCTTGCATACCACTGTCTTATGCCTTCATTTTCGAACTGCCTTAGCCCATAAAACTCAATACGTTCTTTAAAAACCGATATACGCTTTGAAAACTGACTTGTCAAAATCATACATAATTCATTATACGTCTTACTTTTAGGTAATTCCGGATCACATAAATCTCTTAAGGTCCTGTATGCTTGTTCACCTACAAGAGTTAATAAAACTGGTACCTTTTTATCATCTTCTATGTAATTCGCTGCAAAATATTGTTCCAATCTTTCTACCCACATTTGCCAATCCTCATCGGGTCTGTACTCTGAGATAGATCCAACTGGAGCTCTATACATTACTGTTGTGGCCACCCTGGCCCCTTCAGCCATATTTCACGTTCGCCTTGAACTTGAAATCTTCAAAATTAATTTCTTATTTTGCCTGCGTTTTCACTGTACTTTTACCTCGTCGCCATTTGTAATATATTCTTTAGTAAAAAACCATGTTTTTACATACAATACTTTTTATTCAGCCAAAAATTACAAGAAGAAGCGTTCGATAGAAACAATGCTTTTGTTATATGCTTTTACATAGTTACATAAAAACAACTGCTCTGTTTCTGTCATCCTAATCATAAAGAGTAGGCTGCAACAGTACGCAACCCACATAACATATCTAAGGGTAATTCTACACTATAATATTTAGCAATCTACAGACATCATAATATTAATGTACCTATAGGGTTTCTTTTCTCGCGTAAGTGTTTCATGTCAAAATCTGACGAGTAAAGTTTACCCTTGTATAAACATCAAGCAGAAGACTCTGCACTTCTGTCACGCGAAAAAATGACTGGTTACGTTGCCAATTATAATAAAATTATATTTTTTTCGAAGTAGGTACTTTGTTTTATTTTCATGGGCGTATTAAGAGTGGAGGGGTTTTCTTGTCAGAGGGTAAGTATTCCCTTCTCTCACAGACTCGATGATCATTGAACCTAAGTGACAGGCGCGGCCCGTGAAATTTTAAAGTTGTATATCTCTGTTGCTACTTATGGGACCCATGCCAAGTTCAGGTTTTTTAATAGTGAGCCTACTAGGAATGTTTTGGTAAAGAAAAAAAATATTTTGTAATTTTCGAAAAAAGTTGTATTTTTGAATTGACCCACCTGGGAAAAAAATTAACACGCTTGGGTATTTTATTTATTATTTCTTCTAAACAAATTTTACAACATTTTGTCGACAACTCTTAAATTTTAACAGAAAAAAATGTGTTAGTAAAAAGTTATAGTCATTTGAATTTTTTAAACCTAAAATACAAAAAAATCCAATAACTATAACTTTCTGCTAACACATTTTTTGTATCTTAAAATTTAAGAATTGTCGACTAAATGATCTAAAATTTGTTTAGAATAAATAATAAATAAAATACCTAAGCGTGTTACTTTTTTCCCAGGTGGGTCAATTCAAAAATACAACTTTTTTTCGCAAATTACAAAATATTTTTTGTTCTTTACCAAAACATTCCTAGTAGGCTCACTATTAAAACACCTGAACTTGGCATGGGTCCCATAAGTAGCAACAGAGATATAAAACTTTAAAATTTCACGGGCCGCGCGTGCGAAGTGAGCCAATTCTGTTTTGACTGAAGGCAAGCCAGAATTTTTGCGCCCCTATAACAAGACTTAATATAGTCTAGTTTTACTATTTGGTGTCCCTTGCTACCAGCGTTCCTAGGCAAGGGCCTACTCTGCTTGGAAATATTTCAGCTAAGATACTAAAAAAGGCTTCTTTATCAAAATCATTACCTTACCATAACAGAAAATCAAGAAGAGATAATATTTTTAAGTCAAAAATAGGGTCATATAGTTTTTGGAAGAAGACAGTAATTCGCACTTCAGAGATCTGGAAAAGACGAGTTAAAATGGTTGCAAGTTCTAGAGCGCATTTTTTTTTAGAACAATTGCTGGTATGCCATCCAGACCGGAGGATTTTTTGGTATCAAGGGATAGAAGAATTTTTTGAACTTGTTTGACCTAAAGTTTTATGTCGGACATTTTGTGGGGTACAGACGTAGCGGTTGGAAGAGCGAAATTGGCAGGAGGAATAAAGGTGGAATTGGCAGCGAATTATTTGGCAATAGTTCAGCTTTCCCGTTAAAGGTGGAGATAATTTCCTTGGCAGAGGTTAGGGAAGGAAAGGTGGTTTTACAGGAGTTGTGGCAAGTAGTCAGAAAGATTGGCTGTAGTTGGAACAGGAAAGCACTTTATCTTGTGTGCGGTTGTTAAAATCATTTTTGGACTGTAACATAGTTTGACTGTGACTGTATTGATTTCTTGCCTCGGCTTACATAGCTGATTTTTAACGGGGAAGAATGGCTCACTAGACGACAAAATTGACAAAGGTGACAAATAACACGATAATAAAGACAAAGGCTAAACCAAAACATTCTCCGTTATAGTAGTTAGCAAATCGTCTAAAGAAGAGTCGGCAATACAATATAAATTAAATTATAGAAAGAGTTTATGTTGGCAACTTATTTCGATGTTGGCCTTTGATACTTCTGATTAAATTAAAAGCACTTCAAGCAAACCCAAACAAAACCAGGTAAACAGTAATAGCAATTACTACATTACAATACCAATTACTCCGTTGCATCACTTTATAGAAAAGGAAAGCGCATCGCGATCATCGCTGCCTGCTTTACATTCTTGAACCTGAACTTGAAATTAACACGATGATCATGAAGAAAAATTTAGTTCCTGACTTGAATGAAGTTATCTGCTGGTTGGCATTTAAATCATTTAAACATTAGTTGTTTCGTTTTAAATACAATTGACATTTTTTTCTACTATATAATTGAGGTAGGTCGGGATTTAGTAATTCAGACTGTAAACTATGCTCGATTTTCGATTGGAAAGTGGCTTAAAATCCCAAACGAAATCTGGTAATAAAGAAAACGTGTTTTTAATTAAGATCGTTTGTTTTATTCTAAAAAAAGAGTAATATTTCAACTTGTTAGTTGTTTCCATTTTAAACCAGTTCGTGTTTGAATTTGAAAACAATGTGAACAGAACTTTTTAATATGTTACTTTCTTTCATTCATTACTGCTTTATAAATTTCGTTATATCAGTTGCTATCTGCACATTCCTAGTCCAAACTGACCAATTATTGTAAGCTATGAAAAGGGGTTGCTGTCCTTACTAACTGTTAGTGTCTTTTTTTAATTTCGCAACTAAATTACATACCAGAAATTGGAAATGTAAATAATTTATGCTTAATTTGGTTCATTATATGGTCAGTATTTACTATATTCATAGGTACACATATGAACAGGATGGTCTAAGAGTAATTATTGGACATAGGCTCACAGTGGATTCCTAATTTAGTCAAACTTCTTAAGTCCGACAGTTTTACGAGCTTTAAAATGAGAATTTTAATTTCGATTTTCCTAAGAGTTTTTGACATATTACCGTAAGAATTAGTATTATGTTTTTCATGATACAAAAGAATAATCCAACATCAATTATTGAAACAGATGGAGGGCGCTACATACAGCATACGTTATGTTGTAAAGGGCTCAACCTTTGTTATGAGTAGATATATGGAACATTTGATCGAAAAATAGTATTTTCTGGTGATTATTCAACAATATTGACATTTCCGATAAGATTTCTTGTCGAAAAAGGTCAATATTACACTACATCTAGGCGTTGCTCGGCAACAAAAAATAACAGTTAGGAAATAAAATGCAATATAAGGATTGGAGAAAAGGTTTTTAAATAAATAAAGAAAAAATAGCAAAAATAAGTAAATATTTTGATTAAGATAAACAAATAATTTTAATAAGATTAAAAAATATCTATTCTCCGATATAATAATAATGAAAATGAACCTACAATACAGCCTACCTACAAACAGTGACGTTTGTGTGAGTTAGAGACGCTATAAAAATTGTTTAATCGAAGAAGTAGTTTCACAATTTTTAACTGTAAATGTTGAAAGTCTTAGTTCCAGAAGAATAGATACACTTTGAACTGGCACTGTGACTTCAGCTTTAAACTGAAATCAAACGTTTCTAGGGCTC
Source organism: Philopedon plagiatum (assembly GCA_963971165.1). Classification (NCBI taxonomy): domain Eukaryota; kingdom Metazoa; phylum Arthropoda; class Insecta; order Coleoptera; family Curculionidae; genus Philopedon; species Philopedon plagiatum. The sequence continues at coordinate 83,518,288 of OZ020195.1, forward strand.
AATTGTCACTCCTTTCTCAATAACTAAAGAAATCTTCTGTGATGCCCTCTGTTCTCAACTTAATTTCGGATCGGCGTTCCTGTTACTCATTCCCATAACGCCCGGTCCAAGTAATGTAAAGAAGAACAAATATGTACCTTGCGTAATATTTCAATAGTTGTTAGTCAGTTGCAGATTCATAGAACACAGGAATGTAAGTTGCTAATTCTTTATATAAACTTTTCACCTATATTTTTACACTGCAGAATCAACTGATGGGACAGGCTTGAAATATGTCATGTTTAGTTCTCATAACCTAACTTTCTACCAGTTGTAAAAATTTTACGAGTATGAGAGAGAACGGAAGATGAGTGGGAAAAAATGAGAGAAAGAACACGAGAGACAGACATAATTGATCTCTGAATGGCGCTTCAGTTCACCGTTTAAAATTCACGACGATATAGAGGATTTCTATTGTTTTACGTATCCCACTCATTCTTAAATCTAAAGTTCAAATTTGATATCTACTGTTTTTACAAATCCTACAATACATATATAACTATTACAACCCGAAATGGTCTGCACAGAGGCAAGCGGTTACATAAAATCTACTTAATGTTGATCATCTTTCTTCTTTCATCAGACTTATTTAAACTTTTAAACTGAATTAATTATTAGATATATTTTTTTTGTGTAGACAATATATTATATAACTAGAACCATGTAGAAAATATAAAATAAAATAATCATCGGCCCTCCGGCACATTTGTAACACTCTTTGCGAGCACTTCAAATTGGAATGATGGCCTAATATAGGTAGTAATCGCTAGTAATAGCTAGTAATCGTAGAAAAAAGATCTTGTAATAATTTTTTTTTATTTTTGCAAAGAACAAGTTTTGCTAATGCTCTTTTTAGTGTTCCGTGCAAAAATTAACCTAACAGAACACTTATGAAATGTCACAGGCGAGTTTCTCTGAAACTATTCGACGTAGAAATTTAAAATTTAGCATAGAGAGGGAGTGTGATGGCTCAATTATAGAGGTAAAGTAGGTATAAAAAATTAAATTTTGATTCTGGGGTTTAATTTTAGGGGGTAAATTGAAAAATGGAAAAAAAATCAAGGGCATCGGTAGGGTATCAAATGAAAGCTTATTGAAGCACGAACTCAGCAATATATATGATGTATTTTTTTATTTATTTTTTTAACATTATTTTGGGAAAACCCCTTAAAATTGCTGTCCTTCACCCTTACCACCAAAATGATCGCTTAAAAAAATCATAAACATTGAGAATTACGTTTAGATTGAGCCAAAATTATCAGGATTGAAAAATTCCAGCGCAGTCAATTGTTATAAACAATTTAATTGGTTATTTCCTGATAATTGCTGAACCATTGGTTTGAGAGAAAAAGTTTTTGTCACTTTTGTCCTTACACGTTTTTCAAAATTTTTAATTTCGCTCAGTCAAAACGCTCCCCACTCAGCTCCGCCCATGCGCAATTGGTGCAGTCGGCGGCGAGTAGTGCGGCAGATGGGCGGAAAATATTCTGTTAATTTACCCAATATGCCAAAAAGGCTCTTTTACTTTTGGATCACCCTGTATAATGTGTAATTTAAAAACAGGAGCTTGGTATTATATTATGCCTATGATTATATTCTAATAATTTTAAACACAATAAGGAAGTAATCAATCTAATAAATTTGTCATTTTTAATACCCAAAGACGTATGTAATAATATACCCTAGTTTTTTCTCCATTCTCTCAGTACTAACTCAAGGACACCAATGTAAAATTTTAAGAATAGCTCTAATGATACATAACAATCACCTGTAGTTTTTAGGTTGGTTCCTTGGTACTATTTGCATTATATAAATAATTATTGGTGCTAATTTGGTACCATTATCTAGATTTTTGGCTGGTGATTTGAGTTTAAGGATTTGTTTCTGGGTCACCGTTTCTTTCGCATATGTAATGAAATCATAGAAAATAAAAGTATACATGATGTGGGAAGTGACCTGTCAATAAAATTAAATAAATATTACATAATTGTTATGAGAATTAATTTTTGTTTTTAAAAAACAGAAAAAATATATAATAAATATATTTTTTCTGCTACTGTTTAAGGGGTTATATAGGTACAGTTAGAATTTTCTAAATTCAAATTTTTAATTTTATTTTCGTAATGTACAGGGTCTTCCAACGAGGACTGAACAGGGGCTCATTTTTGAGCTTCCCTGTATTTAAAGAAAAATCTAAAATAGCCAATCGATGTACTTTTTCCTGCAGAATTCAAAAATTAAACCAAAAATTTATTTGAACCAGAAACAAAAGAGTTACGCTATGGATAAGGTGTTTTTTAAATGGAACATAGCTTTTTTTATACGATTTTCGGAACGAGTGATTTTTTTTATGTCCGTTCTGATTAAAATATTTAATATTGTGACAGCTATTTTTATTAAATTTTAATGTTTTATCCAGTATAATTTAACTTCAACCTGTTTGAAACATACACTAGGTAATAAAGGTAAAATCACCTTGAAATCCTTCAAAGTCAAAAAATTTGACAAATTTACTATAATATTGCCGAAATGAAAAATTCATTAGATGAGAGATTGCAGATTGTGATCTTGTTCTACAAATGCCAAGAAAATGCAAGAGAAGCAAGCATTTGTAGAACAAGATAGCAATCTGCAATCTCTCATCTAATGAATATTTCATTTCGGCAATATTATAGTAAATTTGTCAAATTTTTTGACTTTGAAGGATTTCAAGGTGATTTTACCTTTATTACCTAGTGTTATCAAACAGGTTGAAGTTAAATTATACTGGATAAAACATTAAAATTTAATAAAAATAGCTGTCACAATATTAAATATTTTAATCAGAACGGACATAAAAAAATCACTCGTTCCGAAAATCGTATAAAAAAAGCTATGTTCCATTTAAAAAACACCTTATCCATAGCGTAACTCTTTTGTTTCTGGTTCAAATAAATTTTTGGTTTCATTTTTGAATTCTGCAGGAAAAAGTACATCGATTGGCTATTTTAGATTTTTCTTTAAACACAAGGAAGCTCAAAAATGAGCCCATGTTCAGTCCTCGTTGGAAGACCCTGTACATATATTTCAGTACACACACAGAAAATTTCAAGGCAATCCGGCTATTATTTTCGAAGTTGCACGCATATTTGTAAAGACGTGTAAGAGCGATTGTACGCTACGTAAAGTGCTTTTGAAACTTTAAACGCGTTTTTCTCAAAACTGTGTTTTTAAAGTCGGTGACGAAGATTTCTCGGAAACGGCTGAACCGATTAGTCTCAAATTTTAACACAAGCTTCTTAAGTATATTTTTTACTAATTAATCGAAAATTTTTTCTCACCGATAAATATTTTTTTTATATAAACAATTTATAGCCAAAATGTTGGTCAAAAATCTTTTTTTTTTTTTAGAAGCCGCCATTTTGTCAAAATTTTTTATTTTGCTTATTCCTTCGATTAATTAGAAGATTATACATTACTTTAACGAAATCCGTTTGGTTTTTTCATTTTCGATGATCCAGTCCAGAGATATCGTTGTCACTGCAAGATGCCTTTTTTGAGAGGAACTCCTGGAGATCAGCTATAGCAGCTGTCAAAATTATTATTTTTACAAATACAAAAATCTTAAAATACAGCTAAAAGTTACCATGATATGTGTACAAATTTTCACATTAATAAATTTAAAAGTCTTCTCAGGAAAAATTCTTGAAAAATCGCTTTTTTTAGGCCTCCTAACTGTATATAACCCCTTAAATAAGAGAACTTTGTGGCCCTAGCAACCTTCATAATACCTGGTTGCCACGCGTTGCTAGCTACGCAAGTAGTACTTTCGGGGCCAGGACAAAAAAATAGAAGTTCAAAAAAAAAACAAATCCGTATAGATATTTTAATTTAGGAAGTGACTCCGCTGCGCTAACGGTAACCCTGCTGGGTGCCGGCACCGGCAGCCGAGCTGGGTGCCGGCAACATTTGAAAATTAATGTCAAAATACCTTAATTCAATCAAAAAACAATAATTTATTATAGTGTAAACTTTAATGAAACCTAAATCTTGCTTCAAAAAAATTACAATTATTATTCTGCGAATAATATAATAATCTTCATCCTCGTTCGCCAACAAGCAAATAGCTACAATCTTACTCAGGCCGCTTCCATCTTCTACCATTATTATGTAAGTCGCAAACCTTAGAATTACCAGGCAATAGGTATCATCAGAGACTATAAAGAATAGTACCATCAACAAACATAATCTCTGGAAAACATTCCATTTATTTTTTCTCCGTCATTTTGGAAAAATAGACCCTTGAGGAGCCCATTTTAATTAACTAAAATCTCAATATTAATACAATGGAATGAATTTCTAAAAATATTCATGCATTCTTCAAAATTCTTTGCCTCAGTCTTGCTACTATTTCCAAGATTAGTGAGGTCCTTTAATGTCATTTTACAACCTGTTTCTCTAATTAAGTTATCTGTTCCAGCCATCAAGGCTTCTTGAGTAGTAAAGTTAGACATTTTCTGGCAAATTTAGTCTTTGTTTTGCTAGAGAATTGAAATAAGCTTTGGATGAAGTATGATCTTGATTTTGTTCAAGCTCCATGATAAAAACTGTTTATGTTCACTTACTTTCAAGAAAATGCTAGCCTGGCAGCCTTGCTTATACGTGGAACACTTCCTTGTTGACTTTAATTTTTTGTCTTGAATGGTCTTCCACCTTTAACACAGGCTAACCGCAGATAATAGTATTTCAGAGCCCGATTAATATCCACCACAGTATTAGGATTTCGTTGCTTTGATTGTCAATTGTTCTGCTATTCCGAAACCAAAACTAATTGTTTGTGGCTTTCTTGTAGTCCACCAAAAAGGAATTAAAATTTTCATGTGAAGAAAATTGATCACCTAGTTTCATGTTTTATGGCTTTTACGAAAAATTAAAACAACGCAGTGTGTACATATCATTTAAAAGGCATAACTATTTTTATTTTAGGTTAGAACTGCCGGCCCGAGAAATTTTGTACTCGGGTGCCGCATGCCGGCGCCGGTATCCATGCATCAACATTTTGGGAACAGGCACCAGCAGCGGAGTCACTACCTTTAATTTATTTTTAAAAAAATCGGTCAAGTACAAGCTATACTTGCACAATACCTCAAGTATTCCGAAGCGTTTAAGGATCCATGTTTATATATACTTATTTTCATATTTTTAGATGTAGAATCTGCCCTTAAAATTTCTTAACATCTTTTCGTAACACCCTGTATATTACTTAAAAACAGTCACGCAACTACACGTACATATAAAAGCAGTTAGTTTAGCACATCTTATAAGCTTTAAAAGTACAGCTTTTTGAAACAATTAAACGGGTTCCATTTCTGTTCAGCGAACACAAAAGCCAACGAATTGCGTAAATACAAATTTACCAGTTAATTGTTAATAGCTACAATTTCACTAACTATACCTGTTTGATCATTTATTTATTATCAGATTTGATCATATCAACCGATATAAATTAATGCCAATATCTATCCGCCACTGACAAATTACTCATATTATGAAACTCTTTTAATAAATACAGTATGCAGTATCTACGGAATTTTACAATTACAATAGATAAATTACATTAGTGACAGGTTGCTTTGAAGACTTGAGTTTAATCATTATTCGACAGTGACTAAAAAATCCCATCTCTTCGATTTAGAGCTGTAAAACCGATTTTAACACAATGCTTTAATAAATTCTGAACCCAGTAGATTTGTTTATGGGTGGTTTATGGTGTCCAATGTTGGCTTTTCTTATGTTCTGACAGTCCACGAAGACCGAAGTCTAAGTACTATGTACCGTGGGTGTACTGGGGAAATCCGACTCGCACATCCAGAACTGGAAACATCCGTAGGGACTTCACCAGCACTTTCCTTTGAAGATGTGTGGGGTGGTACCACCTCGGTCGAGGAAGAAATCCTCTACCATCTTCCAATAATTAACAATCACAAAATATCCATGGTCGTACCAACTCGGCCACCGGAGACCCGCACGTCTACTGTCCATCTAGAAATTCAAATAGCGATTTATGAAAGCACAAAAGTTCTGGAAGCTCTGAATTTTACATTTCGTTTAATTTTGCATTTTCTCCTATTCCAAATGACCAGGAGCCTATAGGAGCTCTACCCTGTTATTCAATGTTGATATATTGTTGTGTCAAGAGTAAATAAAAGTCTATTATAAAATTATCATATTATCATATTGAACGTAACAAAATATTGACAGTGTGACAGTTGTAGAAGGTAATGATGCCAATTTTATTTTTTTTTCTCTGTTAATTGTTTATAAAACTTGTTAATTTGTAAAAGCATTTTACAAATTACTCTAAATTTACTAAATTTTTACTCTGAAAACCCCCCTCGCTGCGTCACTGTGTCCGTAAAAAGGTAACCAGTATAGAAAAACAAAATATGACTTGATTGTGATTGCTGTTGTGTTGTATAAATGTGGCCCCGACTGACCACCCCCCCCCCCCCCCCCAGAAACATGTCCTAGTTACGCCAATGTCTCCCGCTCCTACCCGTTGATCCGTTACTGTAACAAAGGAGTTCTTTGGGCCCTAATGCAGATGTGTCACTTTTCCACTATTCTAGATCTACACAATATCTGGTCCTACATGGTCTATTAAAGTTTTAAATTCACATTTGCTTAGAGTTTATCTAGATGAAGATTAATATTCATTTCTGAAATTTCTTGAAGTGTGCATCTACACGGAAGAGAAAATAAAAGTCTGAAAGAACTTTTCCATATTTGCGAAAGCACTTGTAGACAGCTTAAATTTTGTGTTTGTTTTGTAATAACAAAAAAACTGTTACAATATTATATAATATATTTACTTAAATGCGGAAAGGCAATTTATTCTACATCATTCGGTATAAAAAAAGAAATAAAAGGCAATCGGTAGGACCAAATACTACTGCTTAATTGATTCCCTTTACTTCTGAATATTTCCATATATTATACCATTCTAATATACATACTTCCTCATTACTATTGCACACGTATTTTTCAGCAACCTGTTTGTGGTAAAATATTTTCCAATCTTCGATTAGTTATGACGGAAATTCAGCTTTTTTGGTTTTGCCCAGGTAAGAATTTAGTATCTCGCGGGTTATTCTCGTAGATTTAGACACAAGAGGAAAATACAATTACATATCTACATTTAAGAGCAATCAGAGATTCCATGGTTACTCTTAATCTGGTGCTCTTGGATGAATTAGAATGGATTCGGTTTTCCGTATACTGTGAGCGTATCGAACGTGAAGCCTGTTTATTTGTTGTTTGTTATGAAAACATTTCCCCTAGAGGTCTAGTTTACGAACTTTAAGGAAATACGTAATTGAATCAAGAATGGTAGTAGAAAGAGATAAAATAGCATTGGAGTGTTGGAGCTCAGAAGTGTTGTCTCTGCTGGTTGCTTAGGAAGTATGTCTGAACACTAGGTTACACGTACGTCTTTGTCTAATGAACTAGAAAAGAAAAAGTGCGACTCATAGATCTATAAATGACTCGGAGCGACTTTAAATAATCCTTTAGAAATAATATAACCTATAAATAATAAAACCTTTTTAACTCACATTTATTATTATTTAGCAGACAAATAAAATATTTTAAGGCTTTTATTACTTTTAGTAAATCTTGTGATGCTTCTAACGTATTTTTTGTACAAAAATACAAGGTAAAATAAGATGTGGCCGGTGTGTTTACAGTGTCGCTTAGAATGGTTTGTTTTGGCTTCAAAGAGTACTAAATCATCCCCCATCCATTCTTAATTCATCCAAGGGTGAACTATATGATCCCCACCTACTTTTTGAGATCGAGGTCAGATAGGTGGCATATTTTCAGATTCATAAACTATACTAAAATAACGCATTTACTGTAGGTTATTATCTGCCATCGTAAATAGCACAGGCTAAAGCATATTACTAAGGAAAAATAAAATATACCAATATACCATTATTTTTCATGATTTAGAGTGACAACGTCTCTTTTTTTCCGTAGTACATGCCGTAGTCCCGTTCATTCATGGCTTAAACAATTGTCAAGGCGTAGTATTTTGTGTGTAACGTTTTTGACAGGTCGGAATAAAAGTGTTCTAGCGAAACTTTAAGTACTTTTTGGTTTTTCTTAAAATGGCATTATCAATAAACGTTAAAAATCGGAGCGTCACTGCCAAATGTGTGGAGAAATGGATTATTTTTATCCGGAATTGTCTTTTTAATGGTTTGTTTGGTTAAATACAGGCGGCACACAAAGTTGAATGTTTTGCTTTCTCCCTCTCCTGTTTCTTTGTTATACACGCACACTGTATGAAACAAAAGTCTATACACGGATCGCCGAACAGATGGAGTGAACATGCCAATGTTTTTAATTTATCACCTAGAAAACTATACTAACCCGGCATCCCCTGATACGCGTCAATATATGGGTTTTATTGCTCCATCTGTTCGGCGTTTTAAGTTTAGTTATGAGTGAATAGTGTTGTCTGTTTTTAACAGACGATCAGTGGATATTCTCATTTGAAAGATAAATTTTCTTACCACAAAGATTGACATTCGATCGGAACAATAAATACTATAATGGTAGAAATGATTTGCTGCTTGAAAACGCAATGTGTATAACGAATGATGATGATTACCATGTAAATACAAGACGATATACACTTTCTGTGAAAAGTCTTATGGATTTCAAAAATATATGATTTGAAAATTAGTTGGAATATGGATGCCACAACAATGGCCTTTTGCTTTACATATGTTACCTAGCATTTAAATTTCTGAATGAAAATAGCATGTATTGTAATATATATGGTCACTTGAGATCATAACTGGCCTATGTTCAAAATTTCGCGAAATTGACGTTATATCACCATCATACTAAACTAGAAGGTCCCGGTTTGGAGTGTAGAAGTATCAAACCGGTACGTTAAGAAAGTTTACATATTCAATGTCATCAAATAATTTCTTGTTTTTTAAAAATTTTAGAAAATTTTTTTTGTTTGTTCACAAAAATGTCCCACCCGTAAAAGTTTAAAAATGTGACATAGGATAGTTCTGATCTTAAATGACGATATATTTAATATGTTATTCGAAATAATAAATGCTTTTATTATTATAATTATTGTTATTACTATTACTAATATTATTATTATATACAGGAATGCTCACAACGTTGTAACGGATCAAAGTTCAATTTTCTTAACGGAAATAACCTACCCATCCTGCAGGCTTAACCCTTTCATCTATATAAACATTATTAATAAAATGACACATAATAATGACCTTTTTACAAAGAACGGCTCATTTATCGTTATCATGCGACTGCAAATATTACCACAATGATTAAATAATTTATGCTTAGATGACAGTAAAACTTGCAAACCAATTACATGCATTTTTTGTTTTTCTAAGGAATTTAAAATAAAGCAAGTTTCTAATCAGTATTTTATTATTAGTATTTCAATACTTCTGGGCATAGTTTCGTTTCCTGATCATTGACATTCACTGTTGCAGGCCGTTTTCTCCAATTATTTTTTCATGTACCTACCTACTCGTATGTATGGTAAATCGAGGGAAATTGTGAATTGGTATCATTATTTTGGACACCTTGAGTTTATGATTTCTAATCTAATGTAAAAAATCTTAATAATTACTGTGCTTATTGGTTAAAATAGAAAAATATGATTAGTTCTTATGAGATGTTTAAATCTTAAAGTGAATTTTTAGGCATAAATTTACTGACGTGAAATGTGGTCTCGAACTACTGGGACAATATCTTTGATTATAAAATATGACAGATATATTTTAGCTAACTGGAAACAACGCTCTTTTCCCTTTTCTCTATTTGTTTGTTTTTCATGAAGTTTTTTTAGGGCTTTTAGTCTTTGCAGTTCCTTAAAATAAGTTAAGTGAATCAAGAATCATTGATTTTTTATTAAACTTTTTTTCAGTATAAAAGATGTCTCTGAACGAAACGAAATTTATAGCAAAAACAAGCAAACCCAAGCAAAACCCAAGCAAGCTCCTCAAAATAGAGAAAAAAATATGTTTAGATATGTCCCCCAACTCCCTATTAACACACCAAAATTTTATGAAAATGTTTCTTGCTCATATCTACTAGAAATTACCTTTTTAGTGAATTCCGAGGTTAGAGTTTAAAACTCGAAAAAAGGTGCTTTTGGAAAATTGTATTTTCAGAGAAGTACTTTCCAAAATTCATTTCTTACTAAAATCTTAAAATAACTCGTTTACAAATGTTTTTCTGGGTCTGTATTTGATTTACCCTCGTATATTTGTGCAGTAAAACCTTATAAAATAATTTTCTACGGTCAATGCCTCGAAAATGTATATTAAAATGGCTAAATGGTTATAATTATAGATTTAATTTGATTTGTATTAATCGCAATATATTTTCATTGGTAAAGTTAAAATTAAATACCATTCGTCGGCAAATTAAATTCGAAATTTATGGATCTGGCTCGAAAAAGTCACAATTAAATTAATTTTATAAATATAAACGTTAAAAATTCATAGTTCAGCAGAAAATATTACATAACAGCATGTTTGTTCTAATTTATATTAAATTCTTAATTTAGAACACAAAATAGTTCAGTACTTGCAGGAAAAAGTGTAAAACATCTTTGCAATTTTTGTCTTAAAAAAACTGTGTTCAGGAGAAGGTATTTTCGATAAAATCTACTTTTAAAAATAATTGGGGAGGAGTTGCCAGACCACGCCACTGTGCAGCAATGGGCGATGACTCCAATTAACCTTTAACTAATTGTGTAATTGCCGCGATCAGCATTTAACAATTATTGTAATGTTCAATAATATTTTATTTCAATAAATCAGTCTAGATATAAAAACTAAAAGTTGTAGTCTCTTTCTCTATAATTTTTTTTTAAAGGCCTCCCAAGCAATATCATATAACTGGCGCAGTCGGTAGGATATTTCAATAGTTTTTCGAAAAACTGGTGTTTTTACGATTTAGGAAAAGAGAACCTAAAAATTCGTCGATTTTGCAAGAAAGTGGTGAAAATCGTCGAAGTTGGTGATTGGTCCGGGGAATAGATTAGCCCAAATTGAATCGTTTGAAAACCGGTAATCCAGTTGCAGTAGAACTTTGAAAGTGTATAAACGAGAACGTATATCCACGAACATCGTTCTGGTGAGTTTGCCGTAAGTACTTCTTGACCATATAAAGATTGCCCGCAAAAACTTTGTATTTTCAACAAAATATAAAAATTTCTGGTTCTTGGATTGGTTCAAATTGGTTAAAATTACTTTAAAACTTTATAATTATATTTCACTTAAGATGTTATAAAAGACGGAAAAAAAATTGGAAGGAAGCGTCACAACAACCTGTGAAGATGGTATTTTCTAAACGATTGCTCCAGCTCTTGTTTATTTACAACAATTAGGATCCCTGAAAACCAGATCGAATGAACACCTGAAATAAACCATTACTTAGGTGTGTTTCCAGAAAATGGCAATCTGCAACTTCTATGCAGAGATCGCGTGGAATCTTTTAAATTCGAGAAGTATTTCTAATAAAAATGGATTTGTGTACCATTGCCTTCAAAAACTTTACTACGTAAGTAAAATTTTTCAAAAATCAGTTTTTGAAATTTTTTAACACTTTTAAAAATTTTTGAGGGAAGATCTATTTCGAAATTAATTTTTTTTTTTAACACTTATTAATTTTTTTAAGCAACGGCTTTTGGAAAAAGTAATTTACGAGAAAGTAATTTACCAAACCTAAGAAAACCTGATAAAACTCAAAAAAAGTTTATTTAGGAGCGTTTGTTAGGATGCTTTGAAGATTGCCAAGGTCATATCATTGCAGAATAAAGGGGATACCAAGGATGTTTCCAATTATATATCAGTATCTGTGCTGCCAACACTGGCAAAAGTTTTAGAAAGAGTAGTGATTAATAAAACAATATCTTTTCTTACGAAAAATGGGATACTGAATGAGCAAACTTCGGCCGCCAGCCACGCTATCCGCCACCGACGTCACCAACACCGTATCACATCGCGTATGCGCGGAGCTGAGTGGGGAGCATTTCGACTGAGCCAAATTAAAATTTTTTAAAAACATATAAGGACAAAAGTTGTTCCGTGCATCGTGAGAATTATTTTTATTAAAAACTTTTTCTCTAAAACCAATGGTTCAGCAGTTATAGGGAAATAACCAATTAAATTGTTTATAACAACTCATTGCGCTAGAATTTTTTAATCCTAATGATTTTGACTCAATTTACACGTAATTCTCAACGTTCATGATTTTTTTTAGATTTTTCTAAGCGATCCTTTTCGTGATGAGGGTGATTTTTGGGCGTTTTTCCGAAAAATGTTTAAAAAATGCATAAAACACATCATAACATATATTGAGTTCGTGCTTTAATAAGCTTTCATTTGACACCCTACACGATGCCCTTGAATTTTTTTTTCCATTTCCCAATTTAGCCTATGAAATTAACACCCAGAATCAAAATTAAACATTTTATACTTCAAGTCTATAGTTGGGTCATCATCACACTCTAGCTTTGTGCTAAATTGCAAATTTTTACGTCGGGTAGTTTCAGAGAAAATCACCAGTGGCGGTTATTGAAATTTCAAAGTTGGATATCTCTGTTTCTACTTACAGGATCCGTTCCAAATTTAGGGATTTTAATAGTGAGCTCACTGGGAATGTTTTGGTAAAGAAAAGAAACATTTTGTATTTTACGAAAACAAGTTGGATTTTTGCGCATCTTCACCTGGGAAAAAATGAACACGTATAGATGTTTTATTTATTAGTTTTTCTAACCAAATTTTACATCATTTTGTTCAGAAGTTTTAAATTATAAGAGAAAAAAATGTGTTAGATCAAAGTTATAGTCATTTATTTTTTTTATTATATTTTAGGTTTAAAAAAATTCAATTCAGATCAATCCAATGACTGTAACCCAAGCAAACGCATTTTCTTCTCGTAAAATTTAAAATTTCTCGAAAAAATTATGTCAAATTTGTTTAGAAAAACTAGGAAATAAAATACCTAAATGTGTTCGTTTTCCCCAGGTAAAGTTGCGCAAAAATCCTACTTTTTTCGCAAATTACAAAATGTTTTTTTCTTTACCAAAACATTCCCAGTGGGCTCACTATTAAAACCCCTAAATTTGGTACGGGCCCTGTAAGTAGGAACAGAGATATACAACTTTGAAATTTCACCGACCGCCACTGAATATCACCTGTGACTGACGGCTGTATGTGGAGGCCTCAAAATTTTTGCTTTTTAAAAATCAGCCTATGCGAAAACTTTCGATTCTCCTAGGACATAATCAATAATTACACCCTTTAAAGGAAACCATATTGAAATATGTATATCTCTCACCAGTTAAATTACTTTTACGCAATGTTCGTGTTAGATTTTTAATAGGGAACACGATTAATGCATTTAAAAGACATAAGTAAATGGTATATCAAACCATCAAAATGTTATTAATATTGTTATTACGCTTTTGACTAAAAAATGCATGCGGATCGTGAATTGCTGCCTTGTCAGGCTATTAAGTACTATGCAATATCTATTAGGCTATTCTCAAATACAATACCATATAACACATTGTGTATTAGTGGTACTTTTACTTTAGTTAAGGTATATTTAACGCAACACAATGGATTGTATTTATATAACCATTTTTTTTGAAAAGTAATTTGCATGTATTTTTTAAAAAATTTATGAATACGTAATCGTGGATAAAATCAGTTTGTTTTGCTTATGTTTTTACTGGTAACACACTTTGTCTAGAACGGGGGTTGGTTTAATGGTTATTTGTTGCCTAAGGTGCACTAACTTACTACAAATATTTGCAACTTAAACAAATGTAATGTGAAAGCATTATGATCGCGAGAATGCATATTGATCCATTTGTTTGCGTTATTAATTTCAGTCCTGTAAATATGTTGTTAATTGCAGCCGATAAGGTTGCTGGGTAACTTATTGGACTTTTGTTTAACGAAATGACAAATTTTAATAAATATATAAAACACAAGTAAGAAAAGGGGATGATGCAATTTATAATGATTTGGTTGTATTTATTAACAGTGTGTTAAAGTATTGAATTAAAAAATGTTGTACCATACCGCATGTCAGCGTATGGGGCTTAGAAGAGGACAAGTGGGCCAAAATTTTGCAAGATATGTAAAAATGTCACTCCTAATAAAAGTTTTTGCTTGTGAAATAAATATGATTTGCGTTACGAAAAATTTAATTTTGTATACAGGGAGCATAAAAAATTCCAAAATGTTATTTTGCGTAAGAGTAAACATACCTTATTTCTACAGAAAGAACAAATATGAAATATTTTTAAATTAAACCATAAGCCGAAGTACCAGACTTCATTAAAAATTTAATTATTATTAGTAACGAGTTTTATCACATTATTTTTTAAAGTACCAACTATTCTCCCTCACACCTTTAACCAGATCACCTGTTTCTACATATTAAACAAGAATGAGACCTGTGAACATGTGTGTCAATGTTTATATTAAATGAAGCAATTACTTAATACAAATTACTACTTTCTCAAGTGCAATTTTTAAATAATACGAACATTAAATTAATCTTAAAAGAATATTATACAAAGTAAGCAATACAATTAAGATATTGTATTGTTTAACACTCCACCGCCATATTCAGCACATTTTTCAAGTTACTTCCTTAAATATCCGAACGAATTTCTGATTTCTTTCTGGGATATTGAACGATTCGCCCAGGTAATTCTGCCTTCTAGCGCTATTATTTGGTATTGGAGTGGCATAAACAATTTTGTTTTAAACGACCCCATAGAAAAAGTCTGGCTCCTTGGTTGGGTTTGCTTGGGTTTGATTGATAGAAAAGTGTGCCATTTCTACAAATCCACCTTGGACGAAATCTGCGATGAAGCCTCGCAAGCGCAATGTGCTGGACAGCCCCATTGTTGAAAATATATTTTTTGGCGAAAATTTAATGTATGTAAAAATGTATCCCGCATTTCTGAGTAAGATATTCTATTACAGGTTTTATTAAAAAAAAGTGGGCCTACAACGCCATGAACAGATATTGCGCACCACACGTTCACTTTAGCAAAATATTGTCTTCGCCTTATTACTCTGAATTCGGAGTTTTCTCGAAACCAGTACCTGACATGCTGGGATGCAATAGTTCAATTAGAGGAAAATGTACATTCATCATAAATAAATTTATGAAAATGAATATTTCCACTTAAAATCTGGCCTGCCATCAATACACAAAAATCTAGTCTTTTCGCTTTATCTCCCTCTTCCAATGTTTAGTTAAATTGGGGTTTGAACCGAAATAATTTATTTTCTTTTAAAATAATCCGAATGAGTTTTTTTCATAACATCTAGAAGATGTTTAGACCGATTTATAAGGGACATCACAGGAGTTTCTCTAACAGGCTGAAGGCGGTAGAGGAATTCTATATCGACATAGGTGATACCACCCCACACACCCTATTAAAAGGGTTGGTTAAATCCTTATGGATGTTTCCAACACTGGGTGTGTGAGTCGGCTTTGCGATATACAGGTATCTTAGTAGCTGCCTCCGTGGGTTACATTAAGATAAAAAAACTAAAATTGTGGCAGCATCATTTTGCTCATATTTCTTCTTCTACTTCTTGAGATTCAAAACTTAGTTCTTTCGAATTTTTTTATTGTATTGTAGATTGTCATTTCAGATATTGGGATTCCTACAAATTTCTCGCTAAATTGTTCCGTGATATAGCGGTGTGATACTATTGGCCATCCCCAAAACACTGGACTACAAAAATTGTTTAGTAGATAGCCTTTTAATGACCAGTATTTTAAATTAAATAATTGCTTCATTTAATAAAGATATTGACAAATATGTCCATTCAAGCGCGGATTCAGGGAGGGAGGTCATGGAAGTCATGACCCTCCCCACCAAAATGATCAATATAACATATAACTATTAGAATATAAATATAAAAAAGTTGAAAAATAATTTACTCTTCCCCCCTCCCCCCAAAACGAAGTTTTGAATCCGCGCCTGTGTCCATATCGACCCTGATATTTCCGCTAGCGCGGTGTAATCGGTCCTATTACTATTCCCATTATTTGTCTGCCTGTTCATTATGTTGTTGCATGCCTCTTGCCAAATTTCACCCTAATAAAACAAAAGAAGTGGTAATAGGCTTCTTAGTTCCATTGACGTTGTTCCTTGGTGCTT
Organism: Philopedon plagiatum; assembly: GCA_963971165.1. Taxonomy (NCBI): domain Eukaryota; kingdom Metazoa; phylum Arthropoda; class Insecta; order Coleoptera; family Curculionidae; genus Philopedon; species Philopedon plagiatum. The sequence goes on from OZ020195.1 coordinate 83,534,576, forward strand.
GTTATTCATGCAGTCACTAAATTAGAGTATGGTACTCTTTCTTTTGCCCTGTTACTTTAATTCCCATATTTTCTTAACTTGCATTGACTGTTTCATTCGTTGTAGATATCCCCACCATCCAAGTTGCCTTCTCTCGATGAATATTTCTACTGAATCTATTTCCAATTATATCTACGTATATTTTCATTTCTTATTCTATCCTGTCTTGTAATACCTTTAGCTCTCTTTAAGTACTACATTTCTGTTGCTCCAATTTTACTCTTTTCTTGTTTTGTCAGTATCCACAACCGTCGGTGATAACGAGTCTAGAACTGGCCTTGTAGACTTTGATTTTTGTTTGTTTCGACACCTCCTTTTTTTGTAAAAGACCCTTGTTCAACTTTTTGTTTTAGATTTGTTCATCTTCATCTCTGTCCTAATTAAGGTTTCATTCAATATCTTCAGATTTTCTTTCAAGTCGTTCTCATTGGCTGTTATTAATGCAACGTCATCCGCGAAAGCGCATTCTGAGACTTTAATTCTTTTTAAATTTCTATAACTTACATAAAATGGTTTCGTTCTTCTTTATTTTATCCATGAAAGTAATAAACAACTGCAGTCTTAGGCTGCCTCCTGGTCTGACACCCTCATTCGTGGTAAATTCCTCGGACTTAGCATTTTTACTTCTTACTGTTTCTAGTCTCTTTATACAAACACTGTGTTATTCTTATTAGTTTCCTGTTTACATGTCTCTTCTATCGAATGCCTTCTCTACGTCAATTGGTTCTGTACATATCATTGCATTATTTAAAAAATCCATCTTCTTGCGTCTCTTTCAGTTATTTCAGATTTTTTGGAAAGGACGCCAACAGTGCGTAAATACAGTAACCTTTATGATTCCCTTCGCTAGAATAAACTACGGTAAAAAAAATTACCTCTTAATATTGTTTCGCATCTTTACGTTTTGACATCTCTAGAATATATCGGTTTGTCAATGTGTTTGTGTTCAATACGTCTGTCAAATTTTTACGGCGAGCTATCGGAATCATAAGGAAACCAATGAAATCGCTGAAATATTAGAATACCATATACGATTTTAATGACATTTATTAACAACGACAGGACAAAACCTAATTAGTCAACTTAATTAGTCAATCCTAATTTAAAACAGTGCTAAATGTTAAACCATTTTAGCTTCTTTAATGAATTATGTGTAAATCCATTCGTTGTTTATAGCAAATAACCCAGAGAAAAACAATGTTAAAAAGCAAAATAATTGTAATAAGCGGTCAATATTGCTATTCACTTAATTTTTAACACTTGTGGCAACCTAACAAATAAAGAAAATTTCGAAACACAGCGGAAAGCATCGTGAACATGAGTCATGGCCGACAATCTTGTTACCTATTATTGTTTAAAAACGTTCAATACTTGATTAAGCATTCTGTTCACATAATTAGGGTAATAACACTACAGAAATTAGATTTAATTTGAAATAATAATAAAGTTAAGAAAACGGCACTCTTGTTTATTGAGTGCAATGAAAATAAAATTGCAGTTGCTTTAATTACCAATAGTGTTAGTAAAACGATTGGTCGGGGACAACAGCAAACTTTAATTACTCTTGATAAATAAAATTCTTTAAATTAGTAGTTATTTTACCATGCCTGTATTTTGGATATAGTCAAATTTTTTAAGATTCTTTAAATAGAAAGATTGTTGAGACAGACACAAAATTAATAATGTACCCCAACTGTACCTTAAATGTTTTGGAGAATTAATGCCGTTCTTTTAAAATTGATGCCCTTTTTAGCTTGTTTTGACTTAAGGGCTGGTCATATTAAACTTTTCTGTCCTATATATGTAGATATAACAAAAAGAAAAAATATAATAAATAGTTTCTGTAATTAGATCTATAATTATATCTTATTGTAACACATATTAATATTTATATTTTACCTCTTTTTTGTAACAATTTATAATTAAAAATGGGTGTGACAATGATACATACTATCTCAGGATAATGATAAATACAGAAAGTATTTTCCTTTACTTTTGTTAATTTATCCACATTTAATAGAATAAAATAAAAAATCAGTAGTTGAGAGTGGTAGAACAAGAAAAAGCAATATATTTCTGAAAAAGATACTATCTAGAAGTAGCGTCATTGACTATAAATTAAATAACAAATAAAATAAGAAATAAATATAAAACATAAAATAAATAGTGTGAAGCTACCAACACAAATTTTAACAGTAATTCTACTAAGTATAATTTTAATCTTAATACTGATAGTACTAGCATCATTTTTTGTTTAGTTATAAAATATAAGTGGTTACGTATAAGATTGAGACTTAATGGGCTTTAATTAATCAAGCATTTTTTATATCTCTTTGATCTAAATAGTTAGGTATTTTATATCCACCTTCTCTTAAAACATCTCGCAACTAGTATGTAATTTGTTCAAGAAATTACTTAATACGCAAGCGTTGGGTATAAAATAAAAATTTAATATATTTTTTTTTATTTTTTTATAGTTTTATATTTATTTTAAATAAAATATTTAAATCATTGTTGACTCCTCAACGCTACTCAACAATATCCTACAAGGCCAGAAAGAAAGCACATAGCTCATGGAAACTATCCTAAGCTGGGCCAAACAAATAGGTGGTCCACGAAAACATAATCAGCACAAGAAGCTATCCGACGAGACTAGGACGCTGCTAAGAGAACTAAGGGAAATGAAAGCCAGGAACAACGTGCAAAAAATAGAATATACCGAGCTGTGCAAGTCAATAAGAAAGAAGATTGCAGAGGACATCAAACATTACAACGAAAAACTAGTAGAAACTGCAATCGAAAACAGGATAAGTTACAAGAATTCTAAGAAATCCGTTATCATCGGCAAGAAACAAGTAGTGGCACTAACAAATAACAACACCAGAATCACAAACAGAGAAGAAATAATAAACTCAGTAATCCTATTCTATAGTGAACTATACAAGGCTCCGGAGACGATACAGAAGCATGAAACAACACCACGAATACATGACGGCACCCCAGAAATTCTCGTTGAAGAAGTGGAGAATACAGAACACGATCTATGCTGCACAACCACGGGAACAGGTTGGCTTTAGAAGTGGCTTCAGTACAATCGACCACATCCACACATTAAGGGAGGTCATCAGTCGAACAAAGGAATATGAAATACCAGTGGCACTAGCCTTCATAGACTTCGAGAAGGCGTTCGACTCAATATATCCCAAAGCCCTAACTAGTCAAGGTGTCGAGAAACCGTACCTATATAGAAATCCTTGCAAATATATACAAAGAAGCCAAACTCAGAGTCATGATATACGAAGGATCTCCGTAATTCCCGACCAATAAATCAGTACGTCTAGGAGACGCAATATCCCCAAAGCTCTTCACGGCAACACTTGAAGGAATCTTCCATAAGCTAGACTGGGACAACAAAGGTCTATGCATAGACGGAGAATACCTCACACCTCAATCACCTAAGATTCGCTGATGACATTATACTAATCGCCAAGGACCCTGATGAACTTCAACATCAAATTGACGGATTAAATAGAGCATGCAATGAAGTAGGCCTGAAGATGAACCTAGCCAAAACGAAGATAATGTGCAATGAGCTGGTAGACAAACAAGACATAAAAATAAACAACACCACATTGGAAGTAGTAGAAGAATACTTGTACCTGGGCCAACTAATACACATCCCGGGATCTCTACTACCAGAAATCAACAGAAGAATAAAACTAGCATGGAGAGCATTTGGAAGAAACTCAGTCATATTCAAATCTAGAATGCCACTCCACCTAAAGAAACGAACTTTTGATCAACGTATACTACCAGTCATGACATACGGATGTGAAACCTGGATACTAAAAACAGACATAACAAGAAAACTCCGGGTAGCACAAAGGACTATGGAATGATGCATGCCAATAATAACTAGGAGGGACCGCAAGAGAATAGAGTGGATAAGACAGAAAACCCAGATAATAGACGTCATCTACAGAATCAAGTCCATAAATGGCAATGGGCAGGACATTTGGCGATAAGAACCACCAATAGATGGATCACAATGATATCCCAGAAGGTACCCCAATCCCAAACTTGAGATGGCACCATAATACAAAGAAATTAGCAGGACTAACCTGGGGCCGCATGACCAACAGCAGACAACAATGGGCCGAATTAATGAATTAGTGTGCCTCAAATCCAACAACAAAATTTCCCCAAGGTCAGATGCAAGTAATTAAATTCTTTTATGTATTGGCTTGTTGTTTACTGTCTATAATTTTTTATTTTTACTTTACGGTATAAAGTTATGGTAACTACAAATAGACCGACTAAGGTTTATTACCCATGATTTACGGGTAAGTTTATTTTAGAATATAAAATATTAGTATTAAAGATTAAAGTAAATTGACCATTGGTAAATCCGTATTGAGATTTATTTTTGTAAAGAGTGTAATAAACTGGTGGTAATTATTGATGTTGCAAGTAAATTTAAGTATTCCATACCCAATTGGGCAGAACTTGTGGAATAACCTTTTGATATACATTGGTGCTTACAATTTATTATTATTTTCAATATCTTTATATTATCAAAAATAAATTTGGACTATTTGGCGTAAGATGGTTTCGTTTCGTTGGGATGTTCATTCTTAATTTTCGAAGTTTGGAACTTCTAATTTTTTTTAATTGTCAGGTATGGAGTCCCCTGCTGAATAATGTTTGTAGAAGATATTGTATTGTGACTAGTAGGGACGATGTAGAAAGGCAAGTGAAATCTATGGGAGATTCGTAGAAGATAGAGGCCAAAAAGCCTGTAGGATGAAAACCGAGTACATGGAGTTGAACGGAGAAGAAAAAGTGGAAATAAGGATAGAAAAAATAGCCAAATAAGGTAAAGAAGGTTCCACTATCACAGAACATGGTGTGTTGGATTGGAAAAAAGACTCTATGTGTCAACAGGATGGAAGAACTGCAAGAACGTCTCTGGTGTGCTGTGTGTCTATAGGAAGTGAGGAATGAGCTATAAAACTGTGGTTTGACTTAAGTAACGTATGGTGAGAAAACAAGGCCAATAAATGCAGTGCCTGCAAAGGGGTTAGGTACGACATAAATGAGAATGTTAAGGTAGATGGTGGATGTGTGGGGGTAATGAAGAGAGGCAAGATCAGGAATGGAAGAATAAGGGGAATGACCAAGGTTGTGAAAATATGTAAGAACATAGAGGAAAGAGTACTAGTGTGATCCGTGAATCTGATGAGAAGTGATTATGATTATGTTGGCACAAAGGTTATGACGATGGAGTTGTATGGAAGGGAAGATAGAGAAAGAGAAGTACAGATAAGTGGATGAAGTTCAGAATGATCTAAGGGAAAAGATTGGCAGGACGAGAAACTCAATTATTCAGAAACGTTGACTCCTTGGGGAAAGACAGGGTTAAAGGGGTAACAATGATGGAAACAAAGTAATTTTTATTACTTTTAAAGTCTCTTTTTTAAATGGGATGAGTTTTTAAGTAATCTTAAAAATCTAGACCTCTGTTGAATTTAAGGCTTTCTTTACAAAAACCAACATTTTGGAGCTACTAACCCTTGTCGGGCAGTTGGATCCCCAACAGCTCATTTAGACAAGAAACAGAAATACGATTCTCCAAGATTCCAGCCTTTTTTATGTCTCATCAGGAGCTTAAACTTCTGCTATTAATTTATTTCACGGAGAGGAAACATATTTTTAGAAATGGACATACTGCATATCAAAGATAAATATTTGGTGATATCTCAGACATAGATCGAATTAACAAAGGTGCGGGTAACAACTAGTTATCTAATAAAAATTATTGCAATGAAGGTTAAATGATTTGTATCGTACAGATTGAAAAAAAATTATAAAATTTCCATCAATTTTAGAGGAAATTTGTAATTACCAAAGTAACTTTGACATACTTTAAAGAACAAAAAAGTTTAACGCTTCAAAAGAAGTGAGTTGTCATCGGTTGACTAGTTTTATTGATGACTGTTATGTACTAATAAGTTATAGTAGTTTTGTTGGTAAATACAAAAAAAACAAATGTCATCTTACAAAAAATTCGCAACCAATTCGCGGTCACAATAACATGTTTACGTTTCTGTTAATTCAAAAATACTTGAAGCGATTCCAAGTACCGAAATGAAAAATAGTCATTAATCCCGAACATTTCTCGAAAAATACAGTAAGTACGCGGATAGGGTTTTAGGGTGGACCAAATTTTGCAAGATACGTAAAAATGTCATCACTATTAAAAGTTTTTGCTTGTAAACTAAATAGGATTCGCTTTATGAAAAATTTAATTTTTTATACAGGTAGCTTAAAATATACGAAAATGTTATTTTGCGTAAGAGTAAACATATTTTGTTTATCATTTTCTAGCAAAGAACAAAACATATAAAATATGTTTTAAATTAAACCCTAAGCCGAAGTGCAAGATTTCATTAAGAAATTTAAATATTAAAAGTGATGACTTTTTCACATTATTTTTTTAAGTCCCAGCAATTCTCTTTCACACCTTTAACCAGAGTACTAGTTTCTACATATTAAACAATTGTGACACCTATCGACATGTCTGTCAATGTCTTTATTAAATGACGCAATTATTTAATGTAATATACTTCTCATCAAAATGATATCTACTGAACAAACGAATTTTTATAGCCCCGTGTTATGGGGATGGCCAAATATCACACCTCTACATCATGGAACCATTTAGCGAGAAACTTGTAGAAATTCCAGTAGCTGAAATGACAATCTACAACACAATAAAAAAGTTCCAAGAAACTGGTTCGGTTTTGAATCTCAGGAAGAAGAAGAAGAAATACGACCAAAACGATGCTGCCACAGTTTAGTTGTTCAGTCTGTTAGAGAAACTTCTGTGATGTCCCTTAGAAATTATGCTACACATCTTCTAGAAGTTGTGAAAACAACTCATATTCAGATGATCTTAAAAGAAAATAAATTATTTCCCTTCAACCCCCGCTTTAACCAAACATTGGAAGAGGGAGATGAAACGAGAAGACTAGAGTTTTGTTTATGGGTGGGAAACCAAATTTTAAGTGGAAAGTCTTCCAGCTATCTGGGAGGATACCCTTCTGATAAGAGGTCTGGAAAAGACGAGTAAAGATTGGTGCAATTTCTGGAGCGCATTTTTTTAGAACAATTGCTGGTGTGCCATCCAGACCGGTGGACTTTTTGGTGTCAAGGGATAGAAGAATTTTTTAAACTTGCTTGACCTTAAGTTTTATGTCGGGCATTTTGTGGGGTACCTACAGGCGTAGCGGTTGGAAGAGCGAAATTGATTGGAGGGATTAGGGTGGAATTTGCATCGAATTGTTTGGCAAATAGTTCAGCTGTCCCTTTAGAAATGGAGACAATTTCATTGTCAGGTTCATGGGTGAAAAAGTGCTTCTACAGAAGTTTTGACTAATGTTTTTGGCAAGTGACCAGAAGGATTTGCTGCCGTTGAGTCTGGAAAGCACTTTATCTTTGGTTGTATTGATTTCTTGCCTCGGTGAAAATTTGACGATTTTTGGGTGTAGGATTTTGAAGATACCTTCTGTGAGCTTGGACGTTTTTAAGCAAGGCTTTATCACAGACCTTGGAAAACCATGGCTTTTGATGGAGGAGTTGAGGTTTCTTGCGGGTATGTGGAATGAAACCTTCAATACCTGCTTGAATGATATCTATGATATGAGAGCAAATTTCGGAGGGATCGGGAGTGGAAAAACAGACAGAGTTCCAAGGGAAAGCGGAGAAGAAGTTTCGAAGACCATCCCAGTCGGCAGAAATGTAGTGCCAGATCGTGCGTTCTGGCATGATTTCAACGAACTCGGGATGTGTGGGACAAGAGACGGTAATGAGGTCATGATCAGAACGACCAAGGGGAGCGCATACAGATGTTAAATATGGCTCAGAATGGATGGTAAGTAAAAGATCTAGTTGGTTTAGATTATGGATAGAAACGCGGGGAAAGTGTGTTGGCTCTCTGATTAAATTGGTGAGCGAGTTGCCTTATTGGTCAGTTTTTGTGGATCCTAGCCATTCCTTGCTATGGACGTTGAAGTCGCCTAGGACGATAACTTCAGCGGAGGGCAATTATTCAGAGATAAGATGGTCAATTTTTGCCGAGAGAAAGTTAAAGAACTCATTGTCGGAGTTTTCTGATTTAGAAGCAACAGATGAATTTAATAGAAGATTTTTAGGGTAAGTTTTAGCCAGAGAATATCGGACTGCCTGATTCCAGGTTCGGGAGTCTCGTGCAAGAAAGACTGCTGCGAACGTATCCTCTTACAAGAGTGAGAAGAAATAGTTGGGATCTTAGGTTTTTCAAAAAATAATATAATAGAAGTCGTTACTTTTAATATTTAAATTTTTTAATGACATCTTGTACGTCGCTTTTTTTTGGACTCTACACGCGTAGGGACAAAATAATTATAGAAATATATCCTCAACAACGATTAACTACTAAAATTGTATCGCTACCTGAAATTCCCTGAAAATTCACCACTCATTATAAATATAAAAAAAAAACTACAAACAACTGAGGCCGATGGAACAGCACGTGGCGTGGGCGCACAATGCCGGTCCCATACAAATGCCCTAGCCAATTGAATGCCCTTTCGCGAAATATTAGAATGTCTAGTGTTTTAAATTTAATTGACTTTAAAATTCTGCTTAAAGAATTATTAAAATTCTAAGGTTCAGGTTCCGTGAAAGAGACTACTATCCACCCTTAATCAGTAAGCAAATTTAAAGACACTACAGCTGTCTCTTGAGGACGCGTCACTCCAAAACTGAGTTAAATTTATATGGGTACGTTCTTTTTTGTTAGTTCCTAGAAATATTTTTATTTCTAGCGAACGGCAATGGATGGCGAAAACCTTATTACTAATTAGTTCCAGATAAGCTTTTTATGGCTAGGTGTTAACTATGTAGTTGTGGTTAAATAATGAATGGAGATTTTCTTTAAACATTATCGTTTTGTCATGCTGGAGAAACAAGACAAAGCATCGTAATTATTTATTAAACTTTAGAACTAGATTTAAATAAAATTTTGGTCAAAATAGATAGTATTAACTAAATAAATAAAATTGATTTCATATTAAGAACTTCTGTTATTGATAATAACTCGCCATTAAAGACTTATTACTTAATATATTTTTTCTGTGGATTCCTTGGCCTCCAAATGATTTTTATCTGAAAATCTGGTGCTAAAATGATTTTTCTTTTCTATTAAACTAATCTAAATAAGTTAAGGATAACAATATCCTTATCCTTTTGATTTCTCTGAGAAAAAATGTCACAAAAGAAAAAAATGGATTGTTTATGTTCCCTAATCTTCTTTTCGGAAAAAAAGAATGTTTATACAAATCTAATAATTGAGCCTATAAAAACCAGAGTGGTGTAAGTCAAAAAAAGTATTTTGAGATATTAAAGCTCAAAGTTAAATGAGGATCAGCAAATGTCGAAAAAGAAATAGCGAATGGGTTTAGGAGATTTTTCTTGGGAAAAGCTAAAATTAGATTTTATGATATTTGGTAGTTTAAAAAAATGATTCTTGTCCCTATTTTTTGAAACTTGTGACTTAGACCACTATGGCTTTCATTGTTTGTGTGTTAACGTATTTCGTAGAAAATATCTTCTCAACTTTAATTATTTATTATTTTATACATAAGTCATCAAACACATTATAACTTATAATAATTCATATTCATCATTATTGAACAAATAGTCTTCTAGGTGGCCAATATCTTCTGGAACATTGCTATTTTCTTCATCAACTTTCAATGATCGAAAATAGTCTTGGTAGACGGGTGGTATAAGCTGAAACATTTCTTTCATGTGTTGTTACAGAAGGGGCAGGCCAATATTCTTGAAATCCATCAATCTACCCTTTCTATTCTTTGGAGCCAAATCCATTTCTTTGAACGAAATATCTTCATTGAGGGGTTCTTTATAAAAAAAATTGTGTGACTGCTTCTTATCGATAAATTTAAACAATTTTAAATCCGAAGCATGTATTTTAACTTTTGATTAATCCAAAATAAAAAAATTGGTTCTTATTTTAAAAAATCATTTTTTTACGTTTGATTTACCTGAACTTGTAGAATCAGATTAAGAAGATGCCGATGGCTCATATTCACTCTCACTTTCTTCATATGGTTCAGCGTCAAAATCACTAATATTCATTTTTTAGGATTTAAACAAAGCAGCATTTAACAGTCGAAACACAATGTTTACAGGCATAAAGGTCTAAGTCAGACTTGGACCACTATGGCCTTCATCGGTATATGTGGATGCGTTTTACATCCATGTTGGTAGCGATATCTGTTAGTGTTGTACTGAAGATACAAATTTCATATTTTGTCCAGAGGTAAATTACTACGTAAACAATCCGATAATGTGAAGAAACGAAATTCCGAAAAAACTGACTTAGGCCACTCTGACTTTCATGGGCTCAATTGTACCAAAGAATTATCGATAAAAGTAAATAATGTGGAATTTCGATTCTATGGACTCCACTTATATTTCACCGTTGCGTAGTGATTCCTGTAATAACTGTGATTATTCTATGTTTTACAATATGAATAGGCGCCATATAACTAAAGACAAAGCAAATTAAGCCATTGGGTTGCTACTTGTAGGGGCGCGACAGATTGATGTAGCTAATCGGTTTAATGTTTCTGAAAGTGTGGTTTCCCGTCTGAATAACCGATTTAACGAGACTGGAACTGTCAGTGAAAGGCCAAGAAAAGGCAGGTCAAGGTCAACGAATGCCAGCGAAGACAGATGAATAGTCAGAGAAGCTAGGAGCTGAGGTCTTAGAACCCAGCAAACTGTCTTAAACCCTTTAGATGAGGCAAGTGTACATTGCTTTAGGCTTTTTTGCTGACTTATTCTTATACTTGTCAGTTAAAACACTCTTAATTTTCAAATTAGACTGGTTTTAACACTTGAATCTAGCCGCATGGTCTGTAATTTCCCCAAATATCTTCATGGGATTTATTCTCAAAATTCAAACATGTTTAAGAAAACAAATCAAAATAATAAATTAAATTTACAAGTATATGAATTTTGTATACTCATGTTAGGTTTACAATTGCAACATAAGTAAGTGGCTGGCAAATTATTATATTTAACAATTTTTGTCGCTCAGTTAAACAGCTTTGGTTATTTATTACGTAATTATTAATTCCTAGTTTTATTCAGTTTGAATTGTTGTTAAAGCTACTTTACCGTATATAAGTAACTAGTAGTTTTTCGATTAAAAAAACTGCAACATATATATATATATATATATATATATATATATATATATATATATATATATATATATATATATATATATATATATATATACATATGTAATGAAGTGAAAAAATATCCTTGTGATATTTAGTGGGTACTTAATTAGAAAAGACCTCTGGACATTATATTGGTTAAAAGAAAACCCAAAAATATAAGATAACAGTTTCAGCTTAATTTGGGTAGATACTCTTTTAGTTTTTTTTAAAGTAAATTATGAAATTCCCTTATATTTATATATCACTGTGATATATCTACACTGACCGACAGAATTCGCCTTCCTTATGGTAAATTTTTGTATTGCTAATTTCTCAGAAAATGTTATTCTTGATAAAAGTTGTTGCATGTGTCCTTAAACTAAAAGGCCGCCTACCAAAAGTGTAAAAAAAGTTAGGATATAGATACGACGGAGATGCAAATTTTTAAAATTAGCGCAAGAGTAAAGTACCTAAATTTTTCAAATAATGAAAATAAGACTATTATTTTATCTTACCCTGTATAGAGATTGAATCCAGGATAGTAAATTCTTTTAAAAGGTTTCTTTGGACGTTTACTTTTGGAGAATGGCTCACATTTTAAGTTTCCAGACGTTTTTAAATTTGTTTAAACCACACAAAGAAAAATAAATAACAAAATATTGTCTTTTTTTGCAGCAATTACGATAAAGCTGAAATTATTTTTAAACAATATATTCAATGCTACTTTAGTTCACTTGAGAAATGTGTTATTTATTTATTAAAAATAATTTACTTTGCGGGATTCCGTCTTTATACAGGGTTAGATAAAAAAATAAGTTGTCTTTTCGTTTTCTGAATAGAAGTACATGACTTCATAAATATTTTAAATAAATTGAAAAAATAAGGTTCTTTACTCTTGGGGTGATTTTAAAAAAATTGCATATAATACAAGGAGAGAAACAAGACAACGGCGTCATATGAAGGTTTTTTTGAAATGAAGCTTTGCACAGACTAATAGAGTATTTCTGGTGCTTATATAATGTATGTGTAGAATCGCATTTTCAATAATATTCTTCGATCGAAAACTGCAAAATAATTGTGTTTACGTACGCCTCTGGATTATAGTTCAAACACATCTTAAGGGGCTTTACTAAGAGCTTTTCAATGAGCTTGGGAATTATAAAGATAATGTTTTTTCCACGGGTGTACACATCCAAACCCAACAAGGTGTTTACTTTTGAAAACTGGATATTTGCTGGTTTGTTTAGGTGTACTCTGATTTGTTTGATTCCCATTTATACTAGATAGCCTACCACAATGCGGTGAGTTGTCTCACTTTATACTGGAATTTTTAAAAAATGCTACACGAGTTACTTGCAAAAAATTTTTGCTTACAAAATATGTTTTTAATAGGAAGATTCCATGAAATATATTTCATGTACCTCTCAATTATAATCTCTCAATACTCTACATTTTATTTTTACACGCTTATATGAGGTGACTGAACTAATTTAGGTACATATTTTTATTATCATAATATTTAATTAGTATTAGTTAATAGGAAATACATAGTACTGTATTAACCTAATTTGCAGTAGTAAAAAGCATTTTTTTTTCTTAAACATATTTGTGGTAACATTTTCATAACTTAATACTTTGTTGTTGAAGTAAATATTTATAGTCCATAATTTCTTGCTAATTATTCTTAAATACTAGTTAATGAAGCTGTATTTTTTTACCAGACCTCGATTTTGCAATAAAAACAGATGTATACATATTTTTTACTGCCATCGTAGAAGAAATTCTAGTTCTCTCCATAATATAATGCAAGCACTTATAGTAACTTAAATTTTTACCTAATGTAATTTCTAACCCCCATTACTAATAACTATATTAGTTAGCCTAGTAAAATGTGATATACGTTAGGCCCGCAGTTATCAATAATATACCTAAGCTAACCCCACACACCATCTTAATATTTGCACCATCTTGTTTCAGGTGGGTATGATGAATTATTCTATTTAAACTCCTTTTTTTAAAATGTTTAATTTAACCTTAATAAAAATTTAAGTGGAGTGTTTTTTTCCTGTATAATAACAAAACACAATTTATATTAATTTACCTACTTCTTGGAATTCTGTAAACACTCACCAAACTGCAGAGATTTGTGAAATATCTTTATTTTGGTTTTTATTTTAAAAACAAAGAAATATGACATTGTCATTAAATGCATCCTGTGTACAGGGATGTCCAAATAAAAGTGAAGAGGCCTTATAACTTTTTTATTTTTAAAGATGCGATGAAATGTTAAATACGAAAGTTCTGGGGATTTTTATGAATCATTCACATTTCTTTTGCTCAGCAAAACAATTGAGCATCGAATAAAAAAAATATAATATAAAACATCCATTTTCTCGCTTATTTTAAATTGGATGGTATGATTTTTATCACATTTTTGAATTCTAGGATAAGTTCTAGACATATTTTGTATAACATACCCTATGCGGTTTTTCAATTGAAATATTTCAAATTAAAAATTATTTCGAATAAATATACTTTAAACGTAACTATCCAGGTTGCGAACGAAATACCTCCTAACTTTTTAAATTTCCTTCGTAGGTAAGTCAAAGTTAATGTCAAGGTTAACAATAATACTTTAGGCACAAGTTATAATTTTATTTTTATGCAAAATGAGTTATTCTATTAATGAGAGATATAAAATATTAAAATTATATTTAAAAATAACAATAATGTTAAAGCGGCTCAAAGACAATATGAAGTAAGTATTGAAGAGGGACAAAGAACTCCATCATTAAAAACCATAATAAAAAGAAATAGAAAAAATAACAAGAGATAGATGAAAGGAAGGTGAGAAATTAAGTAAGAAATCTAAACGAAAATGATGCTGAAAGTATTATAAACACATTTAAAAGGCAGAGAAGAATGTATGAGAAGTGCGAAGAATTAAATGGCGGGCATGTTGTAAATTTCTTTTGATATTTATTCGTCAATGTTACCATGTATCTGTTTATGTTATAACTCATTTGTTATTGTTTATAATCCCTGGTTACTGCTTTCAAATATAAACAACTAATAAAAATCAACATTATTGTTTAATAGAATAATTCATTTTGCATAAAAATAAAATTATAAATTCATGGTGACTAAAGTATTATTGTCAACCTTGACATTAACTTTGACTTAGCTACGAAGAGAATTTAAAAAGGTTACAGGTATTTCGTTCGCAACCTGAATAGTTGCGTTTAAAGTATATTTATGCGAAAGAATTGTTAATTTGAAATATTTCAAAAACGATTGAAAAACCGCATGGGGTAATTTATACAAAATATGTTAGAACTTCTCCTAGAATCCAAAAATACGATAAAAATTGTACCACCCAATTTAAAATAAGCGGGAAAATCGATGTTTTATACTATATTTTTTTTATTCGATGCCCAATTGTTTTACTGATAAGATATGTGAATGATCCTTAAAAATCCACTAAACTTTTATATTAAACATTTTTTCCCATCTTTAAAAATAAAAAAGTTATAAGGCCTGTTCACTTTTATTTGGATATCGCTGTATATTTCGGGAATATATACAATATGGAATGTCAAACGTTTCAACCTGTTCTGCGTGCGCAGGGGAACTCAACATGTAAAGCAAATGTCATGTTGTCTGGCGGAAAAACTTGAAAATGCAATTCATTCAGAGAATAAAATTTGCATAATATCTTAATAAGTATAGGTATAAACGTATAGTCCAAGAAACTACTTTGTTTCAGTAGATATCTGAATTAAATAACAATTTCCTGCTACTGCAAAACGAAATTAAGGGAATGATTTGTCAATTTTTAACCGCATTGAATGGGATATGCGGTTACGCTATTTATTCGTGTCATAAAAATTGATTCCTATCATTAAAAGTTGCTTTCTGGTCTAATTTTAACGTTCATTTTATTTCGTTTTTAAAATTTACATTGTTTTACCCCATTTTTTAATTTTCTGGTTAAAATTTTTGTAAATTTTTATCATAGTTTGAAATGAGTACGTTAGGCTTTACTACCTTAATTACATGAGCAAAGCTCACCTAATTTCTCAGGACTTCTGGGCGCCCATGGCAAACGCTGAAATGGTCTGCCTTGACTTAATCAGTAATATCTTCCATACTTTGCAACTTATTTGAACAAACTTGGGCAATATATTTTCGTGACGAAATAATCTTTCATATGTAATTCAAAAAACATGAAAAAAAAATTCCTAATATCTAAATAAAACAAACAAAAATGTGCAATTTTCAAAACAGCTAAAAAAATGTAGTTTTTTTTCAACTTTCAGTAGCTGTAACTCAAAAAATACTCTTCCAATTGACTCAAAATTAAAATTTATATGAAAAAAGAAGCGTACCTCGAAATGTGTGTACATTTTACGATTATATCTACCGTTCTCGAGATGTTGGACCATAACTGGAAAAAGAGCCGAAAATCAGGTTTTTTGCGAATATTTCGCAAACGCTTCTTTGGGAAAATAAGTGATTGTCATTTTCGTTTTCAGCGACCTCGAATTAGGTTAAAGAAAACTTGTTTCACGAGGTACATTTGTCTTGTAAACTAGTTATTAATAGTGAAGTGCTGTATATAATATGGCCAATCACTTGCAACTAGTCAGCAAAAAATATCATTTTGGCCGCAATACTTAATTTAGCTGTTGCAGACAGTTAGCTAATTTAAACACATAAACAATATATTATTTGACATGGGTATAAAGAAATTTTTTAACCGAGTTTACCATTGGTTTCACTTTTTTACGTTAAGTAATCGAAAACCGGAATATAATGCTGTAAAGCGTAAGCCTATATTAATTATTATTTGACAAAATCTCTTATGTTATTATTATCCTATCTATACCCGTGCAAATTATACAGGGTGAGTTCTTAAAGTGTTACAGTGTGACACCTGAAATGTTACAGCGGGTACGAAAGAAATTCATTTAGAAAAAGAGTGAGAAAATATTTGGAAGCTGAAGGGGGACATTTAGAACAACTTCTCAAGCATGACAGACGATAAATAAGTTAAAATTAAATGGTATATCATTTTTCTTATTTTATAACTTAATAAATCATGATTCCGTAACACAAAAAGCAAATAAAAAAAAAATTGTGCACACACGTAGTTTTTTACGTAGATTCGAATTTTATAGACAAAGGTACCTCATCCCATACATAAAATTATAAAGTTACCCCCATTCCTCAAAATAGAGAGGGGGGTAGATGTCAAAAATATGTTTAAATATGTCTCCCCATCTCCTTATTAATTAACCAAAATTTTATGGAAATATTTTAAACCGTTTTCGGAATATCGCTTTGTGACACTTTGAAAAACACCCCGTAAAAATGAAGCAATTAGAATAAAATTTGCATTTGCATGTTCCTTGTTTTGCAAGTTATTTTTGTAGAAATGACCTTGTTTCATAAGTTTAAAAAGCGCATTAAATAATATATTAATGATTAGTAAATATAAACAGACCAAAAAACTTTTCCATAGCAAACATCTCTTTTTCTCAGGTATATTGATTTGGCGTAAGTATCTACTATGTTTCTATGTTTCTTCGTGCAAGTTAAAATACTTTTTTAAACATGGCGCTATTTTAGTGCTGAATCTTATTTTTTCTTAAAAATTATTAATTTGGTTTAAGGATACCCATAATCTTAAACCAAGATATTTTGCAAAGCTTACTTCAATAATTTTTATTCTTGAGCCAATTATGCGAAAATCATGTACTGAAAAAAAAATTCTTTACAAGAGGAGATTTTTACTTTTGTCTTAACCTAAAAATACTACTGTCTGACTATAAATAATTTTTATAATAGGAATATGCATATAACCGAAATAAATTTGAAATATTTTTTATATTCTCTACTTAAATTAAATGTTTATGGCATTTATTATGGTTTTTATTAACAAGAAAAACGACTTTCTACTGCAAATTTTGCGCGCATTTTTGGAAACTTGTAAAACGTGATCCCACTAGCTGTGTGGTCAGAAGTGTTTTATGATGTATAATGAGTACATGGCGAATTACAGTGTTATAGGGTCATCGAAAAATCAATACAAATTACATTTACTGCTTAACGTATCCAATGAAATATCCCTGCACTTAAAGTAGAAATTATACCGAATATTTCCCTCGTGTACTAAAAACCCCATAAAAGGTGATCAAAAATTATAGAGATAATTCCACAGCAACTATCAATCATAATCAAATTTTTTACTACTGTTGTGTACTAGCAATCATACATATCCATCATTTTTGATTATGTATATATGTACATTTTTTCCTAATTTTAAGTATATTTTTTATTATTACTTGTGTTCGCTGTTATTTGAGTTAAAATAAATTTGTTGTTCGTTATGTTACGTATAAAATACGATTTTTCGGGAAATATTCCACCGAATACCACTCGTGCATCAGAATTAACCAGAAAATTCTACATTCAAGCATATTGTCTTAAGAAACTGCATTCGGTTATTTTCATTTTTGATTAAATCTCGAAAAACGTTTCGGATTTAATCAAAAATTAAAATAAACTCATGTAGTTTCAATACAACACACTTTTAAGCAGAATTATAGATAATTTTGATTCACTGGTGTTACCCCCGAAAAGTAAAAATTTTTTTAACTAAATTATCCTAGTAATTTAGTTCAAAATATTTTTTCTGGGTTTATAATGAGTTCCTTAAAAGAGTTATACAATAAAAAATATATGTGCATATTCGTTATTACTTCAAGTAAACTCCTCCCTCCTCCTTGAAGCTTACAGTTACGCATTTTGACCTCAACTAGACCATAACTTCGTTATTCTACCATACATTTCCGATTTTTGTTTCTGAAAAAATGTCTTTCGGAAACACTGTATATTCGAAAAAGAAATGTATTTTCACAAAAAATATATGTTCGAAAAAAAATCTAGAATTAAAAAAAATATATTTTATAAAAGTTGTTGTAGATCGTAGACGAATTTAGTAGTTACACAGAATTAAATCACTGCGACCAAATGTTTT
The DNA here is from genome assembly GCA_963971165.1 of Philopedon plagiatum. NCBI lineage: Eukaryota > Metazoa > Arthropoda > Insecta > Coleoptera > Curculionidae > Philopedon > Philopedon plagiatum. The sequence goes on from OZ020195.1 coordinate 83,552,951, forward strand.
TTTTGGGGGGGGGAGGTTGTGTGGCTAGTATAAATTTTCCAGATACCTCTTTAGGCCGTATTTTGCACCTGATTTCTTCTGATAAGTGTACAAGATTTTACTCTGGTAAAAGTACTGTAACTCCAATAGTTATTATTTCATGATTACAACGTAAACCAAGTTTGGGGGGATAATCTACCTAATCTCACGTTATCAAGCGTTACCTGAACGCACATATTGGGATACATGACTTAAGGTGTACCGACTGAGCTTTACTTTCACTACTTCTTGCAAAGTTATTTAAGATAGGGTTGACGGACACTTAAGCTTTTAGTATCTGTGTTGAGTGTCATTTAATACAAGGAACTCTTCGGTGCAGGGTGTCGAAGGAGTAGCTGTCATTGACTGTGGTGATTATAGATTTAGTAAACTGTTTTTAATTCTTGATCGGGTCGTGAATGATAAGGATTTAGTGTTGATTTTGTTATTAAGGGTAAGTCATAATATTTAAGTTTATTAGTGTTTAGATATTTTGTATAGAGTGTAATAAATATATTCCTTGTTAGCTTTCATGGAAAGTGTAGGACGATAGAGAGCAATTTGTATTTGTGAACTTTTTTTTTATTTTCTTTTTTGTCTTTTATTTCCCTCATTTTTTAACATTAATCGTCCATTTCTACCAACCCAATTCGGACAAGGAAATATTTAGGGAATTAACACTGTCTCTGTTCGTTTATCTGTTTCTTGGGCCTTTTATCTGTTACAGATTTGTAGTAAATAATTCTCTAAGTTAAGGAAACATGTATAATTTTTGTATATTTCTTTAGTAGACTTAACGCATTTTTTAAGTAGAATTATGATACCAACTGACAATATTAGAATCTTACGACATCTGTCATACACTTTTAATAAAAAGCTCATATGTTTGATGGACAATATATAAAGAAATGCAATTGATTTTTTATTTAAATTAAAGACAAATTTCTGAGACATGAACAGTCAATAAGAAGGGTAACCCTTATAATTAATTGCGATTAGTATGAGTTTTCTAAAGTTTTTGGGCGAAAATTTTGAAATAATGTGAGTTGGACTCGCGTGAAGAGTGTCTTGTACCCACCGAAGGCATCGGGTAGATTTATAAAAAAAAAGATATGTTACTGTTGACATTTTCCCTAAGATGGAGATGTTATACTACACACACACAATTACATATTATTTTACCAATTTGTTTTAGAATTTCTTGGCTAGGTATACTATACGTATCTTGGCGTAAATTGGTTATAAAAAGTGTAAATTAATTGTAAACTTGCACTTCAAACAATGTTTGACTTAATTTTTGGAAAAATTTGGAAAACTGACATTAATTGCATAATTCTTTTAAAGGGTTACTCTTTTTATTGCCTGTTGATTTTTAAATTATAAGAAATTATTTTAAAATAACTGTAAATTTTCTTTCAATTACTAAAGTAATTTACTTACAAATCTATGAGAGATAGATGGAACAAGACAACTTTATTTTTTATGTTTGACGTACAATATATAAAGAAATGCAATTTATTTTTTATTTAATTTAAAGACAAATTCCTGAGACATGAACAGTCAATAAGAATGGTAACCCATATAAATAACTGCGATTAGCACGAGTTTTCTAAAGTTTTTTGAAGAAAATTTTGAAATACTGTGTGAAGTGTGAGTTGGACTCGCGTGAAGAGTGTCTTGTACCCACCGACGGCATCGGGTAGATTTACAAAAAAAAAAGATATGTTACGGCTGATAGTTTCCCTAATATGGAGATGTTACAGTACAAGTACCATTACATATTATTTTCAGAATTTGTTTTAGCATTTCTTGGCTAGGGATACTTATCGTATACTCTACGTATCTTGGCGTTAATTGGTTACACAAAGTGTTAGTTAGTTAATTGTTAATTTGTACTTCATACCCCGTTTGACTTAATTTTTTGAAAACTGACATTAATTGCATAATTCTTCTAAAGGGTTACTCTTCTTATTGCCTGTTGATCATTTTTAAATTAGATTTAGAAATTATTTTAAAATAACTGTAAATTCTCTTTCAATTACTAAAATAATTTACTTACTAATCTATGAAAGATAGATGGACCAAGACAACTTTATTTTTAAGTTTATCCAGTAGAGAGGATATGAAGTTCGTCACTGTTTTATTTAAACAAATTCTCGGAAAATTTTCGACGTCATTGGCAGGCGCGGGCCGTGAAATTTTAAAGTTGTATATCTCTGTTGCTACTTATGGAACCCATGCCAAGTTCAGGTTTTTAATAGTGATGTTTTGGTAAAGAATAAAGAATTTGTAAGTTGCGAAAAAAGTTGAATTTTTAAATTGACCACCCCTGGGAAAAAAATGAACACGCTTAGGTATTTTATTTATTATTTTTTCTAAACAAATATTTGTCGACAATTCTTAAATTTTAAAAGAAACAAATGTGTTAGTAGAAAGTCATTTGAATTTTATTTAATTTATATTTTAGGTTTTAAAAAATTCAAATGACTATAACCTTCTACTAACACGTTTTTTTCTTTTAAAATTTTAGAATTGTCGAGAAAATGATGTAAAATTTGTTTAGAAAAAATAATAAATAAAATACCTAAGTGTTTTAATTGTTTTCCCAGGTGGGTCAATTCAAAAATTCAACTTTTTTCGCAAATTGCATTCCTGGTAGGCTCGCTATTAAAAAACCTGAACTTAGCATGGGTCCCATAAGTAGCAACAGAGATGTACAACTTTAAAATTTCACGGGCCGCGCCTGCTCATTGGAATTTTTGAAAAATTCTTTAATATTTGAGTATGATGATTTGTGGGTGTGGATGGTTTTATATAAAATAATTTAACATTGTATATCCAACCCGAAGGACTTGCGGATTTCGGATTGACAACGTTTTTTATGGGAGTATTATTTTGCTGTATATACTGTTTTGGGTTTTTTACCTTAGGGTTACCTACTTTTCACAATAAAGGAATGGGGCATTGTGGAGCTTAAAATATAAAGTTAGCGTCGTATAGGAAACTTGTTCTGTTATGCTCACCATTTTATTAAAGTGTTACAAGGCAATATCTCGAAAACTGTTGAAATTATTTTTATTAAATTTTGGTGACTTAATATTGAGATGGAGTGACATATTTAAATATATTTTTGACATTTACTATCTCTATTTTAATGGGTAGGGGGTATCTTGAAAATTTTAAATGGAATGATATGCTTTTTTATAAAATTCGAATCTACATAAAAATCTACGTATGTCTACAAAAAAAAATATTTGCTCTTTCGGTTACTGAACTATGAATTAGTAGGTTATAAAATAAAAAAAAATATTTAACATTCCCCCTTCAACTTCGAGATACTTTTTCACTCCTTTTCTAAATGAATTTCGTACCCGCTATAACATTTCAAGTGTCACTAATAAGCAGGCAAAGCGGATTCGGTCTTTCATATCATCTACAGTTGTAGGTGCAGTCGCCATCGCTCTGTCGCCTTTATAAAACCCCACAAGAAAAGTCAAGGGGGTCAAATCCGGGGATCTAGCAACAAACTGAAAAAATAATCGTTAAAAAGTCAAAATTTAACTGATTTAAGTAAAATTAACGCATTTTTATTGAAATCAATAATATGAACTTGATTTATTGGTAATATTTATTTATTTTTTAAATTCAATAAAGTTTAGTTAACCGTCGATCCGCAATCGAAAGAGAAAATCAAAAATAAAATTATACACATGCGTAGTTTTTAAGTAGATTCGAATTTTATAAACACAAGTACACCACCCCATTAAAAACTTCAAAGATACTCCTCACCCCTCAAAATAGAGAGTAAGTGTCACAAATATGTTTAAATATGTCCCTCCATCTCTCTATTAAGTCACCAAAATGTCATGAAAATGTTTTAAACCGTTTTAGAGATATTGGCTTGTAACACTTTAACACACTCGCTCTGTATAATTTTATATTAAAATTAAAAATAAGTAACAGTAACCGTGGCATGACATATCAGAAAAGAAAGACTGGAATCGCGTAAGTTATAAAACTTACATTCAGTTATTCACGTCCAACTAGAGAGTGTGATGGCCATGTGATAGACTCTAAAGAACTTTATTTTCAAAATATAATTTGATCGGTTCTAAAAGTGTCTGTATCATGAAAGTGAAGCCCACTAAATCTTATATATTTACGGAAACTTTTCCAGTTAACAAAGAAATTCCCACGTAATGTTTGTTGATTTGCCTCCGTATATAATTTTAAACTGTTTTTACTTAGTGCGATGTACTTTAGCAAAACAAAACAATACCTTTCTAAAAATTTTCCTTTAAGGAATGAACCATAAAAACAAAAGAATATTATATGGTGTAAGCAAAAAACAACTTCTTATTTTTACTTTAGAAACAACAGTATGTCCAATTGAAGTACAAGATAATGCAAATGAGCACTTGTAAATTTTAAAATAAAAGAAATACTGAGAAAAAGATTTTTATTTTATATAATTTGTTATTAAAATTAGAGTTCTTTATGTGGTATTTTAATAGAAGCGTCTTATACGAAGAAAAACAATATTAAACAGGCTTTTCCATACCGCGCCGACTGATGTCACCAATTTAAGCAACTTTCCAAAAATTCAAGTTTTTGTTTATTTTAACTAAAAATAAGGGTCATTGTTATTTCCACTAATTAATTACTATGCATCAGTTAATTTAAAAATAAACTCGATATTAAGATCTTTTTCAAGGCTAGTTTTGGTAAACCAAAGAATTTTCATGTATGAGAACTTGCAGTAAATATCTGCTAAATTCAGAGGTTTCCGAAATAGTTGAGTAATTTATCACCTATTTCGAAATTCACCAAAAGATATCTTATGATGTGACGCTTGACTGGCACTGTCTTTTTAAGGGGACAGGATTAACGAAGATTTTAGCTTTAAGTAAATGTTAAGTGTTACCTTCTTGATGAATGTAAAAGTAATTTTTTATAGGTTTTTAAAATTTATATACCTAGTTATTGAATTTCGCTTGGTAATAAAGCAGGCCAGAAGGTCATTTGGTCAATGACCCACCTAAATTTATTTTCAATGATCCACCAAATAATTTCTTTTTTAAAACCAAACTTTTCTTTCAAAAACGTCCAAGTTCCATGCGAAAACTTCCCAAGAAAGAATCAAGCCAAGCCATAACTAAAAGATATCCAAGCTTGCTCCGGTCTGGGTTGTATTTTAAATTAGCCTCATAGGTTTTTATGGGCGATATAAATTCATTAAAACTAAGAGAGAAATAGAAATGCGCGCTTTAGGAAGTTAAAAAGAGACAAAATTTGTCGCCCACTTCCACTATGGAAATACACTCAAACCGCCACGTGAAATATACTCTTTAAAAACATTTGGGTTGGACTAATTAGATACCTAATATGCGCAATGTATTTGCATTGTATTAATGTATTATTAGTTAGCGGCTAAACACAGAAATACAATCTCCCAGTCACGCCAATGTTAGTCACCAAATATAACGGCATAGGCACGGGTTTTCTCACATTAGCAACGTGGTCCAGAGGTAGAGTCTCAGCTAGTGAACCAAGGGGTCGTGGGTTCGAGGCTGTGCTCGGGTAGAGTTTTTTTGAAATTTTTGTTATTTAAAAAATTAGATCGGCTCTAGGAGGTGCATCGGCAACAAAAGCACTTGTCCCTCGATAAAATATTTTTAAAATTATTGGTAATCTCATATCTACTACAGCTGGCAGCCTGTAACATACTTTTAGTACAATTCGCGACCTCTATTGAGGAGATGCAGACGTATCAAAACGGGAAGCCGCTAACAATCTTAGACTATAAAACACAAAGAAAAGTAATACTTAAAGTCCAACATCTAAAGTAGCAATGTTCAATATACTACAGTACCTATTTTATGATTTTTGCTGTGTTTATTTGTAGGTAAATTATTCTCGCAAAACTAGGCACATTACTAAAAAACCTTCTTTAATTAAAAAAGTGTGTTTTGCTTGATGCGTTGATATCAGTAGTTGCCCACAAAATTTGGACCCAACTGTAAAAAAAAAATTCACGGGCAGCGCCTATAATATTTTTTCTTTATGGCCAAGTATTCGTTTTTAGTATTCTTGATTAAATGTGCTTAATGTTACACTTAGCTACAGGACGTATTCTTTACTATGACATGGTTTAATTTCATGCATCAATTTTAAGATAAGCCAGTTTATTATGCCCTACTATGTCCCTTTTAAAAAATATGTCCTAAAAACGGACGAAAAACGCGTTTTTCCGTTATTTTTTTCAAATTTGGTAAGGGTGAAAATATTTTGAACATATAACACTTAAATATGATTTAGAGCACCGAACACAATTTGTTTAATCCCAAAAAATTGACAAATAACCATTTTCCATTAAATAAAACCATTCAACCTCAAAAAAATTTCGAAAAACCATTTTATTTGAATAACCCTCCAACGATTATTTTCATTTTGGTACCAAATTACTTGGAGCTCATCACAGAAACGGTATCTGAAGAAAACTCCGAAATAATCGCACCTTTGGGTTAAACTGAATCCAAGCTCACCGTGCCCCTTAATTCATATTCTTAAAATCTCAAAAACTGATTAAGGCAGGAAGGAAAAAATCAACGGAGAACTTGGGGTGGATTTATGAAAAGCGGAACACACTGTATATGATGTATTTTTTAAAGCATTTTTCGGGAAAAACGATTAAAAATTGCTGTCCCATACCCATATCACCGAAATGATCGCTCAGAGAAATCAGGAAAAATCATGAAGATTGAGAATTAGGTGTAGATTGAGCCACAATTATCAGGATTGAAAAATTCTAGGACGATCAATTATTATAAACAATTTAATTGTTTATTTCCTTAACTGCTGAGCCATTGGATTTACAATTACGATGCAAGGAACAACTTTTGTCCTTACAAGTCTTTAATAAATTTTTAATTTTGCTCAATTGAAATGCTCCCCACTCAGTTCAGCGCATACGCGATGTGATACGGCGTTGGTTCCATCGGCGGCGGAACGGAACATTGAGCAAGTATAGCTTGCTCGAATTTTTTTTTAATTATTTTTTGGACTTGTAGAGTATAAAAGTGTAATAACTTTGGGTAGTTAGCCATCTATTTTGGGTCCAATTTTATCTTCATTTGTTATTATTAAAGCTTCTACAGCTCCGTACTTCTAAATTTTTTTCGCTTATTTTAAGCTTGACTTTGACTTAATGCTAATAATAATACAGAATTACTTTTTTATTTGGTTAAGCTGCTTTGGTATAATAACAAAACAATTGTAATATTGTTTGGTTCGATAACAAATTAGTTTTTTTTCCAGAAAAGTTGATAGACTTAAATCAAATAATGCAAAAACCGGCATTGTGTTTTGTTACAAGGACGTTCATTTAATTTATTTGTTATATTACGCAAAAAACTCAATATTTTTTGTTTTTCTCTTGTTCAGTAACTAGAATATTGTATATATATGCAAGAAGTATGAAGAATTAATTAATTCTTACAGCGAAAAATACCTTATTTGCATATACTTACTTATTACTTTTTTTCTGTTTATTTCCCACATATTATTACTGCAGTTTCCATTGATGCCTCGGTGTTGCAATGCAGAAATTAGAGATTTTCACATTAAATTGCATACATAAAATGTTATTAGCAAAATTACACAAGTTTTTCCTTCCTGATTATCTGTCATTTAGCTTATTTGAGGAAATACGAAATGAATAGTACTAGGTAATAAAAAAAAATTATTTTGAAGTTTATACCAAAAAATAAAATTATGCAAGAATGAGATTGCTTGATACTATTCAGGGTACAGGTTGCAGAACTCTTCCAATAAAATTTTACATGTGATACGAAGGAGTTTCTATTAACATAGGTTTGGGAAAGTTTCGTTTCCGACATACAAGGTGACACAATTTTAATTTTAATTTATTATTCATATTCATTTTACAAATTTTTAAAAACAGTTTAATCAAATTTTATACATACATTTTTTGAGTATCTATGGAATAGATAACCTTATAGTCATTTAAAATAATTTACAAAGTAATATTTTTAGTGGGTCAAAATTTAATAGATGACGCTTGATTCACTAAAATGCCAATAAAGCATATTAACGATTCACCTTGACTTTAAGTCATATTTTACTAAATATAATGAAAACAGCACAAAATAAATAAATTAAAGGTACCAAGAAATTAAAGGATGAAGTCCTAAAGGTGTCTTATTACAAAAAAAAATCCTTTTTTGTAAAATTCTGGTCGATTTTCTTAGGTTTGTAAACTTATAGATAATTTTCAAAACGTATTTATTAAGATGTTTCCATGATGCCTGACGAAAAATATATTAATATCATTGTGACTGGTGCTGACCTTCAGCCACAGGAGTCCGCGTCATTCATTCATAATTGGCCTTTTGTTTTGATTTATACATTGTGCATGTGTAGGATAAAGAAAAAGGAGAGAGGAAACGCCAAAGATCCGATTTCGCGCGTCGTCGCTATGACTTTCTGAGCCGTCTGTATTCCACCGAGCAAACCTATCAAAAGACACACTTAGCATTGACACACCATTTTCAAAGTTAATTTATGGCTGAACTCCTTTTTCAGAAAAACTAATAGTCACTTAAAATTTCACTAGAATCCGTATATTCCATTCTGTCAAAAACGTTACACACAAAATAATACGCCTTCAAAACAGTTTAAGCCATGAGTGTACGGGACTACGACACCTGTTACGGAGAAAAAGCGACGTTGCCACTTTCTAAATTTCGTCACTATGCAGTGGAAATAAATGACTAAACATTAATTATCACTAAGAATAATGTATATTGGTATATTTTATTAGTCCTTAGTCACATGCTTTAGCCTGTGGTATGCATAATTAGAGATATTTACCTAGTATTTGCGGTCAAGTGCAGGTCATCAGTCTGAGAATATGCCACATAACTGAAAGCCTGGCGACAGTCGTTCTCAAAACGTATGGGGGGGGGGGCATATAGTTGGGCAGTAACTCTAGAATCTCTGATTGCTGTAAAATTTAATCTTTTCCTTGTTTTTGAATCTAGAGTAGTGATATAAAGATGATTTATTATATAACTGCGCCTATTCGTGAAGTAAAAGTTGATTGATACATATGAAAGATGTTTTCTACAAAGTGTACGACCAAATTAATGTTGTATTTCAAAACATGTACCTACCTTTAAATAAAAAGAAGATAAATAGGATCACTTTCAATAGCGAACATACTGTTGATATAATTAATGTAATAATAGTAAAAAACGGAATGAAAAAAATTGTTACTTAATTACAAAACTAGGCTACCCTGATTTTTATTTAATAGAACTAACAGGCAGTTAGGCGGCGGATACCGTAAAACGTTGTTTTTTTTGGTAAAAGTCAATTAATGTTGGTATAAGCAAATTTTGTAACCCGTACTATTTAGAGTAAATTGTGTGTGCAGAAATATTCATTATAAATTTACATCATGCACATTTTATGACAGTGCTTTGTTTATTAATAAATTAGCCATGGTTTGGGAACATTTCAGTATTGTAACGTCCTGTGGAGGTTTTTGCAGAGTATTTATTAATAACACAATAGAAGTCAAAAGTTGTTGCATATAACGTGCGACGGATGAAAGATCAAAAGTAAGAAGGTCGAGAGTAAAATGATCGAAAAATTATTGATCGAAAATACATAAGGTCGAAGTTACAAAAGGTCAAAATGAAAAAAGACAGAACATAAAGAAGGTCGAATCCAAAATTACAAAAGGTCGAATTTTTAAAAGATCTAAACTAAAAACGTCGAAACTACAAAAGTTAGGAATACAAACATGTGGAAAATTAATTTTTTTGTTGTGTCCTAGTCAATCCATATTTTGCGCACTTCCGCGAAATAATCAATCGTACCACCAAAACAATACAAGATAAAAAAAAGACTAAGCAAACCTAGGTAAAACCTGAACATACCCGAGCAAACCTGAGCAAGCACTACGCAAGCAACGCAATGGAAATTAATATTACAACATTTCGACTTTTTGTAACTTCGACCTATGCTCATTTCGACATTTTTAAATTTCGATTTATTGTAAATTTTAATCTTTGAAATTTCGATCTTTTTGAATTTCGACCTTATTCTACTTCGATCTTCTGCACTTTCAATATTTTTGACCTTTTGTATTTTCGACCATCTTACTTTCGATCTTTCATCTGCCACCCTACTTACTGCACAAAAAAAAGCAAAGCTTGATTTTTGTATATATGTGTTCGGGATAATCTCAGCAACTACTAAACCAATTTTTAATGGCGTGAATTTGCAGCACGATGTTCCTCAGGGTTGAGTTCTTGGACCTATTCATTTTTAATTATCATACTTAAATGACCTTCCTTCTCCTAGTACTCTTATTTGCCGGGATACTACCATGTCCTTGCATAAATTCTATAACAGTTCTTCCCATTATAGGAATCATAACATCTTATTACTAACCTAATTACGTATATAAAAGCATTATAATGTAACAGTTCAAACTAATGGGTATAATAAAGAAAACACTGTAGGTATTGTTTAAAAAATTAGGTTTATTTGCCAAAGAAATTTAAAATTCCAGTTTCTTTTCGGTAAGCTAATTCTGATTATATAAATTGCTTCTTTCAGTCAAAGATCTTATTTAAATTGGATAGGTTAGGAAAGATTCTGATCAAGCAGAAATGTTAATCGATGGAGGTAAGATCAAGAAAATATGAAAAGCCTATTTCAAAGAATTACTGATTGAAGAGAATTCAAGACGAATCTTCGAGGATGGAACCCCAAATCTTGACACAGCATCAACAATAAGTCAAGAAGAGATAGTAGCGAAACCTGATCATTGGTATGTCAGTTGATGTATCGTAATTTGCCAGAAGTTATATGTGTACTATAGGATCTGATGCAAAAGATTTATACATAGAGAAGGATGCCAAGTCAGTGGAGAGACAACAGCACCTATTTATACAGAAAAGAGGAAGATTTAAGACTGTGAAAACTATAGAGAAATCAAGCCTAATGTCACACACGAAGGAATTTTTGGAAAAAATTATTGATTCGTCTATAGGAGAAAAGAAGTTTGGATTTATGTCGAATAAGCGTAAAAAGCATACAATTTTTATATTAAAGTAAGCTATAAAAAGCATGAGGAGAAGCAGAAATAATTGCATATGGTTTTCATTAACCTAGAAAAGGACTAGGACAAATTTCAGCGGTAGGAAATGTGGAGGTATATCAGAGAGTGCCAGGTTGGGCAAAAGAATTGTTCAGAATATCCATGGACGGAATATTAAGACACAGGCAAGAAGTAGCGTAGAATTGACACGGCAATTGACCATGATGGTTGGCTTTCACCATGGTTTGACTTTGAGCCCATATCCATTCAATCTTGTCACTAATATCATTACTAAGGCATTAAGGCTCTTGGTGCATGATATTTGTGGACGATTTGCATCGCCAGTAGGAAAGACATTGACAGAACAGTGAAGAGACAACAAGAGAAATTTTACTGCCCAGCTAGATGCTAGCTGCTATTTTCATGGTTAGAATTTTGATGAATAATCAAATAAATATTATTCTGGTTTCTTTTTTATATCTGAGAAGCCCCCGTAGACTTCAAGCCTAAGCCAAGTCAAGTACTAACGTACCATAGGCATCTGAAGAGAAGGAAAATGTGTTCTATTGACACGCGATTTAAGGGATGGAAGGAAAAGGGAAAACATCTGCAGTAAGATTGTTTAATAATCTGGAGACCCTATGTATAAATGAGGAACGAGAGAAGTGGCATGTTCTAGGCTTTTGTATGTAGCTGGACAGTAAAGGGAGGCATACGTAACGGGCCTCGCGTTATTCTCTAAGGAACAGTCAAGGGAGAAATTATAGAGGCAGGAAGAATTGGGGTGGAATTGGCAGCGAATTGTTTGCCAAATAGTTCAACTTTCCCTTTAGAGGTGGAAATAATTTCGTTCTCAGAGGTCAGGGGAGGAAATGTGCTTCTGCAGAAGTTTTGACTAATGTTTTTGTTTTAATATATTGTTTATAGTTGACTTAAAAAATTGTATTTACTTTTCATGTTCGAAAACTTCAGAAATACGTGCAGTCTTCGTACTCCTGTTGAGTAGCATCGTAACATGCATCCATCTTCAATATCCTATTACTCTGATTAAGCATAATTGCCAGTTGACTAATTTTAACAAACCAATTATTATTTAAAAAGAACTCTAATAAATATTAAACGAATAGTTGTAAACTGTAATTGGGTCTTACATAATTCAATTACAAAAGCAAACTCGTTTCTTCATTCAAAACAATACATATTGTCCCATTATTAGAGTACTATTTGCAAAACACGTTACAATAATTTTTAATAATCATTATTGTAACGATCATAAGAACTACTTACCTCTATGCTATTAATAATTATATAAAATTATGAATTTACAGAGATTTTGGGTGAAAGTCCTAAAAAAATGTAACACTGTATACTTTTCTGGAAGGTAGATTGTAATTACTAGTTGACCTACTTCACTTGTGCTTCTGAGATTCTGAGAAATATGGAAACAAAAGTGTTTGGTTAGGTCAGTAAATATATTTCGACGTTTTCTTGAAAAAAAAATAGTATCTTTCTCCGAAAAATTCTTTATTAAGACGGGGGCTCAGCTAATGGCTGCTGAGGCCCAATCTGAAATACAAATCATATTATAGCATTTAAGGAATAAAGTAAAATACACAATAATTTATTAAGGTGGTAGAGGAATTGGAAGGTGGTAGAGGAATTCTTCCTCGACCGAAGTGGTACCACCCCATACATCCTCTTAAAGGGCTGGTGAAATCCCAACGGATGTTTCCAGCTCTGGATGTGTGAGTCGATTCCCCAGTACACCCACGGTACATAGTACTTAGACCTCGGTCTTTGTGGGCTGTCAGAAGATAAAAAAAGAAGTATTATAAATGATTATAACTATACATCCCAATATGAAAATATAGTAAAATGTTACACCATTATTAATTACTAACTTTCACCCGTGACTTCGTCCGCGGTATTACAATTTTACTCCATTATAAACTTTGAACCCCCTTGTCACCCCCTTAGGGTTTGATTTATTAAAAACTGTAAAACACATGTTTTAACATTTATTTTTTAGAGTACTTCGATAAAGTTTCGACTTAATAGGACTATCTAATATTTTTACATGCAAAGTTTAAGCCCCTATTTCAACCCATTAGCTGTTGAATTTTGAAAAACCCTTCCTAAGTGGATGCCTACGTTATATAAGGATCCTCTGTGCAAAATTTCAAATTTCTAGACCCAGCGGTGTGGGCTCTGCGTTGATCTGTCAGTCAGTCAGTTTCTTCTGTTATATGCTATATAGATTAAAAAAGGACATGGACTGAGGACAGCCATAACTAAACACTGTTAAAAAGAAATTTAAAGATACCTGTTGTAATTTTTAACTTTGCTACTCAATGAGTTTGTATTAGTAATTATCTTAAAATTGTTAGTTAAAAAATTATAATATGAAACTTGAGTAGTACGTAAAAGAACCCCTAAAAGCTGCAAAGTTACGCGAAGTATTTCTAGGGTCTTACCCGGATTACGAAAAAATATATCTTTTTTTGACCATAGGTTTATATTTTCTTAATTGTTAATCTCTGCGATGGGGATAGTTTGATTGTTAGGTGGAAAAGATAAATAAGTCTGACACAAAATAAAATAAAAGTGGTCCCAAAATGGCAACAATACGCACCTTGTACAGACAAAATAACTCATTTAATGTATTGAACAGTAAAAGTGTTGTTATAAAGTGAAGATAACATGCATTAAACAAAATTTTGATGTTCAAGTTTAATTGCTTCGTGCGGAAACCCGGCATTGATCTTGTAAACTTTTTGGTCTAGTTGCGCTGCAAAGTAAGGGAAATTAATGAAAATAAATAAACCGTGAAGCATTTTTTTTATACAAAACTGACTAAAAAATGTTTAGAGGAGACAGAAATAAGTAGAGTATAGGGGACAAACGTATATAGGAATATAAGTAGGGCCTGACAGAAATTATTGAATTTAATTATGTTTCTGCAGAGCCCTTCACTGAATATTGTTCTTTGCTTATCAAAACCTTGCTAATATCGTGTAGACAAGGAACATAATTTTTACATTTTAGTTATGTTTTTCAGATCACAAAACACACAGTCCTGACGAGAAATTGACCTGTTTTTTTACATTGCATCTTTTTGATGGGCTTAGTGATTACTTATAGTTAACAGGAATTGTCATTTTTGTTAATAAACCATTTATTAGCAGTAGTGCAAAATAGTACAGCGTTAAAAATTTAAATCTATGATATTATATAAACATTTGTTTCTTTTACCTGTTCATTGCTGCGATTATTACTTCCTTCTTGTAGAAATAATTGTCATAAAACTAAATTATTCCAAATATTACCTCAGCAAAACATTTTTGGGCGCTAAAGTAGGTTTCAAGTTACTTGGTCTCGAGTGTAATTACTAATTTTATGATTCTTGAAAAAGCAGGCGTAATTAGGTAGATATATAATTTACCTTCAAAGACATTTCAGAAATGAGTGTGATATGATATTACAAAAAAGTTAAATAAATTAGGAACCTTTCTCTAGTCAGGCGGTCGTCAATTAAAAAAAAATAACGTACTTGGAGGAAACCTTCATAGAAAACTTCAGCAGGCATCTGTATTTAAAAAAAAAGCTCAGCAGCTCTTTGACTGTGACCGGTACTGTAATGCAGCTATAATAAACGTATTTCCTATTGCAATATTTTTAAAAAGGCTGTACTTGAATTTTCTACGCCTAATTTTTTAATTTATTACCTTTATACTTATGTTACTACGCAACTAGTGTCAGGTACGCATTGAAAAAAAAATGGCGGGACTGCCTGTCTAATTAAGAAAAGAACAATGGTTTGTTGATACGATGACAATGTTAAAAATGTTAATTAATTTGGTTTGCGCGAATTTGGGGCAAATAATAGGATCTTAATTAAGTTTAATTGTGCAATATTTTTAAAGCTACCATGGTAAAAAAACTGTTTTTATAAAGAACATCTTAAAATGTCATTGTGTTGATATAAATTTGTTGCAAATAATATACTATATAAATATCTACTAAAAACTGCATTTCATGCCATAAAATTGCGATACCACTTGTTTATAATTAAGGAAGGAACAATGGTTACCTCAATGAAAGACATGGCGACAGACACTTAATAGAATATATGCTTATATAATTTGGTTAAAAATGAATGTAGGTACATACAGTAAGGAGTTGCACAATATTTTAAAACTTTGTACGCAAAAAAACGTATTTTAAAAAGTTCAAGAAAAATAATGGAAACACTTATTTTATTTGGTATTTAAAAAAGTATAGTTTGTTATCTTGTTGACTTGTAATGACAGGAATCACTAAACTGACTATAAGTCCTTATATTGTGTGTAAAAAGTCCCGGGTAAGCTGACTACTTTAAAAATTAGGCAAGTTAGAGAAACAATATTTTGGATAAAAGTTCCTCGGTTGTCAAAAATCTATAACTTGAACATTGGAATACACAGGGTTGCTCAAGAAGTTGTGACCGATCACTGATATGTTTTCTTAAATGGAATACGCTATTTTTAACTTTAGTTTTCCTCCAGCTTAAAATTATAGGCAACGTTTAAATAGCACGCCCCATACACAAACCCAAGCAAACCTAATAGTCCCAGAGATATTACAATTCCTGTACAAAATTAAATAAGGGTATATTCTACAAAAAGTACCCCTTGGAGAAAAAAAAATTCTGGAAAAAGTAAGACGAAATTTAAATTCTTTGTCTTGAAATAATTTTCGAATATACATAGTCGCCCAAAAGGTAATGGCTGACCAATGCCTATTTTTCTTGTTTTGGCAATTTTTTGATTTGCATTTTTCTCATTTAAAATATTTTTAAATCTTTTAAAGGTAAGTTTTAGCCGACTCCGGATATTTGAACCTATTTCAGAACAAAAATTTGAATTCCCTTGCATTTTTACTTTTTTCTCTGTGAGGTATATTTATATATATATATATATATATATATATATATATATATATATATATATATATATATATATATATATATATATATATATATATATATATATATTACGTTGGCACTACAAGAGAGTGTATTGGCCCCGGGCCTACAATTCAACGTGGGCTCTGAACCACGGTCCTCAGTAACACCAGAACCAGAGCGCTATCCTATGCTAATAATATTAATAATAATAGTTATAATAACAACATTTGTGTTATATTTGATTTTTATTACTTTCACTTGATACTTTTATTTCCTTAGTAAAAAGGTTTATTTTTCGCTGCTAAAATTTTTATTTCTTATTTATTCTGTGCAACAACAAATTCAAATATATTTTTTTCAAAAAATAGTTGCTCCCAGCTACATTAATAATACCCTTTTAAGTAAAGAACGTAGGTGAATAAGAATTTCTACTAAGATATTATGCACATTAAAGCACAAAGAAGTTGGGACGTGTTAAAATGACATTTAATACCGTATGTGGCTCCCCCTTCAAAATACAGCAAATTTGAGAACAAATTTACTTTTTTAATTCCAAAAAACCCCCTCCTACCAAATTTTGTGAATTAATTTGGTATACTTCAGAATATATCAATAAAAAGGTAAAGTAAAATTTTAACTTTAGCACCCTGTATCTTTCTTATCAACTTTTGTACGATAAGTTAGACCAGGGGAGCCACTGCTAATGTATGGGCCATTAGTTACCAAGCACTCTGTATAGTGGTAGGCACCGATGTTTCTTCTAACTTTGTACAAAGAGATTTCTTTAATGTATTCCTTACACTTAACTTAGACGAGAAAAGTGGTACATAAAATATATCATATTTTATAGTGTCACTTTGTCTATACACTATAAAGATATCATGTATTATTCCGGAAGCCACTCCTTGACTAGCAAATTTTTCTTTCTATTTAAACGGAAGTGAAATTAAATTAATAAACAAAATTATAATTTTGTGAATTAGGCTGCCCACAGTGACAATCTTATCTAGCGAGTCAATCTAACTAAAAGCTGAACTCTCTATGTGTAAAATTCCCTATAGCGTAACTCGGACTTTTCAAACGGATATCACAAAATATAAAACTTTTACAATAACTTACGAGATACATATGGAAACTAGAACACTTGATCCGGGACATAAGCTAATAACTACTATAAAAATAGTTGTATTACGATTTGTACCTGTATTTGTATTAAAATAAATTAAATCAAGCTATCGATTATTATTATAACTTAATGTATTATTTAGGAAAATATTACTTTATTTGATGGCGTATACATTCTATTTTCCGACTTTGATTAGGTTTTGCCTAGACACCTTTTAAAAATTTCGTTATGATTACAACCACTCACAATCTTCTACCGTTTTGAAGAATGTAGAGTATAACTTCTCTTCTAGACCTCAATCTTGACACAATGCAACAAAAGTGTTTTTTAATTTGAAGAAATGTAATTTAATTGGGAAATATGTTTGTTATAATGAAAAAATAAAGCTCTCTTAATAGATTCATGAAAAGTAATCACAAAAAGATCCTGTAATTTCATCAGATTTTGTTTTTTAAGATTTGCATTCTTTATAACAAATTTGTAATGTTTTTCGAGTACCTAACTCTGTGTCGAAGTACTAAAAATATATTCCATTAATTCGGACGCCTAAAAGTTTAACGGCGCGGCGTAGTAGGCACTACTGATATTCTTATTATTTGTCTGCCCGTTGCATTGACGTGTCTAGTGCGTCTTTTCTTTTTTGACCCTAGTAGCCACAGACTTCTTAGTTTCATTGTGGTATCCCTAGCCATGGAATTCTAAAACAAAGAGGGAAAATAATATGTAAAGGTATGTGTAATGTAACATCTCCATCTTAGGGAAAATATCAACATTTTTTATTTGTAAATCTACCCGATGCCTTCGGTGGGTACAAGACACTCTTCACGCGAGTCCAACTCGCACTTCGCACATTATTTCAAAATTTTCTTCAATAAACTTTAAAAAACTCATACTAATCGCTATTATTTATAAGGGTTACCCTTCTTATTGATTGTTCATGTCTCAGGAATTTGTATTTAAATTAAATAAAAAATAAATTGCATTTCTTTATATATTGTCCGTCAAACGTATGAGCTTTCTATTAAAACTGTACGACATATGTTGTAAGATTCTAATATTGTCAGTTGGTATCATAGTTGTACTTAAAAAATGCGTTAAGTCTACTAAAGAAATATAAAAAAAAATTCTACATGTTTTCTTAACTTAGAGAATTATTTACTACAAATCTGTAACAGATAAAAGGACCAAGAAATAGACAAATGAACAGGGACAGTGCTAATTCCATAAATTCAATCTTTTTTCACAAATTACAAACTATTTTTTCTTTGCCAATTCCTACTAGGCTCACTATTAAAAAACCTAAACTTGACATGGGTCTCAGAAGTAGCGACAGGGATATACAACTTTAAAATTTCACGGGCCGCGCCTGCGTTTGAGTTTGAAAACCCAGCATTAATAATTTCGTTTTACTCAGATTTATTTAAATTTATTCAGATTAATTTTAGAAAAAAACAAAACTCTGTTGGGAAAAAGGATACTTTCTTAATCTAGGAGTTTTACTTCTGTGTGCCGTTTTGTCTAAGCAGAAACAAGTTATATAATACAACGATATGTAAAATAAAAATTTAATTCAATCAATAAAACCTATTTCCTGTCTAATTTTTAATCTAATGACGAAGCATTTTTTTTTCTTAGAGGACACCTCTTTCAAACGCCTTCGGTGGGTACAAGACACTCTTCACGCGAGTCCAACTGACACTTCGCACATTATTTCAAAATTTTCTGCAAGAAACTTTTAAAAACTCATACTAATCGCTATTATTTATAAGGGTTACCCTTCTTATTGACTGTTGATGTCTCAGGAATTTGAATTTAAATTAAATAAAAAATAAATTGCATTTCTTTATATATTGTCCGTCAAACGTATGAGCTATTTATTAAAAATGTACGACAGATGTTGTAAGATCCTAAGATTGTCAGGTGGTATCATAGTTCTACTTAAAACATGCGTTAAGTATACTAAAGAAATATAAAAAAAATCTACATGTTTCCTTAACTTAGAGAATTATTTACTGTAAATCTGTAACAGATAAAAGTACCAAAAAACAGATAAATGAACAGAGACAGTGCTAGTTCCATAAATTCGACCTTTTTTCACAAATTACAAAATATTTTTCTCTTTACCAAAACATTCCTACTAGGCTCACTATTAAAAAACCTAAACTGGGCATGGGTCCCATAAGTAGTAACAGAGATATACGACTTTAAAATTTCAAGGGCCGCGCCTGCATTTGTGTTTGAAAATCCAGCATTAATAATTTCGTTTTACTCAGATTTGTTTAAATTTAGTCAGATTAATTTTATAAAAAAAAACTAGGAGTTTTACTTCTATATGACGTTTTGTCTAAGCAGAAACAGGATATATAATACAACGTTTTTTAAAATAAAATTACAATCAATAGAACCTATTTCCTGTCTAATTTTTAATCAAATGACGAAGCATTTTTTTTCTTAGAGGACACCTCTTTCAAACGCCGTTCGGTAGCCATTCTACTTAAGATGACAAGAATGTTTTCCATATAGAAATCGGTATTTGAAAGAACTAACCTTGGTTTTGTTTATTATAATAATATTATGGCAAATTAAAATGAATTTTCATGGTAATTAATAGAACAGTATTGCCTACCTATGTGTTGTACCAGGTGTATTACATTAGATTGTCGTTACAATTACATAGTTATAAATTAATTATTTTGCAATATAAGTTCCTTTCAATTCACGTTTATTGAAGGATGACTGTTATAAAATAATTAGTCTATTCAAAAAAAGTTTTAATGCAACGGTATCTAGTTTCATTTTTTTAATGAAAAAGTCACTAAAAACCAAATCAATATGCATATAAAGGTAGGGTCAAATAATGGAATTGAAATTTTAGAACCCGACAATTTACTATTCGTATTGCCTGCATGACACTCATATAATAGTATAAAATACTCTCATGTCAAAATGTGACAAATAACCTATAATATATTGTTGATGCCATATTTAAAACAAGCCAGTTTTTCTTGCTAACTGCATCCACTGCAGTTGTTAAATCGTAGAAACGTCTTCCATTAGGGTTTTAGTAAAATGAATGTTTCTGAACGGAATTTGACATTTCTTGTTGTCCGGCGACCTGCTACTTGGCGAGTTTAAAAAGTTTCTTGAGTTTCACAATATTATAAATTATACGATAAAGGTTCTAAAAGAAATTTTACCCATTATTTTGCGAGGGCAAAAGGCCTTATTTATAATTTTGTTCTACGACCCTTCCAAGGCTGTAAAAGAAGAACTTTTTAAAATCTTACAACACTAAATTTTTTATTTACACCACTTGGCAAATAAAGGCATCAGCAAGTCACTGCCCATATGGATCTCATCTTTTTCGTAGCATCAAAAAACGTGGTATTAAAATTTAAACTTATCATAATTGTTCTATTTGTTCTGTTTCCAAAATCTTGGACTTTTTGGACTTAAAATTCTTAGACTTGGACTTCACTCCACATCTGGAGATGTCTAGATTCTTGTAAACTTTCAGAGTAGTTTTTACCATAGAATACTTAGTCCATAGCGATGATGAAGCTAATTTTTCACTAAGGTTTAGGAAATATTCTAGTAGAACATCTTAATAGATACCTTCAACTCCTTTATTTCTCCACTCTTCTAATTCATGAAATTCTTTATTGTAACTACTTCTGGATTTTTCGGGAATGATACTGAATGTTGCTTTTGTCAACTTTTTCTAGAATTTCTTAAGAAATTTAAAAATTTTCAATCTTATAGTTGTAATTGAAGTTTGTTGAATTTCGATCGTTTCGCGTTTGGTTACATACTCAGCTTTATTTGCAAATTTTTAGCGCTTAGCAGCAATCCACCTATATTAAGGTCATTGCTTATTATGTTAATGACAAATTAATATCATATTTGACTTTTAAACTTTATTTTATAGATTTTAATTTTACGCTATTATATATAAACGTTGGATAAAATTTTGTATTTAACGCGAAAAGTTATTATTGCATATAAGTCTCTTAGAAAATTATCGACTTCGGCCTTCGGCCTCGTGGTCTAAACGTTTTTTTACGTGACTTATAGGAACGTAACATGTCCCTTTAATAAAAATAGCTATTAAACCGTATTAGTCTAAAAAACAAGGCTTTTATTGGAATATTTTGAGTTTCGTGTGAATAATTTTCTGCATACCTGCTGCAACATTTCCGTGTTATGTTAATATTATATTCAGAGAAATTAAGTCTATCAAGATTGTTGCAAAAACGTAATTTAATTAACATTGAACTTATTTACTGCTACAAACAGCGACCTGCTCACTAAATATGTACGTATCCCACAACAATGGGTGCAGTACCTGAATAGTGAAATAATTTAATTAATTTCTAACCGGTCTACTGAATTTTTGTTATACATATAAAACAAATAAAATTCTTTAGTGAATAACATGAATAATTGTTCATCTTTTTTAAGTTATGCAAAATGTAAATGAGACAAATACTGTTAATAATGGCAATTAATCATACATATGTCAACCAGGAATGCATGGGCGCGTCTCATAACCGTGGTTGGGTTTGAATCTTAAAAGATAGTATTAATTAAAAATATAATACCCCGAAAAGGCGAAATGACAATAACGTTTTTAAATAAATTTCTTTTTATAAAATAAACCTGCTTTTAAAATGTCGCAAAAGTTTTACTTACGTCAAAACCTAATCCAAACGATGTTTTCTTGAATTTTAAAGACTCTGCCGTGGTGTTCTGTCCCTTTCCAACAACACGGAAGGTGTTAGAGGATCTCTTCCACGGCCTAGGTATTAGCACACCACACATCCTCTTAAAGGGCTGGTGAAATTCCTACGGATTTTTTTATCTGTCAAATAGACTTCAGTTTGTACAAACCACCAATGGCGTTTCGGACATGGGAGAAATATATTATGGTGTTCCTTAAGGTTCTGTCCTGGGACCCATTCTCTTTTGCATTTACACCTTTAACATTGTAAGTTTCCTAAAATATTGTTCACCTTACCTATAGCAGATCATAGTCAGTTGCGTTATTCCTTTTACTCATTAGAGTCAGACACTGCTAGCAGAGTTATTAATGACGATTTAGCTGGTTTAGTGGATTTTTCTATTTTTCTAACATCAGTTATCTTCCCTGCCAAGTCACAGGTTTTAATATTTGGAAAAAAAGAAACATAAATTGCCAGAACTATTAATATAACAATTAATAATGCTAAATTAGCTAGTATCAATACTGCCAGTGATCTGGGGTTAGTAATCGACAGCGATTTATGACTTACATTTCATGTAAAAAAATGCATGGAAAAAACCTACCTACGCAAATATAAAAATGATATATCCACATCGGCGCCCCCTACCTGAAAGTTTAAAAATAAAACTTACGTATGCATTGGTACTTTGCCATTTCAGTTTCTGTGACGTAGTATACAGACCCTGTCTAACTAAAATTAATGTTAATCGCATACAAAGGCTACAAAAATGTTGTTTACGTTACATTTCGGCACGTTGGCTCAATATGGGGTTGCGAAGAAGATTACATGTATTATTATTATTTAAATTTAATAAATTTTGACTTGATAAAATTTAAATTAACAGTATCCTCTTGATACGATAATTTGGTAATTGTTTTTATAAGCTTTCATTTGGTGCTTTAGAAATTTTGTTAAAGTTCCTTCCTGATTGGTTCAAAGAAACGCGAATAATAAAAATGATTTTTGCATTATTCACTATTCGTGAATAATAACTAATATTATTTTTCAAAAATTGCATGAAAATGATGGTTTTAATTAACTAGTTGTAGAAAAATATAGTCGAATAGTTATTTACTGTATTTGTAAAGAATCAGGTCGTACGGGCAGTAATACTACGTACTTTTAATAATGCAGATTATTGCCAGATACTTGTAATTATTTAGGTTATCAGCATTAAAATTATACCTTTAGTATTGCAGATTAATGCAAGATACTTGTAATTATTTAGATTATCAGCAATAGAATGATTAAGTTTTAATATATGTGGATGAAGGAGGTAAAGGTATTGTTTTTTCACCTTTGCTGCTAATTTTAGTTGATTTCAAATGTCTCTTAATATAGATTAGTACAAAAGTATCGACACACTACCATATAATTCATTACAGATTGTATCAAATGGTCATTAGAAATAATTTCGCAAGATTCTTAGGAATTTGATTCCTGTCCAACATTCAGATCAAGTGAAAGGTGGATGAATTTTGTTCACATATAGGTAAATGTTTAAGAATACGCAATGTGGTAATAAAATTAATTAGGTAGGTACTCAATTGCGTTTTCTGCATTAGTTTGCTATGTACCGTGCATTTATATCATGCATTTTCATCGCCAACTCGTTTTTTATCTGCTGTTACAATTGCATATCTAAATGACGATTATATGGCTACCGGACTGTGTTTAAATGCTAAACATTATGCTACTTCTGTGGCTTACTGATCAGTCATTATCTGGTAAATGATAGTTGGCTAGTAAATGCGTATTCATTTCGGTCACGTTTGGATTAATTTGAATTAATAAAACTGATGTAATTCTACGTACTGTGGCCAAGTGTTGCCTGTAAAAACAAGAATGATCAAACAATATTGTTTGGTTATGAATAATGCTCTATCCAATATCAAATTTTCTAGAGATTTCAATAAGGCTGCGTTGAAGACTCTGTCCTAAAATTTAAAAAAATATAAGATAAGGTAGAAATTTTAAATTTTTGCGATTCCTGTCAACTTCGAATTGCATTAAAAGACTGGAACCATATGGATTGTGCTTACTGTAAAAAATCTTGCTAGATAGATTGCAACATAAGATGTCGGCTATGGACTTGTATTTAGTACTATGTGCTAGTCTTCAAGGAACTTACATTGTAATCTAACTTGTTTTATGTCTTTATTAAATTACTTTTTTTCCACTTTCTCCATATATGACAGCCGGCGATAAACAAAAATTTAGTTACAATTTCTCAGGGGAATGCAAACCAGTTAATCCAATTATATTTGAAATAATCATTTTAAATGAACTACCGGATATTGATATATATTGTCGCAGTTTCTCTTGGCAAAAATGGCAGATGTTTTGGTGATACCAGAACATAATTTATAGTTTTATGTAGGCCACGGTTATCAGATCCGAGTATCACTACAAACAAAGAAAGAGAATAAACGTGGGCTATTATTTTATTAAAACAAATCAGAAGGAATGATTCACAAACACTGCAAATTTCGAATTTAGAAAATTCATGCAAAAGTGACAATACTAGAGCAGTGTTGTCTGGTTTATTTTCTTTTTGTCAAAATCAATTTGTTTTCACAAGAAGATATACTTGTGATTAGTAGGTATGTCATATAACTTCTATTTCGCGCAAATTTAACTTCGATTTACGCAAAATAAAGTATTTTTTAAATTGGAAGAACATCTTGTAACAAGGGACAAATATTTTGTGTAGTGCTTGATTCATATAGTAAAATTTCATAGGGACAAGCAAGGGCATTTGCCAACCAGTGGAGTATTTCCCCCTTTCCCCATAGACTATGTTTAAGCCAACAATATGCAGTGTTAAATTTTTTAAGACATGTACACACGTGATGTTTAATGTGACTTTTGGCACATGTGAGTTAGTACCAATATACCCCACAACTCCACAAACTAGATACTCATAATCGTTGAACGTATCCTGGAGGCATGCATGTTCTGAATGACGAAATCAACAACAAAATCGCAAGTAATTCATTTCAATTTATAACATTAACATTGAAATTGAAAGTGAAACCATTTACCAACAGGTCGAACGTGGTACTTGTTAGGAGAGACTAGTGCAACTGCAAATATACTATAATGGAAACTGTTATTGGCCACATAGAGCAAATTTAAAATTTTAACAAGCTAGTATCTCGGTTTGCAAAAGGGTAACAAGTAATGGGTACAAATTTAGAATTTGAATGGTTATACAGAAAAAACTGCTATGCTATTTTCAATAATAGTATTATTCTCGACGACTCTCACTTTGGTTATATTAAAGTTAATACTGTTTCAACAAAACATCATTGAAATAACCGAAAAAAAAGCATTGCTTTAAATCTAGACTTATCATTAGAGTTCAAAAGTAGTCTTACTTCTTAAAAGACAATATTACCTTTTTTTCAATTACAAAAATACTATTGGAAACCTATAAATTGTTATTATTCCTTAGAGTTTAGAATTGTTTAAGCTAAAACATTAAATTATTTGACGAGAATGCTCAAATATAATTGGGTGAAATTTGTGGGCGGTGTGATTCAAATTAAAATATAACGAACAAGAACTACAGTTTAAATAATAAAATCTAAAAATTAAGTGAATAATTCTTATATCATTTCAATTAAAATAAACACTGTTATAAAATATATAAGGTATTAGAGAAATGATAAAAATATTAATTCAATGGGTTCTATTGTTGGCTGAAATATTAATTATTGTATTGCTTGCGGAAGGAGGGGTTAAAATTGTGCTGTTGATATTTTTTCGATCAATCGTCGTTTAGCTTGCAGCCTGCTGGTTTAATGCGTTATATGCTAAAAATAATAGATTTTTGGGACTGGGCAACTCATTTCAGTGTTTTATGGTAAGTAAAACAAATATAAAGGATTTACAAGAATACGTTTGTTCTTTTATTTGTAAATCTCTCTTGGCTAGTCTATTATAAGACATTTTACTCAGCCGATACGTATTGTTAAAAAACTATTAACATTAAATATTATCCCAAGTTTATTGTTGAATTTGTATTTTTTAGACATGGTTTCCACCAAATCTAGCTGTAAATTTATGAGATTCCAATGCAGTTTTATGTCAAATTTGTTCCATCTTGCATACTGTACCCATACAAGTCGAAAGCAGACACTTTTGCCAAGAAGCAGATCCTATATTTGTAGTGAAATAAATATAAAAAGTTTACGGTGTTCGCGTCAGTGTGGTGTTAATAAGATGTGTTTTTTATATTTAAATGTTTACAGAATGTCTAAACAATGTATGTTTAATAATACTAAATAAAAATTATTTTATAATAATAAAGCGTGTTTCAATTGTTTGAAATATAAGTATAATTGATGTAATAGAAATTCTTCATTATATATATTAGATAAGAGTAATTGTTCTTCAAAACACGAATATGATTAAATTTAAACAAAAATGTTTTCTTTCTATTAAAACTTACATTAAATAAACTACTGTTGTAATTGAAACCATAATAGCTGTTTTCCATCAAATGAGGTGCATATTCTTACAAATAAACTTCTAGTGAAACCAATGATAGTTTGCATTGAATTTAGAATAAGGTATTACTGGCATCAAATAAGTGTTATATTTGAACCATCAATTAGAAACCAATGAAACCTTATATTTCAAGCAATCTTATAACCTATTGGTTAACAATGATAAACTAATCATTGAAATAAGCCGAATTTGTAATGTGCAATACAGAATAGAGTGTGTCATTGAGTGAATGGATATCCAATTCAATATACGATAGTGTTTTTTCTGTGTAAGGATCCCTGTCACTTGACTATAATATGTCTGGATTGTTAGGTTTGCTTAGATTTCTAAAGAGGCAATTAGAGAACCAACATCGATACATTGGTTCTCCTAAAGTTTGAGGTCATTTTCTGGCGTTTGTTGTGAAAAAACGTCTTTCGAATAAATTCATATTAGAAAAACTGTTCCTTTCAAATAATGTATATTTAGAGAAAAATCAGCAACCAGCAGGAATTGACCTTCAGCCACCTCATGTTGAACATACACAAGACATGAATAACTCTGGAATGGCAAGCAATATTTCTATACCAGTTAAAAACCAGTTAGCTTCGGCCATAAATTTAACAAATGCAAGCAATTGTTCTTTCACCATTAATATTGTTAATAACAAATGAAAACAATTAAAGTTTTAATTTTAAATTGTATTTTCACTTTGACGTCTATACTGAAATAAAATTTTAAAAAATACCAAAACTGGATAATTTTCCTTACGCTCATAGAAAAAACCCCAATCAAACCCAACACGTGCGGAAAATGTATTTTCCGCATTCGACTGCTGAACGAACGCCACCTCGCTAAATATAATCCTCAGCAAACCTGACTCGACATATGGTCCATAAAATTTACATAAGGTAATTTATGCTGTTGGTTTCTCGTAATTTTCACAACTTTAATAGCATTTCTAATTGCAAGACCAATTTTCCGTCATTTCCTGTCCTTTTTTCCGGCTTTAAATTTTTCTAAAAAGCTACCTACGAAATATAAAATGTGTTGATTTATACAACGTATTTTTAAGTCACAGCATTTAATATTAAGAGATCCCGTACAACTAGTACCTACGTTACATAAGAGATTGGTCTCAATTTCAATAAACTATAACAAGCACTTGTACGTACAGAACATTAAAATTTTATAGTGTAGTACTGTAAACTTGTTACACCCAAATTATTGCATGTTGAAATATTAAAACTCGTGACTGAACGACAAGTATCGACTAAAATAAACCAATTTTAGGGTCATGGTTGCATTACATAAAGTGTCTTTAAATTTTAAACATAAGATTTCGTAAAAAAAGTGCTGAGAAATAAAGATAAACTTTGGATTTGCCAGCACTAATTACACTTCCATAAAATTACCTCCAAAAGCTTCTTGTCAACTATTTTTATCTGTTTATATGTCTAGTTTTCGAGAAATTGGAAAAATTAAGTAAGCAGTCAAACTTGTAGAGACGATTTGCAAGTGAACGCCACTAGAAGCAAACTATAGTGATATTAGACTTACCTTATAAATATAAATCTGTTGAAATGTAAAGTTTTCGAGAAATTGGAAAAATTAAATTAACAGCCACATTTGCAGAAAACTGAAACGGCTTGCAAGTAAACGCCACGTGATACAAACAATATTGCTAGCTGGTCTTCTTCTTTCTGATGTGTCTCTTGATGGCCATTGTTGAGTCCACTCTATCATTCTTGGTGCATCTCCTGCCCCTATTTTGAATGAAACATGTCTTGACATCTATGACAAGCTTTTTGCCCCTTGTAGACGTATTCATGGTCGCTATCTACGAGATTCAGTTGTAGTATCTCTCTCTCTCTCTCCCCTCTCTCTCTCTCTCTCTCTGTCTGTCTGTCTCTCTCTCTCTCTCTCTCTCTCTCTCGCTCTCTCTCTCTCTCTCTCTCTCTCTCTCTCTCTCTCTCTCTCTCTCTCTCTCTCTTGTTTAATATATTTTTTAATCATAATAAGGATTTCCAATTTAATATAATTTAATATTTTAAATCATAACTCGTAAGTTACGATTTATTAACACCGACTACTCGTTTTGTTTTATTATGGTGATACTGGAAAAGGCACACTCGACAGGATAATGCAACGGGCAGACAAATAAAAAGAATAGCAATGGTGCGAAATTTTGAGAAAATTTTCAAGCTTAATTTAAGATTCCCTTTTTGGGTGTACCTATAAGGGGCACGAATCCTTTCACGTATCTTACAAGTTGTGCAAGTATTCAGGAAATGATTTACGAGCCAACAAACTGATCATTGTTAAAACTTGTAGATACTATAATTTATTTTATAGGTATTTCGACGTAAACATAAACTATTATTATAGTACAAGATAAAATCCATTAAAACTGTAACACCTACCACGCAATATCATGAAAAATTAAAGGTGTGAATTTTTAGAGATCACAGCTGTGTTCGCAAAAATTGTTTTGTGCTTTGTTTGTCACTTTCACATAAACCTGGATTCAAGTCATATTTTGCAAAATATTATCCAAACATTCATTACAAAATATCATAGAAATCCAGATTCTAAAAGTTAAAGAACAAGACAGGAATGTTATCATTTATAAATTATATAGTTTTAAAAACTAAATGGTCCGATTTAATAACTTTCTATCAAAAAGTATACATGTTCTATCTGGAGTACCTCAAGGGCACTTGGGACCTCTTCTTTAAATTTATTTATTATTGGTCTCGGATTTCGCTTTCATGATGATTTAAAGAGCAGATATATTGTTTAATCGCAAATTTATCTTTATTTTTGAATTTTATAGGTCTGTTTTCCAAAATCACTTTTGTTTTGTCTTTTCTGGCGGCAGAAGGGTATGTAGCTGGATATTCAGAATTTTTTTTTATTAAACTAAGTCTACTTTTCAAAATATGTAGTAGCAAATGTTTACATAATCTTCTTGTTTTTACTAATAAAATCTTGGAAACCCTTAAAGAAAGCAAATACCCAGTCCTTAATGCAACCCGCAGTTTAAGACCAAGGTCCGGTACACTTCGTCGACTTCTGGTAATGCTTCTAAATAGTGGAACGCAGTCTATGCCAATCTAATGAGATGGTTTATATTACTCGTTTGCTGAATGTAATAAATTATGTTAGATTCTGCAACATTGTTACATATAAAAAACAATGATAAATAGAATTTTAATAACTAGGTGAGATTTTAAATAAACATCTTAACGCAAGAACGGTGTCATAACATTAATTATATATTATAACACTTTTTCTCTCTTTTTGCATGTATTTTCTTGGTTTTTCTTGATAGCCTTAGGCTTTCTGCATAAATCAATTAATTTGATTAGTCACTTTGTCGATGACTATTTTTATTATCTTTGTAATCGTTATCTAATTACTACCTCGGTATTCATAAAAAATGTAACTACTATAAACGACCATTATTATGAGTGAGTATTATGATATTGCTTCAACATACGATATTTGATCCAGAAGAAGGCGGATAAATAAAGGCCATTTTTCGTCTAGCATCTACACTAACGAAATTGTTCAATTAGCTGTAGAATCACCTCATTTGAATGGTGATTGATAATTGATTAAAACACGAAAGTGTATATAGTCCACAGTAACAGATTTAAAATCTAAAATTCATTTTAAAAACAAGTTCCAAGATAGAAATTTCATTGACAACCAAGAAAACCGCAAATATGATTAAATATCTCAAAAAATCCTAATAACGCCTTATTAACAATGACTGAACCAAATAGACTTCTCAGAACCTAACTGATATCTTTTCTCACTTTGCCGTATGCCCCAGGCTTTTAACATTTTTTTTATTGGTTACAGGTTCAACCAACATGGCCCTACAAAATACGCTGCTTCTACTCCTCCTTCAAATATTCCTAAAACATGTTTCAACTCAACAGTCGTACCAAAGTTTATTTTTACAAAGGATAACCCCCCAA
The DNA here is from genome assembly GCA_963971165.1 of Philopedon plagiatum. Taxonomy (NCBI): domain Eukaryota; kingdom Metazoa; phylum Arthropoda; class Insecta; order Coleoptera; family Curculionidae; genus Philopedon; species Philopedon plagiatum. The sequence continues at coordinate 83,583,420 of OZ020195.1, forward strand.
TATGACAACTCAATTTATGGGGGAAGTTTTCTAGATAACAGTGAATATAGCAGTATTCCCAATAAGTTGTCAACGCTGAACCCTACGGTTCAATCAGGTTTTAGTAGTCGACCACAAGTTACTTTACCAATTCAATTCAATGGTGGACTCTCGGGTAGTTTGGCTTCACAAGGAGGGTAAGTTTAAAATGATCTGCCCATTTTAAAATATAAAAAAATGGTTCCAATTGAATTTCCATTTTTAAAGGCTAATACAAAACTTTCTTGAAGTTTTAGAAAGAATTTATTCATATTAATTTAAAAAAAGAAAAGCTAACGAATGAGTTTACTGAGGTTTACTCAAAAATGTGTCATCATATGTGTCATTTAATTAAAATAGTTCGATAACTTACCTTCTACCAGCTCTACATTTATAACAATATTCTTGTTACAGTGGAATCCCCTATGGCACTGTTTCACCAAACCCATTCAATCCAGGGTTTACCAGCCTTCTACAGCCCCAACCCACTCAAGACCCAGCAACTCTTGGATGTGGTCAAGTTCCAGCTTTCTGTTCCAAATCCAAATATCGTTCGTACGATGGTTCTTGCAATAATTTGAGGAATCCTGGTTTAGGAACACCACAGACTAGATATAACAGATTGTTGCCTGCTAAATATGGAGATGGTAAAGTAAAATTTTGAAGTGAGCTGATGTGGCATACTAAAATATTCGTGTTTATTTCAGGAATCAGTTCACCTACTGCAGCTAAAAGCGGTAATCCTTTACCTAGCGCTAGAACTGTTTCGATAGCAGTTTATCCAGATGTTCCTATAGAAGATCCCATCTGGAATCTCAATGCCATGCAGTATGGTCAAATTATTACTCACGATATGAGTATGATTGTAGGAAGTACTCAAACGCGTAAGTTTGAAATCAAATACTCCATAATGTTGTAATATTTTTGCAAGAAATGAATTTTTGAGAAAAATTTCTCAAGAAAAATCGGAAAACTATTTTTCTAAAACAGATTTGCATATTAAGTACATTTTAAAGTATAATTGCTATTAAACCACCGTCTTTAATATAAAACATATTAATGAATTTTTCATTATTCTTTACAGAACCGCATTCAACAAAATGTTGTTCCGCTGATGGCCAACTATTAGAATTAGCCAGTAGTCCTGAGCACTGTTTCCCCATCGTCGTTTCTGCTGACGATCCGGTTTATTCCCAACAAAATATCAGGTGTATGAACTTTGTAAGGACTATCACTGACAGGGATAGGAGATGTATTGGAGGACAGCAACCTGCTGAACAGGTATGTGTCCAATATACTGACTAGCAAAAAACGTAAATTACCCAATTGCAATTAAATATAAATTCTGATTTGCGATTAACTTTAATTGTAACTGAAGTTAAGTGCAATTAAAGGGTAATCAACTAATTAATTAATAGTTACATAAAACTTTTATTGATTAATGCTCAACACTGCTAGTGATTTTTACCACTACTTGAGTACTTCTTTTGCACTAGATGCAATTTGAGCGTGGAGAGATAAAGCACGTATCAAAATATACCCCAAATAGATACTCTGTCATAGATTTTACTCCTAACAAGGATTACTTGAAATTTTACCACTTATGAGTCCGAGCCAAACCATCAACAATTAACGCTAACAAAACAGTACGTAGACGCAAATTGCCGACCGCACACGAATGCAGCAGCAAATTGGCTGTCCTCCTATGAAAATATGGATGCTATCCGTCGCTTATTGGCAATGAGAATCCAACGTCATTTTCTAGATTTTTTATTTCATTAAATTTTTAATGCCATCTTATTACTTCTGAAAATTAAGGAACTCTTCAGAAAAAATTAGGTTTAGTGCAAGATTACCATTACCATCTTCTTTTCAGCTTACTGCAGTGAACGCCTACCTTGATCTCTCAATCGTTTATGGAAACACCGACCAAGTCAACCAACAAGTGCGTCTGTTCCAGGGCGGTAGGCTTCGCATTGATCAAAGAAACGGCCGAGACTGGTTACCAAGGAATTTGAATATTTCTGGAGCCTGTACTCTGCTAGATCCTAATGAACCATGTTACATGGCAGGCAAGTGTTTGCTAGTACAAGATACCGTTGAAACGTATATTATAATTCATTATTTATTTATTTTCCTATTTAGGTGACACAAGAGTTAACCAAAACCCTCAACTTACTGTACTCCAAACCCTCCTTTTAAGGGAACACAACAGATTGGCCGACATCCTAGCCAAAATAAATCCCCACTGGACCGACGAAACCATCTTCCAAGAAGCCAGAAAGATCAACATGGCTCAACATCAACAGATATCCTACTACGAATGGTTACCCATATTCATTGGCTTGGACAATTCTTTGAGGAACAAAATAATATGGAGAACGAAGAACTACGTAAACGACTACAACCCTAGAGTAAATCCTGCTATTTTGAATGAGCACGCCAATGCTGCTTTTAGATACTTCCATACTTTAATAGCAGGACAATTAGAGTAAGTTGACAGGCGAGGGGGGTTAGGAAATTTAGCTTTCACATGATTAGAAATACTCAACTTTCAGGATTCAACCTTCTCTTTCATTTCTGATTTGTTTGTTTGTACCACACAAATTGCTGTGACATGTTTTTTTTTTTTTTTAGTTTGGTGACTGAACAGAGAAGTAGCTACGGTAATTTACGAATAAGTGACTGGTTTAACCGACCTGCCATCTTGGAACAAGGCAATGCTTTCGATGAACTTACTAGAGGCTTGGCTACCCAACCTGAATTAGCTGCTGACCCTTACCATGATAGAGAGGTAAATAAAATTAATAAACTTGATGGTTAATCATGAAATTTTCTAATAGTGTTTAAATTATTTTTCTTAATTTGTTCCCAGATTACTCTTAACTGGTTAAGGCAACCAGGACAGCAGCTCGGACAAGATTTGAAAGCAATTTGCATCCAAAGAAACAGAGACCATGGCTTGGCTTCGTACAACGACTACAGACATTTCTGTGGGTTACCAAAAGCAAGATCGTTCCAAGGTTTCTTGGATGTCATTTCACGAGATGTAAGTAATAGCTGTTTACCTAACAAGTGCGGAAAGTGATACTTTTCCGCACGCGACTGCAGTTGACCGAAGGGCGCGAAGAGGAGCTCGATCAGCAGTCGAGTGCGGAAAAGACACTTTCCGCACGTGTTGGGTACAAATTATCTAGTTTTGGTATTTTTTTAAATATTTTATTTCAGTATAGACGTCGTAGTGAAAATACAATTCAGAACTCAAACTTTTTAAAATATTTTGTTTCCGTATAAACGTCAAAGTAAAAATACAATTCAAGATTGAAACTTATACTATTTTAATTTGTTATTTACAATAGTACTGGTAAAAGAACAGTTACTTGCATTTGTTAAATTTATGGCCGAAGCTAGCTGATTTTTAAGTGGAAGGGAAAGATTTATTGCCATTCCAGAATTATTTGTGTAGTCAAAAAAAAAACGTCAAACCTCATGCTGGCAGAAAAGCAAAAAACGATTATCCAGAGAAATATTTTCAAAAATCAGAAGAATTCAATCAGAAAACTCTTGTATCCTGTTTGAATTATTTTTTATAATTACTTAGTTCCTTTTTAATTTAGTTAGTTTGAATTTATTTTCTTTGATAACGAGACTAGATATTAGGTCTCGAAACGTCAGAAAAATTATTTTAGTCAGATTAGGTTCTCGACAGAATATATACTACACTAGAGATAGATTAGGGTCAGGCATAGTTTGTATAATTAACAGTCACTGACAGTGTACAGAACATTTCTTTTTTCAGGATTTGTTTTTTGTATTAAACGCAGAGCCTTTTATTATTTTTTTGAAATATTAATTTTCCTTAAAAATAGAGTGGCGTAAAACCCAAATAATAAATATTTTACCCCTTCTTTCTTGAAATTGTTTATTTCCTTGTTTGCACACCATTTACTAAATGTTTCCAATTATTTGGCATAACGGTATTTCGATTTTTCTGGCAAAAGTTCGACGTTCACATTCATGGCTTCTTCAAGAATGTCTTCCGGTACTCCGTCAATTATATTGTCTTCAATTTCTTCTTCGATCTCTATTTTCTACTCAAAAGTTGGATAAAAGTCGAATAGCCTTTGTATTTTCACTTTGGCATCTATACTGACAATCAACAAATAGGTAAATACCACAAACCTAATTGCATAGCAACAATTTAAGTAGAAAGGCCCTGCATGTAATTATTCGGTGGATTCATAATTTTTGGGTATTTCCCACCAATATTTTACTAAATATGTTGAATTAGACCACTTCGGTCTGGGTTCAGTGACGTTAATTAGCACACGAATTATAATTGAGTGACGATATAAGTAAAGTCCGACACATGGTAAGCTGTACGCGACGAAAGGGAGAGGAAATGATAAAAAATTAGGTGGGCGGAGCTTAAATACAAATCACCACTCAGTAAGCAGCTAGATACGCCATTATTATTGTAGACGCCAGCCGATTAACCTATTAACCCGAAGAACCATGTTGACAACGTTGCCAATTTTTCAAAGATTCGCATTATTTTAATCTTGACGAAGGTTCCGACTGGCGACTTCCGATGTTAAAATAGAATAAGATTAGGGTACCCATAATAATTGGTTATCTATAATAAATATAATTATGGTTTTTATTATTATTTTATATATTAAATCATATCGCTCAACATTATTGTGAAAAATAATTTTCGGTAACTTATTTACTCTAGTTTTGTTTGTAAGTTTGGCAACATACTAATTTTTTGCTGCATTCTTTCGGTGGTTGAGTTTTCGAGTGTCGAACTTTATGTGTTTGTTGATGTATTGTTTCCCGCGTCAGTGGGCTGAAAATATTTTCAGCACTAGTACGGAAAAGTGCAACTTTTAGCACGCATATAAGTGCGGAACGCACACTCATAGAAAAAAGTTTTCCCGGTAATTCTTGGCCAGTTGTCATTTTAAACTTTGACTGTTAAATTGAACCAGTCTCAGCAACAGTTTATGTTTACGTCTCTTTTGATATTCTGTTTTATATCATTTTTCCAGAATGTTCAACGATTAGCTGCTCTTTATGAACATCCGGATGACGTGGATCTGACAGTGGGAGGATCCCTTGAAGTTTTGGTACCAGGAACTTTAGCTGGACCAACATTCTTGTGTATCTTAACTGAGCAGTTCTACAGAACTAGAGTTGGAGATAGATATTGGTTTGAAAATTCTGGGGAGACAGGTAGGTAATCTTATAATTAAAATATTTTTTTACATGAACCGACTTCACAAAGGAAAAAGCACTAAAAGGTACCTATAAAATAATAGTTGTGCGTTTACAACTGTGGTTAATGGTACACCTAATTTTGTTCCTCTAAACATTTAGTCAGGTTTGTTCCGAATTAAAGTTTATTGTAAGGAATCTTCCAGGTTCTTTAACCCATCTCATTTTTGCAGGATTTACCCTACCACAACTTAATGAAATTAGAAAAGCTACAATATCAAGAATAATGTGCGATAATGGTAACAACATTAGATCCATGCAACCCAGAGGATTTGAAAGAATATCTCATTCGTAAGTATTGTGCTATTGTGATTTAAATGAACAAAATACATACATAAATACACACCATTGTCGATGGCTGGGAGTTACCAGCAGCCCATCTTGAGTCGACACCGTAACTTAAGACGAGCTTAAAGTTACGTTGAACTGGCCCCCAGGACGTCTATTATTGAAAGTCATTAAATGGACTTGTTAGGGAATGTGGTGTCATAGATTTTTAATTTAACGTATTTTTAGAAATGCTGTGGTGCCTTGTGAAGCCCTACCAGTAGTAGACCTGTCCCTCTGGAAGGATCAAGGCGGCGTCGACGTTGGTGGCACAACTTTCTCATCAGGTTACAGTGGCCTTGACAGTTATGACTATTTCAGAAAGTAAGGGGTAAACCGTTGAAAGATGGGTAAAATTTGCCATAGAAAAGCCCTTAAATGATTTATTGAATGTACCAAATAAAAAAAATTAAATTTAAAATAAAATAAGAAATATTCCTAGTCTTTAGTTTATGCTGCAAACTAGAATAAGCTTAGGAACGTAAAACTTTGAGGAATATATTAGTTATTTATTATGTTATAGGGTCATTTGGATATTTAGCAACACATTCAATTTTTTGCTTTATAGGACTACCATTCATTTCCAGTTACTTCGAAATACTTCTTTGTAAAACAAGTAAAATTGAAATTTCTTATTTATTCCTAACACAAAATGTAAATTCACCTCTATAAGCATTTAAAAAAATATAATAATAAAAGACTGTGTATAACTGATATATTTAGGATAATAATACGGCTGATGGTAAAATTTCTTGTCGATTAACACAAATTCTACCTAGGTTTACTCTTTAGTAAAGTAAATGTGTACGAGTCTAGAAATGGTCCCGCCTTACCCTATACTCAGTATCAAGTAAGATTTTAATGGCGGCCTTTGACACATGTCATTTCTAGTAACATTCTGTTTACACAACTTGCACATTGATCAGGGCCAGACTTCACATTTTTTATCGAAATTTATGACTGTTTAAATAGTGGAACAGAATATTGCTGAAATTAATTTACTGACAACGTATGTGTAGAAATATGAAAAAACAATTGCACTACAATTGTTAAACAAATAAAATATGTTTACCTACTTACTTTTCAATAAAAAGAAACACTTTAAAGACAGACAGAGTCCAACAGTATAATATCAAAATGCGCAATGCTACCTAATAAGCACAAAATAATCGAAATAGTGGCAAAATGCTTTCTGGAAACACCGAAAACCCGCAACAATATTCCTAAAAACAAACTTTGATTTGACATGTCATAGATCAAAATCGGACGGGACGGCTCTATAAATAGCGAAGGAACGCGGAATAAACAAGACGGGTTGAAAACTGCCAGAAAGAGATATACCTGTGCAAAGGCGTAAGAAAAGGATGGCCATCTACACGGCGTTCGATGTGATGTTAATGTATGGCCATTATTCATATACACATCTCTCATCAATTCAGCGACTGACTATGTCCGCGAGGTGATTTCTGAATTAGGGAACTTTTAAAAATTGCAAATACATTTGACATATTGTGTCAACAGCCTGCATTAAAATATTACGTGATATTGAGTATATAAAGATAACTAGTGCTTAAAGATATGTAATGTTTTAAATACTACGAGCATATGGCTACGTTATAACAGATGTTTTATTTTAAGAAAGAACTCCATACCTAGTTTCATCATTACACATTTTGTAAATCTAAGTTAGCTATTGTTTTAAAAACATTATTTATACAGATTTGCCAGTTTCCAAAACCAGTCAAGAGATACTTGTACTACTTATTGCTTGTCCCATTGTGTTTACTTAAATGTATTTTTATTTATCACTAATTAATTATTTAAAATAAAACACTTCTTCGAATCAGATAATCAAATAAATAGCCAACATATGTATTATGCACTATATTGTTATTACGGTCTATGAGATTAACTTTTAAGTTTAGCCTCATTATAAATAAAAAAAATGAGTATAAAGATGAGATTTGTACATATTAGTTAAGTAAATAAAATAGACTTTAATATATACTTTTAAGTTTTAATATATATTAGTTAAAAGTAAATAAAGTTTGACAAAATTTTAAATGTTTTATTTATTTTCGTTTTTTTTATATTTATTACCGACTAATTTACGAAAAATTATTTATATTTATAAATTATATTAAGATGAGTGTATGAGGTAGAAAGAAGAGAAAATATTGGAAATGGAAGATAGGGGGAGAAAATTTGTCTATCTAAAAATATAAAGGAAAGGATGATGATGAAAAGAGTAATGAGGAGGAACGCAAAAGCATAGATGGGTAGATGTATTAAAAATGATTTTAGGGAAAAAGATATGACAGAGGAAGGAGCTTAGGAGTGCACGTTCTGAAGATGGTTAATCAAAAAAATTGACTCCCACATAAAGTTGAAAAGAGAATCAGCAAAAAAATCTCGTATATTCTGCCTTTTCCTAGGAGCAAAATATTATACGGCAGTTTACTTAAAAATAAATAAAACTTTGCCACTAAAGAGGATCTAGTTTTTACAGTGGTATCAAATTCTAATGTCATCTCATTGTTTTTTCTAAGAAAATGTTGAAAAATAAAAAAGCACCACCACTTAGTTTTTAATGCAAATGAGGGTTTTAACTTAGCATAACAGCAACCATTGTCGATGATTCATGACACTGTTCTGCATAGTTTAGGGAAACATAATGTACCTTAATATTAGTCTAAGTCATTTGTCTAAAAATAACAGCCATTGTTTACCGAATGTCGCTTCATCAGTGATGTTTCTTTAAAATTCAAATTATACAGCGTTTGTTGTTTTAAGTTTGTTCGCAAATTTTAAAATTTACTGTAATAGATTTTTGATGGATCCACATCAGCTAACCTAAGACAATAATAGTAGACTCTGTGGTGCAACAACCGCAATCTTGGTTTCAAGGGGACAGTTAAGTAGTAGCTCTTCAATTGTTCTGCAAGAACCGGTTAAAATATAAATATGCAGTAAATTTCAGGTGAATACAAATCATAAAAATGTATTAATTAACAATATTTTAATAAACAAAGTTATTTGGTACTATGTTACAAAAAACACGTGTTGATTAGATTAGGTATCAAACTACTTAACGCTCTTTTTATTATAATTAAGTACGATAAACTGAAATTTACTTAAATAAAGATAGCTGGTCTATTGCCGTTAATACTTTGTCCTGGTTGATTTTCATATGTTTGATTTGATACATATTCTTTCTGTGGTATACATTTTGAAGACTAAGTATATTGAAGGTAAGTTTTAGTTCTAATTTTAAATTTGAGAAATGAGACTTAAGTCATAATTTAAACACTTAATATAAGTTCTAGTTCTTTTATATTCTCAAAAATAATATAACAAATATAACACACTCACCTATAAAGGGGTGGTACTTATTTTCGTTCATTCATAATAAGCACTGTAGGCCCATGACTTGGTTAACTATCCTCCATTTCCTCTTATCCATTGCTCTCTCCCTCCAGTCAACAATATTCAGATCATTAATGACCTTCCTTATCTCTTTCATCCATCTTGGTTTCGGTCTTCCACGTCTCCTTCTTTCCTCTATACTGATCTCCATCAGTCTCCTGGACACTCTAAGTTCTTGCATTCTTGTAACGTGTCTCAGCCACGTCAATCTTTGTCCCTTTATCATTGCTACAATATCCGCGTCGTTATATAATTCTTTTAGCTCTCTATTTGTTCTTCTCTTCCATAAATCTTCTCCTTTTTACCTTTATATATTTCCCTTAGGCATTTTCTCTCCAATACCCTTAGCGTTGTCTGCTTTGCCATGCCCATAGTCAATGTTTCATTTCCAAATAGCGTTATCGGTCTTATGATACTTATATATGAGGAGTTTTAACGGTCGAGACACTGTCTTGCTGTTGAGTACTCTGTTAAGCTCCTATAATATATGCACATCAAACCCAATGACGATTTATTTCGTATGTCTTCTCTTAAGTCAGATTTTCAACCGATCACTGTTTCCAAGTAGGTAAAGGATTTCGCCTCTTCAAATCGGTATGTCCTGCCCTTTGTTGTTTTGATTTGTATTTTTTTCTTTTTTGTACTCGGCCCCTGACCAAACCATATACATACTTTGTTTTCTTTTCATTCATTTCTAGTCTCATTTCTAGGTATGTTGCTTCTAGTTTCAAAATTACTTCCTGTAAATCGCGTTTTCTTCTTGTAACGTTGTCTACGCCATCCGCAAAAGCTAGACATTGGTGACGTTTATGATATATTAGTCCAGTTTTATTGATACTGGCTTTTCTTATCGCACTTTCCAGGGTACAGCTAAACAAGATCGAGGAGAGCGGATCTCCCTGTTTCAGTCCTTCCAGTTTTCGGTTCCTTTTAAAGTCAACTTGATCACGTTCTTGCTTATCTCTAGTTTCATTAATGATGAGTACAGTTTTGCTCTTTTAATTCTGTCGAATGCCTGTTTAAAATCAATATTAGAAATGTCTCCTGCTGACATTCGTGACTTTCAGCTTGTATTTCTCTTAGTGTGCAGTTATATAGGTTTTTACAATTATCAGTATTTTTGTCTTTTCCTTTGATTCCGTCCTTTCTCAGCTTGGCTCGATATTTCTGGTTAATCGTCTCCACAGTCCCATCTCCTGCTTAACTCTCTTTCTTAAATCATTCTTGATTCCATCTACCCATCTCTGCTTTGGTCTTCCTCCCCTCTCCTCTAATACCCTTCCATTGCTAATACTCTTCTGTTTACATAGGTAGTCACTATCTTCTAATCAGATTCTAATACCCCTTTTCATTCATGTGTCTTCTTAGATTGTTAGAACAACTTTGGTTGTTCCCCTTGTTCGTTCATCCATAACATTGTCTATCCTGGTTACAAAATATACGCGTTTTAACATTCTCTATTTTGTAAATACAGATTGCTTCTCAGAAAACTCCTGAAAGTATAAAGTCGAAATTTTCCGACCAAATTACATGCCGAAGATCCCTTGTTTGCTTGGGCTTGCTTGGTGGTTTTCTGTAAAATGCACGCTTGCAACTTTACCAAGTACATATCTAACAAACAACCTATAGTAATTATCCTGCACAACTAATTGGAAAATACAAGCCAGACTTCTATTTGTAATTGCTGAGCCTTTGATGTTATAACTTATTTGCTAAAATTACCAGATAGGAAGTTAGTGGCTAACTTCCTGCCTTGCCCATATCATGGTCATTAGCTTTTGGTAAAAGCTTTTTGTGCCTTACGCAATCAAATGCTTTACGAAGATCGCAGACTATTCCAACAGGGCACTGGCCAAGTCTATTAAATCAACGGTTCACATAAGAAATTACATTGATTTTAAAGCTGTTTTATAGTAATTAGTTGAATTACCAATTACTTTATCTGTATATCTTTTTTCTTTAATTTTTTTTAGCTTTAGCATGGAAACAGCATTAAATGTTCCGACACTGCTAAGTGTTTACGAGTATTATACTGGATCAGGAGTCAAGTCAGGCCTTAACGCGGATCAAAACTATTTTACTCTAAATGGAAAAAATATAACTCTGTATTCTGGAGCAATGCACTACTTCAGAACACCAAAGCAACTTTGGAGGGACAGACTTAGAAAAATGAGAGCTGCTGGATTGAATGCTGTCGAAACTTATGTACCATGGAATTTGCACGAGCCTAGTCCTGGTGAGTAACGTTTAAAACATTTTTGGTGTACCACTTTAAATATCTTTAAATTTTTAATGTAACTGAAGAATTGAAGAATCGAGCAAATCTCACAATCTTGTGAGATTTGTCCTCATCGAAATGTGTTCTGTGACCAATTCTTCTGTTTCTTCATTTAGCGAAGTTGAATGGTCACATGTCACATGTTATAAATAAACAATTCCAATAAAATTTTATTTTTAAGGTCAATTTGACTTTGGTCAAGGTGGAACAGATATGCAGGATTTTCTAGATATTGAGGCCTTTTTAAAAACAGTCCGTGAAGAAGATCTTCTGGCAATTTTGAGGCCCGGTCCTTACATATGCGCTGAATGGGAATTTGGTGGTTTTCCAAGTTGGTTGCTTAGGGAAAGGGATATTAAATTCAGGACGTCTGATTCTAATTACATGGGTCCAGTTAAAAGGTATTTTTATAGATTAAACTAGTTTCAGTCAAATTTTAAAAATTTCCATACATTTTTATGGATTAAACTATTCTTTATTTTCTGTCAAATCTGAAAAAATTCCATACGTTCAGAATAAATAATGCTTCGCAGACCACTTTTGTAGAAGGAAATTTCTAAACTTAGAGCTTAGAAAAATTTAAGGTATTTTTCGAAATTTACCTGAATTATCTTTTTTCCAAAAGCAATTAGAATACTTACAAAGTCATCATATTTCCAGATTTTTTAATGCGCTGTTACCAATCCTAGCTGCTTTCCAATTTATAAATGGCGGCCCAATTATCAGTTTTCAAATCGAAAACGAATACGGCAGTACTGGAACTGATACTTTCGAGACTGACAAGACATATTTAAAGGAACTGAGGCAACTTTATCTGGATAACAATATAACTTCTTTACTGACAACAGCAGATGGAGTGAAATTTGGCACGCAGGGAACACTAACGGAATATTTTCTGTTTACCGCAAATTTTCGCAGTAAGTTTTTTTGTCTCTGTTTTTGTGTTGTTCTCCGGTTGGTTTAGTCATCCCAATGTGTGGAAAGTTCGTATGTACATATATATATAACGTAACATATTACGTTAGCTATTGTGTTGTTTTGTTTGCTTCTATTTTATGTCAGTTAATTTAATCATCCAAGTTTACTTAGTTCTGTTTCAGAGTTGCAAGATGCTTGTGTATCACGAGTAAAACGTTCAAAGAGTCTTGATACTGGCACGACTATCTGGCTTGGAGTAATTATCATTAATAACAATAGTAACAATTTCAGATCCAGTCGCTTGCAATTTTTGGTTTTATCAGCTCTGCTTGGTGGCTATCCAAAAGCATTTTTATGTGCTTGTTTTACATATATCCTTAGATACTTAAAACAATGAACTGGAATACAATACCACATCTAGAACTATACTTCGCCCGAGATATAGACATCACATGAATTATTTCCACATTTCTAAAATGATATATAAATTGGCATTTATTTGAATGCTACATTTAGATTTATACCCGATTATTATTTGACTTTCCAAATATCTCAGTTCGCTCTTACCAGTACTTGCCTTACTTCAGTTTATAAATGGTGGTCCAATTATCGCTTTTCCAGTATACATCTCACACGGTAGTAATAGAAATAAGATATTTAATCCGGAAGAGATATAATTAAAAGTACCATGACAAATTTATTTGGATAACAGTTGCTCGTAATTGCAGATGATGTGACATCTTTCCGAGCTTATGGTATACTTACTAAATATTTTTGGGTACTACCAATCTTAACTGTAGGTAGAAAATCATGCATTACTTTTTCTTCCGCCAGCTTTTCATATTTAGATCAAATTTGTCATAAATCAAAATCTGGATTAATTTTGACACAATATGCCTGCTTGACAAGCGGTATTATTCCAGGAATGTCTTTTAAATATACTAAACGTTCCCCTTGATATAATTTTATTTTTGTGTTTTAGCAAAGTTGGTTTTTCTGTCAGTTTTAATGTTGTTTTAAATGTACCCTTTTTGTTCAATAAGGAATATGCATGTATCGTCAAATTCAAGTAAGCAGCAAATAATGCACCTACATTTATTTTTATGATACAATAAATAATAAGTATTTTAACGAAATTTTAAAGTCAAATAAGCGACCATACAAGCATCAACTTTCAGCAAATTATCCGATTGTCCTTGAACAAATTCCATTCCAGTGATTCCAGCTTTTATTCACATGTAATGTTTCTTGTCCACGAAATCTCCTAATCTCTGGGAAATATTCAATAGAATAAATTAACACTTGAATCCACCATGTTCTAGCTATTATAACACTTTTATTCACATGACATGTGACGTCACAACCAATAGGATCACGTTTTGCAAGTTTCGAATTTTGTATGAAAATTTGTGGCAGATTTTTTTTTGTTAATAAATGGATAAAACCAACCACTATACTTAATTTATATTGAGAACACAAAAAATATTTCAGATTTATATTATGCATGTTCCCCATTGTTAGTATTAGTTTTAATAAAGAAAATGTTTCTTTCGCCGTTGAGAATTCTATTTCTAATTTTGGTTTCACATGACCTATAACTCTTTAATAGCTGATCCAAAATCATCTTTCGACACTCTTCAATTACTACAACCCGATCGACCGAAAATGTCCATGGAGTACTACCCTGGATGGTTCGATCACTGGGGCGAAGAGCACCACACAGGCTCAGCCCAAGACTTACTAGCTAATTTGGAAACTATTTTAACGTATCCTGGGTCGTTTAATATTTATATGTTCCTGGGAGGTACTAGTTATGGATTCATGAATGGGGCTAATTTGGAAAATGAATTAACTGATAATAGTGGATATATGCCAGGTGAGATATTTACATAATACAAAGTTAAACAAACAATCTATTTAAATAAAAGAAAAAGAAAATAGCGGGATTTTCTTAGAGATTAGTAGCAAAGCCCAGGATAATTTTTGAGATTTTTAGATACTACAAGCTACGACTACGATGCTCCTCTAACAGAAGCCGGGGACTACACTACCAAATATGATTTGATCAAATCGCTTTTGGAGAAATATGCCTCACCGCAAACCAGAAAACCAGGTCAACCTGATTTAATACCTCGCGTGGCTTATGAAGATACTTTAATTCAGGAGCATATTCCCTTAAAAGATTTAATAGGTATGTATCTTCAGGTCTATCCGTATAGTCATTTAATTATAAAATATTCTGTACGTTTTTTTACACAGAAATATTTTGGTCTTAAAACTAATATAAACTAATGCCAACGTCATACAATATACAGTTAAACTAAACAAAGATCCATTAATAAATAGTATGTAGACCGCCCTATCGCCCCCGAGGGGGCTCTATAATGTCGGTAATATAATCATTGTCATGCCCTGAAAATTTCGTGTTTCTAGGGCATGTATTAAGGAAGATATCACACTCTTTCGGACTGATGATGCAGAATAGACCGCCCTTCGTAGCCGTATCGCTACATACATACAAACACCTATAGATATAAATACTATATATACGATTTGGCTGAACCCCTACTAAATTAAGCTTGAGGTCTTTCGATGGGCTTGGAATCGTACATATATTAACATTGTCTTCCTGAAAGGGACGAGCTGGATCATGATTGGGGGCGAGCCCTTCGGGCACGCCACTGATGTTTCAAAGAAAAAAAATTGTACATATATATGTGTACGTCGCTCGTTTCAGTCGAGGAAGACGTTCGCGAGTTGTAAGTTGTCAACTTTACCCCTAATCGTTGCCATGGCAACCATGGAAATCGATATTTACAAATATTATTTTGGATGATTGACCAAATTCTACCCAGATACCAAATTTCAACTCTCCAGCTCAATAAATAACGGAAATAGCAAATTTTCGTCGCCATGCCAACGAAATGTCGAAATTATTTTCAAATAAGGAAATAGCTTACTTCCTTCCCTTTCGATTGCCACCTCACTCGTTTCAATGGGATAAGCCGCGCGTGAGTTAAATATTGTCAACTTTATCCTTATTCGTTGCTATGGAAACCATGGGAATCAAAATTTAGGTATAGGTAAATTTATTGAAAAAAGAAAGTATTTGAGATTCTTTACTTTTACGTCCTAAACCGTTTTTTTGTCCGACGTTCCGGCTTCGAGTTATTAAGTGCCAAAGAGGGGTCTGCAAAGGGAATTTTTCGACTTAAAAAAATTCAAAAGAATTACTTCCCATTTTCCGAATGCGACCAGTTTTAATAGGGTTCTGAAGCTCCTGGTTCTCTACAACATCCGAAAATTTAAATCGATTTAATTAAGTTTGTTCCCAATCCCATTTAACTCTACTTGCCTTCTTTAAGCACGTAATATGAAGTAGTAAGAAGGGGTTCTGTTACAAAAGTTATTAATTCTGTTGTGAAAGAAGGAGGGATGAACCCATAAGCACCGAAACTACATTTTGTAACATAACTCCTTCATCCACGTGCCCTTTCAATTATCTTCATTAATCTATAAACCTGAAACAGTTAATATAACTGCTACATATTTTTATTCTAAAACTCAAATCATCACAATGAACATATAATATATAGGGTTGTGATTAAATAACGGATAAACGGATAAGTTCAGGTAATATTTTTTCAGAACAATATTGGGACACGTGATTTTTTATTTTTATTTCTGCATTTTCTTATCTTATACCAGAATATACAGGGTATTACATAAATGAGATACTATGTCAACGTTACTTTTTTTAAGTGAAACCTCCTCTATATTATGGTATATTTGGATTCTACAAATGTTGGAAGTGGCCGCCATTAACAGCTCTATAATATCCCAGACAACCAATAAATTCTTGCTGTACATTTTCAACGGTATCTGGAGGAATATTCCCAGTTATGAACATTATGAATGCGCTCTTTAAGAATATCAAGTGTGCGTGATTTATCTTTACACACTTGATTTTTAACGCAACCAAAAACAAAATAGTCTAGTGGATTAAGGATCAGGTGACCTAGGTGGCCACTTTTTTGATCCACGTCTGCCTACCCACTGGTTTGAAGAGAACAGCTCACTTAAGACATACATAATGTATGTCTTAAGAGGCAATGTATGATACATTGCCTCATAAGAAAATTGTGTAGATAGAATTGTCTGTAGAATCCAAATATACCATAATATACAGGGGGATTCCATTCAAAAAAGTAACGTTGACGTGTTATGGCATTTATATACAACCCTGTATATTCTGGTATAAGATGAAAAAAATGCAGAAATAAAAATAAAAATTGAGGTGTGTGTTTTTCCGAAAAGAAAATGTACCTGAACTTTTATTTAATTTATCCGTTATTTAATCACAACCCTGTACATATGATGTGCCATTTTGTATATTTAGTTCGTTTAGATTCTCAAACTACGAAACTGGAATATGAAAAACCTATAGCCATGGAGCTTCTAGACATAAACAATGGCAGTGGACAAAGTTATGGATACATCGTGTATAGGAACGAGAATGTTGATTTGGCTGCTGGCTCAACTTTAACTATTAAAGGACACATATGCGATTCCGTTTTGGTAAGATACTTTAACAACTGCATAATTTTTCTTAAGTGGATACATTTCTTAAATAAATTATTAACTAGTAAAACAATGTTCATTCTCTTTGCAGTAAGTTATTTAAACAAGAATATGTTAGAGATGTCTGAAGATCTCAACAAAAAGTAACATGGAAAAAGAAGCATAAACTAGAAAAGCTATTCCTCCAATAAAAATTATTTTGTACCTACTTAGTACTACAGACTTAATGTAAATGAGGTAGCTGTGGATAAGAGAAATGAAGAACGCTATAATAGTGTGCAATAAAGTCTAGTATAATTTATTCGTTTTAGGTCCTAGTAAATGGAAAGATTATCTCTCCACCTTTAAAATCTAAAGATGACCTTAGTAAATTTGGGTTTTGGAAACAAGCTGATTCACAGATAGTGCTTACCGATACAGCTCTTACTGGAGCTACAATTGATCTTATAGTTGAGAATTGGGGTAGAGTTAACTATGGCCATCTAACACAGTATTATCAGTTTAAAGGTATTTTTGTAAAATAAAATACTAGGACCGATAAATTTAGATAACTATTGGTAATTTACCATTTTAGAAGTTGATCTTGATGTTACTGCTCTAGAAAATGTTTCCATTAATTTTAAACTGTGCTTATCTAAATTGATTTTAATATTCCTTCACCCCTTATTTTGCCTGATCAGTTACTACGAGTAGCGTATTTTACTTGTATTGGCGAGTACTAGCTACAAATCAATGGTACTAGCATATTATTTGGACTGACACATCAGTAATAAGATATGACTATTTGTTTACTTATTGTATAAATTTAAAATTTTCCGTGAGGCCCTTGGGACTCTTCTAATTATATTATATTTGTTTCCTGTACTGAGCACAAGCTAAGCCATACCAAGCTCAGAATAAATACCGTACTTACATTTATGTTTTTAGGTCTGTGGCAAGGTGACATAGTGATTGATGATAATGTGGTGACAAATTGGCAGCACGTTCCACTAGAGTTTACAAAAGTATGGACCAGGAGGTTAGACGGATGGCAAGAAGGTCAAAACGTGACCCAACCTGGACTGTATAAGGGTTGGTTTAATAAAAAGCTTCAAAAGAATTAAGAAAAAGACGCATCCTAACAAATAATGTTGGTGCTCGCAAATCGTTTTGAATAACAATAATTTAGGTAAAATTAGAATAACATTTTTTCATTTTTTAGCCAATATAAACATACCAAATCCACAAGATACCTACCTAGACATGAGACAGTGGACTAAAGGTATAGTAATCGTCAATGGATTTGTTCTTGGAAGATATTCAAGAATTGGCCCTCAACAATGTCTTTACTTACCTGCTCCGTTGTTAATAGAAGGTCAAAACGAAATTGTTGTTTTTGAGCATTACGAGGCTTCTGATACAGTTGTCTTTTCGACCGATCAAATTTGGGAAACTATGTGAACCTTGCCTTAATAAAGTCTTAATAATATACGAGTATTTATATTTTTTTTAGTTTTATGTACCGTGTACTCCCAATTTCTAACTACAGGCTCCTATTTTAGCATTTAACACCCAACCGTAGTGGTCACCTAACTGACATATTACGACTAATGATTCGATCTTCGAACAGTTATTCCAAAAGATTTAAATTATCAAGAGTTACGTGAAATGGTGCGCCATCCCGCTGGAAGTAACTTTGTCGCATCTCTTTATCGTCTGATGCGTTTACAAAATTTTCTAAAATTACGTTATACGGTATCGCGCTGAATTGAGAGTCCCTTCAAAAAAAATCGGTCCAATTAACCTTCTTTTCGATATGGCCGCCCATACGCCAACTCTCTCTGAATGCAGAGGCTTCTCCATAAAGAAATGTGAATTTTCAGAACTCCACATTCTCACTTGTTGAGAATTTACATAACCAGAGAGGTAAAAGTAAAACCATGCCTCAGTAAAAAATGTTTTTTCATATACGTTTCCATTATTATGCAAATTACCAATAAGCCACTCTGAAAATTGCATTCGCTGCGGCTTGTCTCTTGGCAACAATTCTTAGACTGAGCTTAGACAATAAGCGTCCATATGCAGGTCACACTTCAGGATTGTATTGCAGGTTTCGTAGAACACTTTTGCCAGCTTAAACGCCGAATAGGGGTTTGTGGGTGTTCATTATCAAGTTGCCCCAATTCTTCTACTTTTTGTGCAGTGCGAACTTTCTATTCACGCTTCCTACTTCTCTAAACAAAGCTACAGATCTGGTCAAAACTTGGCGAAATTAGTCGAAATTCATGACTATATGTGGAAAGTCTACTGGAAAATCCTGAATGGCGTCCCGTGTTGAATAAACCCACTGCAGGCCATCAACCCTTCTACCATTTCTAAAGTAAGTTTCGATCATAAAAGCTTTATGTTCTGCCGTGATTACAATATTTAATTTTCTAAAAAATAAAAACTTCAGAGCTGCTACTTTACGTTTTACAAATGTTACCTTTCAAGAGTAATAATTCAAGACATGCATGATTGATTCCACTTCATACTTTGAGGAAGTTTTTTTTTTGATCTTGCATTATTATGAGGCAGTTAACTTAAAAATAAATAAAACTTTGCCATTAAACAGTATATGCTTTTTAAAATGGTATCAAATTCTAACGTCATCTCATTGTCTTTTCTGAAAAAATTTTGAAGAATAAAAAAGCACCACCACTTAGTTCTTAATGCAAATGAGACTTTTAACTTAGCATAACATCAACCATGTCGATGATTCATGACATGACACTGTCGTGCATGGTTTAGGAAAACATAATGTACCTTAATATTAGTTTAGGATCATTGTCTAAAGATAACAGTCATTGTTTACCGAATGTCGCTTGATGACAGATGTCTCTTTAAAATTCAAAATTATACAGCGTTTATTGTTTTTTGTTTAATCGCAAATTTTAAAATTTGATGTTATAGATTTTTGGTGGATCAACCTCAGCTAACCTGACACAATGGTAGACTTTATGGTGTAACAACCGCAATCTTCGTTTCAGGGATAGAGACAGTTTTAAGTAGTAGTTCTTCAATTGTTCTGCAAAAACCGGGTAAAATATAAATATGTAGTAAATTTAAGGTGAATACATATCGTACAAATGTGTTAGTTAACAATATTTTTATAAACAAAGTTATTTGGTACTGTGTTACAAAAAATACGTGCTGATTAGATTAGAAATCAAACTACTTAACGCTCGGATTTATTACAATTAAGAACAATAAACTGGAATTTACCTAAATGAAGATAGATAGTGTATTGCCGTTAATACTTTATTCCGGTTGATTTTTGTATATTATGATTTATAAATTATTTCTGTGGTATAGATTTTGAAGACTAAGTATATTGAAGGTATGTAAGTTTTAGTTCTAATTTAAAATTGGAGATATGAGACTTAAGCCATAATCTAATCACTAAGTATAAGTTATAGTAATTTTATATTGTGAAAAATAATATAACACGCTCACTTTAAAAGGGATGATACTTATATTCATTCATTCATAATGGGCACTACAGACCTAGTAGGCCCATGGCTTGGTTAACTATCCTTCTCCATTCCCTCTTATCCATTGCTTTCTCCCTCCACCCAACAATGTTCAGATCATTAATGTCCTTCTTCACCTCTTTTATCCATCTTGGTTTCGGTCTTCCACGTCTCTTTCTTCCCCTATACTTCTCTCCATCAATCTCCTGGGCAATCTATGTTCTTGCATTCTTATAACGTGTCCCAGCCACCTCAATCTTTATCCCTTTATCACTGCTACAATATCCGGGTTTTTGTATAATTCTTTTAGATCTCTATTTGTTCTTCTCTCCCATCTATCTTCGATCTTTTTCCATTATATATTTTTCCTATACATTTGCTCTCCAATACCCTTAGCATTTTCTGCTCTATCATGCCCATAGACCATGATTCACTTCCAAATAGCGTTATCAGTCTTTACCTATATCCAAATTTATTTATTTCATAATTTTAACTAATAATTAATAATACTCGCAATAAATGTATTTTTATATTGCCAAATTTTGTTTCCATACATCTCTCAGAAAATTGAACCTACTTCAAATTATGTTTATGATATACCTTCTTTATATAAGGGCTTCTTTTAAAGTAGTTTGGGAGATTCGGCAAAAATTTCACTTTGTTGACCAGTGATTGTCAGATATCTTTAGCCACTAACTTCCTGCTTTCCTCACAGCATAGTCTTTAACTTTTGGTAAAGCTCTTTATGTATTACGCAATCAGATGCTTTGTCAAGATCGCAAAATACTCCAACCGGCACTGGCCAAGTCTATAAACTAAACGTTTCTCACATGAAAATTACCGTTCTCTGTACTTGTTAATGACTGAAATTGAAAATCTCGAAATTGCTTTAATATTTAAGCTATTTTATAACAATTTATTACCAATTACCTCATATGTCTTTTTCTCTATATAGTTTTCAGCTTCAACATGGAAGCAGCATTAAATGTAAGTCCTACTCCTCCGATTCTGCCATCGGTTTACGAGTATTATGGTGGATCAGGAATTACGTCAGGTCTTAATGCGGATCAAAACTATTTTACTCTAAATGGAAAAAATATAACTCTGTACTCTGGAGCAATGCACTATTTCAGAACACCGAAGCAACTTTGGAGGGACAGACTTAGAAAAATGAGAGCTGCTGGATTGAATGCTGTGGAAACTATAGTACCATGGAATTTGCACGAACCTAGTTCTGGTGAGTAACGTTTAAAATATTTTTAGTGTACCACTTTAAATATCTATAGTCCTAAAAAATTCAATTTTTAATGTAACTGAAGTACGAAAGAATCGAGCAAATCTCACACTCCTGTGAGATTTGTCCTCATTGGATTGTGTGATGTGACCAATTAATTCTTTTATTTCTTCAGTTAGTGAAGTTGAACGGCACATGTTATAAATAAAAATTCCAATAAAATTTTATTTTTAAGGTCAATTTGACTTTGGTCAAGGTGGAACAGATATGCAGGATTTTCTAGATATTGAGGTTTTTTTAAAAACAGCCCAAGAAGAAGATCTTCTGGCAATTTTGAGGCCCGGTCCATATACATGCGCCGAATGGGAATTTGGTGGTTTTCCGAGTTGGTTGCTGAGGGAAAAGGATATTAAATTTAGGACGTCTGATCCTAATTACATGGGTCCAGTTAAAAGGTATTTTTATAGACTAAACTTAAAAATTTTCATACATTCAGCAAACATAAATGCTTCGCAGACTACTTTTGTGGAAGGAAGTTACTGAACTTAGAGCTTAGAAATTTACCTGAATTATCTTTTTTAAAAGCAATTAGAGTACTTACAAAGCCATCATATTTCCAGATTTTTTAATGCACTTTTACCAATCCTAGCTGCTCTCCAATTTATAAATGGCGGCCCAATTATCAGTTTTCAAATCGAAAACGAATATGGCAGTACTGGAACTGATACTTTCGAGACTGACAAGAGATATTTAAAGGAACTGAGGCAACTTTATTTGGATAATAATATAACTTCTTTACTGACAACAGCAGATGGAGTGAAATTTGGCACGCAGGGAACACTAACGGAATATTTTTTGTATACTGCAAATTTTGGCAGTAAGTTTTTTTTGTCTCTGTTTTTGTGTTGTTCTCTTCTGTCTCCAGTTGGTTTATTCATCCTAATGTTTATAAAGTTCGAACATATATATATATATATATATATATATATATATATATATATATATATATATATATATATATATATATATATATATATATATATATATATATATATATATATATATATATATATATTTATATATATAAATACGCACAGGGTCTCAAAAATGCCTGGAATATTTCAAATACTTCAAAGAGTACTGAATATATATTTTTGAAAATTGACACGTCTATATAGTTAAAAACGGCACACCTTGGAAGGATAAAACCATTTCTGTCAGTATACAGGGTTAGTCAGAAAGAATACTATTTTTTAATTTTGAATGGAAAGTCCTGTATATTTTTGAAGATTCAAATAGTTCCTTACAGATTGAATGATTGACCTTGAAAACTTTAAGGTGTTTTACCAAACAGTATAAAAAAAATATTTTGAAAATGATACGAAAAAGGGTTGAAACGTCAATAGACTTTTAATAAAAGAAATGTTTTTACTATGAACCTAATCCCAATAAAGAAACAATAAAAAAATATTATAAATGGTTCAAGAAAAATAACAAAGTATATATATATATATATATATATATATATATATATATATATATATATATATATATATATATATATATATATATATATATATATATATATATACAGGGTGTTAATTAAGTAAGTACACTAAATTTAACAGACAATTATTTGAGTGATTTTAAGACTAAAACTTCAAATAAACATGAGTCCGCAAATGCTTCGTTTTCAAGATACAGGGTGTTAAACTTTTTTAAAAAAATTGCTTTTTCGTAAATATCTTAAAGATCCTTTACCCAATTTTGTTGTAATTTGGCAGTGTTATTCGTAGTGTTAAGGGGCTAATTTAGCCCTAACTTGATTAAATGTATTAAGTCCAGTGGTGCCCCGAGCAACACCTTAACTAATATTTTTGACGAAAAAAATGTACGCCACACATTTTTTTGTAATTTTTTGATTTTTTTATTATTAAGCAACTAAAAGTGCAGCTTTTTTGTCTCTTAGAGTTTTTTCGTATCTTGATTAGTTTTTGAAAAAAGTAAAAATAAAAAGGGAAATGTTCTTTTGAAAATTATCATTTTTGTATTATTTTTTATTAATAATAAGAACAACAACAAATAAACACTAAATTAAATACATTTTTTAACATATAAACTAACGAATTTTACTAAATGAAGTGTTGGAAATGGCCACCTTCGGCTTCAATACAACCGCCTAGCCGCCTCATCATTGAATTACGCACTCTCCCGAAAATACCTGGCATATTTTTTATTATGTCACATGAATTAATGATTCTATTTCGTAGATCATCTTCACTTTCAATAGGAGTTTTGTATACCAACGCTTTAAGGTGTCCCCAAAGAAAATAATCTAGGGGATTAATATCGGGCGAGCGAGGAGGCATGGTTGTGGGCCTGCTCTCCCAATCCAACGTTTATGGTAATTTTCATCCAAAACTTGCCGCGCCACTAGACTGAAGTGCGGTGTAGCCTCGTCGTGCATGTACCACATACGGAATCTTTCCATGACTGGAACTTCTTCTAAAGGTCCAGGTAAAACAAATTCTAAAAACCTTCGGTATTCTTCCCCATTTATTTGGGAGAAAATGAGGCAGAATGAGGTGGTCACCGACAATTCCAACCCAAATATTAAAAGAAATCCGTTCTTGAAAATTATTTTCTACTAAGGCGTGTGGATTGTTTTCGGCCTATATGTGATTGTTATGGAAATTAATAACTGAATTGCGAGAAAAACAAGCTTCATCTGTAAACAATATTCGACTTAGGAAATCTGGATTTCTTATTATTTTACCGCGTAACCAATCACAAAAAGTTAGTCTTAACGGCAAATCTCTGGGCAATAGAGCTTGGACACGTTGCATATGGTAGGGATATAGCTGCTGGTCTCTTAAAATCTGCCACACTGTGACATGGGTAATGTTCAGTTCTTCAGCTATTTTCCGGGTACTGGTATGAGGATTTGCTTCAATTTCATTTAAAATAGCTTCTTCCATTTAAACTGTTCGTACCGTTACAGGCCTCCTTATGACAACCGTCGATCTTTTAAAACTGCCTATTTCAGAAAGTTGTGCATGGAGACGTACAAAAGTTCTTCCGTTAGGTACTACACGCCGAGGAAATCTTTCATGATAAATGCGTCTTGCAGCATTAGAGTTTCCATGAGCCATTCCGTAACATAAATGCATAAGTATCTGCCATTTCACTGTTAGTAATCTGAACCATATTGGACAAAAAATAACTCGAAAAATAATCACCAAAAATACTTTTTATAAAAATTACAAATTAATAGTTAATAATTTGACAACAGCTGTCAAGTTGTTTACCAAATGCTGCAATCGTTTTCCAAGGCAACCCTTGATTATTTCCTATTTTTTCCCTATGTTTCTCGTGTGGTCCAGGGATATGCAATTAAGTGGATTTTTTTTCAAAAACTAATCAAGATACGAAAAAACTTCAAGAGACAAAAAAGCTGTACTTTTAGTTGCTTAATAATAAAAAAATAAAAAAATTACAAAAAAATGTGTGGCGTACATTTTTTTTGTCAAAAATATTCGTTAAGGTGTCGCTCGGGGCACCACTGGACTTAATACATTTAATCAAGTTAGGACTAAATTAGCCCCTTAACACTACGAATAACACTGCCAAATTTCAACAAAATTGGGTAAAGGATATTTAAGATATTTACGAAAAAGCAATTTTTTTAAAAAAGTTTAACACCCTGTATCTTGATAACGAAGCATTTGCGGACTCATGTTTTTAATTAACACCCTGTATATATATATATATATATATATATATATATATATATATATATATATATATATATATATATATATATATATATATATATATATATATATATATATATGTATATATATATATATATATATATATATATATATATATATATATATATATATATATATATATATATATATATATATATATATAGAGGGGAAGGACAGTAACGGGGTACTGGTAACAAAGATTACAGTATATAACTATGGGAATACCCCAGTGGTTAAAGGAGGAAGCAATAAAAGATATTGGGTGCTTCTAAAGCATTGCTATTTATTCCACGTTCAAGCTTTCGTCTATGATTATAGACTTCATCAGAACTACAAAACAAGAGAAAATTCTGTTACAAGTCTTTCTAATGGCTACAGTCGGTAACACCTGTTGTTACGTAGATTGTAGATTTAAGTCAGCAGAAGAAGTTTCACAAATTTTTGTTCGGAGGCTTTTTGGGTCGATATACATGTACAGTTATACAATGCAGTTCACAATATTTTATCTACGGGGCGCCACCGTTTTATACGCATATACACTTTAATTAATGGTACTGACGAATTTTGCGTCCACATGCTCTCCGTACTATTATGCCTCTGAAATATGGCAACAAGGTAAGGAGGCCAATAATACGGAAGATTTAAGCGTGTGTAAATAATTTACTTTTATGATTATTTTATGTTTTAAAGTAGTTGCTGAAATTACGATTGGGGCTCCGAAAATGTACGTATGTGTATAAGATCGGTGAACGCTTTGATATAGGGGTCTGTAACTTTATTTGTACAGTTTTTTATATGATATATATATATATATATATATATATATATATATATATATATATATATATATATATATATATATATATATATATATATATATATATATATATATATATAGAGAGAGAGAGAGAGAGGGGAAGGACAGTAACGGGGTACTGGTAACAAAGATTACAGTATATAACTATGGGAATACCCCAGTGGTTAAAGGAGGAAGCAATAAAAGATATTGGGTGCTTCTAAAGTATTGCTATTTATTCCACGTTCAAGCTTTCGTCTATGATTATAGACTTCATCAGGACTACAAAACAAGAGAAAATTCTGTTACAAGTCTTTCTAATGGCTACAGTCGGTAACAACAGGTGTTACCGACTGTAGCCATTAGAAAGACTTGTAACAGAATTTTCTCTTGTTTTGTAGTCCTGATGAAGTCTATAATCATAGACGAAAGCTTGAACGTGGAATAAATAGCAATACTTTAGAAGCACCCAATATCTTTTACTGCTTCCTCCTTTAACCACTGGGTTATTCCCATAGTTATATACTGTAATCTATATATATATATATATATATATATATATATATATATATATATATATATATATACGCAACATAAGAGTGATAGTCGAATTGGCAAAAAATCTTGTGCTCTTGCGTTACACTTTCAAACGCTTGATCATCAATTTGATTATGAAAAAACAACAATTTTGGATCAAGAACGAAACCACAAAAAAGACTATTTTTAGAAATGGTTAACATAAACAAAGAAAGTAAGTGCATAAATTCTAGGTCTGATATTGACCAATTAAGCACGATTTATTGTAATATTTTAGAAAAATAACTTAATTTGTTCTTGCATTGTCAAAAGTCTTAACTCTGTATGTGTGGGCTCGTTGACTTGTAACTTTTTTAACTTTTTTGCCTTCTTTGTTCTTTTTTCGATAGATGTGAAATAATTTGTAATTGATAAAATGTTGGTACTTTGTCGTCTTCAAGATGGGTAGTGTGATCATGGTCTAGTCATTGTTTTGTAAATATTTTAAACGTTTTTGTTATGTTGACATGGCTTAATGTTCATTATTGAACTCTCATTGTGAGTATATTTTTTTAAAATTGTTTTGTCTTTAATACTGAGTATTTTAGACTGTATAGAACAGATAACCTGTAAACTGTAAGACAGGCTGTTTGGATTGCTCCATTTTGTTGTTAACGCGGTATCTGTTTTTCTTTTAGCTATCGCTCCTGAGGAAGCCATAAATAAATGGCGAAATATAGAGCATTTTAGAATAAATGAGTTTTAATATTTATTTTATACAGACCGATTCCCGAAAATTACCCCCAATTATATATATATATATATATATATATATATATATATATATATATATATATATATATATATATATATATATATATATATATATATCCTAAAACCCTTTCATAGCTGATCCAAAATCATCTTTCGACACTCTTCAATTACTACAACCCGATCGACCCAAGATGGCAATGGAGTACTACCCTGGATGGTTCGATCACTGGGGCGAAGAGCACCATACAGCCTCAGCCCAAGACTTAATAGCTAATTTGGAAACTATTTTAACGTATCCTGGATCGTTTAATATTTATATGTTCCTGGGAGGTACTAGTTATGGATTCATGAATGGGGCTAATTTGGAAAATCTATTAACTGATAATAGTGGATATATGCCAGGTGAGATATTTACATAATATAAAGTTAAACCAACAATCTATATAAATAAAACAAAATACTTTTAAAAATGACAGATTTTTTTCGAGATCAGCAGCAAAGGCAATTTTTGGGATTTTTAGATACTACAAGTTACGACTACGATGCTCCTCTAACAGAAGCCGGAGACTACACTGCCAAATATGATTTGATCAAATTGCTTTTGGCTAAATATGCCTCACCGAAAACTAGGTTACCAGATCAACCTGATTTAACACCCCGCGTGGCTTATGAAGATACTTTAGTAAAAAGATTTAATAGGTTTGTATAGCTTAATATGCAGGTCTATCCGTATAGTTCTTCATTGGTAACAATATTCTGTACGTTTATTTACCCATAAAGTTCAAATTTTAATATGTTGGTCTTAAAACCAATATAAATTAATGTGTAAAACTTAACAAAGATCCGTTATTAAATTATATTGATTAATCTACAATTCTGAAACAGTTAATACAGCGTGTCCAGAAATCATCTTAATAGATGGAAAGCTTTTTTATTTTTACTTTACGGAAAGTAGTTATTCTTCATAAAAATTGCTGCTTGTTGAAAAAATAACACTCTAATCCAAAATGTTGATCGAGCATATACGGGGTGTCAAAAAATAACGATAAGCGCCGTAGAAGAAAAGCTATAGTTAATTTTAATTGCACAGTACAATAACGTAAGAAAGTCTCGTCCAGAAATGAAAAGTGGTGAGATATGACATTTGACAAAATAACTTTATGATCATTCATATGTAGGTTCCTTTGAATTTAAGAAAAATAGTTAGAAATGCAAATATTATTTTCAGATGAGACCACGTTCACCTCAAACGGAGTGGTGAGTTCCCAAAACTGTAGTTGGTGGAGTGATGAGAATCCCCACTTTGTAATTGAGTGTCGTGATTAATATTCCTTCAAACTGTAGTCCTCCAAAACTGTAGTTGGTAGAGTGATGAGAATCCCCACTTTGTAATTGAGTGTCGTGATTAATATTCCTTCAAGACAGTAATTTATAGATATATGATGTGCCATTTTGTTTAATTCGTTTTTCCTTTAGATTCTCAAACTACGAAACTGGAATATGAAAAACCCATAGCCATGGAGCTTCTAGACATAAACGATGGTAATGGACAAAGTTATGGATACATCGTTTATAGGAAGGAGAATGTTGATTTGGCTGCTGGCTCAACT
Organism: Philopedon plagiatum; assembly: GCA_963971165.1. Classification (NCBI taxonomy): domain Eukaryota; kingdom Metazoa; phylum Arthropoda; class Insecta; order Coleoptera; family Curculionidae; genus Philopedon; species Philopedon plagiatum. Next base: position 83,612,442 of record OZ020195.1, read on the forward strand.
TTAACTATTAAAGGACATATATGCGATTCCGTTTTGGTACGAGCATCTAACAACCGCATCATTTTGCTTAAATAAACATATTTCTTAAATAATTATATTTGTTGCCTTATTAACTAGTAAAACAATTTTCATTCTCTTTGCAGTAAGTCATTTAAACAAGAATATTTTAGAGATGTCTGATTCTGAAGATCTCAACAAAAAGTATCGTGAAAAAAAGCATAAATTAGAAAAGTTGCTTCTCCAATAAAAATTATTACTTAACACTACAGACATAATGTAAATGAGGTAGTTAGAGACATGCGAAATGAATACCGCTAGTGTGAAATAAAGTCTACTATAATTTATTCTTTTTAGGTCCTAGTAAATGGAAAGATTCTGTCACCACCTTTAAAATCTAAAGATGACCTTACTAAATTTGGGTTTTGGAAACAAGTTGATTCACAAATAGTGCTTACCGATACAGCTCTTACTGGAGCTACAATTGATCTTGTAGTTGAAAATTGGGGTAGAGTTAACTATGGCCATCTAACACAGTATTATCAGTTTAAAGGTATTTTTTAAATAAAATAACGGGACCTATAAATTTAGACAACTATTGGTAACTTACCATTTTTGAAGTTGATCTTGATGTTACTGCTCTATAGAAAATATTTCCATTAATTTTAAACTGTGTTTATCTAAATTGATTTTAATATTCCTTCACCCCTTATTTTGCCTGATCAGTCACTAGTCAGTAGCGTATTTTACTTGTATTGGCGAGTACTAGCTATAAGTCAATGGTACTAGCATATTATTTGGACTGACACATCAGTAATAAGATAGGACTATTTGTTTACTTATTGTATAAATTTAAAATTTTCCGTAGGGCCCTTGGGACTCTTCTAATTATATTATATTTGTTTCCAGTACTGAGCACAAACTAAGGCATACCAAGCTCAGAATAAATTCAGCACTTACATTTATATTTTTAGGTCTGTGGCAAGGTGACATAGTGTTTGATGATAATGTGGTGACAAATTGGCAGCACGTTCCACTAGAGTTTACAAAAGTATGGACCAGGGGGTTAGAAGGATGGCAAGAAGGTCAAAACGTGACACAGCCTGGACTGTATAAGGGTTGGTTTAATAAAATAGCTTCAAAAAAATTAAGAAAAAGACGCATCCGAACAAATAATGTTGGTGATCGCAAATAGTTTTTAATAACAATAATTTAGGTAAAATTAAAATGACACTTTTTCGGTTTTTAGCAAACATAAACATACCAAATCCGCAAGATACCTACCTAGACATGAGACAGTGGACTAAAGGTATAGTAATCGTCAATGGATTTGTTCTTGGAAGATATTCAAGAATTGGCCCTCAGCAATGTCTTTACTTACCTGCTCCGTTGTTAATAGGAGGTCAAAACGAAATTGTTATTTTTGAGCATTACGAGGCGTCTGATACAGTTGTCTTTTCGACCGATCAAATTTGGGAAACTATGTGAACCTTGCCTTAATAAAGTCTTAATAATATACGAGTATTTATATATTGTTTTTCGTTTTATTTACCGTGTACTCCCAATTTCTAACTACAGGTTTGCCGGATTTTTTGCGTGACAGGGTACAAGACTAGGTTTTGGAGGCGTTGAACCATTGAACTGAACAAGGTTTTGTGTGCCCCAGTCTAAGATTAACTGAAGATCTTGTTAAAGGAATATGTGCTTAGATCTGCGTCTAATATCCAGCTCTTGATTCGAGACTTGTCTGGAAAAATTAATGTTGTAGTGAAGAGTATTATCGTTAGCATAACTGTGGATGGAATTGGAAGTTGTAGAGAGAAGATCAGTAACGTGAAAAAGTGTCAGGACTGAACCTTGGGGTTTGGGAGGAAGATCGTAAGAAAATAGTTTGTTAAGGTGTGCGGCATGCCATATTTGCTCAAAGGTCAAATGAAGAGTAAGAAGACATGAAATGCCAGAAAGTGTCTCTTAAAATCTTACGTGTAGAACATTGCTTTGTACGGGTGTGAAGCTAAGGAAAGACGAAAAACGACGCATTGAACTATTTGAGATGTGGTGTTACAGAAAAATGATGAAGATAAGTTGAGTAGATAGATCACAAATAACAATGTGCTGAATCAAGTCAGAGAAGAATGGACTACTTTAGAGAACATAACATAAAAGAAGAAACAAAATGATCTGATACATTCCGAGACATGGCGGTCTAACACAATTTATTGTGGAGGGTAGACAAGGCAGAGATGGGCTTAGACTAAGTTATTTAGATAAAATACTCAAAGACATAGGTAAGGTTAGCTATAGGGAAACGAAGGATTTAGCATAGAATCGCCAAGGATGGAGAGTTGCGCAAAACGAAGCTCAGGATTGAATACTCCAAGAAAAGGAGGAAGAAGAATAAATGGAAGAAGAAAAAGAAGAAGATGTGTTTTTGTGTCTACACCGTAAAGTTGCTGTTTTTGGAGCAAATAACTGAGCTAAAATAGTATTTCAAGAAGGCCAAATAGTAGGAATGGGGATTGTTGGTTAAGAAGGAATCCATAAATATCTTCATTACCTCTGTTTCTTTCAGATTTACACTATAAATATTGTTTAAATGTTTATATATTGTTCTCATAGTTTTAAATTCGAGTTAGCTATTGTTTTATTAAGTGTGTATATAAGTGTATTATTTGTACAGATCGGCCAGTTTTAAAGTGTTTATTTAAATTTATTTTTATTTATGACTACTTAATTATTCAAAATAAAATACTCCAACGCTTCGAATAAGATAATCAAATAAATAGCCAACATGCGTAACGTGCACTTTTATATTGTTGTTCAACTTTTAAGTTTAACCCTATTATAAATAAAAAAATAAGCATAAAGATCAATTGAATCTGTACATAATCTTAGTAAAGTGGATAAAATACACTTGAATATATTATAATGATTTTTTTCTTCTTTCTCACGGCCATGGGCCATTGACCTATACTTTTATTATAATTTTTGATATTATAATAGTTAAAAGTAAATCAAGTTTTACAAAACTTACAATGTTGATTTATTTATTTTTGTTTTTTTTTACATTTCAAAGTGTAAGGAAAAGGCTGTTTGAAAAAGTATGTACTTGTAGTGATTCAAAGCATGAAAGGTCAAATATGATAGAAATGAGAAAATTAGATTGAGCGTATGAGGTAATAAGAGAGACAAAATTGAAAATAAAAGAATAAGATGAACAAATTTATGTAAATATCTAAGGAGATAAAGAAATGAAGACGACGCACAGTTCAGCGACCCGTGGACAATAATGTAAATATTGACCCTTTATTATAGATGTAATTACCTGCTAATAGGGTAATAAACATTAAAGTTAAATGTTTTCAAGAAATCCTAATTAAAATTATCAGGTATCGTCTCAGTTTTATGGCTGTGAAGTAAGGGTAACTTACAGGTAGCTTATTTATTACTTATTTTATCAGCTGCAATTTTGCTTGAGCTGTGGACAGTTCTATTTTGAAAGTATTGTATTTGTGGTATTTTAGCAATGGAGAACGGTAATGCAGGTATGTTAACTTTACTGTATAAAAACGTTTTACTTACATCCTACTTTATACAGACTTAACCTTTATAAAAAGCAATTTTATCCTGAAATTTTCTCAGCCTCTGAGATATCTGTTAATGTAAATACTGAAGATATATTACAGAAAACTGTCAAGAGTATTTTAGAACTTGTTGATACTGAGTCTATGGAAAGCATTACATTTAACTGTTGTATGTAAATAGGGCATGAATGAGAGTTGAGGTCCCAGTACATACAAATAAACGTTTGTAGAAGAAACCGCAATCCATGAATTTATGTTTTTTATAGCTTGTGGAGCTGTTCTTTGGAAAAATCCCCGTTCGTCATCGACGCTGTATTGTCGACCATTTAAATTTTTCTTCTGTAAAGAAAATGCAAATTTTGTTTAACAAGAATATGATTGATGGTAGTATATGTAACATTGTGACCACTACAAAGTCTTCTGCTACTTGATATATTAGCGAAGTAAAGCCTACTCAAATGAATAGCTCAAACCTAACTAAGTTTATACATGGCTCAGAAAAATAGAACTTTGCATAGTTGGATTAATTTTTATAATGTTAAAAATATCATATCGCCTTCCTGTTAAACAGTGCGAGCTACCGCTGAATTTAAGGAATTAAAAAAGACAAACCAAAAAACCAATTCAAAATGAGTTTTAAAAAACAGTTAGGGCTCCATATTGATGAACCGAAACAAGAATATGGTAGTTCCAAAAACGAGAATACTGCCAGAAATGTAAGTACCAAAATTACTGGCTTATAGAGGAACTAAGTTTTATACACTTTTAAGACTTTTAAACTGTAAAGAAAAGCTTAATGTAAATAAATTTAACGATCTTGTTTTAAAAACTAGGGACTTGTATCTCAAAAAGTATTCGTGGTATAAGCTATTTAAAAATAAATAGAACTTTTCCTAGCGGGATCTACTTTTTAAAATTTTATCAAATTCTTACACCATCTCATTGTTTTTTTTCTTCTGAAAAAAATGTTGAAAAAAATATAAAAAGAATCACCCTTCGGTTTTTAATATAAATGAGACTTTTCACCTAGCATGACACAAACAATTATTGATGATTCATATCATGACACTGTTCTGCATGGCTTGGGAAACCCCATCATGTATTTTAATTTTAATTTACATTCATTGTCCAACATTAACATCGTTGTTAACTATATTGACCTTTACTGAATGTCGACTGATGAGAGATGTTTGTTTAAAATTCAAATTAAGATAAAAAGTTTAGTGTTTTTTGTTTGTTCGCAAATTTATAATTTTGCTCCGATGGATTTTTGGTCGATCAACCTCTGCTAACCCAAGATAACGGTAGATTTTATGTTGCAGTAACCTCAACATTGGATTCGCGGAAACAGTTAAGCTGTAGTTCTTCAGTTATTCTGGTAAAACCGGTTAAAATATAAATATTAAATCTGATGTGGATATGCATAAACAAAGTGCTTTAGTATTAAGCTTAAAAGATACTTGTTGATTAGATTAAGTACCGAACTACTTAACGCTTGTTTTTATTATAATAATTGTGACCGATAAAATGGAATTTGTTTAAATAAAGAAAGATAGTGTATTGCCGTTAATACTTTGTTTAGGCCGACTTTTATGTTTGATTTGATACATATTGTTTTTGTGGTATAAAGTTTGCAGGTTGAGAAGATTGTGGTAGTGTATTAAAGGTAAGTTTGAAATATAATTTTACATTTGAAGTATTGCTCTTAAGTCATAATTATAATGTACTGTCGGAAATATTGTAACATATTAACTGTTAAACGGATTCCACTTATTATGAAATTTATTTGTTCTTGTTTTTATAGTTTTAAATACCTATTCTTCTTCTTCTTCGGCTCTGTCCTGCAACCACCCTTAAAGAAATCCGTCGTTATAGGGGTACAACAATACGGAATTATGATGAATAACGGAGTATTACACCTTGTTAGTCCACAGATTAATTTACCATTTTCATTTCTGTCACATCTAACCTGCTATGCACTTTTTTATTAGCCACGTAGCCGTCTATACATTGCAGGTCTAACCACCATTTGAAAGCTATTTTTCATATAATTTTAAATTACTATTATTTTGTGTGTATGTTTATTGCAGTTTCAACATGGCAACAGCATTAAATGTAAGTCCTAATCCTCCAGTTCTGCCCACGGTTTACCAGTATTATGCTGGATCAGGAATTAGCTCAGGTCTTAATGCGGATCAAAACTATTTTACTCTCAATGGGAGAAATATTACTCTGTACTCTGGAGCAATGCACTATTTCAGAACGCCAAAGCAACTTTGGAGGGATAGACTTAGAAAAATGAGGGCTGCTGGATTGAATGCTGTGGAAACTTATGTACCATGGAATTTGCACGAACCTAGTCCTGGTGAGTAACGTTTAAAACATTTTTGGTGTTGGTGCTTTAAATATTTGAAATCATAAAATTGTTTTAATATAATAGAAAAAAAAAAAAGAACTAATCAAATCTCGCACTCCTATATAATTTGTCGTCATCGGATTATGAGATTTGGCCAATTCTTTTATTTCTTCAGTTCTTAAAGATGATCGTGCACATGAACATTGCAATATTTTTAGGTAAGTTTGACTTTGGTCAAGGCGGAACAGACATGCAGGATTTTCTAGATATAGAGACTTTTTTAAAAACGGCCCAAGAAGAAGATCTTCTGGCAATTTTGAGACCCGGTCCTTATATATGCGCTGAATGGGAATTTGGTGGTTTTCCAAGTTGGTTGCTTAAGGAAAAGGATATTAAATTCAGGACGTCCGATCCTAAATACATGGGTCCAGTTAAAAGGTATTTTTATAGAGTTTTATACATAATATTTCGCAGACTGTTAAGGGGAACCAGATTTTTAATTATATGTAAAATATAAGTGTCTCTTTTTCTATTTTACTTTAAAGTGAAGTTAGCTTAGAAGAATTGATGGCTTTCCCAAAATTTATGAATCGTCTTTGTTTTTCTTCCATTCTGGATAGCCCTATTAAAAAATAACTGGATCACTAACAGAATCATCATACTTCCAGATTTTTTGATGCACTTTTACCAATCCTAACCGCTCTCCAGTTTATAAATGGTGGCCCAATTATCAGTTTTCAAATCGAAAACGAATACGGCAGTACTGAAACTGATACATTCGAGACTGACAAGACGTACTTAAAGGAATTGAGGCAATTGTATTTAGATAATAATATTACTTCTCCACTAACAACGGCAGATGGAGTGGGAACTGGTACAAGGGGTACATTGACGGATTATTTCTTGTATACTGCAAATTTTGGCTGTAAGTTTTCTTTGTCTCTCTGTTTTCGTATTGTTTTTCTTTGTCTGGATTTCTCTGGGTTTGGTCATTCTAGGATATATAGAGTTTATTGAACTCTGGGCATGTTATATGTATTTTAGCTATTGTGTTGTTTTGTCTGTTTTTATATTATTGATTAAGTGTACATTAGTTTTGTTTCGCAGTTGCATTATGCTTGTTTAATAGGTGCGACTGAGACGTTAGCTATCTCCTTATTAGGTCTACCATATACTTCTGGAGTAATTATAATGTTTCCTAAATAATTTTAAGTTCAGTCGGTTTAAATTCTTTGCTTTAAGAACTGATTGACGTTTTAAAAGTATTTTATATGTTTGTTCATCAAAATGTTGATCAAAGAACTTTATTTAACATAATAATAAACGACAAAACGAAAAATCAGAAGATAGTATATGAAATTGTACCGAATCCAAAATGTTCGTCCTGCTTCATAAAGATTGAATCAAGAGAAATGTGGGTAGTGAATGACATTATAAGTGTCAGCTGACCTCTTCAAGATAGAGTGTAGATTAAGCAGACTATAGGAACTGAAAAAATATTTTTTTAAAACTGGTTTTAAACGATATTCTGAGCTCCTGTGCATACTGGTCCTTGTCCATCTGGGGTTCTAGATCCATCAATAACCAACACACAGCTACTTTTCGTACATGTGATGGTCCTACTTTCCTATTCTTCCCACTTATAAAAGAAAATTTTTAGCACTTTCCCAGTGGTACTAAGCAATATGCCTTAAAATGTGATTAATCTATAGGTCACTCATTATTTGCAGTGCTCCATCCATTAATGTCCGCCTCTAATATGACTACACCTCAGTTGTATTATTACTGTAAGGACTACGCAATAAAGCCATATTATTTTGTATGCTACATTTAGCATACCCGATTATTGCTCACCACTTGACTTTCCAGATTTCTCAATACGCTCTTACCAATACTAGCTGCACTTCAATTTATAAATGGAGGTCCAATTGTCGCTTTTCAAGTAGAAAACGAATACGGAAGTACTAGAAATAAGAGATTTAATCCGGACAAGACGTATCTAACAGAACTAAGGCAAATTTATTTGGACAACAATATTACTGAGTTGCTCGCAACAGCGGATGGTGTGACGTCTTTTCGAGCTTATGGTACAATTACGAAATATTTTCTGGTTACTGCCAATTTCAACTGTAAGTAAAAAATGCTCATGAATATACACTGGTTTTCAATCCGCGCGTTTTTATATTTGTTATAAACTAAATTTTCCCAAAATCTAAATCTGGATTAATTTTAACTCAATAGATTTGCAAGAAAAACAATAACATCCCAGAATGCATTTCAGAGATGCAAGTATAACCCTTGGTATAATTTTACTTTTGTGTTTTAGCGAAGTTGCTTTTTCTGTCAGTTTCAATATTGTTTTACGTATAAAGGTGTCCTTTTTGTTTCGTTATTATAGCTTCAATTGTTATTATTAGTATCACTAAAGAAAATATTTTTTAACGTTGCAAAATTCTGTTAGAAATTTTGGTTTTATATGTATATATATCCTATCACTGTTTAATAGCTGATCCAAAATCATCTTTTGACACCCTTCAAACACTACAACCCGATCGACCGAAGATGGCCATGGAGTACTACCCTGGATGGTTCGATCACTGGGGCGAAGAACACCACACAACCTCAGCTCAAGATTTAATAACTAATTTAGAAAATATTTTGACATATCCTGGGTCGTTTAACATTTATATGTTCCTTGGAGGTACTAGTTATGGATTCCTGAATGGGGCCAATTTGGATGATCAGGCAGCGGATAATAGTGGATACATGCCAGGTGAGATATTCATATGTGAAAAAATAGTACTCTAAAGGATAAAAAGGTTTAGTTATAAAATGATACATTGACGAAACATGCTGAAAACATCCATATTATTAATAATTTTGGGGATTTTAGATACTACAAGCTATGACTACGATGCTCCTCTAACAGAAGCCGGAGATTACACTACCAAATATGATTTGGTCAAAACGCTTTTAGCTAAATATGCTTCACCGAAAACTCAATTACCAAATCAACCTGATCTGACACCTCGCGTGGCATATGAAGATGTTTCAATCCAGAAGCATATTCCATTAAATGATTTAATAGGTGTGTATAAAGTACTACGCATGGTCTAACAGTCCTATATGTCTTGATTTATAAACTGTTCTGTATTTTCTCTTACTCAACTAACACAACAAACTATACACTTATTTGCGTTTCCCTTAGATTCTCAAACTATAAAACTAGAATATGAGAGACCCGTAGCCATGGAACTTCTGGACATAAACGATGGTAATGGGCAAAGTTATGGATACCTTGTTTACAGGAAAGAGAATATTGATTTAGCGGCTGGGGCAACGTTGACTATAAAAGGACACGTATGCGATTCAGTTTTGGTAAGGTAGTTTAACAACTGCAGCATTTTATTCAAATTAATTAAGACCTGATATGTTAATTAGTGTGCAACAATTATAATTTTACAACCACGGCATACGTTATTTAAACAATACTGTTTGCAAAAGAATAGCAAGTATAATTTCAAGAAAGCGAAAATTATCCTTCGGTACAAAAATTTTCTGTAATTAAGGCTAAAGCTGCATAATTTATATGAAATAATTATTGATACGATACATTCTAGTATGATTTGTTTTTTAGGTCTTAGTAAATGGAAAGCTTATCTCGCCACCTTTAAAATCTAGAGATGATCTTAGTAAATTTGGATTTTGGAAACAAGCTGATTCACAAATAACGCTAACCGACACAGCTCTTACTGGGGCAACTATTGATCTTGTAGTAGAAAATTGGGGTAGAGTTAACTATGGCCAACTAACACAGTATTATCAGTTTAAAGGTAATAATTTTTCAAATTTCAGTAACGCAACATACTGAGGCTTCTCAGTACTTCTGCTGAAACTACTGTAAACAACCTTCGTCATCGTGGCGATTTTATGCAACATTATGATCCAAATAAATGAATTTTACACAGAGTTCTACATTTTGCTAGTTACAACTGTAAATGAATCAACGTTCTTTTAAGAACCCTTTAAATCCAGATATGGTGTATTAGGAATCACTTAAGCATGGAAGATGATCTTCCAACACATGTGAACATAGTTTACATTATGTAGATTTCAACCCTAATCATTATTAAGTAAGGAATTACTTAATAATGATGAGAGCACTTGTAAAAGATATTTGACTTTAACATTATCTAATAAACGTTGGGCACAGAACTATCCGAAAGCCTCTTTCAGTGTACCAATTTTTAAATAAGCAATTAGAATTATTTAGAAAGCAGGCAAAAGGGAAACTGTCAAATTACTATTATTTAAGTACTGGTCAGTACTGGCAAATTATTAGCTGAACCCGTAACTGGACAATAGACGGTGTTTAAGGCATTCCAAATATACCAATCCCGGTCGAGATACTTTACCTAAGTTTATGTTTTTAGGTCTATGGCAAGGTGACATAGTGATTGATGATAATGTGGTGACAAATTGGCAGCACGTTCCACTAGAGTTTAAAAAGATATGGACCATTGGGTTAGAAGGGTGGCAAGAAGCTCGAAACGTGACCGAACCTGGACTGTATAAGGGTAAATTTAGCAACAAGGGTAGAACCTAAAACATTTAAAAGAGACGTATTAGCTTATTATTAAGTAATGTTGTTGCTCTCAAATAGTTTTTTAATAACAATAATTTAGTTTAAATTTAAACATTTTTGTATTTTTAGCGTCCATTAACATAGAAACTCCACAGGATACCTATATAGATATGAGGCAGTGGACTAAAGGTATAGTGATCGTCAATGGATTTGTACTTGGAAGATATTCAAGGATTGGTCCTCAACAATGTCTCTACTTACCTGCTCCGTTGCAGAAACAAGGTCAAAATGAAATTGTTATTTTTGAGCATTATGAAGCCTCTGATGCAGTTGCCTTTTCGACCGACCAAATCTGGAAAACTGTTTAAACACTGCTTAAATAGAGTCATAATAACATATGAGCATTTGTATTATTTTTTCGTTTTATATGCTATGTATTCTCAATAAATTATAAGCCCTTGCCATTATACTCGTCTTTGTAGTCCTAAATATCCACAAAAACGCAACACTTTCAATGCGTCCTTGGACAGGGTCGTATTAAGGCAAACACTTGAATTCACCAACAAAATAAAATTAAATATTGAAAATGAAATATTCTCTTAAAACCGTTAATGGCATGAGAACCATTCCAACCCAATCAAAACAGAATGTAAGATATATCGAAAACAAACGTTGAAAGTTGAGGTTATGATGATTTTTTGACTGATGTTTAAGACTTAGTGTTAAATGATTATGCCGCAAGAAGCTTATGATTTCCAGTAAGTAACAACTAATTGCTGTAAAGAATTAAAACAAGCAAAAATAGTTAACACATTTACTTTATTAAAAATAATAGCTAGTGAATGTTGGTTCCTTTTCCCCAAATGTGATCCTTGGTAAACTTAACATACTCAGGAGCACTGAAATGTTCGAAGATAATGAGTTCGTTAAGTCCTTCTTTTAGTAGACCATTTGGTAGATACAATGCTTGCTGTGGTCCAATGGCGAAAATGCGTCCCAGAACAAAGCCATTTATTATTACTATTCCTTTTCTCCATTCTTGGACGTTTACAAATGTGTCTCTTAATGGAGCTGCTGCGGTAAATGTAACCTACAAAAATTATCAATAAATTAAAATGTTTTATACTTTTGTAGTGACACGGCCTATAAGCATTTTTTCAGGGAATTTAAAACAGTGTAAACAAATGAAGGAAAGTAAATTTTAAAATATTCAAGATATAATTACAAAAAGGAATTCTCAAGAACTTTGCAACACAAAAGGAAATGATTTAAAATAAATTGACCATTCGCGATCATAGAAATTTAAATCATTATTAAAGAAATTTAAAACAAATAAAATGTTAAATATTTATTAAAAATAATTCCTGTAAAAATACTCAAACGCCTAAGTGGCTAAGAAATTGATTAGTGGCAATAAATAAAAACCTATCAAATATTTATACAAATTAACTTACATAATTAGAAAACCAATCCATTATTTCAAAAATAATGGAATATAAGAGCAAAGACTTTATTTCATTTAATTTTCCCTAGAAGTGTAAAAACTTTTTTAACCGACCGAGCGTTTTAATAGACAGAATTAAACTAATCCCCCATACTGTTATTACTCTAAATATGGTCTTTCCCTGTATCCCCGCCTCAAAAGAGAAATATTTTAATTACACTATTATGACAAAGAATATGTTTTGTCTTCTCTGATTGGCCAACAGAAGATCCGCCCCGTGATGACTTATTCCTATTGACATAATTCTCAAATGCTGCACCACATTAAAAGCTATACAATTCAATAGCTTTTTTATGTGCTTGTTATGACGCGTGCACCTATATATGTCAATAGGAAATGCGGAGTGCAATAAAAGGCTACCCACTTAATAATAAAAATATAGTTAATGTCAGATAAATCAAGAGCTTTCCGTTTATTTTTCTGCTAAACTAGGTCGCTCACTCGTTGAATTCGCGGAAAAATGAAACGAAAAACAGAATTTACTGGAGACGTAAATGTCATGTTCTCACATTAATTTCGTGAAGATAAACAGGGAAATTTATGAGAATTTTTTCTATATAAGCGCGATGACTCCTGCTAAGAGAATAGTTGAAAGATACTCACCGATGTAAGGTGTTACTCTGCACGATCGCGAATCGAGATTCTGTCTATGGGATAATCCAAAATTCTGGTTCATTAAGCACGATATTGTATAGTCTTGTATAGTTTCTTGACAAATTGCACGAAAAATAAGTGAAAAAGTAGATGCGTTAGAAACTCAAGAATTTATCTATTATTGGACAAATTGTGAAATTTAAGAGTTGTAAAAAAGTATGTTTTATCTGTGAAAATAAAGTGTGGTGGTTCCAGAAATTTGTGTTTTTCTATTAGTTAGTGCCTAACCTCCACAATAAGAATCATACGGTTAGGAAGTTAATTGCAAGATTAGATAAGGTGTTAGGTGTGGTGGTTTAACAGCAGTTGACACATGAATCTTCCGAATCCGCGGCAAAGTTGATCTTGTCATCGCCAGCTGTATTTCTGGGTTATCGTTACGGCCATAAAAAAGTAAAGATAAGGAAAGGAATCAGGGGTGGGTGTTAGATTTTTTCCAGCCAACTGAACCAATACCAAGGGAACTTCACTCTTGCTTCCTGCACTTTATATTTACCCTATATAGAGCTGGAGTAGCGTCCCTACTTTGGACCGCATGCCATCCAGAAAGTTGTTGGTTCCATGAACGTTTAAATTCTAGTGGTACTATTTCCCAATTACTTATTAGTTCATCATTAATCAGAACGTCATCAATCAAACCTACAAGACAAATAAAATAAAATTAATTATATATAGTATTTAATTTATATACTAAATATTTGAATATATGACATGCCATTTTACATATTTTGGTGCACAATAAGTTCTTTAATATTTCCCAGTTATTAAATTTTAGTTATAATATATTTAAAGGGAACAACTTTAACTTATGACCGGCTTGCACCAGGTGTTGACTTTGAGTCCGTATCTATTCAACTTTGTGATGAATCTCATGATTCAAGAAATAGGAGATGAAGCCACCTAGTGCATGATGTTTGCAGAGGATATTGGAATATGTAGCTCCGACAAGTGTTGAAAATGAATCTGACGAGCTGAAGGCGATTTCTAGAAGATAGAGGATCAAGGATCAGTGGGATGAGAACTAAGGATATGGAGGTCGATGGAGAAGGAATAGCAAAAATCAGGATACAAGGGAAACAGATTAATAATATAGAGCATTTTAAATATCTAGTTTCCACTATCCAAGGAGATGGTACATTATATTGCGTGGAAAACACGCAAAGTGCAAGCGAGGTGAAATCGGAAGAAAGGCTTCAGTGTGCTGTAAAAAAGGAGGGTAGGTGTGACAGAGATGAGAATGACGGATGTGGGGAACAGAATAAGGGGAAAAGCCAACGTTGTGGAAATATCAAAGAAGATACAAGACCGAAGTTTAAAGTTTACAGTGATACGGGCATCTAATGAGAAGAAACAATGAATATGTAATGACAATGGGAATGTATAGAAACAAAAGTAGGAAAAAACCGAACAGCAGAAGACGATTAACCAACAACATCGACCCAATTTAAAGTGGGAAGAAGGTGGAGTCGAAGAAAAAGAAAAATATTTTAAAAAGTATAAATTGTCATATTATTTTGTACCTTTAAAATGTTGAAAATCGTTTATACCAAACCAGCTATGTCTCGCATTATTTTCTACAACCAAATCCAGAGTAGCATTTTCGACAGCTTCTTCGGTAAGAGTTAATGTAGAATCTTTAACTCTCCAATACCTAAAACATGTTGTATCAGCTATAATAAACATTTTATTTAATGTTTAATCAAATATTTACCAAATAAGTTACCTTTGTTACTGTACTTACCCAAATTTGTCAAGATCGTCTATACTAGACAGTACAGGGGTCAACAATTTTCCATTTAACAATACTAACACATGATCTCTAACATAACCAGTGATTTTAAGGCTAGCCTTCGCATTTAAGTTTATGTTACTTTTTCTGTAAACTATATATCCAAAACTTTGACCTAAAATTACCAACAATAGATTTTTGACACCCTTCAATACCTATATAGTGCTATTGAGAGAAACCTTACAACAACATGGATTGGAATCCTTATACACACCTGAGTTGTTATTGATGGGTAACAGTTCCATTGATACAACTTTTTCACTGAAGATTTTATTTGGATATACGTCTATAAGCTCAGAAAGCAGAATTTGTTCTTCGATCTAAAAGCAACGGCCTTGTGTCTTTTGCCATTTTTATTAAGCATAATAACCACATAATAAGATAATTTTCGATTTGTTATTATGACGTTGTTCCATTATTCAGAAAATAGATTAAATAAAAGATATCTTAATTACTTACTTTAATATCATCGAATGCAACTCTTGCTGGAGCTAAAGGAATTGACGGTAAACGTGTCTTAACTGGATTATATACTGCTATCAATTCGCTAGTGGCGTTAAATTTGTCTGTGATTTCACCAGCTTCAGATATTGGTGAATCATAATCATAACTGAAAATATACATTTCTTATATAAAGTAGGTACCTTATACAATTTTTCCCCCATTTTGTCTATACATTTCCCAAATTCTAAAAAATATTGACATCAAGTGATTCTTTTATAATACGCTGAAATAGACCATATGGTATAGTACCTTGTGGTATCAGGTTGTAGTCCCGAATTATCCATCCCATTACCGTTACCTCCATTTGTAAAACCAAAATTTGTACCACCCACGAACATGTAAATATTGACTGAAGCTGGGTAAGTAATAACTTCTTTATAATTAGTAAGTAACCATCCAGCACTTGTGGTATGGTGGTCTTCACCGACATGGTCGAACCAACCTGAAATATGTTTTATAATTTTTTCATTAATAGATTTCTAAGCTCCTGGTTATTGGTTAATAAATCTTGTAGATAATCTACTAGATTTATTAACCAATAAGGTAAAATTTGGTGTCTATCGTTACTAATAGCAAAGATATTTGCCCATACTAAGACTTTTCCGACACCCTGTATAAACATGCTGCAAAACGAATGAACTTTATGAAATTGCTACCTGAATAAAATTCCATAACCATATCAGGCCTATTAGTTTGTAGTGAGTCTAACTGCTTTAGATTATCCGTTGCATGATCACCTAAGTTGACTGTCATTAAAATCTCATTTGGTAATCCACCTAGTGATCCAGCAGGGTCTGATGTATAAAGAAGCTCTGAAATACCATTTTCTCTAAACATCTATAATAAAATTTTAGTGAGAAATATTCAAGTACATTTAGTTCAGTTATACCATTTTGAAATTATGCTCCATTTTACCTTTACAAGAGCACGCAAATAATCAGGATCATTGTATCCAAGACCGCCATATTCGTTCTCAATTTGTAGGGCTATAATTGACCCTCCATTGGTAAATTGAAGAGGTGTCAATATAGCGAAGAGTTGTTCATAATACCTAGCAACATACTTTAGGAAAACTGGGTCGCTTTTGCGAGCTTGGATTCCGGGTTCGCGAAGTAGCCAACTTGGTAGACCTAAAGTTATTATTTTCAAGGACTTTGCTACAATGCACCATTATCTAAATAAGTTTCTTACCTCCGAATTCCCATTCTGCGCAAATATAAGGACCTGCTCTGACAAGAACAAATAGATCTTCTTCTTGAGCTGTTTTAATGAAGGTAACAATATCCAGAAATTCCTCAAAATCCGAACCACCATTACCGAAATCATACATTCCTATGGTAACAAAAATTGTATTTATCAAAAACCTGTCGATCAAACCACTAAAGGAAATCAAATTTTAAAATATGAAAAACTAATTATTATGTCTAAATGACTTGGTCAAAAAATATGTGAGAAGCTTAAATACCTGTATTTTCTTTTCTCATATCGAGCTAATAGAAAAATATTGTAACTTTACCTGAATGATATTCGTGCAAATTCCATGCTACATACGTTTCAACAGCATTTAAACCACAAGCTCTCATTTTTCTCAACCTGTCTCTCCACTGCGATGGATGAACCCGAAAATAATGGAAAGCCCCACTAAAAATGGTGATGTTCTTGCCATTGAGCAAAAAATATTTTTGATCGTCATTTAAACCACTTTTTATCCCTCCATCAGTATAGTACTCATAGCTGGTGGGTAGATTCTCGCTCTTAGAAAAAGCAGCATTAAATAAAGATACAACTAATAATAGCGTCACAAATATTAAAATGATTTTGGACATTTTGCTAGAAAAAATGTAATTACTTTGGAGTGAGAGTTAATTTTTTTATTTTTATATTCAATGTTTAACGATAAGGATATTATTGATACTTGAGTGTGATTAGTGCTACTTGATTGTAAATCTAAAATAATGATTAAGAACAAAAAACAGCTGTTGATCAGCATACTAATTTGTCAATTAACATCCGAGGCTATTAATATAGGTTAGTACAATAAAGTCCAAGTAATCTGTAATAGTTATTTCGTTTCATACTCGTATATCTGTGGAAGTAGAGATTCTAACTCATATTTTAAAATACCTACAGTAGTGTTCTAAATGTACGCTTGTTCACTAAAAACGTTTCAGACTTACTGTTGGCTGAAATTGAAAACTTCTAGTTGATTGGTGATTTGGTCATCGTATTGTTAATAAGTCGTCATAAAAACCTTTGAGGATATTGCATTGTTTCTGGGATTAGCTTGTTTTCCAAATAGTTTTTGTCTTTAAACCGTTGTCAAAATGTATTGAGTTCCATTATTAAGAACAGCAAATATTTAAAGTATTCTTTTTTATAAACTACAATAGAGCTATAAAATAAATTCTTACGCTTGCCAATTCAAAACCACGTTTGTCAAATAAACCTGTCTTAGTGATAGTGAATACGCCCGTATTGTTTTCTATATATTTAGGAGTTTGACGTGCATGTTTTTTTTTGCCATAATCTATTTTTTGTAAATTTAAATATATAAATATTTTTATTTACTTAAGATTTAAATCTTGAACTTTGAAATATATTTTGCCTATTCATTTATTTAAGTGTTTTAATTAACTCTTATCAATATTATGAATTATGGATAAATTCTATGAATGATTTTTTTATGTTATTAAGAGGAATATTTAAAGTTTATAAAACATGGTATGTGATGCTTTTCCCTGAATTACATTCAATGGTTTTACTGAAGACTTGAAGGGCACAGCCCGCCCCAGTCAATTACTATGAAAGTATTCCACTCGTTTTTTATTGCAATAAAAAATTATGGGCATATTCCTTATTACAAAACCACACAAAATCGATATTTACCTTACATATCATCCCAATTTTTATTCAAAATGCACATGAGCATCCAGGTTCTGAGTATTATAAAAGTGTCAAGTGATTTCAAAATTAAAACTACTGAGAATACTTAATATATTTATTTTATTTCAGGGCGGTACTAATGTATATTAGTCCCTTTACCCCAAATGTGATCTGTTGAGAACTTAACATACTCAGGAGCACTGAAATGTTCAAAAATTATAAGTTCGTTGGATCCCTCTTTTAGGAGACCGGATGGAAGATACAGGGCTTGCTGTGGTCCAATGGCGAAAATCCTTCCCAGAACAAAGCCATTTATTATTACTATGCCTTTCCTCCATTCTTGGACGTTAACGAATGTGTCTCTTAATGGAGCAGTTGCGGTAAATGTAACCTACAAAAGATAAAAATATTAATACTTTGTCAGCAAATTCAATCAATACCAGGAAAACTACACACTTGCGTTCTGTAACTTATTATTTACCCTGTATAAAGCTGGAGTAGCATCCCTGCTTTGGACTGCATGCCATCCAGAAAGCTGCTGATTCCATGAACGTTTAAATTCCAATGGTACTATTTCCCAATTACTGATAATTTGGTCATCAATCAGAACATCGTCGATCAAACCTGAAGAAAAAGTAAATTGAAATGTTTCTCATTTTATTCAGCATCTTGGGGTACCTTTAAATTGTTGGAACTGGTCTAAGCTTCCATAGTTATTTCTGGCATTATTTTCTACAACCAAATCCAACGTTGAATTTTCGAGAGCTTCCTCAGTAAGGGTCAGTGAAGAATCTTGAACTCTCCAGTATCTAAAATAATATACATAGATTTTTTTGTAGAATATTTAGTTGTGACTTTGCTGCCAAAACACATTCCATATAATCGTTTTGGTATTTTTCCATTTTATTTTCGGTAACAACCGATTTGCTATACTGATATAAATCCTTCATTAAACATACCCAAATTTGTCTACATCGCCGGTACTAGAAAGTACAGGAGTTAACAATTTTCCGTTTAACAGTACCAAGACATGATCTCTAACATATCCAGTGATTTTCAAGACAGCGTTAGCATTTAGGTTTAGGTTATTTTTTCTGTAAACGATATAACCGAAGCTTTGACCTGAAAATACATAAAATGAATAGTCTTTTTCTTAAGCCTCGTGAAGAAAAAAATGGCAAATTATTTGGCGTTCAAACACACTAACCTGAATCGTTGTTTATGGGTAATGCTTCCATGGACAGAACTTTTTCGCTGGTTATTTTGTTTGGATAAGCATCTATGATTTCAGAGAGAAGAATTTGTTCTTCAATCTAAAAAATTGAATAAGATAGTTCAAAATACATTTTTTAAAATGTGAGCTTAAATAATAATATATCACATTTAATTTATTATATTATTATTAGTTAAAAGGAGCAGTAGTAACTCCAGTATCAGCTCTTTAGCTACGAACGTAGTATAATTATCTAATAAAATGTATTATTGACTTACTTGAATGTCATCGAATACAACCCTTCCTGGAGTTTCGGGAATTTCGGGTAAACGAGTCTTCACTGGATTGTACTCTGCGATTAATTCAGCAGTCGCTGTAAATTTGCCAGTGATTTCACCAGTTTCTGATATTGGTGAATCATAATCATAACTGAAAATATACATATTTATAAGTTTTTTCTAAAGTACACAGAGTACATCTAAAAACACGCTAAATGCGTAACTGAGCAAGGGAATTAACGGTAAATGACAATATATTATAAATGTCAAAAAATCGGTTTTATACAAATAATAATTATTGTTTATAAAGGTTCTAAAAATTTTTACAATTTTAAAAATATACCTCTAAATAACTATATATATATATATATATATATATATATATATATATATATATATATATATATATATATATATATATATATATATATATATATATATATATATATATATATATTACCTTGTACTATCAGGTTGTAGTCCAGAATTATCCAATCCCCCTTTTCCACTGTTAGCTCCATTGGTAAATCCAAAATTGGTACTACCCACAAACATGTAAACATTAATGGAAGCTGGATGAGTAATAATTTCTTTATATGAATTACGGTACCAATCAACCGTTGTGGTATGGTGATCTTCACCAACATGATCAAACCAACCTAAATATAAAAGTTTTTAATAAATACAAATTAATAGTCTAAATCTAAATCGTTTTAGATTGGCGTGTTTTAAAATATTATCCATTATGCTTGGGCGGTAATTGAAGCGTTTTGTTTTCTTAATCTGCCAAGATGTGGAATATACCTAAGACAAATTTGGATCCAAAATGTATGCCTGAAACTTTTAATTTACGTGATTTTATGAAGAGAGTATTTTAATGAACTGTGGGGTTTTGTAATAGATTATCGAAAATTAATTATTTTACCGTCAATGAAGGATATCCATTACTGAGATATCCCACATCAATGATAGTAAGAGAACTTCTTGTTTTAAGCCAATTATAATTGAAAATGCAATATATCCACATACATAAATATCTGCATGTCAAATTAGAAATCTGCTTTTTTTTAAATTACCTACTTGAAAATGTATTTGAATATTACTGTTCTTTTGTTACCTGACCAGAATTCCATAACCATAGTAGGTTTATTAGTCTGTAGTGAGTCCAGCATATCTAGATTACCAGTTGGATTGCTATTGAAATTAGCTGTCATTAACAGCTCGTTCGGCAATGCTCCTCTTGTCCCTGCACCTGGCGGATCTGATGTATATAATAGCTCTTTAATGCCATTGTCTCTATATATCTATAATATAAAATTAGTTATTTTTAACAAAAAGCTTAGTAACAAGGAAAGAAATTAATTACTACTAAAGTCCTCTAGTTAGGTACCAAAACACCACCCGCTTGTAACCTAAATCGGCAAATATTTTTTTATAACGTTCTCGTTATAATATACCTAAATGTAGTGTGTCCCTTCTTACCTGTACAAGAGAGTGCAAGTAATCAGGATCACTATTTCCCGTGTTACCATATTCATTTTCGATTTGCAAGGCTATGATTGATCCCCCATTGGTAAACTGAAGGGGATCCAATAAAACAAAAAGTTCTTTAAAATATCTAGAAACATAATTTAGATATACAGCATCGCTTGTGCGGACTTTAATTCCTTGGTCACGAAGTAACCAACTTGGTAAACCTAAAAAATAATGTGATAACGAATTTTCGAATATTTAAATATATAAGAATTTACGACATCAAAGAAATTTAAAGAAAAATCTCGGTATATACAAGAATATAATTTTCTCACCTCCAAATTCCCATTCAGAGCAAATATAAGGACCTGATCTAACAAGTACAAACAAATCTTCTTCTTGAGCTGTTTTAATGAAGGTAACAATATCCAGAAATTCCTCAAAATCAGAACCGCCATTACCAAAATCATAAACTCCTGCAAACAGAGATATATTTACAAAATTATTTATTTTGTGAGAGAATTGCCACTTAAATTTTTCAAGAAGCAAATCTTTAAAAAAAATCAACCAAAACGAATTACCTGAATTGTATTCGTGCAAATTCCATGCCACATATGTTTCGACCGTATTTAGACCACCAGCTCTCATTTTCCTCAATCTATCTCTCCATTGTGATGGGTGAACTCGAAAGTAATGGAAAGCTCCACTAAAAATGGTAATGTTTTTGCCATTTAGCAAAAAATACTTCTGGTCGGCGTTCAGTCCACTGGTTATCCCTCCGTCGGTAAAATATTCGTAATTGGTGGGTAGATCATCGTTTTTAGAGTAAACCGTATTACATAAGGATAAAACTATGGATAATGTTATAAATAAAAACGTGATCTTAGCCATTTTGCTAAAAATAAATGACTGTCTCAATATAACGATAACTTGTGTGGTTTTATATTTAATGATAAGAAAATTTTAATACTTAAGTATTATTAATTTGATTACTAAAATAAATAATTAACTTCAAAAAATTTAAAAGTATCGACTATTCTAACAAATTCTCACCATAGAAAACGCCGGTATTTTAGCTGTAAACTACACAAGGAAATAAAACTAACTTTATACCAACAGCTTAAGTTATAACTGTTATGAATATTAGCTTGATTAAACCACTACGGATACCAGTTTTATTCAAATTAGAATATGTTGAAAATTTTGAACTTAATTTACATACTAGTCTAATAATATTATATTTCTAAACTAATCTATTGCTTTGATAATTATAGCGTGTTAAAAAAAAGTTTTTACCACGTATCCAGAAATTAGTACCTGCCAATAATTAGTAGATTTAATTTTATTAACACCATTGGTCTCGAGCAGTTTTTACGTATGTTAAAACTAAACGATATTAAAGTGTTTTTTTAATAGGATACCATTAAATTTTCCAATTAAAATTTCTGTCACCTTGCATTTTACAAGCGAACCTATATGAACTTTATAATAGAACAAAAATATGTGTTCAAATTTTCTTTTAATTCAGAAATTTTTATACTCCTGTGGCTAAATTTTTAAAATTTGGATTCTCTAAATCAGTTTCGTTCAGATTCACTAAGAAGGGTTAGGATTTAGTACTTGGTTTCCAAGTGATTTTTATCTTGAAATGGGTTGCTAGAATGAATTTAGTTCTATTATTGTCGAAAGTACGTGCTAATATTGCCTTTAAAAATTTCAGAAAAAACTCAGGAACAAATTCATGGTATGAAACTTAGTTGTCCTATTCTTACACTTGTCAGTTTAAAAATTTTGGGTGTCAAAATAGACCGGACTAGCGTTCGAGAATGTAACCGTTTAAGATTTAGTACTGGTTTCAATTAAGATGTTCTAGTTGTTGATCGATTAGCTTTTGACAATAAAAATTTGTAAGTTTTTGTAATATTTTAGCGATTTTTTCTTGGTTTCCTAATGATTTATTTCTTTAAACGTGTGGCTATGGTTAGTACTATTATTTTATAGAAAATACATACTTAATGAGTAAATTTCCTAATAGATTTGCAGATTACTCGAAAATAAAGTCATGGTAAGTACAAAACTTAGCTGTCTTATTCTTACACTTGTGATTTTAAAAGTTTTAATGGTTAAGTTATACCGGTCCTACGATTGTGTATCTGTAATCTATGCGTATTTTTTTCTTTTGCATGGATTATTTTGATATACATATGTTTAGTGGATTACTTAAAATCTACGTCACCTACTTTTGTTTAAATATAAGTAGGTGGGTTAACATTAAGTACTGAGGATTTAAAAATCTTGAACTTTGAGGTATTTTTCGTAACTTATTTTCAAGTGTTTTTATAATTTGCTGATAAATTATGTAAGTGATTTGTTTACGCCACATGCACAGCTAGTGAATCTGACGCGTTTTAATATCCAGAGATAATGCCTTACTGGTTAAAGAGAGCTGCTGTTTTAAACATGAAAACCAATCTCGCTATAGCAGCTGAACTATGCTTTACTCGTTGCCTAGACAAACCTAAGCATGCAGAAGCTCGTGAGACTCACAAGTATTGTGGTTTTTTGGTGTCCTTGATTTATTTTTATATATTTTATCTATCTCTCTATTATTTAGATGATATTTTGCAAAATATGACCTAAAGTCAAGATCAATTATTATTAATATTGGCTATTGGCTTTTTAATCTTAGTAGATTAAGTTCGATCTATTGGAACTCGAAGAAAAGATCAGTCAGGAATGGTACAAAGTGTTTCCATGGGTACTTGAAAAGTGTTACATGTACGAAATTGGAATCTTTAAAAATATGTTAAATTTTATTAGGTATTTATGCAACATTTTGTATTGTCGTATTTTATACAGGCAACATAAATAAAATATGATTAAAGAGTCACCATTGTCCACCCAAGCGCAATATTATGGGGTGCCAATATACTAATGCAAAAAAAACAGTATCTACCAATTTTTTTCAAAAAGCAAAACCCACAAGTACTGTGAGTCACGCAATATTTGTGGATCTCACAAACTGCTGCATGCTTGTAAGATTCACAAGTACTGTGATTCTCACAATACTCGTGGGCCTCGCAAGATTCTGCATGCTTGTGATATTCACAAGTATTGTGAGTCTCACAATACTTGTGGGCGTCATACTACGCTGCATGCTTCTGGGACTCACAAGTAGTGTGTCTCATAATACTTGTGGGTCTGACAAACTTTTGAATGCTGAGATGGTTAGATTGGCAAACTGGTTTTGTTATGGTTCACGATTCACGAACATATTACCGCAGTGAAATCGAGAGTTAGAAAAAATATATTCCTATGTTTTTTTGTAATTGAAATTTACTTAGAGAATAGCCCAAAGTTTTTTTCGTGTAATTTTTAATAAATCGTAATGCGAAACTTATGATTGGTCCCATTATTATTGCGACTTTCCTGGATTTTTACCAAATCGTGGACATTATTGCTCAAATCAATTCCATTATTGTGGAAAATGCATACTAGCTTTTGGCTTTTCTTTTAGAAATTTTTGTAAAAAAATCGGACATGAATTCGTAGTACAAGACTTAGTGGTCTCTGTCCTATACTTGTCAAATTAAACGGGTCTTAACAATAGTGAATCTGAGGGAATAATTCAGGGCTATATACAAAATTAATATAATTGGACCACTTGGACTATTATCGAAACTGATTATAAAATAATTATTTATTTATATGGTTATTAATCCGTGGGCACTAAATATTTACATAACCTGTATAAATGAAAATTCATTTTCTATGATAAAAAACTTAAGTTGATTTACAGAGTAACGCGTCATATAACGGGCACAAGGTTAATAACCTAGACCCCAATTCTTGAGTTAGCGAAATCACAACTTATTTTCTTGAAAATTGCACAAAAACCATATTTTTGAGCTCTCTTTAAGAGAACGGGGCCATATAGGGAGAGAACTAAGCTATGTACACAAAAACATTCGTTTATTCTATAACAGACTTTTTAAATAAAAACTAGAATATTTAATAGACTACTGCTCTATGTAAGTTCCAAGCCCCCAAATAGGATCCTTTGAAAACTTTAAGTATTCAGGAGCGCTAAAATGTTCAACAACAATAACGACGTTTTCTCCCTCTTGAAGAAGTCCTGCAGGTAAGTAAAGCGCTTGTTGTGGACCCACAGCAAATACTCTTCCGAGAACGAAGCCGTTGATGATAACAATGCCTTTTCTCCATTCCTGGACATTGACGTATGTATCTCTCAGTGGAGTGGAAACGTTAAACTTGGCCTAGAAGATGAAAATATATTATTATTTAAGGCATGAGCAAAGGTATAGAAAACCGCAGTAAATTTATATTTGCATAGAAAATAAAATTTTTAAAAATATAGATTTAAGTTTACCCTGTATAAAGCTGGCGTAGAATCTTTGCTTTGAACGGCATGCCAACCAGAAAGTTGTTTGTTCCATGTTCTCCTAAATTCCAGAGGTATGATTTCCCAATTGTTAAGAACTTCATTATCGATAAGAACATCCTCGATTAATCCTAAACGAGTTTCAAAGGAGTTAAAGAAATAAATTCTTTAGTAGTAATTTGTTATTAATATTAACACTAATCGACCCGGTAAGAATGTTTAATGATTTATTTACCTTTGAACTGCTGGAACTGATCTAAGGTTCCATAATTATTTCTCGAGTTATTTTCTACGACCAGATCCAGAGTAGCGTTTGCTATATCTTCGTTTGTTAAGGTTATTTCAGAATCTAGGAGCCTCCAGTACCTAAAAATAAAATTTTAAGATATATAAATGACCTGGAATAAAAAGTTTCCTGACCCAGAGAGGTGAAGTTTTGCATTCTGTAAATGATGGAACAACTCAAGATCCGTACTGTAATAAGATATTTCCATATTAAACCTTCACCTCCTACTTGGGCGAGTCACCTCCTTCATTTTCAACAATGTTGTCGTAGGAGCACTGAAGATGCTCAGGTCCTGACAGGCCTTAAACGGCAATTTCTGAGGAAATTGTGTAAAAAGTTCATGAAACCTAAGCTACTAAACTACTTAACACCTATTCATAAATCTGACGAAAAAAATTTGGTAACAAATTACTGGCCGATTAGCATCTTGAGTGCCATTCTCAAGATCTTTGAACACATATTAACCAAGTCCTACTGGACATCTGAGCTGGGTTCATCCATTATTACCCTACAGTTTGGACTTCAGACAGGAAAAAACACTCTTCTTGTGATTGGAATCCTTGCTACAACATTCATATTCGGAATATAGAGCGAGTTGAACATAAATTTTTGAAATCTATTGCTTTTAAACTCAGTGCACCGCATCACACCTATATATCTTCAAATTGAATCTATTATGTTTTTAACTGGCAAATAAGGGAAAAGAGCAGTGTTTATCGGTTATTGACGACGTTTCTATTGCTTTCTGCTTTATCTAGAGACATTTATTGGCGTGTGCCTACATCAAGAAGCTATAAATTCAGATTTTACGAGATTGCTATATTTGGTAATATTCGTTTTCCCCCGACACGTATGTCATCACAGGGTGGTTTCTTGTTGAGTCAATCAGATAAGACAGCGCATAATTTTACGCTCATGATAGAGTAATTAGGGAGGTGTCTTTTCGGACGGGGGTGAAACCTTCCCCATGGACAACATTGTGTGTTGTCAGTATGCTCCAACTTCTTGAAATGATCGGCCGATTTACGAATGCAGAACTTTCTCTTTTGAAACCGTTTAAATTTTTAATTTATCAATAACAATGGAAATGCCCCACTGATAGAGTTTCTATGTACGTACCCAAACTTATCTAGATCATCCACTCTAGATAAAACAGGGTTGACCAGTTTTCCATTAATTAGTACCAAAACGTGATCCCTGACGTAACCGCTAATTTTCAGAACACTATTTGCAGCTATGATAAGGTTGATTTTTCTGTAGATGACGTAACCAAAGCTTTGACCTTATAAAAAATAAAATTATTTCAAAGAAGTATTATTAGCATCCATTTTTAAAGGCGTTAATATCGTTGTATTATTTCGAGTAATAATTTTGACTTTTTTTTAACTAATTCGTGATTAAGTTACCTAAGGTCCTTACGGTTTGGACAAAGCCATTTTTTTTTTAATCTTCTGACAGCCCACGAAGACCGAAGTCTAAGTATTATGTACCGTGGGTGTACTGGGGAATCGACTCACACATCCAGAGCTGGAAACATCCGTAGGGATTTCACCAGCCCTTTGAAAGGATGTGTTGGGTGGTACTACCTCGGTCGAGGAAGAATTCCTCTACCACCTTCCAATTACTAGCTTACCAGAATTATTATTGATTGGTAACTGTTCCATAGGTATAACTTTATCACTTTGAATTTTATTCTTAGAGAGGGAATTTATCAGCTCATATAGTAGAATTTGTTCCTCAATCTGTAAAAGAGCATTGCATAATAATTGAAATCATTCACAATTTCCTAAAAAAAAAAGTTTAGTTTTGATTAAAAATTACCTATACAGTAAAGATCACGTAACTGCGAACATAAGAATCTTCAGGACGAAATTATCTATGGTAGTATTAACTGCGGTGACGGCAAAAAACTATCGAGCTCAGCCTGATCGCTGCAGTAACACTTGCGTTCCCGTTCGCTACTGCAGATTTCGTCGAGACGTCAACCGCCGTCAGTTAATACATCAGGTTTGTGATGATGGTGATGTGTATTGACGAATTGACGGCGGCTGGCGGCTCGACGAAATCTACGGTAGCGGGAAAGTAAGCATTACTGCAGCGATTGGGCAGATCTCGATAGTAAGTTTTCAGCCGCCACACAGTGTGGCGAGTATATGGGGAAAGATTACAAAAATCAAAATTTGCTTAATATTTCTTTGATAAAAAAATTATTGCATTAGTATGTTGTAAAACGGCGTCATCTATTAAATGGATCGCTTTTTCGATATTTGGAACAATATAGTTTTACCACCAATTCTTTTTTATGTCATAGTCACAAGATTTTTAAACTTAACACAGATCTTTACCGAAGTACGATATATAAAATTGGTTACAAATTGTTCCAGCTTTAAGCTTCAGCTTTTCTGCTCATTGGCTTCAGAAACACGTGTCGGACGGGTTGCCATTCTAACTTTTTTTTCGCTCTGTTCTTTTTAGCGGACATTCCCACAATGATTTTCCTTTACTTTTCTGTAATCGATCCGCAATGGCATCTGATATCTATTATATATATATATATATATATATATATATATATATATATATATATATATATATATATATATATATATATATATAATACAAAATTTTTGCATTTTAGTAACCCTGTCAGTCGGTACTGAAAATTCAGGAATAAAACATACTTTGACATCAGGAAAAAGAGTGGTTTCAGGAGTTACCGACGCATCGGGTAACAGCGTTTTAATAGGATTGTATTTGGTGACTAAATCGGCTGTAACATTCCATTTAGCTGTCAGTTGGCCTGATTCAGTTATTGGAGCATCATAATCATAGCTAAAAAATCATTAGAAATTTTTAATGGACAGGACTGGACAGAAAAATAAAAACTGTGATCGAGAAAAATATTTTTGAAAAATACCGAAGAGTTCATGCAGAAATTATATCCTTTTTTTAATTATATGGAATTTATTAGATTCTTTGATGGCGAGACTAGAGCTTAGGTCTCGAAACGTCATAAAAAGTTATTTTGATCATATTAGGTTTT
The DNA here is from genome assembly GCA_963971165.1 of Philopedon plagiatum. NCBI lineage: Eukaryota > Metazoa > Arthropoda > Insecta > Coleoptera > Curculionidae > Philopedon > Philopedon plagiatum. The sequence continues at coordinate 83,640,993 of OZ020195.1, forward strand.
AGGCACAATATATACTGTGATATGAGTAATAGATTGGAGTTAGTCATCCGGTATTATAATTAATAGTCACTGACAGTAGTGACAATACCACAGAAAATTCCCTTTTCAGGATCTCTTTTATTTTTGTACGTTCAAAAACAGTGACATTTATTATTCTTTTCATGTTAATTTTTCCTTAATAATAGAGTGGTGTAACCCCCATTTAATAATTCTTTTCAGTAAGTTATATAGAGCACCGTTAAATTGAAGTTAGTTTGGTGACCTCATGTTCCATATGTCCCTCCGATTTATCCAATTTTAAGTTCAATGGGGTTTTACCAGGCTTTCACTCATTACTTAAAGTTTACTTAACACACATCGTATATACACATTGACGGTTCAATTATCCAATCTTCTAAATATACCTAGTAATACATGGTTCCAGCCCAGAATTATTCAGCCCGTAAGAGTTATCAGCTGCTCCATTCATAAAACCCCAGTTAGTACCACCAACAAACATATAAATGTTAATAGACGATGGATAGGTTAAAATATCTTCCAAAACCGATTGGTACCTCTCGACTGGAACCAAACTGGCCGTGTGATTGTCTGTGACATGACTAAACCATCCTGAAAAAATGCTTTTAAATTATCAAAAACCTATATATATATATATATATATATATATATATATATATATATATATATATATATATATATATATATATATATATTGTTAAATTCGTGCTTCAATAACCTTGTAAGTTGTAATTTGATACCCTACACGATTCCCTTAAATTTTGTTACACAATAAACAGAAGAAAACTTGTAATGCAGATTTCATGTTAATGTCATTGCCAAAGGTAACTCTAAAAGTCAATTAAATGAATAACTTTATCAAAAGTTGTGAGCAGTAGGCTGTAAGCTGTAAATCTAAGGCTGTAAGACTACGACCTTTGACTTGAAATTTTTTATTCTTCTAGTGTTGTACTAACTCCCTACCCTACACTCTAAAAGTTAAAAATTCTCCTACCAGACCAATATTCCATAGTCATAGTGGGTTTATTAGTTTGGAAAGAATTTAATTTATCCAAATTTTCTTTAGCATTAGCATTAAAGTTGGCTGTCATCAATAGTTCATCACGGAGAGCTCCTTGAGAACCTACACTTAGGATTTGATCTGAAGTAAACAGCAACTGACTAATGGCATTGTCTCTGTAAATCTAAAAAACGAAATAGTTTATAAGGTAAATTTCAAAACTAATTTTTTTTTCAAAAAAATTAACCGATGTCACAAACGAAGAAGCACTGAAAAGGATGCAATAATATTTTGACGTATTTATATCTGTGGTTCATGATAAACTTAATTTTGTTCAAAGTTAGGTAACTTGTACACCGAAGCTCTGAAAAATAGCAGGAAGAACCTGGTCACAATTAGCCAAAGGTAGACAAACATGGACACAAATAAAACACTTTTATGTAAGGGAGGCTATACCATAATCAGAAGGGGTGGAACAATTTGAAAATGATAACGATATAATTGATACATCAGAATCAGCAGTGAATGTCATGTATTTTACAAATATTAGGTCAGTTGTTTTAGAAACCTATTCCATGACTAAATGGAATGGAATCCATTTCTGGAACAAGAAAAAATCAAAAAAATGTTTGTGACCCCTTCTGTCACAGTAAGACACATTTTTTAATGCACCACATTTAAATTTACCTTTGCAAGTGCACGTAGGTACTCAGGATCATTATTCCAGGTACTTCCATATTCATTTTCAACTTGAAAAGCGATAATTGGCCCACCATTGGTGAACTGAAGGGGCGCTAAAATGGCGAGCAATTTCTCAAAATATCTGGATACATACTTAAGGTAAACAGGATCGTTGGTCCGAAGTTTGATGTTTTCAACGCCAAGAAGCCAGCTTGGGAAACCTAAAAACTGGATACTTTTGACAAAAGTTTAGACGAGCATTATTTGTAATAAAACTAGAAAAAATTAAAGCAATAATAATAGTATTCATGCAGCCAAAAACGTTTCTAACAATGAACCAACAAAAAGACGATAAATACATAAATTATCAGTCATTTCTTTTTGTGCTTTTAACATAGCTACAAGAATTGAGTTAATAAATTGTATTCACTTATAATTGTTCCCTCAAATTACAAAATGGAAACTACACTTAACAAGGAGCAATAAACGGAAAGTTTGCTGTAGTTATGCATTTTTAAAGTTATTATTTAAATAAAATATGATACTAAAAGGTGAATTCACGCTTGTTAGCTCCAGTTTGTTGAGTTAACTTTCATATATGCTTTTGCTAATCTTATATTGTTTACTTAATGCCCGAAACGTAAAGAATATTGCACAAATTGATACTGTATATAATGCACAAAACTTAAAATCTTACTCAAATCGGTAAGTTGACGTTAATAATTCAAAGTTAAATTCTACCCACTACTTTCTATTTTAGACATTTCTTGGTTTTGAAGATAAAAAATAAACACAAGATGCCAAATCCGAACAATTTGGTGATCCACCGATGAAATCATTTGGCGCGTTTAATGAAACCAGCAGAATTTTATGGTTTGCATCAATAAATACTTTGAAATCATATACCTCCAAACTCCCATTCGCCGCATGTGTATGGTCCAGCTCTAACCAGAACGAAAAGATCTTCCTCCTGAGCCAGCTTTATAAATTTCTCCAAATCTAAAAATTCTTCAAAATCTGATCCTCCATGTCCGAAATCATAAACACCTAAAAAAGCAAATATATTTTTAGAAATTCTTAAAAGTGAATGTCAGGAACTTGTTTTTTTTTTAACACGCTTTTAATAGCTTAACCTGTAACTTTGTAACATTGTCATGAAATCTGACAACTCACTTTTCACCAACTTCTAATTGTCGTATCGATTTGAATCTTTGCAAACTTCTCAATCTACCTTCTGCATCTAACTTCTACCATTTTCGTCTGAGTACGGTTTTTAGGACATATTGTATACCCAAGAAATTCGATAGAACCATTCACCATTATATCAGAAATGATATTTGAAACAAGTTAAAATTAAAACAAAAATAATCCCATACGAAATCGCAGAAATTTCGACTTTGACTTTTAATAGCTCCGAAAACGTGCACCCTGTATAACTGAATTTTTTACCGAAGCTAGTCGCCCTAACCAGAAAATTCAATCGCTCCCCCTCTGACCGTTTTCGAGAAAAAAAATTGAAATGGCTCGGTATATAGGCCGCCTTTGGCGGTCTATAATAAGACCGCCGTTGGCGGTCTGTAACCAAGTAAGAGGTGGCGAACAAATTTTTTTGGTACCAGTAATCGATCCCTATTTAAATAAAAAAGATTGTCTTTGTACTTTTAACGTATTTTTATTTCTTTTAAATACCGATTTACCTAATGTCTATTTTTTATCTTACCCGAATACGGTTCATGTAAGTTCCATGACACAATAGTCTCAACAGTATTTAAACCAGCTGCCCTTATGTTTCTCAACCTGTCTCTCCAGTAAGCCGGATGAACACGAAAGTAATGGAAAGCTCCACTGAAAATGGTTATGTTCTTTCCATTAAGCAAGAAAAAAGGTTGATCTGCATTGAGACCACTAGCTATACCCCCTTCAGTAAAATATTCATAATTGGTAGGCAAATCATTTGAACTAACCAAACTGAAGAGTGATAAAATAGCGATAAAAACAAAAAGCAATTGCATGTTCGCCATTGTGAAACTTCAAAACGACTAAACGACAATATATTTTGTGATGATATGTTCATATTTGTCTTGTTACAATGACTTGTAAAAATGGAAATTTGATAAAGAGTTTTTTGCTTAATGTTTAAGATTAATTTCAAGGGTTCCTTTTGAAAGATACTGTTTAAACGTCATCGTCACAATAGTACTTATGAAATCATATTTCGCCTTCTATACAGACTGAGGATAATCAAGTGTAACTTTTAAAGACATTTTTATGTAAATTGTCACTAACGGTAACGTCATATAACTCATAAAATTTTCAATAAAATTTTCTGCTCAGATTCATTAAGAAAGTTTAGGATCTAGTACTTACTGGTTTAAATTAAGATCTTATAGTTACTCAGGTATGTTTTGTGGCAGGTTGTCATTGTTAATAAGTCGCCATTAAAAACATGAATTTTTTGATATTTCAGTGATTTGCTTGGTTTCCAAATCATTTTCATCTTGGAGCGAGTTGCTGTAATGAATTTAGTGCTATTGTTGTCGAAAGGACGTACTAAAACTACCTTTTTCTTTATAAATTTGCGAAAAGGCTCAAAAATAATTCAATAGTATAAAACTTAGCTGTCTTATTCTTACACTTGTCAGTTTAAAACTTTTGGTTTTCAAATTAGACCGGACTAGCGTTGGAGAATCTGACTGTTCAGTTTTACTGTGCTGTTAATTATGTCCAAAATGCGCCTCACTGAAGATATACTCATAGAAATTTTGATTATGTTGGGTTGTTACCAGTGGCGGCTGGTGAAATTTCAAAGTTGTTTATCTCTGTTCCTACTTACAAGACCCGTACCAAATTTAGGGGTTTTAATAGTGAGCCCACTGGAAATGTTTTGGTAAGGAAAAAAAACATTTTGTAATTTACGAGAAAAAGTTAAATATTTTATTTATTATTTTTTCTAAAACAAATTTACATCTTTTTGTCGACAGTTTTTAAATTTTGAGAGAAAAAAATGCATTACTAGAAAGTTATAGTCATTTGAATTTTCTTAAGCCTAAAATATAATATAAGAAAAAATTGAAATGACTATAACTTTCTACTAACACATTCTGTTCTCTCAAGGTTTTTTTTGGGTAATTGTTAATAAATCGTCATCAGAAATTTATGATTGGTTGGTTTTGGTTTAATATTGCGATTTTCCTGGACTTTTAATAAATCTTGGATCTTGTTGCTCAAATAAATAAAAGTAGATAAAAGGTATACGAAAAGAAAAATAATATATTTTTTTATATATGTACATGTATGTACATTTATGTACATAAAACATTTTTTTATTTTATAAGAGACTTTTAAAACAAAAACGACAATATTTAATAAACTACTGCTCTATGTAAGTTCCAAGCCCCCAAATAGGATCTTTTGAAAACTTTAAGTATTCAGGAGCGCTAAAATGTTCAACAACAATAATGGCGTTTTCTCCTTCTTGAAGAAGTCCTGCTGGTAAGTAAAGAGTTTGTTGCGGACCCACAGCAAATACTCTTCCGAGAACGAAGCCGTTGATGATAACAATGCCTTTCCTCCATTCCAGGACATTGACGTATGTATCTCTCAGTGGAGTGGAAACGTTAAACTTGGCCTAGAAGATAAAAACATATAATTATTTAAGGCATGGGCAACAACAATGTTAAAACTAAACGAGAACACAGAGCATTTTCAAGGTATATAAAACAACATTAAATTTATATTTGCACAGGAAATAAAAATTTGAAAAATATGGACTTAAGTTTACCCTGTATAAGGCTGGCGTAGAATCTTTGCTTTGAACAGTATGCCAACCAGAAAGTTGTTTATTCCATGTTCTCCTAAATTCCAGAGGTATGATTTCCCAATAGTTAACAACTTCATTATTGATAAGAACATCCTCGATTAATCCTATAGACCCAAAAAACAAGTTTCAAAGGATTTAAAGAAATAACTTCTTTAATGGTAGTATGTTATTAATACTAATCGACCCAATAAGGATGTGTTTTGATTTATTTACCTTTGAACTGCTGGAACTGGTCTAAGATTCCAAAATTATTTCTCGAGTTATTTTCTATGACCAGATCCAGAGTAGCGTTTGCTATATCTTCGTCGGTTAAGATTATTTCAGAATCAAGAAGTCTCCAATACCTAAAAATTAGATTTAAAAATATCTCAATGAACTGGAATTAAAAGTTTCCTGACCCAAAGAGAAAATTTCTTATTTTGACGATTGTTTTAAACTCCAATCTAACTTGAACCAACTAACAACTTGATGTAACGACAATGGTATAGAAGTCGATGCCTCCAAGTGTTACTCTATAACATTTCATAAATCTAGAATGGGGATTGAATATCCTTATTGGATTGGAAATAATGTTATCTTCAATGTCTCCGAAATTAAGGATTTGAGATTCATTATGGATTCAAAATTAATATTTGTGTCACATTCAGGATTGAATATCTAAGTCCCGCCAGTTTCTGGCATTTGTGAAGCGTATAACCTGTGACTTTACTAATATCAGCGCTATTAAACAGCTGTACTATTCATTGATAAGAACGCATTTAGAAGTCTCTTCTTGTGTTTGGAATCCTTGCTACAACGTTCACATTCGAAATATATACTGCGAGTTCAACATAAATTTTTCAAATATATTGCGTTTAAACTCAGTGCACCGGATCTCGTCTATCTTCAAATTAAATCTGATATACAAATTAAAACCCTTGAAGATCGCCAAAATCTCAAGGATCTTAGAATGCTATATGATGTCTTACTCAGTAACTGTAACTGTCCCCTTTTTCTTAACATAAATTTACACAGTGGCGGCGCTAGGCGTCCGCCGACGGCCTCGCTTCCATAGAGGTCTTGCAAAAAACTCGCATGTTAGCTATACCTTACGTAGAATATTTTGATACTAGTAGATAGTAGTAATGCAATTTTTCAACTATAACTATAATCAATAACAATGGGAACGCCCCACTCATTAAGTTTGTCTTTACTTACCCAAACTTATCTAGATCATCCACTCTGGATAAAACAGGATTTACCAGTTTTCCATTAATTAGTACCAAAACGTGATCCCTGACATAACCGCTAATTTTAAGAACAGCGTTTGTAGCTATGTTGAGATTGGTTTTTCTGTAGACGATGTAACCAAAGTTTTGACCTTAAAAACATTAAATTATTTGAAAGAAGTATAATTTGCACCCATTTTTAAAGGCGTTAATATCGTCGTATGCTTAATTTGAAGTTTTTTTTATCTGACAGCTTACGTAGACTTGAAGCCTTGGGCATCGGACGGGAAGGGAAATGTAACCTATTGATCCGTTCCATAATCTGAAGATCCTAGATATGAATGAGCGAGGGAAGTGGGATATTCCAGGCTTTTGTAGCTGGACAGTAAAGGAATGCATAGGTACGTAACGCACCTCTTGTTGTTCTGTTAGGAACAGTCAAGGGAGGAATTATAGCATATAAATTCTTGTAAAGGCATAGTAACATTTAATTTTTTGGTAAAATAGCAATATTTTTGCCTTTTCTTAACTAATTCTTGACTAAGTTACTGACGGTCCTTACAGTTTGAATAAGGACTTTATTTTTTTATAACTAGTAGCTTACCAGAATTGTTATTGATTGGTAACTGTTCCATAGGTATAACTTTATCACTTTGAATTTTATTCTTAGAGAGGGAATTTATCAGCTCATATAGTAGAATTTGTTCCTCAATCTGTAAAAGAACATAATAATTTAAATCATTTACAATTTCCTTGGTTATGCTCGGGTTTGATTTGCGATAACCACAAGTAATATCCTAATCATTTTTGTTTGTTATCTTAACATAACGGTACTAAAAATTCATGTATAATACATACTCTGACATCAGGAAAAAGAGTGGTTTCAGGAGTTTCCGACGCATCGGGTAACAGCGTTTTAATAGGATTGTATTTGGCGACTAAATCGGCTGTAACATTCCATTTAGGTGTCAATTGGCCTGATTCAGATATTGGACCATCATAATCATAGCTAAAAAATCATTAGAAATTTTCAATGGACAGGATAGAATAAAAAGCAAAAACTGTTATCAAGACAAATATTTTTGATAAATATACCATGCAGAAATTATATCCTTTTTTAAATTATTGTTGTAATTTTTTTAATATAGTTGGAATTTATTGATTTTTTGATAGCGAGACCAGAGACTAGGTCTCAAAACGCCATAAAAAATTATTTTGATAATATTAGGTTTTAGGCAAAATATATACTGTGATATTAGTAATATGTTAGAGTCAAGTATCCTGTTTTATAATTAAAAGTCACTGACAGTTCACAGAGAATTTTCTTTTCAGGATTTGTTTTATTTTTGTACTTTCAAACGCACTGTTACATGGATCACCGTTATATTGGAGTTAGTTCGGTGACGTCATATGTCACTCGGAGTTCTCCAGTTTTAAGTTCTACGGGATTTTAACATATACATATGTATAGGTTTAATTATCAAATTTTTTAAACCTACCTAGTAACACTTGGTACCAGTCCAGAATTATTCAGCCCGTAAGAGTTATCACCGGCCCCATTTGTAAAACCCCAGTTAGTACCACCGACAAACATATAAATGTTAACAGACGATGGATAGGCTAAAATATCTTCCAAAACCGATTGGTACCTCTCGACTGGAACCAAATTAGCCGTGTGATTTTCTGTGACATGATCGAACCATCCTGAAGCAAAATTCTCGTAAATCAAAAACCTCTATGTATGCATATAAATATATAATTATATTTAATATTTATCTTCAAATCAACAAGATATTAATAAAACTGTATTTTTTTAGATTTTGTTACATAATAAAAAGGTATGCCTCTAACGTCTAGCTGCACCCACAATGTAATCAAGAATTAAATTTCCGTAATGTGACAGATTTCATGGTAATGGCATTGCCAAAAGTGACTCTAAACGTCAATTACATTTATTACTTCATTAAAAGTTGTGAGCAATAAGACAACGAACCTAAAGCGTTTTTTTCCACTTTTTACTCTTCTAGTTTTCTACCCTACCCTACCCTCACAAAGTTAAAAATTGTCATACCAGACCAATATTCCATAGCCATAATGGGTCTATTAGTTTGGAAAGAATTTAATTTATCCAAATTTGCTTTAGCATCAGCATTAAAGTTGGCTGTGATCAATAGTTCACCAGGAAGAGCTCCTTGGGTACCTACATTTAGTAGTGGATCTGAAGTATACAGCAACTGACTTATGCCGTTGTCTCTGTAAATCTAAAAACAAAATAGTTTATATGTGTTTAAATTTTAAAATACTAACTAAAACGCCCTCGAAACTAATGATATGTATATTAGAAATATCCCTAGATGGTCGAGTGGACAGAACTCACGGATTCTGATCAAGTCATGACCTCCACTCAATACCTGGACTTTTTCAATACATGAAAGACTGAGAAAAAAATTGCTCCTGACCAACCCGCATTGAGGCCGCGTGGTAAGGCATGCCTCACCTAACCCTACGTGATGAATCCCGCTCGGCGCTCCTACTTCGTTGGTTAGAATGGCCCCCAGATGGGTAGTGCTTGAGGACTAGCTATGAAGACAGAGGAATCAACGCATACCACCAGTATTGACATACAGATGCGAAACCTGGACGCTAAAGAAAATAATCATAGGAAAACTCTATCGAGCAATGAATGCTAGAAATAACCCATGAGGGATCACAATAAAATATATGGGATAGAACAGAAAACCAAAATAACAGCGATCATCCACATAATCAAATGGGCAAGACACCTAGCAACAAGGACAGACGACAGATGGACAACAAGAATTACAAACTAGTACCCCAGAGGCGTCACAAAAAGGAAAGGACACCCCAATCTGAGATGTGACCATCACATCAGGAAAATATCAGGAACAACCTGGTCCCGATTAGCCAACAATAGAAAGACATGGACGCTGCAACAAGGGAGGCTGAACCACAAAATGAAGTTACAGAATAAGCTGAAAATGATAATGATGATATATTAGAAGCAGGAGTGGGCGTCATGTAATTTACAAATATTAAGTCAGTTGTTCTCGAAAACTATTCCATGACTTTATATGGAAGAAGAAAAATTTCCAAGAAATTAAAAACCCGCCGATTTGTGCTGATGCTGTAGGGCATTTCTGGAGCTACGAAGAATCAAAAAAAATATTTGTAAATAATTGTTACGGCACTTTCTAATCAGCAAATAAAGGACTAGTAAAATAGGCCCCTTCTGTCCCAGTGAGACACACAATTTTTATTGTACCAGATTTAAATTTACCTTTGCAAGTGCACGTAGGTAATCAGGATCATTATTCCAGGTATTTCCGTATTCATTTTCAACTTGAAGAGCGATAATTGGCCCACCATTGGTGAACTGGAGGGGCGCTAAAATGGCGAACAACTTCTCAAAATATCGGGATACGTACTTTAGGTAAACAGGATCGTTTGTCCGAAGTTTGATGTTTTCAACGCCAAGAAGCCAACTTGGCAAACCTAAATATTGAATACTTTCAAGAACAGTTTGTAATAAAATGAGAAATAATTAAAAGCAATAATGGTAATATTCTAGCACCCAAATACCTTTTTCAACATTGGAAGAACAAAAAGACTATAAATACAATTATCAGACATTACTTTTTGTGGTTTTTTAATAGTTAGTGTAAACGAGAATTGAGTTAAAAATTTTATTCACTTATAAAAATAATTATTCCCTCAAATTGCGAAGCGGGAATTACACTTAACAAATAGCAATAAAAGATAAGTTATTATTTAAATAAAATATCATACTTAAAGGTGAATTTATGCTAGTTAGCGCCTGTTTGTTGAATTAGCTTTAATATATGCTATTGCTAACCTCACATTGTGTCCTTTACTACAGGTTTGTTACACAAAACGTATAGAATAGTGCCTAAATTTATACTTTGTATAAAGCACAAAACTTAAAATATTACTCAAATGAATAAGCATATTGCTGACGTTAATAATACACAGTTAAATCCATAGACTTTATAGTTTTTTTTGAAGTCAATGGTTAAATTCTACCCAATCCTTTCTATTTTAAAGAGACGCTTCTTCGTCTTTAAAGACGAAAAATAAACACAAGAGGCCAAATCAGAACAACTTGGTGATCCACCGATGAAATCATTTGGCGCGTTCAATGAAACTAACAGAATTTTATGGTTTGCATTCAAATACTTTGAAATCCTGTACCTCCAAACTCCCATTCGGCGCATATGTATGGTCCAGCCCTAACCAGAACAAAAAGATCTTCCTCCTGAGCGAACTTTATAAATTTCTCTATATCTAAAAATTCTTCAAAATCTGATCCTCCATGTCCAAAATCATAAACACCTACAAATGCATATTTTTAGAAATTCACATTGGAAGTCACAGAAATGAATATCAGGAACTTGTTTTTCTTTTTGTTTGTGTACCTTTTAGCATTTTTTGCAAAACGAGTAAAATTGTGTCAAAATGTATTGCAATATTAACAGTAAAATAACTTCTAACAATAAGTCAAATATAGCTGTTAGTTTGCTGATTCTTATTAATAATAAACATTGGAATATTGTCTTTGTACCTAATAACGTATTTTTAATTTTAAAAAATATCGCAAAAATGATCAATTACATTAAATTTACTAACAGTTCTTATTTACCTAATAATAAATATTTATTTTTCATCTTACCTGAATACGGTTCATGTAAGTTCCATGACACATACGTTTCAACAGTATTTAGACCAGCTGCCCTTATTTTTCTTAATCTGTCTCTCCAGTAAGCCGGATGAACACGAAAATAATGGAAAGCTCCACTGAAAATGGTGATGTTCTTTCCATTAAGCAAGAAATAAGATTGATCTGCATTGAGACCACTGGCTATACCCCCTTCAGTAAAATATTCATAATTGGTTGGTAGATCATTTGAAATAACCAAACTGAAGAGTGCTAAAATGGCGATAAAAACAAAAAGCAATTGCATCTTCGGCATTGTGAAACTTGAAAGCGACTCAACGACAATGTATTTTATGATAATATTTTCATATTTGGCTTGTTATAAAGATATTATTATTATTATGTAAAAAATGGACACTTATTCGGAGATGAGATAAGTGTAAAAATAAAATAAATTTGATAAAGTTTTTTGTCAAAACTTAAGTATATGATTAATTTCAAGAATTCTTATTGAAAGATATTGTTTACGTCATCGTCACTATAGTACTTATGGAATTATCTTTCGGTCTCTACAGGGTGAGTTTCCTAAAGTGTTACAAGGCAATATCTCGAAAATATTCAAATATTTTCATGAAATTTTAGTGTGATTTAATAGGGAGATGGAAGGACATATTTATATATATTTTACATTTACCCCCTTTCTTTATTTTGAGGGGTTAGAAGTAACTTTGGAATTTTAGGTCCTCGGATTTGACCCCCTTCACTTTTTCTTGTGAGGTTTTATAAAGGACAAAGTGATGGCGACTGCACCTACAACTTTAGATGACATTTTTAGGGGACATTTCGAACAACTTCTTAAGCATGACAGACGATAAATAAGTTGAAATTAAATGGTAAATATTTTTTTTATTTTATCACTGAATAAATCGTAATTCCGTAACCTAAAGAGCAAAAAAGAATAGTTTTTTACGTAGATTCGAATTTTATAAACAAAAGTACATCATCCCATTTAAAATTCCAAAGTTACCCCCCACCCCTCAAAATAGAGAGAGGGGGTAAATGTCAGAAATATTTTTAAATATGTCCCCCATCTTCCTATTAACTCACCAAAATTTCATAAAAATATTGTAAACCGTTTTCGAAATATTGCCTTTTAACACTTTAAAAACTCACCCCGTATACAGACTGAGGATTTTCAAGTGCTACAATGCAATATCTCAAAAACCGTTTGGAATATTTTAATAAACATTTGGCACGGTAATAAGGAGACTGGGAGGCATATTTTAATATGTTTGCCATTTAACATCCTCCAGTCCCACACTTTGAAACGTGGGTGGCAAGTTTGGAATGTCAAATGGCCAAGTATTGCGCAGTTTGTGTTCGCAGAAAATTGTTGTATTTACTTTCCTGGTTGCATAGTCACGAATTTTTAAATTAACAAAAAGTAAAAACTATCATAACATACTTTAAAAGACAGTCGTGCTTTAAAGGGATTCAAGTGGCTTCCATTTATGTACTTTCAAACATCTTAAAATTCTTTTTGACAAGAATAGCGCAGATTAAACATTTCGGGAGATACTAATCTACATTCTTGTCGGATCTAGTATTTCATATTTTCTAGTGTGGTTGACGCTATTGCCATAACTTTTTTTTCATAAATCCCCACGAGAAAAAATCTAAGGGAGTCAAATCAGGAGATCTAACAGGCCAGTTTAAAGGGTGACCACGACCAATCCATCTATTAAATGGACCTGCACCAATATTTTACCATTAAACAGAATTTTAAGGCCTCTTATCTTTTGGAGATTTTCTCCAGCTCTCCACGTGATAAACATTCCTACAAGATTTTTTAATGGAAAAGACAACTGCTATCTTTTGTTGCGGACAAAGAGGATGTATCAGGATGTATATTACATCCCATTTCTCAGTCTGCATCAGATAATTGTCTAAATGTTCATTTAAATTTATTTATCTTGATTTTTTTTCATGCACTCATCGCACTCCACGATTTTTTATTAAAACAAAAATGTTGCACCACTACTAACAGGCCATTCAAGAATGTTATATGTTAGGTACTTTTGGATAATTCCATATCATGATTCTTGAATGTATTTAAAAATTTGCAGTACCTATCAGAAAACCCCTGATATTTTACTTTATTTATTAATTTTCTGAATAAATTGTTCGCAAGATTTTACTATAAAAAAATTGATTGGTTGCGAATGAGCAATACAAATTAAACGTACACAGTACGACACATATTCAGTTATAATTATCAACCAATAATATTACCCCCTCGTGACCTCTTGCATTGACCTAATAAAAAGTTTATTTCTGTATTGTTCCAGTGGCAATTTATTTTATCTCCGACTAATAGTTTCATCAATGCAGTTTATTTTTAAAACTAATTTAAAATTAGTGATTACATGTAAATTACTTAATATCTAATGGTCGTAAAGATAAGTTAAGAATAAGTCATAGTCTTGTTACGAATCTATGAGCAAACCACGTGGATGCAGTCGTTCTGATTATTTAATTTTGTTTTTGGCATCTTAAACATTGTTGCTGTATCCAAGTAACGTCAACAGATGGCTTTAACTTCAAGTTTTTTACCAAATTTGTACGAATATTACACAGGTGGAGGGATTTATTCTGGTTTAGATTCATCAAAGCCATATTTCACGTTAAATGGAAGAAATATTACTATATACAGTGGTGCAATGCACTATTTTAGGGTTCCAAAACAGTACTGGAGGGACAGGCTAAGAAAAATGAGAGCTGCAGGTAAGAAATATATGAATTTTAAATGGTTATATGCTTTCATTGTTACACAGTTATAATATGTATTAACAGTGACAGGACAAAAACCTAACTTAACAGTACTAAATCATGTACCTTTTTACTGAATCCCGGTGTTAAACGTTAATTTCTTATTAGTCTTGAATGTAAAAAAGGTTAAAGCCTGTGGATAGATAATCATGATATGGAAAGAAATACATACCGCTTTCAGTGGAATTATTTTTAGCAATGCAATGGTGCAAATTAAAATTAAATGATTCTCGCATAAAAATACCCCTGATGGTAGTTTCATCTACCATATTTTTCGTGCATTGCAGTACATAACGCTTATATTAATCAAATTATATCAACAGAATATTGAACCAAATATGCTTCTACCTCTTTAATAAGCCTTTTGGTGCCGGTTTAAAATGTGATTTTCTGATATTTAAATATCTGGAAATACCATAAGATTTATGAAAAAATAGGGTCTATACTTACAGGGTTGTTGTTACATAAAAATGTCTAGTATTGACTGTAAAATTCAAAAATATAATAATCTACAGGGTGTTCTATTTAAAAAATAAATGTTCGTACACTTTTCTGATCCACCCTGAATAATTTCTAGAATGGATTGAAAAAAAATAAAATTGACGGGTCCGAGGGATTCTGGAAAAATTAAGCTGTACTCCATATACAGGGTGATTCAAAAGTAAGCGGCATCCTTTCAGGGGCGTAATCCTTGCATAAAAATAAGGCAAAAAGATTCGATTAATATGGGTCCGAAAATGCTTCCTAAGGGAGCTACGCCCCTTTGAATAGGACACCTTAAAGACGATTTCTTCTCTATAACTTTAAAACCCTTTACAATTAAATTTTGAAAATTGGTGTACGGTATAAACATTTGATGGTAAATAAGATTCTAAATTCAAAATTTTGAAATCTTATTCAGGGGCGTCACATGCGGGGGAGGGTGAGGGTAAAAACATCCCTTTTTCTTTTACTTTTTAGGTTAATGTGATTTTGTTTGGAAATTGTAAAATTCTAGAGTTTTTTACGTAAAAAAGGTACTCTTAGTTCAATTCGATAGAGCGTACCATTTACGAGAAAATCGACTTTGAAAACTTTCTGGTAGTACGTTTATTCATAATAAAATTACTAGATACGCATTCAAAACGAAGTGCAGTGCCTAATTTAGCTTGTCGTGACGCTAATGGTAATAGTTTTGAATATTTTCTCTAAATTGCTAAATAAAATGTTAGTAAAAAAATGTGTTTTTTTTTTCTATGGTAATGCAGATTAATTTTCATCAATAAACATATGCATCAGAAAATTTTCAAAGTCGATTTTCTCGTAAATGGTACGCTCTATCGAATTGACCTAAGAGTACCTTTTTTACGTAAAAAACTCTAGAATTTTATAATTTCCAAACAAAAGCATAACAACCTAAAGACTAAAAGAAAAAGGGATGTTTTTACCCTCACCCTCCCCCTCATGTGACACCCCTGAATAAAATTTTAAAGTTTTTAATTTAGAATCTTATTTACCATCAAATGTTTATACTGTACACCAATTTTCAAAATTTAATTGTAAAGGGTTTTAAAGTTATAGAGAAAAAATCGTCTTTAAGGTGTCCTATTCAAAGGGGCGTAGCTCCCTTAGGAAGCATTTTCGGACCCATATTAATAGAAACTTTTTGCCTTATTTTTATGCAAGGATTACGCCCCTGAAAGGATGCTGCTTACTTATGAATCACCCTGTATAAGGGTGATCTGATTCTTTTTCATAACCCTGTACCTATATGGGTTTGTACAAAGTCATTTCAATATAAGAATTGAAGAAAAACCATGCAATCAGCCAGCGTTTAACAATGATCAAATACATCAATCTATACACACACCTACTCTCTTTCTAGGACTGAATGCTGTGGAAACATATGTTCCCTGGAACCTTCATGAGCCCCAGCAAGGGCATTTCGACTTTGGAAATGGCGGATCGGATATGCAAGAATTTTTGAACATAACGGAGTTTTTAAAAACGGCCCAGGAAGAAGATCTTCTGGCAATTGTCCGACCGGGACCGTATATTTGTTCTGAGTTTGAATTCGGGGGGTTCCCCAGCTGGCTACTGAGGAATAAAGGAATAAAATTCAGAACTTCAGATTTGACGTATATGAGTTATGTTGCGAGGTGTGTTTTGTTATTTGTCATAGTGCTCTAATCCGATCCAGAAAATAGTTACGTTAATAAGTGCGCAAAGTGATATTTTTCCGCACGCCACTGCCGTCAAGTGCGGAAAAAGCACTTTGCGCATGCGTTAGGAACAATATTTTTTTCTGCGAACGTCAGATTACAACGAAAATAAAGACAATGATTATTTTTTGAAGAACCTTTAAGGGGTTATACTCGTAGGAGGCCTATAAAAAAAGCGATTTTTCAAGAATTTTTCCTGAGAAGACTTCTAAATTTATTAATGTGAAAATTTGTACACCGATTGTGGTAGCTTTTAACTGTATTTCAAGATTTTTGTATTTCTAAAAATAATAATTTTGAATGCTGCTATAGCTGATCTCAAAAAATGGCATCTTGCGGTGACAACGACATCTCTGGACTGGATCATCGAAAATGAAAACACCAAACAGATTTCGTTAAAGTAATGTATAATCTTCTAATTAATCGAAGGAATAAGCAAAATAAAAATTTTTTGACAAAATGGTGGTTTCTCAAAAAAATCGATTTTTGACCAAAATTTTGGCCTTAAATTGTTTATAAAAAAAAATTATTTATCGGTGAGAACAAACCTTCGATTAATTAGTTAAAAATATAGTTAAGAAGCTTGTGTTAAAATTTGAGACTGATCGGTTCAGCCGTATCCGAGAAATCTTCGTCACCGACTTTAAAAACACAGTTTTGAGAAAAACGCGTTTAAAGTTTCAAATGCACTTTACATAGAGTGCAATCGCTCTGACACGTCTTTACAAATATGCGTGTCACTTCGAAAATAATCGCCGGATTGCTTTGAAATTTTCTGTGTATGTACATTACGAAAATGAAATTAAAAAAAAATCGATTTTTTGAAAATTCTAACTGTATATAACCCCTTAATGAAACTTGAAAGAACTACAACAATAATTTACATAGTAATAATAATAACTGAATTATTTCTTATTGGTATTTATAACACAAGAACAATTATTAATATTTAGCAAATTGATTATAGATCCGGTAATTTCATTTAACGGGTAGCTTAGGGAAGCGCCAATTGTACGGCTTGATGAAGGTTGACTTAACTCAGAAGGGCAGTTGTTCATCGCCAATATTTTATTAGACATATCCTTTTTTTTTGAGCTGAAATATCGGTAATTACGAACAAATGTAGGTTAAAGAAAATAAACTAAGACTTGCAACGGCTTCTCACGTTGAATAAAATAGTCTACAGTTACCAAAATACATATAAACCTTGTTTACCTTTTTGAATAGTTTTACTTTTCCGCACTGTGCGGAAAAGGAGCACTTTGCGAATGCAAATGCATGCGCAAAGCTTAATTTTGCGCACGCTTGTAAAAAAAATAACTTAGTTACTTGTGTGTCATTGTGTAATTCCTTTAAGTCAATAGCAGACTAAAATTTTTTACTGCTACTATAACGACAATTAATTCATCATCCTTAAAAAATTATAACTTATTTTTTTTAGGTATTTCAACGCGTTATTGTCAATTCTAGCAGTCTTCCAATTTACAAGAGGAGGTCCAATTATATCATTTCAAGTTGAAAATGAATATGGTAGTACTGAAGAGACTGGTAAATTTGTTCCTGACAAATTATATCTCAGGTTAATAGTTATTTACCCAACAAGTGCGGAAAAGACACTTTCCACACGTGTTGGGTAATTTTTTTTTACAAGCGTAAGGACAATTATCTAGCTTGGTTATGTTTTAAAAATATTTTGTTTCAGTATAAACGTCAAAGTAAAAATACAATTCAAAATTCAAACTTATATTATTTTCATTTGTTATTAACAATATTGATGGTAAAAGGACAGTTACTTGCATTTGTTAAATTTATGGCCGAATCCAAATTATGTTTTAATTTTAACATAGAGTTTCACATTGAGTACCTTGACCATAACGTGGATAGTTTGCAAGTTTTTGAAATGTCGGAAAAGTATACTAGAATTACCTCTTCTTTCTTCAAATTGTTTATTTTCTTTGTTGCGCACCATTTACTATAAATGATTTCAATTCTTTGACATAACGGTATTTCGATTTTTCTTGTGACAGTTCGACGTTCACCTTCTTGACTTCTTCGAGACTGTCTTCCGGTACTCCATCATATTCTTCCTCGATCTCCATTTTCTTCTCAAAAGTTGGATAAAAGTCGAATCACCTTCGTATTTTCACTTTGACGTCTATACTGACAATCAACAAAGAAATAAATAACACAAACTGGAATGTATATCGTGATATCAACAATATAAGTAGAAATGCCCAGTGGATTCATAATTTTTGGATGTTTCTTTTTGTTATTTCTCACCAATGTTTTACTTACTATGTTAAATGGGACCTCTTCGGTCTTTTTTTAAGGAAGCTACGACAACTCTTCATTAATAACGGAATTACGGGACTGCTGTTTACAAGCGATAATCCCACAATGCATGGGAGTGTA
The DNA here is from genome assembly GCA_963971165.1 of Philopedon plagiatum. Taxonomy (NCBI): domain Eukaryota; kingdom Metazoa; phylum Arthropoda; class Insecta; order Coleoptera; family Curculionidae; genus Philopedon; species Philopedon plagiatum. Next base: position 83,659,855 of record OZ020195.1, read on the forward strand.
GGAACTATACCACAACTCTTCCTACAAACAGCGAATTTTGCAAGCGAACCTGAAATCGAGTTTCATGTCCTAAGTTTATTGCAGCCTAATAGACCAATTATGGCTATGGAATTTTGGACAGGTACGGAAGAAAGCTCTTCTGGATTGAGAATACATCATATTCACTAAAACTAATAAGTTTAAAAAATATTTTTTCTTGAAACAACAATATTTTATTAGCGTAAGAAAGGTTTATGTATTGATTACTGATTTGAATGTAAGGTTGGTTTGATCACTGGTCAGAACTTCATCATAAAAGAAGTAATTTTGACTTCTACAACGTCCTCGAAAGAATACTAAAGTATCCAGCATCTGTAAACATGTATATGTTCCACGGTGGTACCAGCTTTGGATTTTTAAACGGTGCCAATTTGGCTAACGATAAAATAGATAACTCCGGGTAAGTACACGAGAAAAAACTCTTAAGTTAAGAAAGATACTTTAGAATAAGTAAATCTTGATTTTGATATAGTTAATTCAAAGAAATCTTCCTTTAATATGGGAAATCCATTTTGAAGAACACAACATCAGGAATTTTTATATTCTAGTGATATTATTATGCATGGATGTAGATATATACAGTCATTGACAACTCAAACTTTCAGGTACGCATTGGATTGCCATTTAGATCGAAAAGTTGGAACTGTCAATGGCTGTACATATTTTACATGTGCATCCCATATCGCATGTATATCCATAGAATATAGAGACTGCAACTAAATTTATATTTGAAGGTTCCAACCAGATACAACATCATACGATTACGATGCTCCTCTGTCAGAAAGTGGAGATTACACAGTAAAGTACGTAATGGTGAAGCAATTGTTAGCAAGATATAATCCTGTAGTGACGAGATTACCTAGAACACCCAGTATTACTTATAAGACTGCTTACCAGTCAGTGCAAATTCAAAGTCAGCTGACTCTAAATGATATTTTAAATCAAATGGATTTTAGGTAAGTCTAATTCATCGCGAGAGAAAAACTTAAGATCCTCAAGTTTTAGCGTTCTCTAGCTATATAGTTTTTTAATAATGTATTAAGGTGCGCGCACACTGAGGCGAAGCGTCGCGAAGCGAAGAGAATTTTATCCGTCCAAGAAACTTACGTGCAATCAAATGGAAGCCCGCACAACGCTTCTCGACGCTTCAGTGTGCGGGCTCCCATTTGATTGAATGTAAAGTTCTTGGATGGATAAAATTCTCTTCTCTTCTCTTCGCGACGCTTCGCCTAAGTGTGCGAGCACCTTTACGGTCTTGTTCTTTTAGATTCCACAGTGAAAACGTGATTCCTATGGAACTTTTGCCAATAAACGATTTATCAGGACAAAGCTATGGTTATATTGTTTATAGAAAAAAATTTCTTAGTAAGTTTTTAAGTATCATTGTTCAGATTTGTTCAGGTGTGTTAAGGTTTGCTCGCATTGTCCTTACATTGTGTGATCTATCTTAAAATGTACAGTCGTGGTGAAGTGACCAAAATAAAGTTTAGATTTTAATTATTCTTATGGGAAATGAAACTTTATTTTGGCCACTGACTGTACAGAGTGTCCAGTTTTCGACACTTTTGCAGGGTATCTCCGTTATCTTTAAAGATAGAGAGCTGCGGTGTTCGCAATAATGTGCTACTTTTTCGTGAAACGTATGATGCCATGAACAGAATTTTGATAGCCGCCTTCGTTTCGTAGATACAGGGCGATTTTGAAAATGTGTAATTTTCAAGCACCCCTCGTATCTTAGTTGCCTTTTAACTTATCGACACAATATGCACTACTGGGCGTCGAAGAATCCCCACTGGATAAAAATTCTGCCAAATGAACATCCCTGGTCAGTTAATGTCTGGTGTGGTATAATCGGGGATAGACTTATTGGTCCGCATTTCTTTGAAGAATGTTTAAATGGAGAAATGTACACAGATTTTTTAAGAAACCAATTACTCCGACAATTAAGCCAAAACATAAATCCTGATATGCGGTTTCAACAGGACGGATACCCCATTATGCATTACAGGCCTGTAATTATTTGAATGCAATATTTGAACGAGCTGGTCCGGTCAACTCTCCTGCTAGCGTTATTTTTACTTAAGTCAGTTGAGAATTTTAACGATTATTTCTCAGTTTATTGTCAACTGGCCTGCTAGGTCCCCGAATTTGACCAATATCTTCAAGAAGTTGTTGATTTGACCCCCTTGACTTTTCTTGTGGGGTTTTACATATAAAGGACAAAATGATGCCGACTGCGCCTACAACTTTAGATGATATGAAAATCTGAATCCGCTTTGCCTGCTTCTTACTGATACCTGAGATATTACAGCGGGTACGAAATTCATTTAGAAAGAGTGAGAAAGTGTTTGGAAGTTGAAGGGGAACATTTCGAACAACTTCTCAAGCACGATAGATGCTGAATAAATTAAAATTTAATGGTAAATAATTTTCTTTTATTTTATAACCTAATAAATAATTGCGTAACCAAAAGAGCAAATCAAAAAAAAAAATTTACACGTACGTAGTTTTTTAAGTAGATTCGAATTTTATAAACAAAAGTACATCAACGCATTTAAAATTTCAAAGTTACCCCCGACCCCTCAAAATAAAGAGAGGGGGTAAATGTCAAAAATATGTAAATATGTCCCTCCATCTCCCTATTAACTCACCAAAATTTCATGAAAATATTTGAAACCGTTTTCGAAATATGACTATTTTTGTTGAGATTGACTATTTTTATCTAATTATTATTTCTTATTTTTAGACATTCCGCAGTATTCCACATTAACTATAGGTGGTAGAGTATGTGATACGGCTATGGTGTTAGTTAATGGCGAACTTATGTCAAAACCATTGGAACATGTTCGTGATCTGGACGGTTTTGGATTTTGGAAACTAACGAATGCTAGACTAAGCCTAGGTATAACAAGTGTAATTATTGTTAAACTTAGAAGGCTCACTCATTCTTATTATGGGATAATAGCTGTCTACTTCTCTTAAGAGATGTACATATTTTATAAGGTCCATACACAATATGACACTTTTTCCATTACATATTGTTTTTTTTTAATTTTTGGTTTGGTTTTGACACATAGAAGTTTATACAACAAGTCTTAGTATGGGCAAATATCTTTGCTATTAGTAAAGATAAGGACACCAAATTTTAGGTTTATCTTATTAGTTAATAGATCTACTTTTTTATGTAATTTAACTTTTCCAACCTCCTGGAGGCACCCCTCCAGGCGTCACCACGCTAGCGACTTAAGGTCAAAAATTTTAAATACAACCCTATGCCGTGTCGTATCTCATATTGAAGGTTTTCAAAAAAAAAAAAAACATTTTACCGCAAACCGGAGGTCCGTATCTGAATTCGTTTTTAAATGGCAAGCCTTTTAAAATTAAAAATCGTAAAAAACATTTAAAATTTAATACCTTTATTTCTCTTAGTACTTTACAAGTGGTTCAAAATAGCCACCATGAACTTCTTGGCAGTAATAAAGTCGATTTCGGAACTCTACCAAGAAGTAACACCTGCCATTCTCGAAAATGTGAGAAGTTAGTTCCAAAATCGACTTTATTGTTGCCAAGAAGTTCATGGTGATCATTCTGAACAACTTTTAAAGTAATGAAAAGGTACCTATTGTAATTTTTTTTCACGATTTTTAATTTTAAGGACTTGCCATTTAAAAAGGAAAGAAGGTACAATCCTCGGGTTTTGCGGTAAAATGTTTCCTTTTTAAAGACCTTTAAATTGACATGGCGTAGGGTAACAATTAAAATCTTTGACCTTAACTCCCTAGCGTCACCCCTCAAGGGGGTTGAAAAAGTTAAATTATAAAAAATTAGAATTATTAATGCCCACACCAAGACTTTTCGGATACCTTGTATGTCAAAATTAGAAAAATTATATTTTCCTTATTCTATACAATGGCACAAAAATCAGAATTTAGTGAAAAAGTCCCCGTTACTCAACCAGACAAATTTATGACTATCTAACATCTTAGAGGTAGGTCTTGATGTATCATTGTCTTTTCGTCTTTTACATGTGACATACATACATAAATGATTTTAGACTGATTTTTAGATGATTATTTAGACTTTTCGGACACCCATAGGCCTGTTTAAATACCAATCCCTTAAGTTAACCCCCTTGTTCTGTGAGAACTCATGCAGATATTGATACTAAGAGCAGTACAAAAATGGCTTTCCGTTATAGACAAAAAAAGATATTTGAATCATTAAAGAAGTCAAGACTTTATTTTAATTCGTCTATATCCTTCCTAACTCCATTGGTCTACCTGATCTCCGAGAGCTCAGACAATATCTTAGTCCTCCACATTCTGGCCGATGTTGATATTAAAAACATTTTGATTTTAGGCTTTCAGCACAACTACGGTGCTACTTTGGACATAGTTGTAGAAAATTGGGGAAGAAATGGCTTTGGAAAATTAGATCAATTTTACCAGTACAAAGGGCTTTGGAACGGAAACATATATCTTAATAAACAAATAATCTATGACTGGGAGATTATACCTTTGGAATTTAAGTCATCCTGGATAAGAAACTTAACAGGTTAATCAGCTGCCATTTTGTATTAGTCCTCGCTGTGTTTTGATATTAATCCGTCCAACCCTTGCATCTTGTCTTAGATTAGACATGATAGAGTGCGATTCGTATTAATTACTAAATAAAACGGCTTGTTAAAAGTAAATAGTTTTTTCGTATTTAGCCAGGGAGTGGAACTGATCCATTTTTGTGAAAATATTTAAAATAATCGAAAAATGAAATCATTAAACAATATGTGTTTTTAAATTTTATTATTATTTTAGGGTGGCATCCTACAAGCAAATACTTCCCGATAGGACCTGCACTTTTCAAAACTACCCTCTACGTAGACAACCCTCAAGACACCTTTATAGACATGCGCAACTGGTGCAAGGGTATCGTCATAATAAACAATTTTGTTTTGGGCAGATATTCGAAAATTGGACCTCAACAGACCCTGTACTTACCAGCACCTCTTATGAGGAAAGGATTCAATGAAATAATTATTTTCGAACACTATTTACCTTCTGATAAAGTGGAGTTTAGTGATCACCCTATATATTTCACTAGAAATTCAAGATTAAAATGAGTTGTATAAATATAGAGTATACAATGTGATAACGTTAAACGTTTTATTATTATTTATTTAATCAACATTTCCTAATTATACCTATTGAACCTTAAGGTAGCATTTTCCAATCGCGTCTATGGTGACCAACTTAATTTCATTTTGACATGATTCGGCTTTAAAATGTTTAACAAAAACATTACGAGTATATTAAGTATGGGTTCATATCCTACAAGCAATTTTCAATACTACAGCTGGCAGCCTGTATCATACTTTTAGCATGGCGCGACCTCTATTGAGGAGACGCAGACGTATCAAAACGGGAAGCCACTAACAATCTTAGACTAAAACACAAAAAAGTAATACTAAAAGTCATAAACATCTAGAGTAGCAATGTTCAATATACTACAGTACCTATTTTATGATTTTTGCGGTGTTTATTTGTAGGTAAATAATTTCTTGGCAAAACTAGGCACATTATTTGTATTTTGCTTGTTGCGTTGATGTCAATAGTTGCCTACAAACTTTTGACCCACCTGTAAAAAAAATCAGGGGCCGCGCCTGATATATACATATATAGTATATAGTAAATGGATTTATACAAATATATAGGTACAAACAGAGATATATTAAAAATAAATTTATAAAAGTAAATACTTTTTAAAATAATTATTACTATTATGAATTGTTAGTCGAACCTTGGTATGGATTCATACTGAAAAGATCTATTATTTAGGTGTTACGCCACTCTACTGTCAACAGTGAAGGAAAAAATATTATTTTAAAAATAACTAAAGTCACTGTGTTGTACACAGTCAGTGACTTATAATTATTATAAAGTAGTACACAGGAAAAACTTCTATGCTATTTTAAATAAAAGAATTATTTTTGACCACTGTTACATTAGTTATATTTTAACAAAACATTATTTAAGCAATCCAAAAAAAAAATTCAAGGTCAAAAGTATTCCTACTTCTTTGAAAACTATATTACCATTTTTTCAGTGATCAAAATATTATTGGAATCCAATAAATTTCTAATATTACTTCGAGTGTAGAATTGTTAGAGCCAAAAAATTAAACTATTTGATGAGAATACTTAAATATAATTGATCGAAAAATAGCTATTTGTAGGCGGTGTGATTCAAATTACAATAATTTTTTTTAAAACAAGAACTACAGTTTGAAAAGAAAATCTAAAAATTAAGTCAATAATCCTTATATCATGTTAATTAAAATAAACGCTCCAAGAAAACATATAAGATTTTAAAGAAATAATAAAAAATAATAATTCAATGGGTTCTATTGTTGGGTGAAATATTACTTCTATTGCTCGTGGACATCCTTTGGAGAGGTTAAAATTGTGCTATTGGTATTTGTTTGTTGAATAGTCATTTAAGCTTGCGGCCTGTTTGTTTATTGAGTTAAAAGTACGCCAAGAATAATAGATCTTTTGCAATTCTGTGGGCTGGAGCAACTCATTTCAGTGTTTTATATAGTATGTATAAAAACAAATCTAAAAATATTTGCAATAATATATAAGTATTTCGATTAAATAAGATATATAGTCTTACAAATAAACCTTTACTGAACCCAATGATATATTTTGTATTAAATTTAGAGCAAAGTATTATTGCATCAAATAATTGTTATATTTAAACGACCTTTTAAAAACCAATGAAACCTTATATTTCAAAGCAATCCTATAATAACCTATTGGATTGGTTAACAATGATAAACTAATCATTGAAAGAAACCCATTTTGTATTGTGCAATACGGAATAGAGTGTGTCATTGAGTGAATTGGTAGGTATCTAATTCAATATACAATAGTGCTTTTTCTGTGTACGCCTATTGTTTTATGCTTGTATTTTCCTTAATAGTAGAGTGGCGTAACACCCACATAATAGATCTTTTCAGTATGAATCCGGCACAATCATATTATAGACATTATGAACCTACACATATACACAAAATTACAAAAATATAATAAAAATCAAACATTAAAAACATTATGTGATCGAGTTAACAGCAAATTAAAATATGCTCACCAACAATCCAACAAATAATGTAGAAAATAACTCGATATGTAACTGACTTCTTAAAATCCGACATGCACATTTGAAATAAAAATTAAGTTAACAGCTTTCGATATACAGTAACAAAGTCTTCCAAAAAGCAACATCTGTTTTTGTATGACAAGAAAGACAGTTTATACCGCTTCCTCCCTTGGATGAAGTTTTATCTTAGTAAGGGAGAAAATGACACTATTCCCTCATTTTGCAAATGACTTTTTTCGCTTCCTTCAAATTGATAAATTTCTCTTATAATTATTAATATAACTACTGTTTTTCCTAAGTTAAATTGGCTCCTTCCTTACACAGCAATGTCACTTTCAAATAAAATTGGAGAAGAAAAATTATTAGAAACTCATAAACAGTTTTCTGTTGAGCAAGAATATTAAATAACGTAGTTTTTTTCTCGTTTCTTAGAGCTTCTAGTGCTCGGTGGAAGTGGAAAATAGTCAGTAATCCTACCACTTAATTTTCTTAAGTAATGAGGTAATCGAGCTTTGGTCCTTTTGTAGAGACTTTGCATAAATGGTGTTGGATACATCAGCCTAGCCTGCGTCTTTTCTTCTTGTGTTATACGTTTGTCATCAAGATGGACGAGGCTAGGGATAGCTGAGATTACATAAAATCTGTAATAGAAATAACACATATTATTAGCTAGTCAAACTAGCTATTGTTATTATGGTTTTACATCAGCTAAGTAATTCTGTTGTCATGACAATTGTTGCTCTATCCTTTGTTAGAGTAATGATCGTCATAGAGACGGTTACTATCGTTATGGTGTCCATGATATTACCTTAAGAGCTAGTATAGTGGATTAGTGACAGGATAATGCAGGTAAAGTTAGAGAAGAACGCAAAGATAAATATTCTATGGAAAAGGTTAGCTTGCTTGGAAGGTTATAGAAGAATAAGGAGAAAAAAGAAGAACAACAAGAAGAAAAGAGGAAGTATATGGAAAAAAGGATTATCAGGATGGATTATGGCACACAAAATATTTAGCATATAATTTACCTATATCGTAAATATTCGTATATATTGCCTCCATTTAAAGGCGACGGTGCCACATTGTTGCCCATCAGCGACAAAAACTTTAAATTCGGACAATTGTATTGTAAAGTTTCTACCCAATAAAGATCGTTGATTTGACAATGGTTCAGGTAAAGCAATTCCATCTTGGGCATCCACGGAATATTGGTATCGATTTCGTTGATGGGGTTCTTATCGGCTATTAGGGTAGTTAGTTCTACGAAGTTTTCCAAGAAATCTAAATTCCTAAAAAACAAACGTAAATGGCTAACATATAAGGCATTCCAAGAAATGTCGGCAATCTCTTGAGTAAAGTCTGTTCAGAGATATACCGTTTGACAAGCTGTCTGAACGTCTTTAGGGCACTGATACTTGGAACTATATAGGTATTTACTTACTTGATGCTGTTTTCCGATATATCTAATATCTTAACATATGGACCAAATTTATCACAGATTATCTGCGGTATATACGAGAGTTTTTCATGTGCCAGTGATAACCGTCCCATTTTGTTATTGTCGTGCATCGGATCCACATCAGCCGAGTAACCTGAAGAGAAAATAAGAGAAGTTCACAATCTCAGCTTATTTTTGCAAAACGTTTTCGATATTTTTAGAAATTTACCAAAAGAATTGTTAATTTTTCTTTTTAATGAAAACTAATGTTTCCTAGGCATGCTGTTCTTGTGCTATCTGAAAATGTAGTGTACTTCTTGTTATTAACGCTATTCTAAAGTAAAGTAATCAGCTTCTATTACCACTATTTGGGTTTCTTTAACATCGTTATTGCTCAGTTATTTCACGTCTTACCTAATAAAATATTTCCTAAATTTGTCATATCTGTATCTCTATATTCAGTATAGAGAAGATCATTTAAGATATATGGTAATGTGCGTTCTGTTACCAGCTCGGCAATACCTGGGATTATCACAGTATCTTCTTCCTCAGGAGGATCACGCCAAAATTCAAAAATGTCCGCGGATGGTCCTGTCGATTCATTATCGTTTTGTTGGTCTATACTTGTTTCACTAAAAAATACAGTTCAAAAATGCTGCTGTTAATATAAATTACATTGTATTTATTTTGAAACATTCAGACAAGACATATGTTTTTTTTATTTTTTAGACACCCTGTAGAATTACCTACATGCAATTTATATAGACAATTTTGTAGTCTGATTGTTGTATTTACATCTATTTGTTTTTGTTGATTCACTGTCATATCTGTCCTTTTTTAGGAAATACAACCGAATTAGCAAAATCATATATACATATATATATATATATATATATATATATATATATATATATATATATATATATATATATATATATAGATAAAACAATATATTTTAGGCAAGATCTGTGTAAGTAATAAAATAAATCGTTAATTAAATATGTTTTAATGTTTCCTACACTTTTTGTATGCGGCATTTTCTATTTTTTAACAAAACCCTCGTGCTTATCTTTCCGCAACTCGAAGATACCGAGTCTCTAAATTTGGCAAAAATCTAGCAAATACTTTTTTAAATGAGGTCTCCATATTGTTCCAAAAATCAAGTTGAAGAAACTCACTCATTTACTGCATCCTCCAACATTATTTTCATTCAGAAAAGCCAATATGACGATTATAAAATACTATAAATGTGCTGTGACTATAATATAGAAACACCACAAACAAGCCGCGCGCTACTAAAACCACTTATAAACTACAAAATGTGTTTTAAGAAAATTTTTATCATTCGGTCAAATTGATAAGTGATAACAGAGCAATTGAAAATAATTTAGTTAACAAATAATATTGGTACTTATTTTTGAATGTCCTTGAACATGCCTTGAAAAATTAATATATAGTTCGGACATGTCAAGCATTCAGTCTTGTTCGAAATTTCTCAAACTTTCAGTACCTCTCCACAATGGGGTTAGATTTGAAGTCCTTCACGGCAATTACATGTTTACTAAATTGATTGCCAGAAAATATAGATACTGATTGATTCCCAATATTGATTCCTTTTAAAAGAAAAGGAGAAAATAATACGAAGGGTTTAGTGCAATGTCTATTGATTTCTAACATCAAAATTTTAGTCATTACATTCTGGAACACAACAAAGAGATAACGGGTGATTTAGTTTAGAGATATGCATATTAATTTTTAAAATCCAAAGTTTGGTCATTACATGTTGTCTATAAAATGGGAAACTTTACGGCAATTAAATTTTTACAAAATGAAATACCAGGAAATACCTATAAATGCTAAACAGGATCCAGTGATCCGTAATTTAGCCGATACGATACCGATCCCGATTATTGGAATAAATAATTGGCGATACCGATAGCCCATTTAACAAAAAGAAGGAAAAAAACGCGGTTTTTAGTGCAATTTTTATTGATTTTTAAAACCAATCATCCATTTATAAAATCAATCTTCTATAAAATGAAGAAAGGAACTTTAATTAACTAATAACTCTTTGGAAACACATTCATTATAACTGAAATAGAATTTATTTTTTGTCTTTTCTAATTGTTATATATTTAGTAATTTTTGCGTAAAAGCCAAAAAATATGTTCTAACTGAAGTTATCAAGCATAAAAAATCCTTTAAATGGCGGATGTAAACAATATTTTTTATAGAAGTAATTCATTAAACATTTAATTTTCTCAAATCAACGAAAATAAAAATATTTAAAATGTTGAGAGAAAGTGAAAAGTCAGTAAGCGTTACCTCTTATTACGTAATTAATTCAATTAATGGATCCAAGTCAAGTAATGACGGCTAGTTTAGAATCCGGATGGAGTAGGTGGCCCATGCGTGGGTCATTTTCGCTACCATTTTTATAAAATGAGCCCATTTTAAAACGAATCGGTGTATACCTATGTTACGCCGAATTTGCGTAATTGCCGATTTCATGTAATCGGCAAATTTTTGCCGAATTCGTGAAATAAGCAACCGGGTTGCCGATTTCATGTAATAGGCAAAATAATGTCCCAATACATGAACTGGACACACACGCCTTTGCCGATTACGTGAAATAGGCAAATGCACAAACTAAACATTTGATTTCTTAAATTAGAGGTTATCGGAGGGCACCCTAAGGTCGGAATAGGGTTAGCACCTGGATAGGGGCCCTGACAAGTCTCTTCGCCTGCGAGGAAAGAGACTTGTCAGGGCCCCTATCCAGGTGCTATCCCTGTTCCGACCTTAGGGTGCCCTCCGATAACCTCTAATTTAAAAAACCAAATGTATAGTTTGTGCCCCAATTTACCTGTACGATTAGCGCATTAGAACTGTGTGCCTATTCCTTGAAATTGGCAAACTCAAGTTCAGGTTCCGACCGCATTTTTCCGTTGGTTAGGGGCCCTGACAAGTCTCTTCGCCTACGAGGAAAGAGACTTGTCAGGGCCCCTAACCAACGAAAAAATGCGGTCGGAACCTGAACTTGAGTTTGCCAATTTCAAGGAATAGGCACACAGTTCTAATGCGCTAATCGTACAGGTAAATTGGGGCCTGCGAGGAAAGAGACTTGTCAGGGCCCCTAACCAGGTGCTAACCCTGTTCCGACCTTAGGGTGCCCTCCGATTCGCTTGGCCCCAATTTACCTGTACGATTAGCGCATTAGAACTGTGTGCCTATTCCTTGAAATAGGCAAACTCAAGTTAAATAACTGCCTATTACATGAAATCGGCAACCCTGCTGCTTATTTCACGACTTCGGCAAAAATTTGACGATTACATGAAATCGGCAATAACGCAAATTCGGCGTAACATATAGACAACTAATTATCGGCTAGTCCGATATATGGGTAAAATGAATATATCGCCAATGGTGCTTGACTTAACACTGGTATACGCGAGATTGTTCAAAATAAATAATATCTAGTCAAAAATATATTTAGTATTAAAATGTAAATATGTTATTGATAAATTGGCAATATCTAGAAATACAGTAATGTAATATACATAAACAAAATGCATTAATGGATCGAAACCTCTCGATTTAGCGTCTAGACAAATAATGTTGACACAAAATGCAAACAAAAATCTTAAAGAAATGTACTACTTACCGATAAAATATTAATAAGCAATTAATGTATTTTTAAATAATATTAATTAAAAACGTATTCATTACTTTTTAAACATTATTAAATTACTGTGTCTAATGTCTGTCCTAAACTAGCATAACAGTTACAGTACTTTTTTTAAACCCATCTTGTAGGATATTAAGTAGATGAAAATTGTTACAGTGCAGTGACTTAAAAAATTTAACTTTATAAGTCTGTTTTCTGGTATTATAAAATTACTAAATACCTTGATCAAAAAAATTACATAACAACAGCAAAAAGCTTGAGAAACGAATCTAAGAAATTAAAATTAAGAAATGATGTTTAGGTATATCCCGGGAATAATACCAAGATTCGCTTTTTTATTTGTGTAGTTTTTCTTCCTAAATCAATACAGTTTCATTTGTCGACATATAATACCTAATACTAATAACATCATTAATTATGGACAGTGGCGCAGCCACAGAGGGGTTTTGGGGTTAACTCCCCTCCTCCTAAAGGCCTATAAATTATACAATGTTTGTATTCAAAAGAGAAAAATGATATAAAAGTTTTTTGTCCTGTTTTTTTTACCCCCTCTCTGTCTTTGTTGTCCACCGTATTCTGTCATATTACTTTCTATATTTAATTTATGCTATAGCTGACGGTAAACCAGACAAAGAAAATTTGATATCAGTAAAATTAAAATGACAGAAAATTTGTTCTGTGTTAAAGGTTTGTTACAGAAGCAAATCACCACCATGTACACTTAATATATGCCCAAAACATTGTTACCTACTTACCTGGTAATGACCAGCACTATAATTTTTTTTTAATTAACAAATAGAATAAAATTAGCCACACAAAATCAAATTTTAATGTTTATTAATAAACAACATATAATTATCTTGTGTGTGTATTTAACCTAAAGATATAGTGACTGGTGTAAGTACGTGTATGTGTTTATTGTAATTAGCTTATATGCACATCATTATATGCGGGTGACTGTCCTTGGCTATTGATACATCTCTCATGATAAAAGTATAGATACACATTGGGTTAAAATAAAATGAACCGCGTTGCTAAGATTTCCTTTTTTCCTTTAAATATGTTTTAGGATTTTTCGTGTAAGTATTGCATAGATATTTTTTCCTTTCCATTTTCCTTTAATTAAAATTGTGATTTGTAGGTAATACGACTTGACTAGTTGTTTAATCTGATGCCTACTTATACACTATACTACCATGCAGGGACGACAATATGGGGCTGACTCCAGAGGGGCTCAGGGGCTCAAGCCCCCCTCCTTAAAAAACTGAGTGTGTAAGTATTTTGTACTTGAAAAATAGTACCTGCCTCTGCCCCCCAAACCCTAATTTTTCGAAACTCTGCGTCCATGATATGGGGGAGGGGGACTAGGGTCAGTGGCCCCGGGTTCCTCACTTAGAGCGACCCGGGTGCCGGTATATTTCCAGGAAGTGTTTAAAAAAAGCCGATCATTGACATAGTTGACAGTTTAGTTGGGAAGAACTTCAGTAATAGGTCTACAATTTTATTCCGAAAAGGATGGACGCTTGGATGAATTCATCCAAGGATGGACGCCTTGTTGCGCTGAACCCCGATGAGCTTCCAGCAGTCCGGTATATAACAAAATTTATTTTTTTAACCCACCGTGAGCTTAGAATTTTATGTAGGTTGAAATTCCCAATAGCGTACCTCTTTGCCTTTTAAAACGCAAAAAATTCAGCTTTTACCCGAACTTATGAGATGAGACAATTATGAAATCTAGAAGGAATTATTCGCGGAATCAGCTAATAAATGCTATACAATTTTAAATGGAAATGGGGTTTAGTTGCACCTCGTTTGAAAGGTCTTTCGATTCTATTTATCACCAAACCTAGTTTATGCCCTTTTACTTCAGTGGTTTTTAAATTATTTAATTTTCTTTTTTGGTTATTTATTTTTTATTCTCTAAATTAAACCAATTTTAATTTAAATAATTAAGAAAGGGTACCTATTTAAATAAAAAGTGGTCCAGAACGAAACATAAATAAAATTTAAACTAATTCCGTTCTAGACCAATTTTTATTTAAATACCCTTAAGGATTTAAATTAAAATTGTTTTACTTTACAGAATTTAAAATAAATTACCCAAATTAAATAATTTGAAAACGGCTGAAATAAAAGGGCATAAACTAGGTATGGCGATAAAGAGAATCGAAATACCTTTCAAACGAGGTACAACTTGACTCCCCTTTCCATTTAGGATTTTAGGTTGAAACCCACCCTGGTCAAGGGGTGGCAGGTAGGGGTTTGATTATGTGTTCAAAAAGTTTCCCCCACACTTTTGGCAAACGGAAACAAAATCGACGTGTCCGAGAGTTTTTTTCATAACAAATAGTAAACTCTCAAAACGGCCGATGTTTTGTTTTCGTTTGCCACCCTGTATATATAGGGAACTTAAAATTTTCGCCAATTCGCATTTACTGCGAAATAGCGATAATTTTATTTATATTTCGCTCTTCCGCTGAGTCGCGCATTCGTTGTCCTATGAACGTCGGAAATAACTGTTTTCACTATAGACATAAAATCACTTTGCCTTTGGCGCCATCTATAGTAAGAAGGGATAATGAGTACTATAGAAAGAAATTTGTAGAAGCTAACATAATTTCCCATAGATGGCAGAACGGGGCCAGTGACGTATTTATGTTTTATTGATTGTATTTTCTGAGTCGGCGAACGCCATTTTGACAGAACTGTTAAAATATCGTAGAGTAATCGGAATATTTGGAAAATCCGCGTACATCCGTTCCGTTTCGCGAGTGAACGTGTATTTTTCTTGTTGTTTATTGTTAACCCATTTGGACGGACCAAGGTACGTCCATATTTTTAATAGCCCTTTGTCAGAAACTCGGTTTCGTAATCCGATGTTTTCCTTTGACTCCCGAACGGACCGAGACCCAAACCGTTATGTCGGACTATTTTTTGCCTTTACTTGCCAACTCTACCGTTTCTAGCTATTGTCAAAGTGCATCCTAATAATTTATAAATAAAAAGAAGCCATTGATACCGTTTTGTGATAAAAAAATAGTGTGTGCGTCGTTCATTTGTGTTTATTTTAGTTAATTTGTTAATAGAGAAGTCACTTCCTTTTAGCAGTTTTGTGTAGGAATTTCTGTTAATTGTTTTGCTACATTTTGTCTGGAGAAAGTTTAGTAGCTCATATACAGGTGCATCAGCTTTGGTATTTATTGAATGATTTCAAATAATAATAAACATTGTACCTATGTAATATTATGTTTTATAAAATCTTGGTTGTTTCTAAACGAAGTGATTCAAAAGTTTAAAACCTTGATAAGTTTTCTATGATAGCTAGGTATTTTAAGCTTGTCCTACTAGTACTTTGTTCAAGTGCTCTAATCCTTTATATTTGGGCTACTATATTACCAAAAGGCCCTACCACGCAACTTTAGATAGTTTATTTAATTTATTTAACAGTATATTTGTTTTGTTTTATCTATCTGATAATTATATAGGTCAATACCTTGGAAAAGAAATTGAAAAATGAACTAAAACTACTTTTTAATTAGGTATCTGTCAATGGTAGTATTTGGTTTAATTTGTACCTAAGTAATTACTGAAAGTTTATAATTTCATGGCCATTAAATTGTTCCATGTAAAATTAGCTAACTCATGATCAGGCTTACGATTTAGAATAACTTTAACAACCTTCTTATTAACTTACCATAACTTTAAAGCACACATTTTTTATTGTATTGGATAATTTCACTTCCTGTGTCCCTTGGTCAATGTTTAGTACCTGTTAGAGCAAATATTTGCAAGATTTCTTTTTAATGTGATTTGTGCAAAATTAGATCATATTACTAGTGAATAAAACAGTGTATCAGAGTATCAGCTAAATGATAAACCAATGCATTCCTTTATTAAATTTTTTGTTGTTGCCTTGCAGTAATAGAAACGGAAACATAACCTTATAATTTAAATTTGCTTTTCTGCAGTTCACAAATTAATCTGTATCAATCCAATTCTTGTGTGTTAAATATACCTACCTACTTATGTAGGCTAAGTTGAATTCAATAATTTGATGATAGTAGTCTAGAGTAGAGAGAATTAAATCTGTTTTGGTACTAAGAGTCCTGTTTAAGGGAGGACAATTTCATCCATTATCATCTTATTTCAGTATTTGTTTTTATATCACAATATGTAGGTACCTAATATCATTTTTTAATATTGTTTTAGAAATAGGGTTCGTTCTTGGGTTTTGGCTGATCTAAATGGTTGCGTGCAGACAGCATGTCTACACTGTCAGGGACTGCCTCCAAAGGGGAGAAAAGCAAGCAGAAATTTCAGTCATTGGATATAAATAGTTTATATAAGAGTAGCAGGGTAAGTAAAGATAACTTTGGGTACACATGCCATGCTGCAGCATGACTATAATAGGTATACTTGTTTTAAAACTAAATTTTAACGGTAAGATTTGTCAATTTTGATAAATGACATCTCCCATTTGGTTAATTCAGTGTGCACTGATTATATTTCCAAACCTTATTAAACTTACGGAAGAAAATGGAATGCAGATATGTACATCTCCATAGAGAAATTATTTAAATATTGTTTTGATTAGTAGTTTATAAAAATAACATTGTCATGCTTTGGTAAATATGTTTAATTTTTGATAAATAATTAAGTTAATCATGGATGATTTGCAAAGGGCGATTGATTTTATTATGAGCAAAATAATCAACATTGGTCTTTGTCCAAGTGTTCTTGAACATTATTGAAAATGTATGGTTTGTATGTTTTATAAACGTTCTTAAATTATAATATAAAGGAAGATTTTTAATGTGAAAAGATAGTGTTGGTAAATTAAACTTTGTTGCTTTTTATATTTTATGCATTTCAGTTGTTAGTCCCTCGGTTAATCCTATAGAAATGGCATTTAAAACTGGAAGCAGCTCCAATCCCCACACTATTTTGATTTTTTAATAATATTATTACTCAGTCACTATGAAACCAGTGAGTTTTTGGTTTAGATAGATGAAAAAGACTTGTTTCATTAACAGAATCAAAATCTTATAGCATGCAGGGTTAAAGGAAAAATTTATCTGGTGAATCATATATCGATAACTGAACAAAAACATTATTTATTGAATCAAAATAGTAGGAATGGTGCTGTCTGGCCTCTTCTATGAAGGATTAAAAATATACAATTTCCAAAATATGGCACCACTGGATAGAGAATGAACATGATTTTATGGTACTGTTTTGGTAAAAGGAACTCTTGCTTCTTTCCTATTTTTCTTAGAAAACCGAT
The DNA here is from genome assembly GCA_963971165.1 of Philopedon plagiatum. Taxonomy (NCBI): domain Eukaryota; kingdom Metazoa; phylum Arthropoda; class Insecta; order Coleoptera; family Curculionidae; genus Philopedon; species Philopedon plagiatum. The sequence goes on from OZ020195.1 coordinate 83,677,455, forward strand.
ATCTGAGCCAAAAGGGGCTAGAAGGGAGAATCCTCGGAAATAGGATTATTCATTAATACATTATTTACTATGATTTCTGTTTTGTTTTTACATATTGAATATTATTGCAAAAATAAATAAATATTTGTTCTGACAAATACTAGAAGAATTTTAAAAAATCTTTCAAGTCTATCACATGGAAATTGATGGTGAATGATAATCCATTCAGCACTTCATTTTTATTCATCACTTTTAAATATTTTAAGCCATTTATTGACTAGTTAGACTGTTCTATACCTTTTTAGTAGATATAATTGTTTGTCGCTGCCTGTTTGAGTACTTAGCAATTTAATTCATGCCATATTTTACACTGCAATAATAAAAACTATAATATTGTTTAAATAATTATTTATTTATATTCAGCTGTTGGCATTTGTATAACATTAATATTTCCTTTATGGTATGTCACTAATACTGCTGTATATAGTATCTCATGATAACTGGTGGTCTTTATTTCATTATAGAATAATATCATTATATTGGTCAAAATCAGATAATAGAACTAACCATAAAGAAATTAGATACTTTGTAATACTATCATAGTATATTGTCAAAGTTGAGGCTCAGAAAACTTATCTATGTATATGGCATTGCCTGGTAATTTTTTAGTAGACCTTTATGTGAAGTTAAGATTTAATACAGAAAGGTTGAATATAAAAGGACCCTAATATAAACCATAAATGGTTAGGAAACATTTCCAGAAGTATGGTTTTTCTTTTACCAACAATTTGAGAATGCAGTGTTGCCATATGCAAAAATTCAGTATAGGCAGTTAATATTATGAAGAAGCAGAAAATTATGGTCTTTTTTATTCCTGCAAGCAGCTTTTGCAGCTTTGCTTAATAGACATTATTTACACAAAGGGATCCACTTCACTTGGCAAATTTTGACATAAGTTTAGAAGGCGCTTAGGCGAAAAAAGATGATATATTTTCCTTTTGCTAGAGAGTGAAAGGATTTATTTAAGGGTTTCCCCTAAACTGAGTTTTAGTTGTACCAATATCTGAGCCAATAAAAGATAGTACGTGAAGATAATTCTTTTATCTTATCATGTTTAATGTTATCATTATTTATAATCACACGCTGGATTAATGTAGCGATTTTTTACTTCTCATTACTATTTCGGTTTAAAAGGGAAATTTATATTGAATAAATTTTTGTGTTTCTTGAAAAAGATCAATTTTCTGAATCGATTTAAATCGCATACTCAAAGATAGATTATTTTTAAAGGCATTACAATTTATTTTTCTATTTAATTTATACAAAAGTTAATTTAGAAGCGTTTCTTGCAGTGATTTGTCTCACAAATCTTTTGTTAGAAAATCTGATAATTTTTCACATCTGTAATAAACAATTTCTACAGTTTTCGTAACTTTCAAATTTGTCGACAAATATTGGAATTTAATTTAAATAAGTAGCGTCTTTGTAAATTATGGATTTGAAGAGTTATTGAGATTACTTTATGTCTGTTTTTTTAATAGTTAGTTTTTCCGTATGTAATCATTCAGATCAGTAGTTCATACAGAAGGAGATGAGCAGTAACAGCTCGGTGTATGAAAAAAGAGAGGAATTTTTTTATATGATTTGTTTCTTTGATCTTTTCCATTTTGGATCTATTAAAATCAATTTTTTTAAGTGCAAATAACAGCACCAACAATATTAAAAATCAAAAAAGTAATTCTGTGCGCATAGAACAATTTTATTGGATATTTCAGAATATTGCTAAATGAGTAAATGCCTAATACGGCATTACAACTGAAGAAAAATCTTGAATATGGAAAGTGAATGATACGCCTATTACTACTTAATTTATTGGAATCGACGGGCACATGAGGAGTGGTGCACTAAACAATCATCCCCTCAGCGCGCACCAGTATGCCTACCAGGCTGGAAAATCAACAGAGCTGGCACTAAATAACCTTGTCGCGAGCATTACTGACTCCTTGGATAGCAGGGAGATAGCGGTAGCAGCTTTTCTTGACATAGAAGGAGCATTTAATAATGCACCACTAGACTCACTCTACGAGGCTACGATCTCTAAAGGGGTCGAACCTATAATATGTAACTGGATACGAACTATGCTCGAATGCAGAATTATCTCGACTTCTCTAGGTGGAGAGACTATCAAGTTTAGGGCTGCTAAGGGATGTCCTCAGGGTGGGGTTCTTTCCCCCCTACTATGGTCACTCTTGGTGGACGACCTGCTTGCTATGGTCTCTCTGTGGGAAGTCGAGGTGCAGGCATATGCAGACGATCTAGTCATACTAATTAAAGGCAAATCTGAGGAGCTGATCTCAAACACTCTTCAGGAAGTGCTAAAGACCATCTACGCATGGTGTGTGAGGGAAGAAATGTCCGTCAATCCCAGCGACCCCCACAAAACGGTCATTGTACCATTCACTAAGAAAAGGAAGCTGGAAAACTTAAGACCTCCTTCCTTACAAGGTGAAACTATTCCTTTTGCAAATGAAGCGAAATATCTAGGAGTAATTCTGGACAAAACGCTCAATTGGAACTGTCACTCGCCTAAACGGATATACTGGCTATACGTAATGATCGTAAGACCAATGATAGCATATGGCTCTGTCGTCTGGTGGAGGAAGGGCCATCAGCGTCTAGCTCAAGCCAAGCTGTCCGGCCTACAGCGACAAGCATGCCTGACGATTACGGGTGCCTTCCGCACCACGCCAACGGCATCTATGGAGGCCCTACTAGAACTACTCCCTCTCCACATATATCTGGAGAGAGAGGCAAGATGGGCCACATACAGACTCTATCATGCAACAAATAGCATGCAGGCATATGTCATGAGGGAGACAAGTCTGCTGGAGGGCACTTTAGCTCACGGCATTCTGGGCATGCCCTCGGACATGAAGCCTAAAAGGTTAAGCAACTATATGCCCTATACAATAATCTATCCTGGAAGGGAAGAATGGGTTCAGAATAAAACTGACCTACTTAGAGCAGATATTTGCTTATTCACCAATGGATCCAAAACTAGCAAGGGTGTCGGAGCCGGAATATATGGCAATAACCCAAAGACAAAGCTGACATATAGCCTGGGGTCATTAGCGACTGTATTCCAGGCAGAGGTGTACGCCATTGAGGAAAGTGTAAGAATGCTGGCAAAACGGCAATACACACGCAAAACAATAAAAATCTTTTCTGACAGTCAGGCTGCTCTTAAAGCGTTGGAATCCAGCTGGTGCACCTCAAATATGGTGTGGAAATGCCGTGAGGTGCTGACCGTAATCGGAAAACAGAACAAAATCACCCTGGTGTGGATACCGGGACACACAGGCCTCGAGGGCAATGAAGCAGCCGACCTGCTCGCTAAGAGAGGGGCAGCGTCGAAGTTTGTAGGTCCCGAGCCGGTGTTAGGCATCTCCCATACAGCGGCCAAGCGTGCGCTCTCAGCCTGGGCCGAAGAGGAATGGGCAAGATACTGGTCGAGAATACCGGGTCTAAGACACTCAAGGGCATTCATAAACAATCCTTTGACACATCAAACTGCGAATAAACTACTGGAACTAAACAGGTCGCACCTCAAAATCCTAGTAGGCTTACTTACCGGCCGTTGCAGGCTGAGACATCACATGCAGCGGATCGGGCTGGCGCAAGACGCCGACTGCCGACTCTGCATGGAGGATGAGGAAACGGCAGAACACATAGTGTGCACATGCCCTGCGGCAGGTAGAATAAGATTTTCATTATTTGGCGAGGGGTGCTTCCGCCAGGAAATCTAATCTGCGCCTCTCCCAGCACTATAATCAGCTTCATTCAGAGGCTGGATCTGCTGGAAGAAATCTAATAGAGATGTGAGCCACAATAGATCGCGATGGTCGCAGTGGAGGGTCAGTTCTTGACCCACTCACCTTAATCCTAATCCTAATCCTACTTAATTTAAATCTAAACAATTGTATTACAATTCCACCGTGTGAGAACACTAATTAAAAGTTAATAGTATTGTTACTGTAATATAATGGCTTGAAAGTTTAATTCATATTAAGGTAATGCAGCGAAGCCCTCTGTACGTACCAGCTCAATTAGCTTAGCAAACAGAAGACCATTACTTCAGCAACCACATTGGATGCTAAGACTAGGGTGGCCCACTTTCTGGAAAACCGGGAAAAGTATCGATATAGTGAATTAATTGATGCACATCCAGTTCACTGTATGGATTTGTTCACTATTTCTAAATTGTATATTATTTAATAAAACAATATGTCTTGGTAATCAAAACTTTAACTATTGATATAACGTAAAGACATAAAACAAGAGGTTTACAGTTTAAACTTTTTTGTGGATTTTTGTTTGTTTATGTTGCTTGGTCAATCCTACGTGAACCATGATATGTCTTAAGTTGTGTAAAACAAGCAGGTGGAAATAGTCTACTAGATTTTCATTTTCTTTCGCCCTCATATATCAATATTTTGATATTTCTAAAGAAACAGTTGTATCAGTTGATGCTTCAAAGTCTGGATTAGGCGCGGTTCTTTTACGAGATAAATTACCTTGTGTCTAGGCATTAAAAGCAATGTCGCCAGCTCAGACTAGGTATGCACAAATAGAAAAAGAAATATCTGCAATCTGTTTTGGTTTAGATAAATTTTATTAATATATATTTGGGAAGAAAGTAATTGTGGAAACTGATCATCAACCTTTAATTTCAATATTTAAAAAAACACAATAAATGCCCAGCACGGCTTCAAAGAATGATGCTACAGATTAAGAAATATGAAAGTATGCACAAAATGACAAAGATAGAGTAGATAGAAAAAACGATAGTATTATAAACAGAAATGGGTAAATGACATGTTAGTTGAAAAGGGATTTTACTGTACTTTTTTTTAAATTTGAATAAATAAATAAAATATGTATACCAAACAAGGTAAAAATTGATGCCGTCAAATTGATTGTTAATAAAATTAAATAAATTTTATGTTATAAATGTAATTACAAAAATAATTCACTCTATGAAATAACTTCTTGTTTCAATTATTTAATAATTAATTATTACATATTTTTAATTATCAATCTATCTCTTATCTGGTACGTCTTTCATAAAAAATTCAAATATTTTCGGGAACATGATACTTATACTGTAAATATCGTGATATATGTATATCTAGTGGTATAGATTCGATAAATACCCGGTAGGTAGGTAAATAAAATTAGGGTATATAACAGATTACTTCTTGACTCTGTTTTCTGGGTGCACATTGAAAAAATTATTATGATTTTAAAACGAATTGTTGACCTAGTAACTAAACTCGAATCTAACGAACCACTCACTCATATTGTTCATACCGAAATCAATATGAGTTGTTAGTTGAACTTTTACCTCAGTCTCCTTTGCTGAAAGCAGAGGAGAACAATATATTATTTATTTATTTATTTATTTATTTATTCAAACAGTACATTTTATATATTTAAAAAAATGCCGAGCGACAAAAGTTTGCTCTAGGAAAAATAGCTGTAGCTGCTTCTTTATTAGATCCATCAAAATCAAGGGTGTTTTTTAAGCCCTGAAGTAATGATAGATGCCTTCGAATTTATATGTAACACCGCGTCCTCTATGAATTTGCCACTAGCTCAAGTGAAAATTGAATTATCAGACCACAGAGATAAGCAAGGAATAAACATTTATTAAGATACATTATATGTGGTGCAAGGTAATTTCCTCTTAAGGAAAAACAATTTATTTCCTCTGATTTTACCATATTGTATTCAACAGAAATTGTTCAGTTTGCATTTCCCATTATTGCTTCTTTTTTTTCAGGGCGAAAGTACAGAAAAACCGGCACAGAAAAGTTCATCAAATTACATTAAACATGGCATGCAAAGTTTGGGCAAGGTGCCTAATGCCCGAAGAGCACCAGCAAATCTACCTTCCTTGAAATCAGAAACCAGTGACTCGGGTGCAGCGGTTCCTTTGGTTCCTCCAGGAGCAACGGGATGGGGCAAACAGCAAGGTTTATATCTCAAATTAACAATAACAATGGGTTACCTGTTGCTAAATAACTTGCTATACAAAATTATTCTGCGAAAAAATTGCAATGATTTTGTACCTTTATCTTTTAGAACAAGGGGGTTCACAGGCTCCAAGTGTACAACAGAATGGGACTCCTCAGAATCAAAGTGTTCCACCAGCTGGACAAGGGCCACCACAATTGACAGCACATCAACAGGCAATAGCGATTCCTTCGACAAACGTCATTCCTCCACACAACAAACAGGTAAAGATTATTTAAAATTTATAAAGAAAATTTGTTTATGCCGAATAGTTATTTATTTAGTGTTGATTGACTTTACAAAGTCTTAACATTGTCAAATACTAATAGACAGTATTTTTTACCTTCCTATCTAGTTATAAATAGGGGTGGGCAAAATAATCGATTATTAATCGATTGAACGATTACAAAAAAATTAAAATCGATTTTTCGATTAATCGATTTTTCGATTAATCGATATTTTCGATTAATCGATATTTTCGATCAATCGATTTTCTCGATTAATCGATTCTTTTTTATAATCATAACTCTACTATGAAACACGTATTCAACGAAATAATTTGAATGCTTTTCGATCCTCGCGGAATGTTTTGCTACTCTTCTAGGAGAGCCATTCGGAGATCCGGAGTATCTGGTTGTCGGTTGCAAATAAATCAAATCAAAAATCTTTATTGTTGATTCATCATCGATCATGATTTTTTTTTTAAATCAAAAAAATCAGATTTTTTTTATTTAAGTCAGACTTTTTGAATTTTATTTAGGTTTGTATTATTTCATTATTGTTTGTTCAGATGTAACAGTTACAATAGTAAATAGTTAAAATGCAGTAAATATTAAAATAATGGAGTAGAAAATATAAATTTAATAATATTAATATTAATTCAAACTTCAACAAACGAAACAGAAAACGGTAATTTTAAAGAAACAAACAAAAAACAATACATATTATATAGCTACCTATACCCTATACCTATTATAATGGTAGATAATAAAATCAAGTCGAGTTAAAATAAAATAATCATTCTCCTGATTATTATGTAATAATAAAATATCATTATGAAGAAAAATGATTTAAATCATTGATTTTTTTCAAAAAATCACTTGATTTAAATCACAATTTAAATCAAACCAACCCTGATTTTGCGTAATTTGGCTTTGGACAGCCTTACAAGTAAAATACTTACAGCTATTAAAGAAGAGACAACACAAAAAGAAACATAGTGGATGATCAAAAATTAAGGTAAGAATTCACATCTTTGTGTTAAATACAACACAATACTACGCACACACGAAAAACAATTCTAACATCACGGATGGTTTGATGACAATTGGCACAAATCAACAAACAAATAAGTAAAATTCGTTGGACAGTTTTCTGGGACCAAGCATAATGTGGCGCTATTGGCGACTCAAATTAAGAAGGTGGCGTCCTCTTCAGCCGATTTTATAACTACTATAACGGGGAATGTTTTCATTTCGTCTTTGTCTTCATTATCGTGATATTTGTCATTTTTCTCAATTTTGTCGTCAAGTGAGCCTTTCTTCCCCGTTAAAAATGAGCTGATTGCATCTGAAATTTTAGTCACTAGTCCCTTAGTATTGCACATAGTATGGCTCCCAGAAATATAATAAACTTTGCAAAAAGTTTAAGAAAGTTGTATAACTATTAGTTTAAAGTCACACCCAAAAAATCTAAATAGGTCAGAGTGACTCTTTTTGAAGCCTACAATCTGAAAACCTCTTTCACAGACATTGGCCACTGCCTCACCTGCCGCATCATCAGGCGGCGACAAACTTTGGAGCGCCGTGATGGCTGGCGGACAGCCCGACGGAGGCCACCCTCCAGCCTACCAGAGCCCACAGTTTCAACACGAGTTTCCAAGCCTGTCCGCTGGAGATGGCGGTGGCGGTACAGGACCGCGGGGGTCCGAATACGGGGCAGCAGGGCCCGGCGGAGGCCAGGGCGGCTTAAGGTAAAGTTGTGTTGTATGTTAGTGATTCTGATGTTTAAATTAAGCATCATTATAATTACATTTTTTGTACTATGACCATTTATCCAAAAATTATTTTCAGCCTCCGGCCACAAACAGAGGGCTCCTGGACACAAGGTGGTCAGCGTGCCCAGGACGGCTCCATCAGACCTGGCTCGGGCCCGCTGGGAGCTCCACCGCAGCTCTCGGGCCCGGGCGGCCGTCAACCACCAGAATTATTACCTCCCCAAATGCGCGGGGTGTTGCCGCCATTCATGTACAAAGGTAGCTTCCCCCAAGGTCCCCCTCCGGTACCAATTAATCATCCCCATTCGCAAACGTCTTCCACTGCCCCCTCCAGTGGTGGACGTCGAATCGATAACCGCCCACCGCGACTTCAGGACCGTGAACGTGATGTTGCTCCTGAAGAATTAGCGCCACGCCCCATCATTCGAGAAGAGGAACTTAGTAAACTTGACGAGATTAGTCAAGATATGGGTTGGGCAACGTCCGATGACATTGATTATAACCAGAAGCTTGCTTTTAGCGACGATGAAGGAGATCGCCCAGTGAAAAAAGAGTATAAAGTATCGTCTCAACAGCAACACCATCACCAGCACCAGCCGTCACCCCCACAACAAAAGTCGCAGGATTCAAGATCCGAGCGACAAACACCCCCACGTCATTGGAATGGCCCACGTTCAGACAACTATAGAAATCGCCAATCGGAAGAAGACGACCTCATGGCTCAAAAACAGAGGCAACATCAAAAAGAAGTTGACTTAGCTATTCAAAGAGCTAAGCAACGCAAAGAAGAAGAAGAAAAGCGATTTAACGAAGAAAGTCGACTGCGGGCACAAAAGAAATTACAAGAATTAGATGAAAAAGTCCGTGAAAAAAGAGATCGCGACAGAGAGTCGGAAATAGGTACAATTAGCCCATCGGCGGTACCGCCAAAACCTATAAATCATGTAGAAATCCCCCTTCCCGAATTCCAGAAAGACAAAGACAAAGATGGGCATAGTCGTACCACAAATGAATCTTCCACTAAAGAAGAGAGTTCGTGCTTTAGACAAATGACCCAGATTGAAGGGAAAAGTTTCTCGAGAAAACCCCAACAAAAGACGGAGCGAGATAACCGCGAACAAAACGGACCTAGTTTTTCGCGACAATTCCAAAACGATTTGCCCCCACGATTCCTCAAGCATCAGCAACGTAATAGTGGGCCCCAAAATCCACCACCCACTAATTATCAAAACTACGATTCTAATAGATGGTCTTCAAATGCTCCTAGGGCTCCTAGTAGGGGTGGAAGGCCTGATAGCCCTGACAGGCATGAAGACGAGCGTAGAGATAAAGAGTACAAGAGGCAGAGCTCAGATGAAAGTTATAGAAGCTCTCACCATTCTCAACAAGACAATATGCAAAAGTCCCCCGATTCCCGCTACGGTGACGATCATCATCGTAGACGGGACGACGATAAATGGCAGAAAGATAGAAGTGAATCTAGAGCGCACGAGAGGAAAGTAGAAGTTAATGAACGCGAACGTCACTATGACGACCGAAGGTCTCAAGATAAATCCCTGGACAAGTTCGAAAGAGATAGACAAGAAAGGCCTCAGCGACCGGACAGCCGTGACTCGCACACGTCACATACGTCGCACACGTCACATACTTCTCACGGTTCTCATGGTTCCCAAGGTAGTAATCGCAGGTCTAGAGACGCCGACCTGAAAGAATCGATGGGCTCTTGGAATGAAGACGTGGAAGCCGCTTATGAAGAAAAGAAAGAGAAGGAACGGTCAAAGGAAGACAAGAGACCAGCACCGACGCTGGTTCCTGGACCTATTACGCGCGATCGTATTGAAGCCGAGGACGGCAACGAAAAAAGGAGTTTAACGCAGTTAAAGAAGGGCGAAATGCCACCCCCTAAAAAGCCTGAACTCTTGAAGAAGGAAGATAAAACTCAATCAAATGAAAAACTTGCTTGGGCAGAGGATATTCCTAAAATAGATGAAGCGGAAGCTAAAAAGGAGGCAGAATCTAAAGTGGTTGAAACTAAAAAGCCACAGGACGATTATAAAGATAGAAACATGAACAGAAGCAACAGAAGTTACTCGCATAGTAAAAACTGGGGAAGCAGCAGCTCTTCTACAGACTTTCACTCGAGGGGTTCTTCATGGGGGAAAAATCGTCCACCGTCCAGAGGTCACAGACCCGGTGGACGAGAATTCTACAGTCACGGAACTGACAGCGATGGATCCACCGATACTCATTCCATAGATTCTAAGGACTCGAAAGCTGTTCATAAAAAGCCACTGGAAAAGGAAGATAAAAATCGTGAAAATAAGCATGAAAGAAGTGCAGCTGAGCAGAAGAAATTGGATAAAGGTGAGAAAAAGGATGGTGGGAAGGATGGCGGTTATGTTCCAAGAGGCGAGCCTTCCAGGCACGGTAGAGGCGGTGGAGGCAACTTTAGAGGAAGTAGAATGGGTGGACTCGGTAAGAGAATCGATGGATATGGACCACCGCCGTCGAAAAGTCCGTTCGGACATCACGACGATAAAGAGAAGAGAACCACATCTGAAGACACGGCAACAGAAACATCTGTACAAACATCAGCGACGACGTCGACTACAGACAAAATTAAACAAAATCAAGAAGCTCTTGCTGCAGGGATTATCGGCAAATCCCGTCAAGAACTTCCGGAAGATAAGAGCAATAAATCTAAGCCGAGATCTGAAAATAGACGCAACAAATCTAAAAGTAGGAGAGATGATCCGGAGAAGGAGAGTAACTCTGAACATTCAGATAGCAAAGATGGTAACAAGAGACAACCTATTAGTAGATCATCCTCGCAAAGAGGTGGACAAGGGGGTGAGCGTAGAGGCGGAGGTGATCGGCGAGACCGCACGAATCAACCGCCCCGTATGGGCGGCGACAAGAGGGGCGGTTACGATTCTTCACAATCGAAAAAACCTGAGATTAAGCCGGATCCGCAGAATATTTTGGCCAGCGCCATTGCTGATATATCGTTGAAAAATCGAGACGAAGAGGACAAGGACGACAAGAAGGAAAGCGGCGAAGTAAATGGGGATTCTGAAGGATTTCAGGAAGTGAAAAGTAAAAAGGCCGTGAAAGATAACAAAAAGGGTCCAGAGGAAAAGAAAGGTCCCCCGCTAAGGAGTGAAATTAAGGAATTTAAACAAGAGAAAAAACCAGGTAAGGCTTTTGAAGAGTTACTTAAGATAGAATATTATAATTTTAATATTTTCATCTTGCGAAAAATCTTATTTTCTCGTTTTTGTCAGCTTAACTTGTGAATAAAACGAAGTGCAAAAAAATTTTATGAGGAAGGTCGTTGATTCAAAATTTAAAAAGAAAACTGTTAAAGTTGTGCGAAATGTCCCTCTTCAACTTCCAAACACTCTCACTCTTTTTCTAAATGAATTTCGTACCCGCTGTAATATTTCAGGTGTCACTAATAATCAGGCAAAGCGGATTCGGTCTTTCGTATCATCTAAAGTTGTAGGTGCAGTCGCCATCTCTTTGTCCTTTATAAAACCCCACAAGAATAAGTCGAGAGGGGTCAAATCCGGTTAACTAGCCTGGTAGGTCGTCTGATTTGACCCCCCTTGACTTTTTCTTGTGGGGGTTTTTATAGGGGACGAAGTGATGGCGGCTGTACCTACAACCACACATTCGCTTTGCCTGCTTATTAGTGACACCTCAAATGTTACAGCGGGTACGAAATTTAGTTAGAAAAAGTGTGGAAGTTGAAGAGGGACATTTCGAACAACTTCTCGAGACGATAGATAAGTTGAAATTAAATGGTAAATATTTTTTTTTATTTTATAACATAATAAATCATAATTTCGTAATCGAAATAGCAAATAAAAAAAATGTACACACAGTTTTTTACGTAGATTTAAATTTTATAAACTACATCACCCCATTTAATATTCAAAAGTTACCACCCACCCCTGAAAATAGGATGGGGAATAAATGTCAAAAATATTTTAACGGTTTTCGAGATATCGCCTTGTAACACTTTAAGTAACACCCTGTATACGAAAATGTTTTATTGTTTTATAAAAGACTTGAAAAGAAGTTAAATTTGGCATTTCTAAGAATTCATGTGTTCAATATTTATTTTCAAGGTGGTCTAGTCAAGGGAGAGAAGCCAATGACACAACAGCAAATACAGAATATACCCCCCTTAATGTCGACCCCGGTTAATCCACCTCAGGTGTTACCCCAGCCCAAGAACCAATATGACCAGAGATCGAATAGACAGAATAAATTGGCACCGAGGTAAATTCATTTTCTTTTAGAAATACTGAATTTATGCGTATTTTATCGAATGTTACATTTATATTTTGAGTTGAATAGTGTTATTAATTAGGGGTGGGCAAAATAATCGATTGGACGATTACAATTTTTTTTAAATCGATTAATCCACGTTTTGATTAATCGACTTTTCGATTAATCGACTTTTCGATTAATCGACTGTTCGATTAATCGATTTTTCGATTAATCGATTTTTCGATTAATCGGTTTTCTCGATTAATCGATTCTTTTTTTTAATCATAAATGAAACACGTATTCAACGAAATAATTTGCATGCTTTTCGATCCGCGCTCTTTTAATTTTTAAGGGTCTAAAATTTAAATCGCCCGCCGGAATTGTGTTCAAGAGAGGCAAGTGGTGAGCTCTGGAGTCACTTTCATTATGTCATTAGTAATGACATAATTTCGACTAGTTCAATAATCGATTTAGTCCGATTAATCGATTTTTGGATTAATCGATTTTTCGATTATGTCGATTAATCGATTTTTCGATTAATCGGAAATAATCGATTATTTCAAATAATCAAAAATCGATTATCTTTTTCGATAATCGCCCAGCCCTATTATTAATATTACGAAATTTTAGGTTCGCAAAGCAGAAGATGCAGAAACAGATGCAACAGCAAATGATGACCGAGGTCGGTGATATGCATAAGGTAAAATTTGTTTCAAATATTTCTCAGCGGTAGATTCAGTTTTGGGGTGATCATCCATAGGTCGAGTTTCTTATTTAGAGGAAATACACTTTTAGACAAAAAGGAAAGCTACAACTCTATCGTTTTAATTGTTGCAACTGTATGACCGTTTTACGACTAAATTTTTTTAGGTTCCTCAGGCAGCCCATGTGTATGGCATGAAAGACAACACGCAGGTTCCTCCACCTACCACAGGCTGTGCGTGGGATAAGCCGTTAGTTTCGCAGCTTCGGACGGCGGAACATGAAGCAAGCGGTATGTTGGGAGTTTCTATGGAAGTGCCCAGTTTGGAACCTGCTGCTCCAAGTCCCGGACATGGGACCAGTCCGGGTAGTGAGAAGGTAAAATGCTAAAAAATTTCGAAAATATTTTTATTGAAAATATTGGAAGCCCAATTCACTACAAAGAACTTTATATTTTTTTACAGATATTAGTTAAATCTCCCCAAATCTCCGACAAAACCATACTAGACGGTAGTACGCCGCCAGTTAACACCATCATCTTCGAAAATACCAACTTCAAATCGGCCCCGGGTGCGCGTTCGGCTTCGCGCAATTCCGTTGCCCCGCCCAACGATAAATCTCGTCCCAAAATGGAAGAAGGTATAGATAACGCCGTGTTCGGTAAACCCATCAATGACTTACTTCAAAAGAGTACGGATACTAATGGAAAAACGGAGCCAATCCAGTTGCCCGTTTTTAAGGAGGAAACCGACATGAAACTCGACTTTTTCGGCGCCGATTTGACGCATTTGACCGATGATAAGGCGTCGAAAAACATGATGATTTCCAAGAGCATGACTACGGCGAACAGGTAAGTTTTATACTTTAAACTTTTCCTGTTTCCATAACTTTACAGTGAATGAGAAATTTAATTGATACGAATCGTCCCTTATTCGATCTGACCTACCTAATTCTATGTACCGAGATTCTCGCGAGCCGCAAAAAAGATACAAGGGTTGGCCGGTAAGGCGATGCATTTCGTAACAACGCCATTTATTCCTTGCGTACAGTGATTTTGTATCAGCGAGGAGAAATAAATAAAGGAAATTCTATTATTTCATTGTTGAAATTTAAACATGAAATGGCAAAACTACTTTTAAAGGGCATGCAAAAAATGTGACATTGTCAACACTGTTCAGTCGCCTTGTAATAGCAACAGGTAATAAAACTGTCTTAAACTGATGACATCACTCATCTAAGATGATATTTCCTAAAAAAATCATAATTTTAAATCCATCTTTGGGGCATTTCTAGCGCTAAAGAAATTTTAAAAAATTGTAATAATTTTATGAGACTTTCTAATAAAGTAAATAAAAAGAATTATGGAGCAGACCCATTGTTTAGACGACTATTTTTTAATATATTTGGTTTTCGAAATTGATATTTTTTCAATACTAATTGGATGAAAAGGATGATATGTATATATATATATATATATATATATATATATATATATATATATATATATATATATATATATATATATATATATATATACATATATATATATATATATATATATATATATATATATATATATATATATATATATATATATATATATATATATATATATAGGGTGGTGCAACCAAGATGGGGTGGACGATTGTGAGTAAACGGTGAGGAATTTCGAAAATTTTTTTTTTGGATATTATAGATAGTCAAACCCGCTATGTTTTAAAATTATAGCCATAATACAGGGTGGTCCGAAAAACTCGTGGCGAACCAAACTTGTGTTTTTTTAAATGAGACACCCTGTATATAATTGTTCCAATTGATTCTCCTGTTCGTTACGATCATTTTGATTTAGGGTTTATTGGGTCTAAAACTTATAGTACGGAAATGGGACGCGGTTAAAGTTGAAAAAATGCTCACAGTTCGGCCATTTTTTAAAAAAATTTGAAACAGGTATGGAAAAACCAAATATTCCATAAAACGTTACATATCCTTGAATACGTTAATCGCTTGCAATTTGTTTAAAATTATTCACTGTTATACAGGGTGGTCAAGTTTTGCAAATACGCCCTGGACTCATTGTTTTTAAATGGAACACCCTGTATATTTTATTTTTTTCTTAAAGATAACATTGCTAGCTTTCAAAAAATACCATACATGATGCCTTTCTGACCAACAGTTTTTTAGTAAACTAGCCGTGAAACCAAGGTTTCTTCATTCTAATACGATTATACTGAATGTACGTTGTTTATTATTAAATATCTAATATTAGAAGGCCATGACACTATCATAAATGAAACAGGATTGACGAACTTGTCAAAGCTACTGCCGTACAATCCATTATTTACAAGTTAAGTGTAGGTGGCCTAATAACTATGAGGTAAGAAGACTGAGACCCGAAAATTTTACATGTTTATTAGAGATATTTCAAAAAACAGAAAATATTGTTTTTAGGAAATGTAAAGTAATTAATAAACCAGTTATAAACAAATTTTTTGAGAAACGAGTTGTCAGTATTGCTTGAAGATTTACGTTTAATGGTAAGGGGATCCTTATGGTTTGAACATGATGGAGCGCCCCCGCATTGCCATAGGAATGTAAGATATTTTGTCGATAAATTGGAAGACAGATCGTTGGATTGGGCGAGGTGGACCAGGTAAGTGGTCAGCCAGACCACCCGACTTAACACCACTAGATTTTTTCTATGGGGGCATGTTAAAGAAGAAGTCTATAAAGAGGTTCCAACCACAGTGAAAGATATGAAGACGAGAATAAGAAACAGTTTTCGCAACGTTTCAGAACAGACTTTGAGAAAAGTGAAACTTTCATTTATGGATAGACTCGAAATGTGCCTTCAGCAAAATGGTGGTTTAGTTGAACACCTTATATGAGCTTTGTTAATTGTTTATATTAAATTAGGTTTACAAGTAAGTACATACCGAAGTAATTTTAAAAGATGTTCTGTTTTTGCTTAATTAATTTTTTTATACTATTAATAATACTGATAACTGATTATCTTTGTTTATAACTGGTTTTCTAATTACTTTACATTTCCTAAAAACAATATTTTCTGTTTTTTGAAATATCTCTAATAAACATGTAAAAGTTTCTGGTCTCAGTCTTCTTACCTCATAATTATTGGGCCCCCTACACTTAACTTGTAAATAATGGACTGTGCGGCAGTAGCTTTGACAAGTTCGTCTATCCTGTTTCATTTATGATAGTGTCATGGCCTCCTAATATTAGATATTTAATAATAAACAACGTAAATTCAGTATAATCGTATTAGAATGAAGAAACCTTGGATTCACGGCTAGTTTACTAAAAAACTGTTGGTCAGAAAGGCATCATGTATGGTATTTTTTGAAAGCTAGCAATGTTATCTTTAAGATGAAAATAAAATATACAGGGTGTTCCATTTAAAAAAAATGAGTCCAGGGCGTATTTGCATAACTTGACCACCCTGTATAACAGTGAATAATTTTAAACAAATTGCAAGCGATTAATGTATTTAAGGATATGTAACGTTTTATGGAATATGTGGTTTTTCCATACCTGCTTCAATTTTTTTTTTAAAATGGCCGAACTGCCAGCATTTTTTCAAATTTAACCGCGTCCCATACTATAAGTTTTAGACCCAATAAACCCTATATCAAAATGATCGTAACGAATAGGAGAATCAGTTGGAACAATTATATACAGGGTGTCCCATTTAAAAAAACACAAGTTTGGTTCGCCACGAGTTTTTCGGACGACCCTGTATTATGGCTATAATTTTAAAACATAGCGGGTTTGACTATCTATAATATGCAAAAAAAAATTTTCGAAATTCCTCACCGTTAACTCACAATCGTCCACCCCATCTTGGTTGCACCACCCTGTATATATATATATATATATATACAGTGACCGGCAAAAAGTTGGACACATATGGGAAAAATTTTTATTATTGGAATATTGAAAAAACTTTTTATGCCGATTGTCTCTGCATGATGGGTAACCTAAAAATTCATTTTGACATTTGTTACGTGATTACTCGTTTGCCGGCAAAATTGAAAAAAATATATATTGTCATGGAAAACTGGTATTAGGTGACAAGATATTGAAAAAAGTTATTAGAAAAAAGTGTTTAGATTTTAATTTTATACTCCTTGGCTAAGTCTGGAGCCAAAATTTAAAAAAAAAATATTTTACATTTTTTGAAAAAAAATGTACAATATTAGTTTCATATTCCCATGAATTTAATAAAAATGTGTTAAATGATCGAAAACCAAGGTAATAACCTATTATCTCAACATTTTTGTTATTACTTAAAAGTTTTATTTGATAAAATTTAAATTTTAGCTTTTTTCCATGTACTTGGGTGTGGCCAGGCCCTGTATCTGGCAACCATTTTGGTAGACACGTTAAAATTTCTTCAAAATTAGAGCAAACGGTCTTTCGTAAGCATATTGTTCCAGAAGTAACTATAAATGGTAAATATGGTTGCCAGATACAGGGCCTGGCCACACCCAAGTACATGGAAAAAAGCTAAATTTTAAATTTTATCAAATAAAACTTTTAAGTAATAACAAAAATGTTGAGATAATAGGTTATTACCTTGGTTTTCGATCATTTAACACATTTTTATTAAATTCATGGGAATATGAAACTAATATTGTACATTTTTTTTCAAAAAATGTAAAATATTTTTTTTTTTAATTTTGGCTCCAGACTTTGCCAAGGAGTATAAAATTAAAATCTAAACACTTTTTTCTAATAACTCTTTTCAATATCTTGTTACCTAATACCAGTTTTCCATGACAATATATATTTTTTTCAATTTTGCCGGCAAACGAGTAATCACGTAACAAATGTCAAAATGAATTTTTAGGTTACCCATCATGCAGAGACAATCGGCATAAAAAGTTTTTTCAATATTCCAATAATAAAAATTTTTCCCATATGTGTCCAACTTTTTGCCGGTCACTGTATATATATATATATATATATATATATATATATATATATATATATATATATATATATATATATATATATATATATATATATATATATATATATATATGTATGTATACCGTCACTGATTGCGTATTTTGAATAATGCTAACCCCGTGATTTTGTAAACATTATATACAGGGTGTCCGAAAAGTCTTAGTCGAAAATATCTTTGCTATTAGTAAAGATAGAGACACCAAATTTTAGGTGTGCCTTATTGGTTAATTAATCTACTTTTTTTATGTAATTTAAGAGAGAGTTGAGGTCAAAAATTTTAAAAACAACCGTATGCCGTGTGGTGCCTTATATCATGGGACAGGCTTCAAATAATATGTCATATTATTAATCTCTCACATAACCTAACTTTCTACCAGCTGTAAAAATTTTACGAGTATGAGAGAGAAAGAACATGAGAGAGAGAAATAATTGAAGAGTTGAAGTAAATAACGGGCTAAGTGCCAAAAAAATTATTCCGAGTTATTTCAAAAAAACAGTGTAATTTAAAATTGTATATATAAAACCTACTTCCATAATTTTTTAAATAAATGTAAGCATATCAATGACAAAATAATGGGTTTACTTTATATGAAGGTCTTTTCAATTCAAGAAATAAAAAAAAAGAATTCCAAAATTCCTAGAAGGTGGTAAGTGCCATACTAATTTTAGTTTATAATGGGCTAAGTGCCATTACTAATTTTGATTTATAATGGGCTTAAAGCCACCTTTTTATAATGGTTTAAAAAAAAGAACTAGGGACAAAGTGGTTTTTATATTATTTTATTTGAAAAACGTACAGTGGCGTAGCCAGGGCGGACACAGAAACTTTAAAGTTGTATATCTGTTGCTACTTACGGGACCCAGGGGTCAGGGATTTTAATAGTAAGCCTACTAGGAATGTTTTGGTAAAGAAAAAAAAACATTTTGTAATTTGCGAAAAAAAGTTAAAATTTTCGTTCGCCCCTCCTGGTTAAAAAATGAACACGCTTAGATATTTTATTGATTATTTTTTCTAAACAAATTTTACAGCATTTCGTCGAGAATTTTTAAATTGTAAGAGAAAAAATGTGTTAGTAGAAAGTTGTAGTCATTTCAATTTTTTTTAAATTATATTTTCGGTTTAAAAAACTGAAATGACTATAACTTTCTACTAACAAATTTTTTCTCTTAAAATAAAAAAATTCTGTAAAATTTGTTTAGAAAAAATAATAAATAAAATACCTAAGCGTGCTCATTTTTTAACCAGGGGGAGCGAACCAAAATTTCAATTTTTTTTCGCAAATTACAATTTTTTTTTTCTTTACCAAAACATTCCTAGTAGGCTTACTATTAAAACCCTGAACTTGGCATTGATCCCATAAGTAGCAACAGAGATATACAACTTTAAAATTCCTGGCTACGCCACTGAACGTACAAATGTATGAAAAATAATAATGTTATCCCTAACTGGTTAAGATCGCCGACTGGCACTTAGCCCGTTATTTACCGATAAAAACGTGGCACTTGACACATACACGATTTTGCGGTTAAGATTTTAAGCACTTCCCGTTTTTTTTTTTTGCACAGCCCGTTTTATACGTTAAAGGCGATGGCACATAGTCCACTTTTGCGGAAGAAATACAATTCTTAAATTTTTGGCACATACCCCGTTTTTTACTTCAAGTCTTCAATTGATCTCTTCGTTGTAAAATGGGTTTCTGTCATCATTCTCAAAAGTAAATGGATACGGTATAATAGCAGAGATATTTGCCCATACTAAGATTTTTCGGACACCCTGTATTATATAACAGTAATATAACCTTCTTTTGCAGTACCATTTGCAATGCAGACTCCTTAAACATGAAAATTGCGTCGGTGAAGAAAGTTTGGGAAACCTCCGAACAAGAATCTGAAGAAACCAGCGGCATTAGCTTCGGAGGTCCGATTTTGGACTCCGCTTTCAAAGGCAACGACGGACAGGACGAAGCTCACGAAGGTTATAGTCCTGGAAGCAGTCAGGCCACATCATCAACAAATGTATGCAAGGTAATGGTTGATATCTTAAAGTTTATATTGTCTTGCTGCTTTTTTCGCTATTTTTAATAGCCTCGTTAAAAAATAAAACAAGACAGAGTAAACTTTTAAGGAATTTATTTATAATTTAATCAAACCAGTTTACAGCAAGTCAGTAACGGTTTCAGGTCAAGCCGACGCAGCAGGTGTCCAACGCCACTGGCCAAACAGTCTCCTCAGCCTCCCAGCAACCCCATTCTGCCATCGTAGGCCACCCAATGTTGCTCGGCACACCCTTATCGCCACCTCCTATGGCGGCAGCTCCTGTTGGGGTGTCGCTCGGTCCACAGTCATTCGCGACCAATCAGCACCTCGCCGGTTTCCAGGCTGCGGCAGGACAGAGCGTGGCTGCCGCGAATTCTGCCCAGTACGGTATATCGGCCATTCCTTCACCTCCAACTGTATTATATAATTCCACGCAGCAATTGCCGTCTGCAGGACTGTATGGAGCTTTCTTACCTACAGCCGATCAAGGAGTTTTAGGCGGCCAGGGTCACGCTAGGGCAGGAGGATTCGGGCAGTACACTGCGGGAGCTTATCATGGATTGGGCCAGGCAGCTAATTCTCATTATAATACCCAATCGGTAAATAGAATATAGATTAGGGTGCTTCGTTTTAGACGACTATTTTTTTTTTATTCCATTGACGGAATAATGTTATAAACATATAAAAAAAAAATTCTCGCCAACGATGAGCTCTTAATTTTAATTTTAAGTACTCGCTGAATGAATTTGAAAATTTCCCATTTAATTGTAACGTAAATTTTATTTTTTTTTTCAATTATCTAGCTTTGCGACATTTCATGATATTTAATTGGCAATAGGTAGAGGAATCTTTTCTTTTTAAAAGTGCCTGTAGCCAATTTATGTTTTGTAATAGACCTCGCCAGTAAAAAATCTTGAAGCCAATTTTGTCTCGAATTTCATGTTTTTTTTTTATTTTTCTCATAAACCACTAACTTTACAACAAAATTGTGTTCGAGTTTTTTTATAGGGAATTTAATTTCCTACAAAAAAAGTTATGTAAGCCATAACCGTAGAGCTAGTAGTTTTCGAGATAAATTCAATTAAACATCTCAAAATTTGAAAAATCGCTGTTTTATTCAAGATTTTAGTACTTTTTAATGAAATCATTGCTGAAAAAATACATAATGTATAAGAATGAAATATAAAAATATATATTACACATTGGTAAGTAATCACCAAAAATATTTCGTGTAATATGAAGCCGTTTCTTATTACCGTATTACTGGTAAATATGTATTTACCAGTATATATTATATATTTCTTCAGCCATAATATTAAAAGTATTGAAATCTAGCATACGGAAATAAGAAACGGCTTCATATTACACGAAATATTTTTGACGATTACTTACCAATGTGTAATATATATTTTTATATTTCATTCTTATACATTATGTATTTTTTCAGCAATGATTTCATTAAAAAGAACTAAAATCTTGAATAAAACAGCGATTTTTCAAATTTTGAGATGTTTAATTGGATTTATCTGGAAAACTACTAGCTCTACTGTTATGGCTTACATAACTTTTTTTGTAGGAAATTAAATTCCCTATAAAAAACTCACATACAATTTTGTTGTAAAGTTAAAAAAATGAAAAAAAAAACATGAAATTCGGGACAAAATTGGATTCAAGATTTTTTACTGGCGAGGTCGATTACAAAACATAAATTGGCTACAGGCACTTTTAAAGAGGAAAGATTCCTCTGTAATTTCCGTCTATTGCTAATTAAATATCATGAAATGTCGCAAAGCTATAGATAATTGAAAAAAAAAATTAAATTTACATGTTAATTAAATGAGAAATTTTCAGATTTATTCAGCGAGTACTAAAATTAAAATTAAGAGCTCATCTTTGGTGAGAATTTTTTTTTATGTTTATAACATTATTCCGTCAATGGATCAAAAAAAAAATAGTCGTCTAAAACGAAGCACCCTAATATAGATATTGGATATTTTCACACTTTAAGATTTGAATTAATTTTTTTAAATTTCTCTTAGAATTCCAGAGAGTTGTTTAGAAATTTGTTAAGAAATTATGTATTTTGTAGCATATATTTGTTATTTCTTAATTTACTTGTCTTCAGGTTTACTTACCGACTGCGCCTCACCCGCCCCCCACAGCCCAGGCCCCACCCGAATTATACCCTTCAATGAACAGTTTTAGACTCTCGGCAGGTCCGTACGGCCAGAGCCAGCCCCTGAATAACCCCACAACAGTGTTAATCAGTTCTACCAGCAATAGCCTAATGTCTGCTAGTGTAAAACCCAGCAGCCAGCCCATTAGCGCTATAGGTATGTATTTAATTAGTTACTACTAAACGTGATCGAATATTCTGAAATCCATTGGTGGCGGCTCGTTGTATTTGCCAGTCGAACGTGTGTGTGGACGACAGGGTTGATAAAAATCATGATTTTTTTTAGATATTTTTAAAAAATCTTAATTTTTTTACACGTGGTCTTTACGCGGCGCGCCTATCCAATCGCGACTGCGAAAGTAATAATTGTGCGCCGCCGTCAATGGAATTTAGACTATGTGACCAAGCTAATAAGAGATTTCTTGTCTGAATTTAATTTATAAGAATTATTGGCTATTTTTCAGGTACAAAAGCCGGGGGTGTAGGCCAGGCCTACCAACAACAATCCCAGCAAGGTCAGCAGGTCTACATGACGTACGAACCTGCCATTCAAGCTGCCAATTACCTCCCTGGAGCTGGCGTGATGCAGCGGGGCCCAGGCGGTCCTCCGGTTCAGAATAGTGTAGTACCTGGTTTACAGCCATCTTCCTCGTATTACTCGGGGTCAACAGGTAATGTATTTTTCCGGAAACTTTTTTTTTAACTAAGAACTCTGTAGTAATCCCGATGAAATTGTCTACAGTGTACCACAAAGGTACACACACATCTTTGATATTTAAAGTTCCACAACCTGTGTCCACTTTGAGTACTATTTTTTCTTTTAATTTTCTTTAAGGTGGACAAACTGGTTACTACCAACAACCGGGGAATTCGTCACTTCCTTCGGCGCCTCAGTTGCCTCAACACCAAGCAGGATATGGTCTCCAGGGTAACGTGTTTGGAACGCACAACCAATCTCATACAAATACCGGCTTACAGGTACATAATTGCTAATTATTGTATTTTATATATTATATACATTTTTATATCGTCAGTAAAAAAGGTTTTTTCAAATACGTTTTCATTATTATGCAAATTACCCATAAACCACTCTGAAAATTGCATTTGCTGCGGCTTATCGTTTGGTAACAATTCTTGGACTGAGCTTAGACGATAAGCATGCAAATGCGGGTTATATTGAAACTATAAGTAGTTGGTACATTCGCTTGGCATTTTTTTTTTTTTTTTTTTTTGGTAACTGTGTCATAATTTTGCTCATTGCTAACGTTTCAGTTGGTTCAATTAAATTGATTTTAATACCTGGTCCATAAAAATATAGCTCTCTCATTTTTTCAATGTATGGCAGAGAAAGTTTCAGTTCATGTAATAAAGAGCGACAGTGTTGTAGAGTAAGAATCAAACAAGAAGCCACGAGCGTCGTACGAATGAAGACATCACGCGTGCTCTGTCTCGTTTTAGAATTAAGCCAGGAATATTCTAAAACGGGACAGAGCACGCGTGATGGCATTTTTGTCAAATATTTGCCATAAAAATGTTACCAACACAAAAAAAAGGTAATGTTGCCAACTTAATGGAAAAAATAAAGAATATAGAAAAATTGTTTTATTTTTTATTGGTGATAACAAAGATTTTATCACATTTAGAACTACCAAGGATTCCTCTCGACCCAAATGCAAGTTGCTGCTGCCATCAGTGCCCAGCAGTATCGCTCAGCAGGGATACCCAACCCATACCTGAAAGGAGCTGGTCAACAAGTGGCAGGTAAAACCATTTTTGCAGTGTTTAATGAAGCATAAAATTTATTGCCTATAAGAAATATTTTCATTTTTGATAATAATGGGACTTAATAGAATTACAGACAATTTATATTGGAAACAGGAGTGAGCGCCATGTAATTTATAAAAGTAGTCGTAAAAGTGTATTTTTCCAAAATGCAGTGTCTAAGTCTAAATAATAAAAGAATATTTTTTAATAACACTCTTAACGCGTTTGTATTATTAACTCGCTCCCTATTTTACCGGTAATAGATTTTAACCTTTAACTCTTATAAAAGGTTAAATACGACAATATTTTA
Source organism: Philopedon plagiatum (assembly GCA_963971165.1). Taxonomy (NCBI): domain Eukaryota; kingdom Metazoa; phylum Arthropoda; class Insecta; order Coleoptera; family Curculionidae; genus Philopedon; species Philopedon plagiatum. Next base: position 83,701,761 of record OZ020195.1, read on the forward strand.
TTTACTTTTAGTAAGCCTGTGTATCTAGTAATGGATACGGATCGCACTGTCTTCTGTCATATCAAATTAACTACCATCTAAACGCCGACATTCGCGAGCCGCAAAAGATACAAGGGTTGGACGGAAGGCAAGGAATTTCACGTCATTTGTTACTTTCGTTGTACAGTGGCCGTCAGATAAAAAAAGATAAAAATGAACAAAATCAAATATATCTTGATCGGAAAACGATTTCGGATGAACCAACTGCGTTTCGTAGTTTAATTGATTATCTGGATTAAATATACACAACGGGCCCCTCCTATTTTGTATTGCGACATGCGTTGTAGAAACGTTGTAACCAGTTCAAATTCCTGGAAAAATTTAAGATTTCTACCCTTTGCAGGGGATCAGCAGGCACAGCAAGTAGGTCAAAGGCCGCAACAGTTAAAAAGCCCCAGTAGTCAAGAAGTCCTGTCCTCTGTTTTTAACTCTGGTGAGTTAATCTATCGTTACGGTAAGCTTAAAAGAAACCACTAATACTTCTTAGGGACAGGGTATTTACTGTTTTTTTTTAAGTTATCAATATTGTTTCAGTAAAAGAATAATATTGCTTAAAAATTTGGCCTGTAATTCAAAAATAAATAGAACTTTGCCATTGAACAAGAACTGGTATTTTAAATGGGGTAATAAACGTTTTTTATGGTCTTGTTATTTAAAAAAGAAAGTCGAAAACAGTATAAAACACTAAATACCCTTAGTAATAACTAATAAGCGTCCAATCCAATCCATTGATGCCAGCCGAACGTGTGTTAGCATACATAATAACTGCTTTTGTAGACTCGATTCGATTGGATCGGCCCGCCATGTGTAGTCTGCGTGTAGTTGCTTGGCCAAGCTTGTTTACCACATATTGTTTTTCTACTCAGGTGAATAAACTTTTATTCCCTTCTCACTGTGATAAATTATTAAGTAAAAGTGGCAACGCTGTCTTACCGTTTACTACTAGTTTTACTAGGACTTACTGTAGACTCGATTCGATTGGATCGGCCCGCCATGTGTAGTCTGCGTGTAGTTGCTTGGCCAAGCTTGTTTACCACATATTGTTTTTCTACTCAGGTGAAACTGTTTTATTAGGTCACGTGACTTTTGTCAATCATGTCCTGCGAGCGTCTATATAACAATGACAAGCGCTATCTGCTATCGCAACAGTGTGTCTACGTTTTAACGCTACTTTTGACTGTTGGGAACATAAACTTTAAAAAACTACCGACAAAGAATTTCATGAATAAAATTTTATTTAAAAAATGCAACGCTACTAAGAGAGGTAGATACAGCGGAAAAAATGGCAACACTGTCCAACATTCCTGGCGGCTGCCTCTTTCACTACCAGTGGCGTGCTTTTTTGTATTAAATTTTTGGTATCCTAATATTGGGTATATTTAAAACTACACCAATGGATTCGATACAAGTGAATATAACCTCACTTATTTGTAAAAAAAAACTTCTGGGTTTAAATAGTCCAATTTTTTGCAAATTTGACACTGCCACACCATATTTAAATGTGTCGGCTTCTTCAAAGAAAAACGCTTAAACGCTTGTCGCAAACATAAAAAACATAATTCCACTCTCGAACCACGTCGCAATCGCCAGCGAATTATATGAATGGCCACTTGCGTCACTTCTCAAGTCCTAGTAGTAAACGGTAAGACAGCGTTGCCACTTTTACTTAATAATTTATCACAGTGAGAAGGGAATAAAAGTTTATTCGGCTATGATGCATAAAATAGAACAAAATGTATTACTTATTTTTATTAGTTAATACTTATGTATGATAATTTTATCAGATGAAGATATAGTCAAATAAATGTCGTGTAATAAAAGTATTGCTTTGATGGAATCAATCAGGACATTTTGTACACTTTGGCAACCGTCTGCAGTTGACCGGTCAATACACTCGACCAGTTTTCAGTGCAAATCGAATGATTGATTGCTTTGAATAGCAAATAACTTTGTCTTTGGGTTTTTTAACGTCTATGGTTGGTAACGTTCCAAGAATGGAAGGGGTAAAGTTTGTACTGTAGCTTGTCGTAACCTATAGGTCATTTTTTCGCCTATAAGCCCCTCGAAGCGTCTTATGCCAAATTGTCAATGACTTATATATAAAGGGGTAAACGTCAGACAACAAATTTTGATATATGACACTAGAAGCGGCTTACAATCACAAATCTGTTAATTCAGTGGACAAGATGTAGCCGCAATGAAAAGTATGTTCCCTGACAGTATTATTGCCAAGAAAATGTCACTCAGTTCTCCAAAAGCTGGATACTCTATTTCTTATGGGCTCGCACCATATTTTAAAAACTGTCTTGAAAAAACTGTAGTAAGGTGTGACAATTATGTTGTCTGTTTTGATGAAGCGCTAAATAAGATAAGCCAAAGATATTTTAATCAAGTAGTATTTTAATGAATAAAGTCATGTAGTCATAGGTCGGGTCGGGAGCCGGTGACACTGAAAGTACCGTCATCGCGGAATAAAATTTTTTTTATGTAAATTGATAGTTAATAGTCATACGAACAAAATGAGCTCGGTACGCCGGGATTCATTAAGCCGAAAGTATTTTTAAAACAATTAATTATTATCAAAAAGCATAAATGTTTTTTTACCCAGGGTGTTTTCTAATTGAATGTCAATATTTAAGGGGCGATTTTTGGGTCCATTCTAAAAAGAAAACTTCATATGAACGTATGTCATAAACGGCTTAACTTTTGAGATACAGGGTGGTAAAGTTTTCAAAAATAAATAGTTTTTTATTAAAATCTGTGATACCACTTTAGATATTTTAATTAAATTTGGCATACATGTACTATGTATCAAGAGGCATTATTTAGTGTACCACAATTTTTTTTTTCTTTAAACCAGTGGCGTTCGTACGGAATTTCACCTGCTTATTTTGGCAGATATTGATGGTACGCCACTGATTTCTCGTAAAATTAAAATCATTCCTGAAATTCCCAATCATTTCTAAGCAAATTTGATCTCTTGCATTTTTTCAATCCGATGCACGGTTTTCGCTTAAAAAAATAAAAACCTTTTCTCTGCTATATGAACGATATTGTTATGATCATGCAGAGAAAAGGTTTTTATTTTTTTAAGCGAAAACCGTGCATCGGATTGAAAAAATGCAAGAGATCAAATTTGCTTAGAAATGATTGGGAATTTCAGGAATGATTTTAAAAAAGGCAGGTGAAATTCCGTACGAACGCCACTGGTTTAAAGAAAAAAAAATTGTGGTACACTAAATAATGCCTCTTGATACATAGTACATGTATGCCAAATTTAATTAAAATATCTAAAGTGGTATTACAGATTTTAATAAAAAACTATTTATTTTTGAAAATTTTACCACCCTGTATCTCAAAAGTTAAGACGTTTAGGACATACGTTCATATGAAGTTTTCTTTTTAGAATGGACCCAAAAATCGCCCCTTAAATATTGACATTCAATTAGAAAACACCCTGGGTAAAAAAACATTTTTGCTTTTTGATAATAATTAATTGTTTTAAAAATACTTTCGGCTTAATGAATCCCGGCGTACCGAGCTCATTTTGTTCGTATGACTATTAACTATCAATTTACATAAAAAATTTTGATTCCGCGATGACGGTACTTTCAGTGTCACCGGCTCCTCACCTATCAGGGAATTTCTACAGAAGTGTCGGGGAAATCAGGAAAATGTCGGGGAATTTCCTTTTACCAAATCGCTGGGAACCCTGTTTCAGTAAATAATCCGCTTGCCAAGAACTACAGCAGACAAATTCAGTAATGTTTCGATATTTTGTTGCTCTAATGGACTTTTTTTGTTTTAGCCCCTCAGATTCCTTCCCCCAAATCGAGACAAAATAATAAGAATACACCCCAACAGTCCAGCCCTACCTCTCAAAGAAAGTACAATTTTTATCAAGGCGTTGGGAGCCAACAAAATAATGTAAGTATGACGTTTTGTAAAATCACTGTGATATAGGTTATAAAGAATATGTATCCATCGCATTGTCCTATTTTATTTTAAAATTTTAACCAATATGTCAGATTATAAAATGCCTGTTGCTTTCCTGATTATTGTAAACTCGTAATTTTTAGAGATCGCACGATACCGATATTGATATCGGCATATCGGCGGTTGTTGCCGATTATCGGTGTCATATCGTATCAGCAGGAAAATTGCCGATATATTGGCACATATAAAACGAAGAATTTTGGGTTCTTACTGTATATACCTACGAAAGGTAATAATCGTAAATATAATAAAATAAAATACATTTTTGTGTCTCTTCTAATGTCACTAATAATATCTAATCATTTATAACATAACTGTAGTATTTATAACTGAGGCCTTTTTCCGGAGAAATAAATTAGGAATTTCACAAAGCAATACTGAAAACATTAAACAGGGACTTCCCCGAAACTTCACCAATCAGAAACGTTATACCGCGTTGCCGCGTGACGGAATGATAAACCGGGACGTCCCCGATTTTCATTTTCGCCCAAACAGAAAACGCATGAACGAAAAACGGAAATTGATACAGAATACGTACAGGATTTAGCGAATTGGGGGTTCAGAGCCGTATTTTGTATTTTTTTATTTATATTCGACGTTGTAAAAACCAGGGTTGGCATGCATTAATTCACATGATTTAAGTCTTGACTTTTTTATATAAAAGCCATGACTTTTTCCAACCCTGGTAAAAACTAAACATTGAAACATGTACGTATGTCTTTGCCGATACGATATATCGGTATGTCTGCATGTAAATATCGGTATCGGCCGATATATCGTATCGGCAAAATAAAGTCATATCGTGCGATCTCTAGTAATTTTCTGCCCGTTCTATCGCCAATAATAAACACAGAGTAGCATCTCTAATCAGTGCAGGCTTTCCATTGGTTCTTATAAAGTTATAGTTTTCCAAAACCAAAAAGGGGCAAATGATAACTACTCTACAATCGGTAAAGGAAGACAATGTAGTTTTTTATATCTTTCTCTATTGCTATTTTCTTATCGATTACTTCTCGTTATGGTTAATTATATTACATCTTCCGTTAAGATTGTAAAGTAGCCCTAAGTGGTTAATGAAATTTTGCTTAAATTTCCTTTATTTTTAGATTCAACAACGATATCCCACGCCAATTCAGAGACCCGTGAATTTTCAGCAACAACAACAAAATATGAACTCGGTTCAGAACAGTGGACCAAATCAAAAGCACAATAGGAATAATTCCAATAAGGCTCCAAATAAGCAATATTATAGTGGACAAAGTAAGTGTGTTTAGAGATCTTTAGTATTATTCAAGATATAACCATTTTTAGTTGTGGCTCAGGGTCGTTTAAAATTATACAATATATGACTGAAAATTGTACCCTATATGATTATTTCTGACCCATAGAAAATGTCATTGACTGTTTATTTAATAGAGATCGCACGATACCGATATTGATATCGGCGGTTGTTGCCGATTATCGGTATCGTATCGTATCGGCAGGAAAATTGCCGATATATTGGCACATATAAAGCGAAGAATTTTGGGTTCTTACTGCATAGACCTACGAAAGGTAATACTCTTAAATATAATAAAATAAAATACATTTTTGTGCCTCTTCTAATGTCACTAATAATATCTAATCATTTATATCATAACTGTAGTATAACTGAGGCATTTTTCCGGAGAAATAAATTTAGAATTTCACAAAGCAATAATGAAAACATTAAACAGGGACTTCCCCGAAACTTCACCAATCAGAAACGTTATACCGCGTTACGGAATGATAAACCGGGACTTCCCCGATTTTCGTTTTCGCCCAAACAGAAAATGCATGAACGAAAAACGGAAACTGATACGGAACACGTACAGGATTTAGCGAATTGGAGGTTCAGAACGGTATTTTGTATTTTTTTTTATTTATATTCGACGATACAATGGACGTTCTATTTTGGATTCCGGTACATTTCATTGGACGAATTAACCATTAAATGCCATTTTTATTGATTTTTCGATGACCCTTCAATGCATTATAGAATATATCGAAATCAGTTTCTGAACGTAGAAATTTATTAAAATACAAAATGTCAGAATTTGACAAAAATGGAGGAAGTTAATCCGCTTCTGCCACCACTTCCGGGTGGATTAAGGTCGGCAGAAGCGTTTTTTCTTCACCATCTATCGCTCGCTACGTACATGCAAATTTTCACGTCGCTGGCTTAAAGGAAAAATTTGTTTAAAAAAAGTAACCGGAAGTGCCTATTTTTATTAACACTCCGGGCAAAAACAGGCCGGCAGACATGTCATTCCCTGTTAATCCAAATGCTAGGGGTCAATACAAAAAGGCATCATGTCGCTAGCTTCCCGGTACAGGTTGGACGCCTCTAACTCCCCCACTATGGTGCGAAAATTACATTCGATTGGATTTCAGAACTTTTTCCTGTTTATTAGAATATTCAAAATGTTCGGCAAGATATTTTTTAACTTCTTTCTTTTCTTCATAAACAACCTCTAATGGTTAATCTTCTTGTCTTCTTAGCTATACCCGTTGCTAAGATAGTAACCTGGATACCGCGTCCAAGGTAACAGTTGCCATGATAACCATTAGCATAGCAATTGTTGTCATGGCAACCATTAGCATAGTAATGGCTGCCATGGCAGTAGCCTAGCTGAGAACATGGTGTAAAATAATATTTGAAGTTAGATTTACTTTGACATGTAATACAACTAGAGATCGCACGATTCCGATATTGATATCGGCATATCGGCGGTTGTTGCCGATTATCGGTATAGTATCGTATCGGCAGGAAAATTGCCGATATATTGGCCCATATATAAAACGAAGAATTTTGGGTTCTTACTGCATATACCTACGAAAGGTAATACTCGTAAATATAATAAAATAAAATACATTTTTGTGCCTCTTCTAATGTCACTAATAATATCTAATCATTTATAACATAACTGTAGTATAACTGAGGCCCTTTTCTGGAGAAATAAATTAAGAATTTCACAAAGCAATACTGAAAACATTAAACAGGGACTTCCCCGAAACTTCACCAATCAGAAACGTTATACCGCGTTACTGCGTGACGGAATGATAAACCGGGACTTCTCCGATTTTCGTTTTCGCCCAAACAGAAAACGCACGAACGAAAAACGGAAATTGATACAGAATACGTACAGGAGTTAGAGAATTGGAAGTTCTTATTTATATTCGACGTTATAAAAACCACGGTTGGTATGAATTAATTCACATGATTTAAGTCTTGACTTTTTTTTTATAAAAGTCATGACTGTCCAACCCTGATAAAAACTAAACCTTGAAATATGTACGTATGTCTTTGCCGATACGATATATCGGTATCGGTATATCGGCATGTAAATATCGGTATCGGCCGATATATCGTATCGGCAAAATAAAGTCATATCGTGCGATCTCTAAATACAACGCAATATTTTTTTTCAGGTAATTCTTTGCCCAACAATCAAAATGACAAAACAGAAGATATTAAAGTCCCAGAAAGCTCAACGACAAAAACCGGAATCGCTGCGGAGATTTCCAAGGATAATATAAAAGAGGAAACTCCGGTTCTTAAGGATTAATAAAAGTAACGGACTTGAAATTAATATTTTAAGCACTAAAAGCGTTTTTGTTGTATGTAAATTGCAAGCACACATTTTAAAAATTAAATGCGTCGAGACGCGTTTTACCAAAAAAAAAAAAAGAAAATTGTGTATTACGGCAAGTTAAAAGTGTATTTAATATAAAAGTAATTTATTATTGTGTATAGAACTTGTTTGTCGGTGGGTGCCAGTAGCGCCGCTTTATAAACTGTACTAACTCAGCTTTGTGTATGTGAACTAAATAACGGTGTATATTCGATAAATTATGAAAAAAAATTTATGAAAACGCTGGTCCCGTAACTCAAGGGGCCACAGAAAAATATTTGTGCAACCTCCCATTGAGCGTCGATTATGAGGTCCTTCTTTTACGTGCCGGTACACGCGAAAAGGGGTCGATATTGGGGTTGGTTAGAGCTTTTAAGGCGCTGTAGCTTTTCCTCCTCTAATTTTCTATCTCACGTTTCTCTTTTTAGATAGGAACAGTATTTATAGCGTTATTAATAAAGTGAGGCGAACGAATTATAACTTTGATTTTTGAGGGTAAAAGGTGATGGAATTTTCTGAATTTTTAAAGATCAGAATTAAAGGATTGTGCAAGCGTACAGGGCCTGTTTTTGGCATATAGACAGTGTGTAAGTTGTAAATTTTTTAAATGTTTTATGAATTAAAAAACATTTTCAAAATTATTTCCGAATATACAGGGTGTACATTTTCTATAATTGAAGTTGTACATTAGAGTGGACCGAAAATGGCGAAAAACAAATTATTTTTAGAAATATCAGTTGATTTGGTAAAAAAAAAGTGGTAAGAAGGTTGGGCTACTAAGCTGATTTTTTTTTCAAAATTTTAAAAAATGTTTTAGCCGCGCCCCTGGGGGGTGAAAATATTTTTTTTAATTAAAATATTTGAACCAATTTTGTGTAACATTTTGAAATATTCACCCCAAGGGGCGCGGCTAAAACATTTTTTTAAATTTGGAAAAAAATCATCTTAGTTGTCTACCCCATTAAAACTTTTTTGTACTATGTCAACTGATATTTCCAAAAATAATTTTTTCGGTCCACCCTGTTGTACATTGACTTTATTTTGAAAATTTGAATTGGTGAAGCCACTACTAGATTAGAAACGTGGTTCGCATCTTTAGGAGAACAATCTCACTCGCAGTGGCGGCTGGTGAAATTTCAAAGTTGTATATCTCTGTTCCTACTTATAGGACCCGTGCCAAATTAAGGGGTTTTGATAGTGAGCCCCCTGGGAATGTTTTGGTAAAGAAAAAAAACATTTTGTAATTGCGAAAAAATTGTGCCCCTCCTAAGAAAAAAATGAACACGTCTAGGTATTTTATTTATTATTTTTCTAAACAAATTTTACATCATTTTGTCGACAGTTTTTAAATTTTGAGAAAAAAAAATGGCAGTAGAAAGTTCTAGTCATTTGAATTTTGTTTAAAATTATATTTTAGGCTTAAAAAAATTCAAATGACTATAACTTTCTACTAACACATTTTTTTTCTCTCAAAATTTAAAAACTGTCGACAAAATGATGTAAAATTTGTTTAGAAAAAATAATAAATAAAATACCTAAACGTGTTCATTTTTTTCTTGAGAGGGGCACACCAAAAATTTAACTTTTTTTCGCAAATTACAAAATGTTTTTTTCCTTACCAAAACATACCCAGAGGGATCACTATCAAAACCCCTAAATTTGGTACGGGTCCTGTAAGTAGGAACAGAGATATACAACTTCGAAATTTCACCAGCCGCCACTGCTCTAGAGTACCCTGTATATTCTTAAATGATTTTGAAAACCAGTTATTGCCAAAACCTCATGAAACTGATGTTTCAGAATTCATAAGGCTATATTTTATATATGTATTTTGTGTTTCAATATTTTCAAGCGAAAAACAGGCTGAAATTTATTTGGGAGTCTAATGATCCAAATGACTCGTGAACTGATTTCAAGTGATCTACCGGTGTTTTATCGGGTTCTGAGATAAATCACTGACTAGTGATAGTCTTGTAATTTCGAAAGTTAGTTAATTCACAATATTTTTTTGTTAACAGCTAGAATTCCAGCCACTGGAATGCATAATCTTGCGCTATCTTTTCGTTACCCTGGCTGAACCAGTGAGCTAATTCAACGTATTTTAAAGCAAAGAGAAATCCATCAAGCCAAATATATTCTTTGATGGTAGTAAATGTATTGGAGCAATATGATAACACGACAACTTTGTCAAATTATTTCATAAAAATATTCTAGATAAAAGTTAGCGAATAAGTAATGTGTTAATGTCGATCAGTGATACAAATATCGATTCTATTACCATTCCCAGTGTGCCAGGGCTCTATTTCTCGAAGCCGAGGAGTGCATTCCGCACTAGCCGGATTCGGATATTGATCAGCAAGCGTTTAGATGACGCTAATGCCAGCTGGTCACGTGGTTACTTATCGAATGATTGATAGTAATCCACGTGACCGTCTCTAAATAGTGTCACCTAAACGCTAGAGCAGAGATGAGTTGCCGAACACGCATAATGTTGGCAACATCACCGAGGGGGGGGGGGGGCGTTTTATTAAATTTGAGAATAGGGCTGCAGTACACGACGGTAAAAATCGCTTGAAATCAGTGATAGCTTATCCGCAGTGGGAACCACCGATTCCGGACCAAAGAAAAAGAATGTCAAAGTGACTCGAAAAAATGCTGTTTCTCTTTTCACCAGGGGCCGAATTCTAAAGTTTGAGGTAACGCTTCCCGAGAGGACGTTGTCAACGTAAAGACGTTTTCTTGAAAAGCGTTCCGTCAAACTCGAGAATCCGGACCCTGGTAAATTACCACTAAAGGTTCTTTCACTGCAATGGGTTTGATTCTTTATTTGGAGATTAATTGATTGGTTTGTTTAAAAGCCTTGCGAAGGCAATAACTAGTTTGGTTAAATCGCGTGACAACAAATTAATCAGATTCATCTCCACACAGCCAAATGATGTACCGTGCGAGCGCATCTCATCAGTGTTTTTGATGGCTGTATTCACCGTACTGTGTTAATCTATCTTAGGCTTAAACCGCGCTCAGATTGTGGCGGTTTGTGCTTCATAAGTCAGTCAGAGGGCGATCTAAGTTAAGGTGTACTAAAACACTACGGTGCATATGGCCCTGATATAGAACCTTTTTCAGGGCAGCTTTCTTAGTAAAAAGGCCATTGTTAAATTACAAACTTTATTGTTAAAAATCGCGATTAAAGCGATGGCGAATTTTAGTAAGAAACTTCTTGATAACTTTTTGACATTTTATATATTTTAATTTGGTATAAATTTCCTAATATAGGCTACAAATTTGTTTTAGAAAATAGAAAGTTATTCAAAACTAATCGGTTTCTATTATAAGCCCATTAAAAGATAGTAATATGAAACGTACTGTCCTTAAAATGAAAATTTTAACCTTTACCCTAAACATCACACCATCTTAGTAAGAGCAGAGTGACGCGATGAACTGAATCAGACACGTGTCCAAGTGGATTCGGTTGACAGGTAAATCAACGGATTAAACTTCATTTGTCGATCAAATTGATAACAATTGACGTTTAGGTCGATCTCTCGCTTAGCCGCTTCTAGCGTCTTTTGTCAAAATTTTATCCGTTTGTTAAAAGTCAATTTTGACAGTTTGGCATAAGACGCTTAAAGGGGTTTATACGCGAAAAAATGACCCTGAAAACGTGTAGAAAGTACTGGTTAACGTTCTCTGATTACGATCACGGTTGACCGTTAATCAATGGACCGAACTTCAGTTAATTGTCACCAATTCGATTAACAAATGGAGTTTGATCTATTGTTTAACTACCAACAGTGACTGAAAGCAAAGGTGCAAAGTTGTACTCTAGATTGGTTTAAATCATCGCTTACTAACGCTACATTTTCGATTTATTGCTCTCGGATGCGCTCTGAGAGGTAACAAAAGACGGAAATGCTTTAAGAGCGCCTGAAAACAGTAAATCGACAATGCCAACGAATTTTAATTCCGCATTATATTTTTAAACAAATATGATCTATTGATCACTTGAAACAGGAGCTTTACGTAAGTTTATTGGTGATAATTATATCATATTGTTTAAAAAAATAATTCGTATCGAAAAATTAACTGAATTTTCGAATTTGCCTCACGAAAACCAGGGAACGGTGTAAAAATATGAAATATTGGTCTCGGAAAGAATGCAATATTGATTAGTTCAGAACGCAACATTGTGGTAAAATGTAATTCAGAGCAAGAAATGTAACTGATTTAGTATATAATCCGCGATAAACGGAAAAAAGTACAGACTTTCGTTGTTTCTTAACAGTATCAGATTTACTCGTCTAAATTATTTATAAGATATTATTTAAACATTCTAGTAAAATAAATGGTTTAAATAGGAGATGTGTTTTCTTTATCACTACATACTTTCTGAACCTGCTGTAATAAAAATAAAAGAAACTCTCTGGGCCATGATTTTCGAACAAGGGAGACTTTCAAGAGTTAATGGTCGACAATGAAATAATAATTAAATTGTCAACGGTGGTTCTAAGATTCAATATTAAGAGTAGTTGGCATACTATAGCTACCACAATATTTCATACCTTTTCATAGGGCGCTATTGTATTACAGCGCTAATACTATAGCGTTATACAACGCTATTTCATCCCAGAACCCAAAAAAATTTGCTAACAATGAAACCTTGCCAAATGCCAAGCGGGTCTAAGGGTGCAATGAAATTAATTTTAATAAATCGATAGCAAGCATTCAATTGGAATGTTTTGTTTTGGTTCCTGATAAATTTTTCTTCCTAAATTTGCACCTTCTTACCTTGTAAAAGAAACAAATTTAAACAAACTACCAGCTTAAGGTTTATAATTTATTTAAAAAAGGGCGTGTCAACAAGAAATGGTGTGTTAAAAAAGCAGTTAATTCATGCGCAATTAATGCGCAAACAGTGAAAGGGGTACCTTTAATAAAATATACATTAAAAGAAATGAGTTTATGCATTCACAATATTAAGTATGATATGAAATGATCAATACTGAAGAGTTATTCTCCTGCAAATAATGTAAGAGACAACGCAAAAAATTCTGCAAATAAATCAAATGTGTTTAGCTATGGAAATCTGGATGGACTTTTAAGAACCAACACAATCCCCAAATGTCCATCAGAAAGGGGTGCAAAATTTCACTAGCAAATTTAGGAGAATTCCGAAGGCCGCCATTTTTAATATAAGTATTTATTAAAGTGCGATATAAAAGAAACAACCGCAATTAAATAAAAATGAAAAATACCTAAAGTCAACTTGAACATACAAATACATTCTAATCATATAAGTCTCCACTTTCCATGGCTTGCCTATAACTTTTGTTAGATTTCTCTGGAGGATCAAGTCTGATCATATCGTCTATTCTTAGAATTGTAATGGCGGCTTCTGTAGCGAATTTCAGGGACTTAACCTTTGAAACTGTGGGTTCTAAAACGCCCGCCTTTCTGTTATCTTTGACGGAACCCTCGATCAGATCTAGCCCGACATATTTGAGGTTAGCGTGCTCCACCTAAAATAAAAAGGACATATTTTAGTCGCTTCAGCGTGTCCAAAAACTATCTTAACAGATGGGAAACTTTTTTAAATAAAAATTTCAAGGTGACTAAATATGTGACATGTATTTAAAAAAGTTTAATACTATTCTTTACCCTATTATAAAAGGATTTTTTAAACAAAGTAACCGTAAAATGTCAGTCCCGTGCTTGTCTCGGTCACGAGTTTCTTACAAGAAAGTTTTAGCAATTCTTTTAAAAATGTCCTAAAAGGTTTACATTTTTTAATACTGGCAACTGGTTGCAAAAATCAAATTTTTATCCCATCGCGACCGAAAGTCTTCTCGGTTAATAACGTCAGTAGTCAATACCGTGTCATCATGTGAAAACTGTAAAATGTCGGACAATATAAAGGCGATACCGCGTATTCAGGTTAAACAGCGTTTTAATTATTTAATTTCTCTTCTGCTGCAGGTGAATATCATTTTTTACCCAAAACCGATATATTTTAATCCACTACCTCGTCAGTTTCATGCTAGTTGATATCTATAGTGTTGAGCAATTTTATTATGTTCAATTACGACAAAAAATGTGCGTCAGTTTCGTGCCAAATTATAGTCATAAAACTGACGATTTATACAACAAAAGATCCTTTACCATATGGTAAAAATATTATTTTTTAATATTTGTATATATAAATATTGCAAAAATGACTCAATATTGAGGCAAACAGTATTTAAAAAGTATGTAATCAAATTGAATAAATTGCAACCTGACTTACCTTCGTTTGACTTGAGTTGTGATAAGCTCTCAGTTTTGCTACCAGATCTGTCGCATCTTTGGCAGCATTAACGGCCAAAGTTTTAGGGATAACCAGGAGGCTTCTCGCGAATTCTGCTATGGCTAGTTGTTCCCTGCTGCTTAGAGTCGTGGCGAAGTTCTCCAAGTAAATTGAGAGCGCAGCTTCCACTGCTCCACCTAAAAAAGTAAATTGTGATTTACTGGTAAGAAAAAACTGTCATTATTTTTTGTATTGGTCATACTTTGCATGTTGTGCTCATTATATTACTTACCTCCAACAACAACACTTTTAGACTCCAAAACTCGTTTTACTACGCAAAGTGCATCGTGGACAGATCTTTCCATTTCGTCGCAGTAGAAGTCATTAGGACCACGTAAAATAATAGACGCAGCAGTACGTTGTTTCGGGCTAAAAAGAGAGCAAATATGTTTTAATAAAAATGCACAAAGTTGTCAAGTTAACAATATTTTTGATAATATAAAAAATGGACAAAATTAAATTATTTTTATTAACCTACTTTTTAATAATGATCAGTTCATCATCAGAGATTCTTTCCTGATACACTTCTGCTGCCTCGCCAACCATACTAGCGTCAAATGTTTCATCTCCTAAAAAGATTATATAAATAAAAAATAACATAATCGCATTAACATTTAGAAACAATTACCTAAAAGTATATTTATAGTAATTCTAAATAAGTTATTACACATACCTTCCATGTTTGACAAAGATGTCAAGAAAGTAGCACCAGTGGCTTTAGCAATTCTTTTCAAGTCAACTTTTTTAACTCTTCTTACACCCATGGCTCCAACCTCAACAAAATATTTAAGACACAGGTCATCGATGCCTGAAACAAATCATCCAGTCATAAGATTGTACAATGCTCCCCCAAAAACAAGATATTAACGGCTAGATTATCCAACGTTAGTCCGGTCTGATTGGACAACCAAAACTTTTAAACCGACAAGCTTTTTTTTTTTATCTAAGACATCCCACGTAGACTTCAACCCTTCAGTACTAACGTACCGTGGGTGTCTGAAGAGAAGGGAAATGTAGTCTATTGACACG
The DNA here is from genome assembly GCA_963971165.1 of Philopedon plagiatum. Taxonomy (NCBI): domain Eukaryota; kingdom Metazoa; phylum Arthropoda; class Insecta; order Coleoptera; family Curculionidae; genus Philopedon; species Philopedon plagiatum. The sequence continues at coordinate 83,716,821 of OZ020195.1, forward strand.
AGATTTGAAGAATTGGAGGTTGGGACGGAAAGGGAAAACATCTGCAGGCAATTTGTTCCATAATCTGGAGTCCCTAGGTATGAATGAGCGAGAGACGTGGTCTGTTCTAGGCTTTTGTAGCTGAACAGTAAAGGGATTCATACGTAACGCGCCTCTTGTTGTTCTGTTAGGGACATTCAAGGGGGAAATAATACCGGCTAGTTCTTCAGAGCAAAATCCGTGGAAGTAGCGGTAGAAGAGGGATAAATCCCCTACAGCGCGGCGATGAGCGACAGAAGGGACTTTTCTCGTGAGGGCTGGATCATTGATAAGTCGAATGGCTCTTTTTTGGATAGAATCAAGTGTCGAAGGTGATGCCGCTCCCCAGATGTGGGAGCAGTACTCTAGGTTAGGTCTTATTTGGGAAACAGAGAGTGCACAAGTTGGAAGGGGAGAAGTATTTTCTGGCTCGAAAGAGAAAACCAAGCTTTTTAGCTGCCGATGTGGCTACTGAGGTAATGTGTTTGTGCCAGCTGAGATCATGCTCGAAAGCGACGCCAACGAGATCGAATGTTTTCTTTAAGAATAAGACAACTAAGTTTTACACTATGAATGTTTCTGATCTTTTTCGCAAATTTATAAAGAGAATGACAATTTTAGTACGTACTTTCGACAATAATAGAATTAAATTCATTCTAGCAACCCGTTCCAAGATGAAAATCGGTGCCGTAGCTAGGTGTAGGCAGAGTAGGCCCTTACCTAGGGGCGCCAAATAGTAAAACTATACGAGTCTATAACCTAATTAAATCTTATTACAGAGGCGCAAAAATGCTGGCTTGCCTTAAATCAAATTTAGCACTGATAAAAATCATTTGAACACCAAGCAAATCGCTGAAATATCAGAATAATTCATAAGTTTTTAAGCACAACCTATTAACAACTAGCTTGCACCCGCGACTTCGTCCGCGATATGACAATTTTACTCATTTACAAACTTTGAAACCCCATTTCACTCCCTTAGGGGTTGATTTATTAAAAACTGTAAAACAAGTTCTTAAACTTTTATTTTTAGAGTACTTCTATGACGTTTTGAGTTAATAGAACCATCTAATTTTTTTCTCTCCATACAAAGTTTGAACCCCTGTTTCAACCCCTTAGAGGTTGAATTTTGAAAAATCTCTTCTTAGTGAGTTCCTACATTATAAAATAAAACTACTGACCAAATTTTATATTTATAGCTTCAGCGGTTTCGGCTCGGCGATGATGAATCAGTCAGTCAGCCCGGACATGTTATTATATAGTATATATAGATGACAGGACAAAAATCTGTCAAAACATAACATGAACAAAATAATAAATTTACTGCTCACATTGCTTAAAGCTACCCTAAAAGTAAATATGTTTATAGGATTTTTGTAAACTATAAAAAAACTTACCTCCTGAACAAAGAATGACATTTACTCCAGTAGCTAGGATCTTCCCAATACGTTCCTTGGTGATGTCCAATTCACGTGCACGAATCCCTTCAAGTTGGTTGGGGTCATTAATTAGTACCTAAAATCAAAATTTAAGTTGTCAAACAATGCTTGGACAATAAAATTGTACGTCTAATTCACAGTACCAGTGACAAACCCTTGAATTGAACCCTTGATTGAATAAGTTTGATGATTTTTCTGACCTTAACAGTACATTTTCTTACCTGCACACCCATCTTCATTTTAGCCTTTTGCAAGGAAAAATCGAGACAAGCAATTTTCGCTCCTACTATTTTCTTAGGCATAGCTTGGCTAGCAACAGTACAATTCAGTGCATATCCTGGTACCAAGAGACTTTCTCTGAAAAAAATAAACAATTTTATCTGGTTTTCCCATTCCAATGATTGGCAAAAGAAATTAAGTTATGGCCTGATTCACTATTGGATTTAAATCAATTGATTTAAATCAGCAGAACCCTGGAAAACTCCACAATAAAGAATCGAGCCAAGCTTGTTCCGGGCTCGGCCGTATTTTAAATTGACCTCATGGGTTCATATAGAAATATAAAATTTTATAAATACATTAAAACTAAGAGAGAAAAAAACATACGCGCTTTACGAAGTTAAAAAGAGCCAAATATATAAAGAAATTGTCGCCGTCCCGCCAATAATATTACTTTGGGCGCGCGCGTAGCCGTCGACGACGCCGGTTCTCGGGTTGTCCCGGGCCACTATGTAAATACACTCGAACTGCTCCGTGAAATATACTTACTATTGCAAAACATTTGGGTTAGACAAAGAAAAACTGATTACCTAATATGCGCAGTGTATTTGCATAAACCTTTGTTTGCGTTTCATTACATCGCGCCGGCACTTATTATTAGTTTAAGAGGTGTATCGGCTTTCCTAATTTTGTTGTGTAATAGGTTTTTAGATATTATTTGATACTTGTGTTGTGTCCTTTGCATAGTAGTGTTCTAGTACTTGTGTTAACAATGGCTTTAACAGTGCAAGAAACTGTTTGCATGTACTTTAAAAAGTCACAGCAAAAATGCAATTTTAGTATTTTTTCTTGCGGTGTTTATTTGTAGGTAAATAGTTTCTGGGCAAAACTATGCACAATATTAAAAAACCTTCCTTAATTAAAAAAGTCTATTTTGCTTGTTACGCTGATATCACTAGTTGCCCACAAAATTTGCCCCACCTGTAAAAGAACAGGCCGCGCCTGAGTAATAATAGAACTAAATTCATTTTAGCAAAAGTTCCAAAATGAAAATCATTTACAAATATCTCAGTTTTTAATGTTAATTTGGCTGTTTTTTTTATTAAGAACTTACCTAGCACTGCGTCCATGGGCTTTGAGAATATTAACTGCCTTGATCGGGTACAAAGGGCTACCTCTAGGATCTGTAATTTTAACAGCATAAGCTGCATCTACAACCATGGCTGAAAAGAAATCTGCATCTCTATTGTATAAGGTCAAGGAAAACGCCATTTGACCAAAAATTGTACATTATGAGGTAGAAGATCAATTATTACTAACAACTACACTGAAAAAACCCATTTATGAAACAGTAAACATCATTGGTCATGGGATTCGAAAACAAAGTGAAAGTTGGTATTATTTTTACAATTATTTTGTAAAATTACAAAATAATTTTAAAAATAATACCAACTTTCATGTTGTTTTGGTGAATTTACCTTTGTAAAATAAACCCGATTAGTTCTGAAAACCGATAGCCAATGATTTTTTTATGTCAGTGCACAAAACAATCATTTTCAGTGTAACTGGGTACCATCCACTTATTGTTATCCAATCTATGTTAAAAACATCTTTAAAAAGACTTGTGGTCCCTACCACTTCCCTAAGAGACAAAATATATATTTATTATTAAATTTTAAAAAGGATACGCTCCAATAATTTTAGAACTCATTGAAGTTTTTGCAATATTCACAATACAATCTTTTCCCAAGTCATCTACTGCTATGGTCAGGTGATCTTGAATATATCTGCATGCCTCCTTACAAGCCAGTCTATAACCGCTGATTATTGATGTGGGGTGAATCTTTTGTTTTACCAGTTCATCTGCATTCTACAAAACAAATACTTTGTTGTCTTAGTCAAACCTTTGTGCATTATACATTTATTTACACAGAAAATACTACACAGGGTCATAATTCATAGAGTAGCACACCTTCAGCAACTCGGCAGCAATAATAACAACAGAAGTAGTACCATCTCCTACTTCCTCATCTTGAAGTTGAGCCAGCTCAACTAAAATTTTAGCAGCTGGATGGTCTACCTCTATAAGTCTCAGAATGGTAGCTCCATCATTGGTAACAGTAACATCACCAATATCATCTACTAACATTTTATCCAATCCCACAGGACCTAAGGAGCTCTTAACTATGTTGGCAATGGAGGCTGCAGCCATAACTAATGAAAAAGTTAGCAATTAGTAACTTTGCATTACACTACTTTGGTATCAATATCATACAAATTCCAAATAGTAGTTACCTCAGGTTTTCTGCTAACCTTATATCTTTCTAGATAAAATATTATTACAGTCTTATACATCCCGTGGTGATCTGGGAAATGTAGGTTTGTTCATTTTGACATTTTCACCATTTTAATTTTTTTTCTCCGAGATGGTCAGAGGGGGAGCAATCGAAATTTCTGGGTTAATAGAGAGATAGTGCGACTAGCTTTGGTAAAAAATGCAGTTATACAGGGTGTCCGGTTTCGGAACTATTAATTGTCAAAGTCAAAATTTACGCGGTTTCGTATGATACTGATTACAGGTCACAAAAGTGAATTAAATCAATTCAAATTTTTGGAGGTTGTAGAGGACCAAGAGCTTCAGAACTCTATTGAAATTGGTATCAAAATGGCAAGTAATTTTTTTGAATTTTTTTAGACCAAAAATGCCACTTGCAGACTCTTTTTTGGCACTTAATAACTTGAAAACGAAACCTCAGATAGAAAAACGGATTCATACGTGAAACTTTAAAATCTCAAATACTTTTCTTTTTACAATCCATTTGCCTATACCTAAAACGACTAGAAAATGGATTTAACTGTAAATTTCGATTTTTGATTCAGATCTTTAATTATTTTTTTTTTTTTGGTTCAAAATAGATCGAAATCAAAATCCCATATACCTCGTCAAAATACGTGATTTCCACGCTTTTTAGTTTCTTCATTCTTTACAGGAAGGGAGCAATTGACAATTAAATTTCACTTAATTGAGTCGGATTTCAAGCAAGTTGTATATATTTATCAATTTGTATTTCTATGTGTGGGTGTTTGTATGTATATAGCAATACGGATACGAAGGGCCGTCTATTCTTGATCATCAGTATGAAGGAGTGTGATATATTTCTTAGTACATGCTCTAGAAACACGAAATTTTCAATGCATGACAGCGCCGACATTCTAGGCCCCACTCGGGGGGGGGGGGGGGGGGGGTGTCTACAGCCTAGTTTATTAAACCTCCTTACTGAATTAAAATGGTGGATATGAGGCCTCCATGTACAGGAAGTCAGGATGAATGATTCAACCTCCCAACCAAGCTACAATAAATTGCCGAGAACAATGGAGATACATCTTATTTACTTTATTTATTTTGTAATGGTCAGCAAAAATCAATTATAAAGCCTGGTCTTCTGTGAATATACCGTAAAAAATCAGTTTTTTGGACCATCAGGGGCACCGCATGACTCAAGATTTTGAGGTTATCTTTCAAGTTTGGGAAATTTCTTGCATTTAATGGAAAAAACTAAATGAAACCTTACCATTTTGAGTTCGTACAGGAGCGCCAGATGTTCTTTGACCGGCTACAGACAATGGGCTCGCCACAATCGACATTTTTTGGTAAATTTTTTAACACTCCCACTGAAGAAAACAAGAAACTCCATAAAATGGTGGATTATTTTGGGGAAATCTAATTTTAAGGATTCTTTATGTTGGTAAGCTGCTTTTGCACTACAAGTTGAGTTCGGTTATTCCTCCGCGACCGTCTAGATGACATTGATGACAGATATTGGCGTTCGGTAATGGATTTGGAGGCTTCAGACGAAAACGATTGATCGTTCGGTTATTCAAATTCCGAGGTCTTGGAGGGCCATCTTTTTCCTCGGCGCATTTAGACGGACGAGATGGAGGGAAAGTTCGCACATGCGCAACATTCTTGTTTTGAAATGTTGTGTTCGCCTCCCTTGTTGTTTTTGTTTTCTTTAAACTATGTTTTTTTTTATGTTTATTTTACAATGGATTGTAATATGATTGGATACACGTTGGGGCCATAAACTTTGTTAGCATATGACGATAAAGAATTTTTTGACAGATAGTAAGCACATCCGTTCGGAAATTTCCTCATGCTCTATTCGCTCGAAAGTCGCGTGACTACAAATCACATTCCTCTGTGTCGTCTACTCCGTTTCGTCTGCGAGGAATTACCGAACTTAGCTACAGTTTGACTTAATAGCGTCTTCCATTGACAAAACAGGTTGCACACTCACACTGCACTAAATCAAATAAGCTTTATTATATGAAGATCATGCATAATCTTATTTACAAAGCCAAAGAACACATAGTCACTGAACTGAACACTGAAACTTGAATCGCTCCACAGATTGTTTGGTCAAAAATCTGCACTCGATTAGTGCGAAGGGAACATTTTATAGCAAAACGAAATTAGGGTTATGTAAATAAACTGTTCTCTATTGTTCTTACGAGAGAGAAATTACGAAATATCTTATTTTGACAACAAGACGCATCCAATTTATCTTTCCAAAATTCCGTCAACTTCTTACGAGCACTGATTTCTCAAAGTAACAACGAATCGGACGCCAAACTGGCCCTTGGAACATACAATTTGCACGTAGTGCAATGGAACGCTCTAGGAGGAAAGTAGCTTTGAAAGAAGAAAATAATAACATAACCCATTTTTCACGGATTTGGCGCCAAAATTTACTTCAAAATTTGTAGTCGTCCCAGGGGGCCCAATTCGCCCAATTGATTGAGTTTTGCTTTAAAATTTGAAGAAAGTCATAGGAAGTTAAAATCTATAAGTTATAAATATTTACTTCTTATATTTACAGGTGAGTTGTTGAGAATTTCGTGATTTGAGTTTAAATAATTGCCACGACCACTTAAAGCCCTATTTTGTTCAATCATTTTTAAAGTTTTACACAAATACATTTTACAGGACGCCCAGTTAACCTTTCAAGAGTCCTAATGGTCTTATATTGTTGTATCTAAAAATTCATGTAAAACTACGCTTGTTCGAAGCTTCTGGTACCTATAACTTTCTAATAATTTTTGTGTACTACACTAATCCAAAAGTCAATCGTTTCAGGCCTCAATACTCTTGGGGCCCAGATTAAGATATAAAAACAAAAGTTTCAAGCAGTTATTCTTATTAAGATAATATTTGTTGAGAAGTATCCATATAAAATAGCGCTAGGTTATAGTGGTAGCAATAGATTACATTGTTACCACGGTGAAATAAGTTATATTAAGGTTATTTTAAAGGTAGCGGCTGCAGCGGTGTTCTGTGACTTGTCAAAAGCTTTTGATTGTGTTAGTCACGGGATTCTTCTGCACAAGCTGGAACCGTATGGTTGTAGAAATAATGTGATTGAATGTGATATATATTTTTTTAATTTCTGACATATATGACTTATGTCTAACTTAGTTAAGCTAGGGACACGTTTGTATTTGGTGTGTATTTAATTGTATATTTTTTGTATTTCATATTTTATTTTTGTCAATAAGAATTTTTTTTGTTCTTCGACAGTAAAGAATATGTTGATTTGATTTGATTTAAGAACACAACTTTTTTTTTCATTATCCTGTTTACAATTTCAAAAGCTTGTTTACTAGACAAGTAATAATTAAGCACTTTTATTTAGCAATTATGGATATTAACGCGAGAAGAAGGCGAATACACATACCAGTAGAAGGCAATGATGTAAATCTCTATACCCATGATCTAAATATATATAGTGATTTCCCTAAAGACCAAGTAAACCTTACAGAATTTGAAGAACTGGCACTTGAAAGACTACAAGTACTAAGGATAATTGAACAAGCATCATTAAAAGGTCACAGAATGTTCACTGATGATTGGAAGAAATGTATTAAAGAAGATTTAGTAAAAAACAATCTGAAAAAATATGTTCGGCTAATGGGAGGTCTAGGTGGACAAACTGAGTTGGATACACAAGCTAGACGGGCAGACCACATTTCTCACTGGATTCTAAGGCTTGCCTATTGTCGCAGTGAGGACTTAAGAAGGTGGTTCTTGGCTCGAGAGTTAGAATGGTTTAAAATTAGATTTATGGCACAGAGTCCTCCAGGTAGTTTAAATACACAAATTATTAATGGGTGAATGGCAGATATATAATTGCCCTTTTTGTAGAAATTTGTGAAAAATCTCAGAAACAAATTTCTAGTACTAAACTTACTTATCTTATGTTAAAATGTACACAAAGTTAATACCTTGGCAGACAATGAAGCTATACAGATTCCCAAAATAAGCATAAATTTAAAAATATTAAATTATAAATTTTCTTGTCTCAAAAATATAAAATCTACTTCCAAGTACTAAAATTCTATTACAGAGAATAAAGTTGTGACAACAATCATAAATCAGATTTAAATAGGTATAAAGCAAGTATAAGGATTTTTTATTAATGGATTTTGCGATTTTCAGCTATTCTAAAGTTTTTACAGGCAAACAATCTCAAATATGTACCGATTTCAAATGAGGACAAAGAAGATTTGAAAGAGGATCTAATGCTATCTACTCCCGGAATGTCGGACGTCGTTGTCAGTACAACTGACTTTTATAAGGTTCCATTTTTAGATGTACTACCTCTTGTCCGAAGTAGACGAGTGTTCTTAAAGCAAGGGTGGGTTTCTATTCTGTTTTACTGCCTGTATTATAGTTCTCTCTCTACCAGGGATAAAAATATTTATCAATTTTAATCAATCTAAATTCACAATTACTTATACTATGATACTACACATTTCATGTGTGATAGCGCATTAACGGAGCCCTTTTTTCTAGTGCTGAGTGCTAAATTTAGTTAAACTGTCCTATTTTGATCTCAGGAATTTGTGCTACAGTTCTAAAAAATCCCTTTAGAGATACCCTACTGTATAATCTGAGAATGAACTTCTGCATTTTTAGCTATGCTTACATTCCTATGGTAGATTTAGTTGTTTGTATTCAGTCTAAATTTCGGGCTGCTTTGAGCGAGAGTCTAAATCAAATTAGTCACAGGTTACCCATGGTTGACGATGATCGCCTTAGCAATTTACTGTGCAACTTGCACTTAACCTATACTGGAAAAGAATATGTAGCTAGCGCAAATAAGGTAAGTTTGCTCTCGAGTGCAATGCAAATGTGACAGGCACATTTGCACTGCATAAGACCCTTGGTTCCACTATTTTAGGATGCAATAAATCCTGCAGATTTAGATGACTTTTCAAAGAAACACTATCCCCCATGCATGAGACATCTTCACGAAGTATTAAGGGCAAATCATCATCTGAAACATTATGGAAGATTAACGTATGGTCTTTTCCTGAAAGCTATTGGTAAGAAATTAATAATTTGGGTTTTCTTTTGGATATTTTTTGTTATAGCTTAAGACCGAGACCGGTCTTTTTAAAAGATCCATTAACTTAGTTTATAATCTGTCACCATTTTTTGGTATATTTAGCAAAATATGCATTTCAGTACACCTGCTTTTTTAGTTAAAAAAAAATTTGTTTTAAATAAATTAACAAAAGCTGAAAGGAAAATATTTTTCCCTAGATTCACTGAACAGGTTTAAGCTTAATACTAGCTTAAATTTAGATCTTCTGCTTAGCTATATTTTGACAAGTTTAAGTCCTTTTTTTGTTAATAAGCCGTCATTAAAAGAGTTATTCTATTATAATTCTGCAATTTCCTTTGTTTCCAAATGAGTTTTATCTCCAAAATTGTTGCTAACATGAATTTAGTTCTATTATTGTAGGAAATACGTGCTTAGATTGTCATTTTCTTTATAAATTTGCGAAAAAAGCTCAGAAAACTACAGACAATTTGGGCTGGTGATATTTAACTCAATTTTTATACATGCAAGATAACGTAAGATCACAAAATACGTCCTCAAAGTATTTAAAAATTTAAATTATCAAGAGTTACGTGAATTGGTGCGCCCTCCTGCTGGAAGTAACCTTGTCGCATCTCTTCATCGTTAAGGCGTTTACAAACAGTACGGTATCGCGCCGAATTGAGAGTCCCTTAAAAAGAATCGGTCCCTTTAACCTTTTCAGTATGGCAACCCACACGCCAACTTTCTGTGAATCCAGAGGCTTCTCTATAAAGAAAGGTGGATTTTCAGAACTCCACATTCTCATTTGTTGAGAATTTAAATAACCAGAGAGGTAACCATACCTTGTCAGTAAAAAAGGTTTTTTCAAATAAGTTTTCATTATTATGCAAATTACCCATAAACCTCTCTGAAAATTTCATTCGCTGCGGCTTGTCGTTTGGTAACAATTCTTGGACTGAGCTTAGACGATAAGCGTGCATATGCAGCTCACAATTCGGGATTGTACTGCAGGTTCCGTAGGATACATTTACTTGCTGGCTTAAACGCCGAATAGGGGTTTGTGGGTGTTCATTAACAGTTTGCCTCAATTCTTCTACTTTTTGTGCAGTGTGAACTTTGGGTCTCCAACAGCCTTTCTTTCTATTTACACTTCCTGTTTCTCTACCTATCTACCTACTTTAAATGAAGTAAGAGTCAGCGTAGCTAACTCAATGTAGCTTTAATTTCATTTTCTATTACTACAAAGACTACTATGCATACCAAATTTAAATTAACTGTCTTAGAATAAATAACTACAGTTTAAATGAGGCAAAATCAGTATGTAACCATTTATTACTAAGGAAAACTTTTAGGAGTATTATATGAAGATTTTATTGATCTTTGGCGTCAAGAATTTACAAAAGTAATGGACACTGACAAGTTTGACAAATCGTATTTGTATAACTTTAACCACCAATATGGCAAAGTTGGCAGGAGGGTGGATTATTCGCCCTATAGCTGTATAAAGATTATTATGGGAAATGTAGGTCCTGGCGAATCTCACGGTTGTCCTTTTAAACACTGGGATGCTGCTATTTTTAAATCGAAAATGAGTGAGCATGGGGTCTCTAATGAAGGTAAGACTTTTACATCCAACTTACCTAACAAAATTTGCTCTTTCACTAACGTTTACTTAAATCATGATATGTTATGTGTGGTTTACGATAATAAAAGGAATCCTGAGGAGTTCCATAATTTTTTAATCGTTGCCAATGCGCGACAAGTTGCGTCTCCTTCCCTTAAAATATGTTTTTTCCTTATTAGGGGTCCACGAAATAACAACTTTAGTATCCAGTGGACATTTTCAAATTGCTTGTACAAAATATTTTGAACATACACACGGTCAGCCCCCAACCAACAGCATTAATCATCCCAACCAATATTTTGAGGAAAGTATCAATCTAGGTAAAGATAAAACGGGAAAGAAGTAGTACGGATAGGAGTTGATTCTCCCCTTAACAAAAATACCATTATTTGTCTTGGAGAAATAAGGAAAGAGTTATCTATTTTAGCTACTTTTTAAGCACTAATTAATATTTTTATTTTGTTGTTTAAGAAATAATGCTTTGTTACTATTTATGCTTATTTTAGGAACGAGTTAAAATTATTTTGTAAAAATTTTTGTTAATAAATATTTTTGAATATTGTTTTTTCTTTTTAACAAGCCCTTAAATACATTACCAAAATTCCAATTCAACACCAGGCGCGGCCCGTGAAGTTTTAAAGTTATATATTTCTGTTGCTACTTATGGGACCCATGCCAAGTTCAGGTTTTTTAATAGTGAGCCTACTGGGAATGTTTTGGTAAAAAAGAAATATTTTATAATTTGCGAAAAAAAGTTGAATTTTTGAATTGACACACCTGGGAAAAAATTAACATGCTTAAGTATTTTATTTTTTACTTTTTCTAATCAAATTTTACATCATTTTGTCGACAATTCTTAAATTTTAAGAGAAAAAATGTGTTAGTAGAATGTTATAGTCGTCTGAATTTTTTTAAACCTAAAACATAATTAGACAGGAAAATTTTAAAGCTGATTACCAGTGACACAGTCAAGTATATTCACCTGCCGAATTGCTGAAAGTGTATTGAAAGATGGAAAATTTTACTACTCGTTACTCAGCAAAGTAAAAAACATGAGTAACAGGTGCAGCCCTAATAAATATGCACTTATGTAGCAATGTCAAGCATGTTCAGCCTTTCAGCAATTAAATTAGCCATTTATGCCACTGCTGTATAGTTGTGAGATATTTTTCTATAACTTTTAAAGGGTTACCACCTGCTTAAAAATAATGCTTAAGCTGAGAGAATAGTCCTGGTTCCATGACGTACGTAGGAGTAGCGAACTTTTCAGAACAATCAGATAAAAATTTGTTCAGGGGATCCCGTTTCTGGACCCTCCGACTAAAATATTTAAAAAGTAGTGGTAAAAAAGTACTTTAATACACGCATTATGTACGTATACTTCTTGTCACGGTCTCCACTATCCCATGGCCCATTGTCGTAATCCTCTTCCATTTTAGAAATTAGCAGGATTTAAGTATTAAAAAGCTTGCTTAGCAAGTTTGTATTCAACTTTCAAGAATGCCAGACGAAAATAGTAAACAAAACAAAGAGGTTAGTTTTTAGTTTTTACTTCATAGCTTCACACGTTGACTTTGACCTTTTGACACTTACTGCGTTCGGCAATTCCCTATCTATTACTCCTTTAGTACTGACCGCTCCGAACCCGTTCGGGAAAGACATTTGGAGCGAAAAATGCAAGCTCTTATCCGTTCGTCATAGTCGGAGTACGGCAAAATGAGTTATCTCTTAACGTTAACGCCCCAGCTTGACTTTTGGGGCCAGCAGAGCGCGCATGCGTACTTATAATACGGTACGGTCGGTGAGTCAATTGATTTGACCGATTTTAGATATTTTTCTGCGACTGATTTTTGGTGTTGATTTCTATATTTATTTGTTCACTTTTTTAAGAAGCAAGATCTAATTGATGTTAGAAAATGGAAACAGTCCCGACTTTTGTGGCCCCGACTAAGCCCAATTGTTTATCTATGATGGAAACTACAAAAATAGAGGAAATGGGGTGATTAACTAAAGCTTCGTTCTCCCCTTTTACGATCGCTGTTTATTGCGCCATAAACTCCTTGATCCCGTAAAGCTGACGTCCCACGGTCCCACGTGCGGGATTAGAGACGGAAATACGCAATTTTTTGCGGAACATACCTCATGTGCTCCGCACTTTTTTTGGCTGAAGATATGAGTCATGCGCCCAGCGGCCAATGTATATGGGCCAATAGAATCGCCCTTTCCGTTCCGCCTCCGTCCTTAATTCCGCACATGGGACGTCGGCTTAACACTGATCCGTTCTCGCACCGTTCCAACTCCGGATCTTCCTGCCGAACGCAGTAACTGAGCGAACGCCAACGCGGGCTATTCGAACCTGTCATGGTCCCTCGGTTTTCAAAAGGAAAAACTAAAAAAGAAATCAAGAAGTTATGCTTTCTGAACATGTTACACCGGTCTTTCGAAAGTACTAAATACATTAGAAACCTTAATTCAAAACAATACGCAAGTTAACGTTTGTAAAATTGATTTCGGTATTCCAGATTAGCAAATACCGCGGATCGCAGAGGTGGCTGTGAGATTAAGCGGAAACGGAATGACTTTTTTTCATTTGTTTTTGACACCTCGTTATGCATTACAAATTGTTCGAGAATAAACTTTTTTCAGACAGTCGATTCCCAACGGACGGTCGGGGAGGAGCATTTCGCGTGCGCTCTGGACGGGAATTATCCCGCGGGATAATTTGACTTCGCCGTCGTTGCTCGCCGTTGGGATAGACAATTTCGCGGTGCGTTCCTATACTATTATTCTTATAATTAGACTAAGGGCTACATGGCCTTCATAACTGTAGTTTTTATGAATAAATCCGTACAGTTCTAGCCCGTTTAGACTGGTTACATGATTATTAGGCATCAGGAAGCATTTTCGGGTTTCGTTCGTCCTAATATAAAATGCTGCTCTGTTCCCCATTTGGTAAGTACCTAAAGTTCTTCTTAAAGTGTGGAAGTTACCAGATTTTTAATATTACGATCTTTACCTGAGCGGTAGCCATATTGTTATCTACATCACTACATAGCTACATACGGCTACATAACTCTAGCACTTTCACCATTCCATCACCATTTATTTTTCTTCGATACCAGATTTTTAAGTAATTATTATATTTTACTATTTTTTAACTTTTTTTTTGAAAACTTTAACACTCTAACAAAAATTACTGCTAGAAACTAAAAATCTTTTTTTAGTTAAATTTTTTCAAGCTTTTGGCTGTAGCGAGGACAGTCATAGGTACTCGACTTTAGTATAGTCTTCGATGTCTAATATTAGTATATTTGTGTTTATATCCAGATATGTAAATGTATAATTTTATCAAGATTTTATGGATTGTATATTGTCTTGTGTAAGTACAAAGTTGTATGTTAAAAAAAAATAAATGGCATATTACTTATTTTGTTCAGGTTTTGCTCAGATTTTTAAATTGGGTAGTTTAAGTTGTACCTACATTTAATGAAATTAAGTGCACTTTCACTATGTGTCACAAATTTTAAAGAAAAAATAAAATTATGTACCTACCTATATCTATATTTTCTGGTGTAGGTACCTACTCATTTACTAGAAATGTTAAATTTTATTCAGTTTTACTGAACTCATGTCATCTGTTTAAGAAAAATGCAATTGTATAATATACAAGGTACCTATCACTGACAGGTGGTTGCCAATATGACAAATATCGACCTAAATTTTAATTTTTGAGAAAAGGTCATTCTTTATAAAAGTTGTTATTTAGTAAGAGAATACGATTGACATTGAGAAAAATTAATTTTTTTGTATAGGGCGTCCTAAATTTTAAAAACATAAATCGTACGTTCAAGTAAACTACCCCAATTTGTTGTTTATAAAGGAAATGCTGTTTGAGGAAGTTGCTTATAATTACGTACAGTTGTACTTTATGTACTTAGTCAAATTCCAAAGTTTCAATTGACGTCATGCTTATATTTTTGTTATTGCAATATTTTGTTTGTTACCTGTAAGTAGGTAGGTACTTACGTATGTCAAAAAATATTAGGTATCTAAATAATTAATAAAACCGTATTTTTTCATAAACAATTTTTTTATCAAGAATGATTTTTGATATAGAAAGTAAATTTTTTTATACCTACAGAGTTTCTCCCTCGACTTTCGTTAATAGGGTTGCTCAGCTCAGCAACCATTGCTGATACAACAAATGGATCAGATTTTCAATTTGGTATTTTAATATTAATTTTTTTTATACAGTTCGCCCAAATTTTGCCCAAGAGTAAAACCATATTCGAGGACTGATTCTGCTCAAAGTGAGGCCCTAGGCGCTAGACAAATTTAAGGCCATATTTTATAGTGTTCAACCAAATTTTATTTATGAAATAAATTACAGTAAGGGTTCCGATTAAGTTATTAATAAAATGGAGTGGAAAAAATGAGACAATTTCATTATTAATTGTTTACACATTGTATGTTCTTCTAACAAACCAGAAACTAGCTGCGTTAAATAGATTCTTATTTACATTGTGATATGTCTTACAAACTTGACAGAGAAAGAACACAAAGAACATACTAAAACAATTAAATGTACATTCTTCTAGCTCTTTTCTTTTAAAAATAAATCAATAATTTCATCGTAATCTAGTGAGCTAACCACTCCTGATTCAATAAAAATCATTGAAAGACTACAAGTCCTATCCTTTAACAAACTGTTCCTCAAATAATTTTTAATTCTTTTTAAAACTGAAAAGGAACATACATATGTACTAAAAGGATCAGATATATTTTCTTATTTGGCGTAATTTAAAAAAATCGGTCAAGTGCAGGCAGTGGCGGCTGATGAAATTTCAAAGTTGTATAGGTATCTCTGTTCCTACTTACAGTACCGGTACCAAATTTAGGGGTTTTAAGCTCACTGGGAATGTTTTGGTAGAGAAAAAAACATTTTGTAATTTGCGAAAAAAAAGTTGAATTTTTGGTGAGCCACCCCTGGGAAAAAAATGAACGCGTTTAGGTATTTTATTTATTATTTTTTTAAACAAATTAGGAAGTTTCCTATGTCAGAAATATCGAGTAACTTCAACATCATTTAATAGTCTTTCATTTAACTTGTCAAACAAAAAAAAATCATCTCTATATCTTCAAAATTGAGGAACTTATTCAACTTCTTTCCGCGCGGCTTTTATCGGCCGGTGACGTCACTACACACACCTCTCGCCGGGCTAGCTGTTCGCTGCTGCTGCGAACGCCTATGCCGCTGTTGACGGGGTTGTGTGTTTTGACGTCTTCGAGTACATCGAGCCTCAAACTTTGAAGGCCCATAACTTTTTTATTTCTACAGATAATTAAAAACAGAAAATACATATGCTTTTTAGATTTTTAGGACTATTTATTAGGAGAAAATGAAAAAAATGGAAACTTCCTAATTTTACATCATTTTGTCGACAGTTTTTAAATTTTAAGACAAAAAAATATTTTAGGAGAAAGTTATACTTAGTCATTTAAATTTTTTTAGACCTGAAATATATAACTTAAAAAAAAAGAATCGAATGCCTATAACTTTCTACTAACACACTTTTTTCTCTTAAAATTTAAAAACTGTCGACAAAATGATGTAAAAAAAATTATAAATAAAATTCCTCAACACGTTCATTTTTTCCCAGGGGTGGCTCACCAAAAATTGAAGTTTTTTTTCGAAAATTACAAAATGTTTATAAATTATTATAAAATTATAAATGTGTATAAAAGGAAAATATTTATTTTTTACTTTTTAGTGCGCTACTCATAAAAGCGTGTTTTTTAGTTTTTTAAACTGGAGTTGCCAACAGTCCTCTATTCCAGGGGACAGTCCTCTTTTCTCTGACGCATAGAAAAACTCCTCTTTTTTTATAGATACTTAATAATAAAGCAAATGTTGCAAATGTCTATTTCTGTTTTGAATTTTAAGAACATAAGAACAAGAAAGAGTCAAAAGAAATATTTGTGGAAGCAATAAAAATTTTTCCTATCCTATCCTATCTTTTGTTCAAATAAAACGTTTTTAAAAAATATATCACGTTTCATTTAAATGAACTATAATAATAATAATTTATTTCTTTGATGTTAGGTATACCTGCAGGTCCCCCTATATGTTCATTTATTTAAGGTGACCCACAGTTCTGTTTTGGCCAGGACAGGTTTAGGCTTTTCGACTATTGTCCTGGGTAAACAAAGTATCCTGGTTTGTCCCGATTTTTACGATTTTGTCCAGAATTGTCCCGGATAACAAATCCGCTAATGAAGCTTCTTCATTAGACATGTGCATCTGTATAATGTATATTCCCATATTATTATAAAAGTAAAACTGGAATTTGTAGCATGTTAATGAATGTCAATAAATATATTTTTTTGCATTTATTTTCAAAAAAAAAAACTACATTATTGTGTTTTTACCAAAAAATACAAATAGAGGTTTTTACCTTATCGTACCAAGTCAAGGTGACACACATTTTCTGACATTTATGTATTTATTGTTACAGTTTTAAATGCATTTTGTAAGTGTTTTTGGAGCTTTTTTGGCAACTTAACATAATCTTAAGATGTCAAGTTCTGATGGAACAGGGGCTCACATGGGGTTAAGAATTTACCATGTAAAAACCCTATGGTCTGCTTTAAAAAATACACTGTATATTTTTTTAAAGTATGAAAAATTAAGGGATAAATGAACAATTGGCTTCTTTGGGACAAAATAGGAAGGTTTAAGAAAAGCTTAACCTTACAGTTTTACTTTTAGAATCCTTTAAAACATAGATTTAATGAATTTTTACACATAACTTTTTATTTGAATGTTGTTGAGATAGACAAATATGACTATGGATATTAAGTTAGTGTAGCGCATAGCGGGTCATCATAGTTAAAGTGACCATTTATTTTTTTCCTCAGAACGGGACATCGACGGTCTTTCGCCAAAAAAGGTACATAAAAGAAAAACACATTATTCATAATGAATTTTATTAGTAATTTTAATGAACAATGCACGACATGCAAGTATTTGTAATTTATGTAGTGTCATATTTTTCTGACGAACAAATTTTCTTTAATATATCAGGTGATGATTGTAAGTGTGAAATTCTTGGTAGGTACGTTTTATCAATATTTCACAAGTTTTGCTTTTAAATTGATGTCGCGTTTTCAAACTTTCTGAAAACGGGACATTTTGGCGTCCCGAAGCTTTCCTTGGGGACAACGGGACAGTACTGAGAAACAGGACAATCCCGTTCAAAACGGGACGTATGGTCACGTTAGTCATGGTAATACATTTTCAGGAAAATTAGTATTCCATTCATTGATTAAAAACATCTAAGCATGCATGGATATATATTAACATTGGAAACGAGTAAGCCTAAAGTGTGGAATGTAGATGACTAATTTCTTGTTTTTGTTTTTTTACAGGCGGACGCGATTCACTGACGTCGTTAGCGGACGCGGACCCCTTCAAGTCCACACGTCGGGCATTTTGGCGGGCTCTTGTATGGTTTGTCTGGGATGCCTTAAGGTCATGCAGCAAACTGGGAGTCGGAATTATGGGACGTTTTAATTCCTTCACTTGGTGACCACAAGCCTGATTAGCACGCTGAAGTGTCACGTAGTGAATTGTAGCCTTTATCCGCCAGCAGCTATACAGGA
Source organism: Philopedon plagiatum (assembly GCA_963971165.1). Lineage (NCBI taxonomy): Eukaryota > Metazoa > Arthropoda > Insecta > Coleoptera > Curculionidae > Philopedon > Philopedon plagiatum. The sequence goes on from OZ020195.1 coordinate 83,735,171, forward strand.
TAATTTCAAGATTGGAGACGGGCTTTATTCAGTGAACTTGGAGGGGACTCGACTCTTCCAAATTTTCGTATTGTATGGGAGCAGAGCAACCTCATTCCTGGAAAATGACAACACTTCAAAATTATTCGGTAAGTATAATTTCCTCTGTTTTATTTGTACCAAACAAACAACAACGTTTTCTAAATAAACTTGTTTACAAGAATATTTCAAAAAGTGTTTTCAATAAATAAAATACCCGCCATACTCTCCTCATTTGCCATTGCGAAGAATTCGCATTTTATGAGATATGAGGGTAGGAAGTAGGGTTGTGCCTTTGACCGGTCAACAACTTTTTGGTCAATTGACCGACAATTTGACCTTTCAGATCTCTTTCAGAACAGAATTATTTTCTTATTGTCGATCAATAATTTTTGCAATATTGCATTTTTGTAAGACCTACTAGTGATAACACTTTATAACACCGTTAGTACCAATTATAAAATAAAATGTGTGACAGTGAAAAATAAACGGAACTGCTGAATTTTGACGGCGAATAACGCCACGTCACTGAATAAACCGGGGATTTGCCCGAAACTCGCATAGACCATAGATCGGTGCCGGTGTTTCCCCGAAATGCGTTTGTACAGAGCAGTACAGAGGTCGGCCACATATATCAACACTTTATTTTGACATGGGGCAATTTTAATAAGTATTTGACCACCTAATATTTGACCGCGGTCAAATTGGCCAGTCTATTGACCGGTCAATTGACCAAGGCACAACTATAGTAGTAGGTATAGTGATTTGAAGCAAAAATTTCAAATTTGGCACCTTTTTTTGAATTGAATTATTCTGACAATGTTTTCAACTTGCTTGCAAGAAAATTGGTTATTCATGCATATGATCCAAAATGTCTAAATATCTATTTGTGAAAAGTTATGATTAATTTGTGTTTTAAAAAGTTTACTAATAATTGTTTGCTTACACTTTCTAGTAGAAAAACCTGAGCAAACTTCATTATAGGACCAAATCTTCGTTTTGAGAATTATAGCCGATATTTTTTTCTGCAAGTCAAAAATTCCCCCTTAAAAATAGTTTAAAATACATTTCTCGGTCTTTTATCTGATACAAATTTAATGAAGGACGAAGTATTTTTCTTGTATTGAGATTTTTTTACATCTTTACACAGTGTTGTGTAACTGTCAAAACCTTTTGGCAAAAGTTAGAGCTTATTTTTTTGTTTCAGGTATTTTGGCTATACCTACCCGGAGCGTCCGTTGTTACTGCTGGAATAAGTGTGGACAACTTTCATTAATCCCCCCCCCCCCCAAACACACACCCATCTTCATCTCTTTTGGGCACTGGGGTTTTTTTATTTATATCGACACTAGAGTTTTAGAGGGACATGATGATTCCTAATTTTTTTACCATATAATTTCTTAATTATCTTTTACTGTATTTAATTTTTCAATTATCTTGTACCATATCTATATGTAGGCTTTTGTTCCATGACAAAAAATCGTTTTGTATTGTATTTATTAGAGACTATAAATAATATAGACAGACACTCAAATACACCGAAAAGCCAGTCTCCCTTAAGACATTTGGTGGATTTACTGGTTTATGGTTTAAAAGTTTGTTTGTCCACCATTACATGTAGATACATAGTATACATATTTATATAATGATAGAGAAACAAACTTTTAAACCATAAACCAGTAAACACACCAAATGTCTCAAGGGAGACCCGCTTTTCGTTGCACGGCAGTGTTCGTCTAGATATTATTTAGTCTATGGTGTTTATGTATTGTAGTTTTAGGCTTAGCTACTTACGGAATCACCATGCTCTCTTTAACAGTCTTTTTCCATCAACATAAAATTTAATTTTTCCATTTACGGAAAAAGACATTTATAAATTATTAAAATTCATTACATAAACTGAAAATATACTTCCCAGATATTCCAAAAATAAAGTTTTTAAACGACGAGTGCCGTATCAGGGTCCCTAAGGACGTCATACACTTATCTGTTGTAGCTCACTGACCGAGTCAATGGATTTGTGCCAAAGCCCTGTGGGACTGTGGCGTAGTTTTAGGAAACTAGTTCAGTTTTTAGAAACTAATTAGTTTATGAAGCTAGGCTATCTCTGATTCCCGGGAGAATCTCTGATATTACGGCATTCCTCCTTATTAACTTTTCGCGATAGTGAATAAATTTAAATTATCAGTACAAGTTTCAAACGACGAGTTCCGTTTCGGGGTCTCATTTAAGGACGTCATACACCTATCTGTTGTGGCCCGTGGCCGTAGCTACATTGACTGGTGCTAAGCCCTGTGAGACCTTGGCTTAGTTTTCCGGAATTCTAATAAATTTTACGGAATTTATTAGTTTTACGGGGCTAAGCTATCCGCTGATTCGCAGGAGAATCTCTGATATAACGGCGTTCGTCTCGCGTACGCGTCGCGTATATGTAAAAGTTTGAACTCATTACGTTGCGGTCCTCGTTGGAGCAGTTGTCTTTGAAAAGGGGCGCACTAATAGTGACTTCGGTACCGTGAGATCTATCAGGAGCGGTGTGTCGAGGCTGTTTGAAGCAGACGCCCCTGGCAAGACGCGAGCGGTGCCCGCATGCTGCCAACCACAGACCCATAATTGGGCATCGGTTTGACACAATAAGGCTGATGCACGAAATTGCTGGTAAACCTGTAAAACAGTGATTTAACCACAGGTGCATTGCGGACGCTTAGGCTGAAAACACACTAATCCGCGTAGATCTCAGGGACTTCGACTGCACGTAGTAAGCCCTCTTTCATCTCACTTAGGGGCAAAGAAAACCGGTTTCGGTTTTCTGCGCTTCGGTGGGTATCAACCGCGAATCTTGGCTGCGACCGTCGCACGAAGGAAGTTGCAACACGCTATCCAGTCAGTAAATAAAGTAGAGAACGTGTCGCCGATCTGCTATTCAAGGGCTTGCGTGAAATCGTGGTCATGGAATGATCGTCGTCGTTTAGATACGTGAAGTCCTTGAGGACCATCGGATGTCCAATATAGGGCTCTAGCATGCCGGCATGGCGGGCGTTGTCTATGCCCCTTTTTTCGACCCTTGGATAGTGGAGAAGGGAGATGGATTTCTGCACACTGGATTTGACTGGACTCCATTAGATACACTTAAATAAACAGGTAGGTATTTTTGGTACAGTACTGAACATACAATGAACTACAAAAAATATGCAGCATTTTTTCGTGTTGTGTCAGATCTTAAAAAGTAACCAATCCTTCTTTTCTCTGTTTCAGATATTTCTCAGTAAACCTGGACATCTGAGAAATTCAGCAGGAAACCTGGACATCAGGAATTGAGCAGCAAACCTAAACATACCAGTCAATTCAGTGACAGAGTTCATCTGAGCAAACCTGAACATACCAGTCAATTCAGTGACAGGGTTCATCTCACCCGGTATCCTTGGAATAATATAATATATCTGCACCTAGTAAGTAAAAAGCAAGTTGTTGTTTATTTATTAACCAAAAGGTCATTCCTGTGCTATGATGTATTTTTCCATATGTTCTCTCTCTCTCTTTATCTCTCTCTCTCTCTCTCTCTGAGTCAAGCAGCGTGGATACATTAATCTTAGCATATTTTATGTCAATTTTAATGTTACCCATTAAGCGCGACTTTGGGTGAATTTAACTGATAATAATTTGAAAAATACATCATAGAATCCAAAGAAGATACTGTACTACGCCTTTTATCGTCTTTGGGTTTAGCATCTCCTTATCCCTGCGAATTACGCCATTATTTATCATTATTATCTATACACTGTGGTTAATGGGCAAATGAGGGTTTCGTATTTCTATGTATTCCACAAATCATTCAATCATATTTTAAAGTGACTGTAGTGAAGTGAAAGTGTAAAGTGTTTTTTTACTCTCTTATACGATTTGCACCTTATTGCTGGCCACCTTTTTCTAAGCTGGACACAACAGGTGCCTACGCGTCATACATAAAGTTTATACTCGTTTTTTGCGATAATCCTGTGCAGAATTCTCCATAGGATTATTAACAGTGATTTGTGATCAGTGATGTGTATTGTAAGTGATTCGGCTCAGAACCAAGTTACAGTGATGTGCGGGATATATTGCATGTGATTCTGCTCAGAGCCAACCAAGATTGTACATGAGTGTTCAGAACCAATCCAAGCTTTAAGAATAGGAATATTACTTTAAGAACAATATATTTTTTTTTTTTTATTTTATTTATTCCCAACAAACCTGTGTAGTTCATTACAGGGAATTAAAAAAAAAATAATAATAACAATAATAACAATAATAGTTATTAAGCTAAACTAACAATAATAAAAATTAAATTTGAATTAACATATACATACAGAATATAAACATCTACACATTAATGCACATCCCTGTACATACATATTAAGAAGAAAATGGAGCAAACAGTCTAAACAAAGAAAAATCTTCCATTTTTAGTTTCTTTCAAGATCTTGCATAGGGACTGATTGTTTGATTTGTGGTCTAAATTGCACAAGTTAGTAAATACAGTGACAAATGCACGAGTGTCTAAGAAGTGAATGTCGTATCCGGGTTTTATGTGATAAATGGTCTACCAGCTATCAGCGATCATGGTGGGAATGGTCTCTGGTTTTAACGCTTCACTTTCTAGTCGCCTGATGGCATTCGGGACACGCGTTGATGTGTAACAGAAACCTGCAACTGTGCATTAGAGGTGAATGTCGTATCCGGATCTTTAACGTGATATGTGCCCTATGAATCAGTCAGCCACAGTTGTGGCCAAATGAGGGTCCCCACCCTTTGTTTGGTTGCAGGTGTGATTGGTGATCATAAGGTATATTGAATAGTGCCGAAGGATCCGGTGCTAGGACACCAATTTACTGGTAGTTCTGGCATTTGTGTGGCTTCATCTCTCATCACTTTTGTGCAGTCGTGAACATCAGGGTAACCTGGCATTAGCAGATAGCGTAGGTGTTTACCGAAAAACAGAGAGATCACATCTAGGTGTGATTTTGCTTTGTTGTTAGGTTCTCACTCTGTCTTTTTACAGGTTGTCCCGATGAGGGCACAGAAAGTGCAAAAAATGTAGGGTCGCGTCGTTATTGCACGTTTTGCAACACTGTATTTACTACAACGGAGGTTATTAATTTTTTTATTCATCCACAATACTCGCAGAGTAAACTAATATGTTATAATACATTTATTTTTTTATTATCCGCCACGCAGCGATTAACAATGTAAATTTATCGCTGCCTCACTTGCCTTTAATCACTTTTTCTTATTCGAAATCAATTTTACATTACAACATGAAAAACTACAAGAGTAAATCAAATTAAAAAGTTTTTAAAGGACGGATTCCGTATCGCAGTCCCATTTAAGGACGTCATACACCTATCTGTTGTAGCTCACTGACCGAGTCAATAGACTGGTGCCAAAGCCCTGGGGACTGTGGCGTAGTTTTAGGAAACTAGTTCAGTTTTTCGGAACTAATTAGTTTATGAAGCTAGGCTATCTCTGATTCGCAAGAGAATCTCTGACATTACGGCATTCGGCCTTTATTACTTCGACGATAATAAATGAATTTATTACTTATTATCGTCCCCTCCAATCAAGTGTAAATAAGATTTTAAGCGCGAGCTCCCTACCTGGGTCTCCTCGCAAGGGCGTCATACATCTATCTGTTGTAGCTCATTGCCTGAGTCAATGGACTGGTGCCAAAGCCCTTGGGAGACACTGGTTATGTTTTATGAAATGAGCAGGAATCTCTTGAGAGAGGAGATTGTGGCCTATTTTATAAAGCCTAGATATCGCTGATTCGAAGATGAATCTCCGATATTGGGGAGTTCGTTCTTAATTACTTGTTTTATACTATAGCTACCCGCTGGTAGTACCGGGATTCGAGATTCCTTATGAACATGTTTGCTACCTTTACCTTTTCCTTCCTTTCCAATTTCATAAAATGACATTCTGTTGATATACATAGGATATGCAATAAATACATACTTGACCGACATATATTACATATCATATGGAATGTAGCGCAGCGATTAATAATGTAGATTTATCGCTGGCTCACTTGCATTTAATTACTTTTTTCTTATTCGAAAGCAATTTTACATTACAACATGGAAAACTACAAGAATAAATCAAATTAAAAAGTTTTTAAAGGACGGATTCCGTATCGCAGTCCCATTTAAGGACGTCATACACCTATCTGTTGCAGCTCACTGACTGAGTCAATGGACTGGTGCCAAAGCCCGGTGGGACTGCGGCGTAGTTTTAGGAAACTAGTTCAGTTTTTCGGAACTAATTAGTTTATGAAACTAGGCTATGTCTGATTCGCAAGAGAATCTCTGATATTACGGCATTCGACCTTTATTACTTCGACGATAATAAATGAATTTATTACTTATTATCGCCTCCTACCAATCAAGTGTAAATAAGTTTTTAGGCGCGAGCTCCCTACCTGGGTCTACTCGCAAGGACGTCATACACCTATCTGTTGTAGCTCATTGACGGAGTCAATAGACTGGTGCCAAAGCCCTTGGGAGACACTGGCTATGTTTTATGAAATGAGCAGGAACCTCATGAGAGAGGAGATTTTGGCCTATTTTGTAAAGCCTAGATATCGCTGATTCGAAGATGAATCTCCGATATTGGGGCGTTCGTTCTTAATTACTTGTTTTATACTATAGCTATCCGCTGGTAGTACCGCTGGATATACCTTAAATGTACATACTTTACGTACATATATTACATATCACATGTATGTCCATGGAATGTAAAACATAACATTATTTGGCGTTTATATTCTATTAATAGAATATGCATTAAATGTATATACTTTACATACATATATTACATATCATATTGATGGAATCTAAACGTTCATATGGGGGTACTCAAGAATCCATTAAGCAAGACTTCAAGAAAAATAAACAAAAACCCATACTATACAGGACAAGCTTAGATACTTCCAAATGATAGAATTGCTTGAAATCATTGAACTTAGACCAAGTTAAGAGGTGTTAAAAACAGACTAGAATTTGAAGCAATCATTAGAAGAAGAGATTTCTGTATTTTTCTGCAAAGAGAAGAAACTAGGCTTCTGTATTAATTATAGAATATGAAATAAGTAGACTGTTTGCTCCTAGAAGACCCATAGTCGAAAACCGTTAATGTTTGGGCCAGTAATTCTGTCAGGACAAAGTTCATATAGTCTTTTATGTTTTAGGTTAATGTAATCCCAAATATGGTCAAAATCTCCTATCTTACAGTACTTACATTGTTGCCAGTTGTTATTGTCGGATTATTTTAAACTGAAATGTCAAGATGGAGTGGAAGAGTACATAGGTACTGGAGGATAAGGTAGGGTAGTATATATATTTTGGAGTATCAAAAGGTAGAAAAAGTATATTTTTTCGGTGTTGATTGGATTTGTGCGCCTCGTAATATTAATAACTTTCACTTCTTGTATTTTTAATATTACTTGCTTTCTAATTTCTAAATTTTTTCAAAAGTATATATCGATGAAGATATTCTTATTTTCAAAATTATACATTTTACTAACTTTGTACTACTTGCATTTTAATATTACTCCTTTTTTTAAATGAAAAATTCCATTGCATTGGGCCAAAATTTTCTAAGATTCAGGGTTGCGAAAGATTTGTATTTGAAATCATTATGAAACGAGGCTGCACAATATATGGAAATTTTTATTACAGTTACGGAAAACTCCGGTTAATTTCGCGTCGCGCCGCGCCGCGCTCCACCTGCAAAGTCCCTCGCCAAAATACCCTTTAAACATTTTAAACACTAAAACTCAAACTTCTTAAAAGAAAACAAATAAATTCATTTTCATTATTGGTCTGCTGTCTGTCGGTTTATCTGTTGCAAAAACACAAAAACTATTTGACAAAGAAAATATTTCTCTGAAATTACTTATGTTCTAGTTTTGGTTACTGGTTGACGTTACATTATACAGGGTGAACCACTTAAAAAGTAAATTCTCCATCTCTTTAACTCCAGAAAGCACCTGCCACAAAAATAATGATTTGCAAAAGTTAAATTCTGGTTAATTCATAATTATTTAAAAAAAATTATTTTTATATGGTTAACTATTTAATGTAACATACCTACAAGGTGAACAACTTAAATTTTATACATTTTTACTACAACTTAAGCCAAAGTTTTTCATTAAAATTACATTTGCTTAAAATAACTGATTTTCTCTTTGATACCCTTAACCCTGATTCCGAACGAAATTTCGACTTTCGCAAATTTTTACTATTTGTGAATAGTGATCAAGTGATGTGTGTGATACATCTTTTTAGTGTCCTTTTATTTTTTTAGTGTTGAAAAAATACTACGCAGGAAGTTAGGTATCTGTGCTTGCCAAATAATTGTGAATAGTGATGTAAATAAGTAAGCCAACGTGTGATACATTTTTTTAGTGTCTTGACTGACCTTTTTCTCGTTATATTTAGTGTCGAGAAGAATCTGTGCAGAAAATTACGTACGTTATTCAGCTTATCGAAACAGGTTTTAATAATATTTAATAACTGCGAATAGTGGCAAGTAATGGGAATAGGAAGTGATGGATATGTTATAAGTATCTGGTTTTATATCTTACAGTGATTATAAACAGTGATGTGCTTTGTGCATATATTACAAGTGACCATGTTTGTAATAAAGCTGTGGAATAGTGATGCAGTAATGTGAATAACGGACACATGGCTGCCATTGATATTTTAAGTGTCTTGGTGTGTTTTACAGTGCTTATGAGTAGTGATAGATACATTCGAGCATAGATATTACAAATGATCATGTTTCTAATACAGCTGTGGAGTAGTGATGGTTAGATTGCTGTGATGGATATTTTAAGTGTCTTGGCGTGTCTTACAGTGATTATAAGTAGTGATGTGCTTCGCGCATAGATATTACAAGTGACCGTGTTTGTAATAAAGCTGTGGAATAGTGATGAAGTAATGGGTAGGTGGCTGTTATGGATATTTTAAGTGTCTTGGGGTGTGTTTTAGTGATTATAAACAGTGATGTGCTTCGTTCATATAAGTATATTATATGAGACAGTGTTGGTAATAAAGCTGTGAAATAATTGAATGTACCTATATATATTTACAGTGATGTGAATAGTGACGAAGTAATGTTAATAGTAAGCCAGTGGATGTGTGATAGTGATGGGTATTTTGTGTTGTTGTGTCGGACAGTGATTATACAGTTACAGTGATATGAATAGTGATAAAATGACAGAAATAATAGATAAGTGGCTGCGTTAGTAATGGTTGCAATATATTATATTGTTCTGTTTTACAGTAATTATAAGTAGTGATGTGTTTTGTGAGTAGATATTTCAAGTGTCAGCGCCAGATCAATGGGAGATGTTCAGTGGGGCCACTTGTTCGAAGCGTGCTTCGACTACGCCCCATTAAAAAAAAGTGGCTGTGTGAGTAATGGTTATAATATAAAATAGGTAGTGATGTGCTTTGTGAATAGATATTTCAAGTGTCAGTGTGTGTGATAAAGGTGTGGAATAACTCAATGTGTATATATTTACAGTGATGTAAATAGTGAAGTAATGTGAATAGTAAATCATTGGTTCTGTGATTGTGACTTTTTGTGTTGTTGTGTCTTACAGTGATTATACATAGTTACAGTGATGTACAAATACCGATGAAGTAACGGAAATAGTAGGCAAGCGGCTGTGACATGTTGGAAAGGACACAACGGAAAGTGCTTTTGAGAGTGGCAAGCGCTTATCGCACCTCCTCTACCAGGGCCCTCCAGATTATCACAGGAATTATACCCATAGAATTACAAGTCTTGGAACGAAAAAATATATACCAGACACAAGGAGATAAAAACGAGGCCAAGCGGGAGGAAAGACGAATAACACTGGAACGATGGCAAGAAATGTGGGGCAACAACGTTAGAAAGGGGCAGTGGACAAAGAGGTTAATTCCTCACCTCGGGCCATGGTTGGAGTGTGGTCACAGAGGGGTGGAGCATTACACTACACAGGTCCTTACAGGTCACGGATATTTATGGTGGAGAGACTGACTCAGTGGAATATACCCTGTTCAACTGCACAAGATGGGAAAGGTTTAGACAGGAGAACTATTTGAGTCTCCGATATCAGCCTCACGCAGACAATCTTGTGGAAAATATGATTGAGAGTGGACAGAAATGGGGAATCATCCAGGAAATGATAATAAGGATAATGAAGAACAAGGAAAGAGAAGGAAATGGGAGACAAAGGACAAATGGGCGCCCGCCAGGATGATCCTAATAAGAGTGAGAAAGAGCGAACGTAGGGGTAGAACAGGTCGAACCCCTAATCACATACTGTGGACGGGGGACGTAGGCTGAAGAATCTAAGACAGCCGGATACTAGCGAAGATATGCCAGAAATGGCGGTAACGTTGGATCAGTGGGAGATGTTCAGTGGGGCCACTTGTTCGAAGCGTGCTTCGACTACGCCCCATTTAAAAAAAAAGTGGTTGTGAGTAATGGTTCTAATATAAAATAGGTGGTGATGTGCTTTGTGAATAGATATTTCAAGCGTCAGTGTGTGTGATAAAGGTGTGGAATAATTCAATGTGTATATATTTACAGTTATGCCCCTCTAATAAGGCCTGAATGTGCCGTTTCCTTCTTCCTAGTAAAATACTTTTATTGCATATTGTTAAGACATTCAACTGTATTTATAAACACATTGCATTTTGGAGCAGGTGTAGGGGAGTTGGGAGCCTGCTAACTTAACTTTTTAGTTAAGGTCGTAGTTATATTTTCGGTCATATACAGTTAAGCTCATATTTACAGTGAGTATAAACAGTGACGTGCTTTGTATGATGTGGAATAATTCAATGCGTATAAATTTACAGTGATGTGAATAGTGATGAAGTAATGCGATTAGTAAGCCATAGGCTTTGAGCTAGTGATGGATATTTTGTGTTATGTATCTTACAGTGATTATACATAGTTACAGTGATGTGAACAGTGATAAAGTAACGGAAATCATCCAGGAAATGATATTAAGGATAATGAAGAACAAGGAAAGAGAAAGAAATGAGAGACAAAGGACAAATGGGCGCCCGCCAGGATGATCCTAATAAGAGTGAGAAAGAGCAAACGTAGGGGGTAGAACAGGCCGAACCCCTAATCACATACTGTGGACGGGGGACGTAGGCTGAAGAATCTAAGACAGCCCGATACTAGCGAAGATATGCCAGAAATGACGGTACCGTTATTGGAGATGTTCAGTGGGGCCACTTGTTCGAAGCGTGCTGCGACTACGCCCCATTAAAAAAAAAGTGGCTGTGTGAGTAATCGTTCTAATATAAAATAGGTAGTGATGTGCTTTGTGAATAGATATTTCAAGTGTCAGTGTGTGATAAAGGTGTGGAATAATGCAGTGTGTATATATTTACAGTTATGCCCCTCTAATAAGGCCTGAATGTGCTGTTTCCTTCTTCCTAGTAAAATACTTTTATTGCATATTGTTAAGATATTCAACTGTATTTATAAACACATTGCATTTTGGAGCAGGTGTAGGGGAGTTGGGAGCCTGCTAACTTAACTTTTTAGTTAAGGTCGGGTATATTTTTGGTCGTATACAGTTGAGCTCATATTTACAGTGATTATAAACAGTGACGTGGTTTGTATGATGTGGAATAATTCCATGCATATATATTTACAGTGATGTGAATAGTGATGAAGTAATGTGAATAGAAGCCAGTGGCTGTGTGAGTGATCGATATTTTGTGTTGTGTTCCTTACAGTGATTATACACAGTTACAGTGAAGTGCAAATAGTGATGAAGTACCTAACGGAAATAGCAGGCAAGTGGCTTTGTGCCTATACATATATTTTAAGTGTCGGTGTGTGTGGTAAAGGTGTGGAATAATTCAATGTGTATATATTTCTAAACACATTGTATTTTGGAGCAAGTGTAGGGGAGTTGGGAGCCTGCTAACTTACCTTTTTAGTTAAGGTTGTAATCATACTTTTGATTATGTGTAAGAGAAGAACAGGACCGGCACGGTCATATTTATTTCATAAAAATCGGTAAAATCGAAAGGCCAGTGAAATCTATGTGCGGAAATCAAGAGGAACAAATTGGGAAAACCTAAGAATTAGTGGAGAAGGCATTTGTCCAAGATGAAGATGATCTACACTATCCAGTTAAACAGTGGAACAATCAGCTTAACGTAGTCAGTAAAGGAGCTCCTGCTGATTACAAAGAAATACAGTCCAGAAGCAAACTTCATATTATATAGTAATGTAACATAATTATTGTACTATTTTAATCTGGCATAATTTATTAATTGTATTCATTATACATGTGATTCAGTAAACGTTTGTCTTTTTCGGCTAATAGCCATAGGTTTGTTTCAGTGGTTTCAAATCAGTCCGAGCCAATAAATGTCGATCAACAAACCGTTTATATTCAAAGTAAAACTAACTTACTGAGACATTCCAGGGCAAAGACAAAGCAAGTCAGTGCCAAACAATGCTACGGTGGATCAACAGGATCCCGTGAAAATTTCCTATAAGGCCTACTGTGACGGGACGGTCACTGCATCTTAACGAAATGTCTGCACAGAATATTCGTTTCGCTTCGGTCCTGGTTCTGGTTGACAGTTAAACATTAAATAAGTTTAATTTGTTTAACTGTCAAATAGAACCAAGACCAAAGCCGAACGAAAACGTTTAATGGGCTTGCATTAAAATGAAGTACACGCAGTACAGGTTATGAAATGAAGAGGAGGAGACAGCCTCATAATGCGCCCCACTAGCTCATTAAAGATTAACAAACCACCTAAGGGAACTCGTTGCCCAGGGTGGGACCTCCATGAGACAGCTAGAGAATTATTTAACCTAATAAAGAGGCTTAACTAGGCCCTAACTAGGCCCACCTCAACAGGGGTCACAATAAGCCTTATTGACTGCGGTACAGAGAATGTACACACCTACCCTACCCCTCCCTACTTTCCAATCCAATCCGAAACTATATGTGACTAGTAGTTGCGATAAAGTTGAAAAATCCTGCAAAAGCAAAATCCGTTAGCCCAGGTTTGCTCACCAAAGATCCATGCCACATTTTGTTCTTTTCCTGCAATTGTAGTGCGTACATATGACTCCCTGCTATTTTTTAATGAGAAAGTACGTATCAAAGACACTTCATGATACTTTTACAGCTATTACAGTTTACATTTTTGTGTATTTTAAACTTTAATAACAATATACATATAACAAATGAAGTACAAATCGATGGTTCAGTTCCATTCAGCAACAAGTCCAAAATTTACATATTCCGTGATAAGTACAGAAATAAGTTTAAATTCTAATCCGTTACTAGTTTTATAAAGCAAGAACTCAAAATTTCTAAAGTTGGTAAAATCAACTCTACAAATTTCGAGTTGTTGCCTTATAAAACTAGCAAAGGATTAGAATTTAAACTTATTTCCTTATTAATCACAAAATATGTAAATTTAGAATTGTTGCTGGTAGCAACTGGGCCATTAAAATATTTTCCATGCAATTTAAATAAATATTTTACGATTGAAATTACATGATCAGAAAAATTAAGCTGCAGACATAAATTTTGACCCGAGTTCATGTTTTTAAAATTATCATAAAAAAGGCTACATCTACTACATGCTTGGTTGTGACGCACCTATTTTCACACAGGCAGACGGAAGCACCTTGTTACTGGCCTTTCTATGAGCAGGACAATATTATATACTTACTTAAGTACCTACATCGAAAACACTAATAAATGCATCCCATTTCTGCATGTGTCCATTACCTATCTACAGCCGGAGTTTGTATGTAAATTACTACAATGGCAGGAAATACAACAACTAGTGTGTACCTACCTATCTTTGGTGTGTACGCCCAGTCTAAGATTCTGTTTTTGCAGTAGTTTTAAACTAATCACTGTAGATTTTATTCTGAAGGCAAATGGTTTTGTGGGTTGGTTTTTTTTGGCTCTTATTGATTTGATACCACTGCTGCACTAGAAACAAACCGGCAGCACCAAAAAAAATCATATCGCATGTCGTACTTATTTGGTGCAAACGTCGTCACCGTAAGGGAGTCCTAAAACGTCGAAATTACATACATTTGCTGGGTCTTTAGGACCTGAGTGCAGACTTTTAAGATTCGTTTTTGAGCAGAAATACTTACTAGATTTGTGTGCTACAGAATGTGTCAGAATAAAGGCCTTAAAGAATTAAAATCTAAATCCTGTCTGATAGCTAGGCATCTTAAAGGCTTCTTGTGTGTCTTCCAGGCTTAGCTTGCCTAGGATGCCGACCAGCTCTTAACCAACTTGCAAAAAATACTATAGCAATACTGAGTGGCAGGACATGAAGGAGTAGAAGGCACTAAAATTTCTGACCAACTTACGAAAGAAGCTGCAAAGGCGCCATTCTATGGACCTTTTGCAGCGCTACTAGGGCACCTTTTACAAGACCTCGGACAGTGGATCAAAGAACAAGAAAAATAGCCTACGGGAGAAATGCTCCAATGGGCTCCAGGGTAGACGGGCAAAAACGATTAGTACCTTTTAGTGCCCGACTTTACTAAGGTTCTAAAACTTCTAACCAATGAACGCTTACTGGTTACCTGCTCTCACATAGGGCAACCTGCTCTTGGAGATACCTAAATTGTGGGTATTCACAAAAGGTCTGGGTCGAAATGATGGGCTATTTCAAGCCTTCCAAAGGCCCATTTCTTAATAATTAGCAAGTGTTGGTAATTTTAAGGTTATAGGACTCTGTAAAATTCGAATCTTGGATATTTTTTGTTACTTACGAATATCGTTTAGGCATTTCGCTTGATTTTCTTCTTACACTTAAATAAGTTTTATAATAAACTTAAAAGTTCATAAATACGCTTCGTACAGACGTACAATTGATTTAGCAAAGACGAGACATTGAAATTCAGCCGCGCATGTCTTCAAAATATCCAAAATTTGTATTCTAGTTGTATTAAGGTGATGAATCGCGTTTTTAGGCCCTAAAATAACATGTTCCGTAAGAGGATTCCTACATGCGGTTTGATTTTTTTGTGATTTTATTCAAAAAAGTTGAATCTTAGGGGTTGTTACGCAAATTTTTTAACCCCGTTTAAGGGTTAGTATGCAGTAAAAATTACTGCATACTAACCCTTAAACGGGGTTTCTAATATCCGTATCATAAAAATTGAAGATATCCTTATCCTAAATTTCAAAAATCCATGATGAAGAATTATATATCATAAGAACTAAAAACCCCAGTTGTCGAAATTCCCGGTTGGAGCATTTTTAATGTTAATACGGGTAAAAGCTATCGTTTTTGAGGCTGTACAGGTTTAATTTTATAAGGGTACCGATTTTTAGAGCGTGTAAACGGTTGACAGCATTTTTTTGCATATCTTAATATGCAATTGCCCCTGGTCATAAACCACACAAAACTTGAGAAATCAGCATGTGGGGCTTGTGTCCACACCCTGGTAAACAGGGTGAGGACATGAGCCAGAAACTAGACACGTTAATCATTCACATATATTTTTAGAAAGATCGTGACATCCCCAACGAATACGGTTCCAAACAAACACTGATTGAATTTTTGAAGGACAAAAATTTAAAATATACTCCCGGTCAGACTTGCCCGGGACCCGGACCCAACCAAACCTTCGAAAATAAAGGATACAGACCACCCAACGTCAACGACAAAATATTAGCAAAGGATATACAATCCGGACCAGGTTGACGCGTGCATTAGTCCAATATATTTAATTACTGTAGCTATATTTCTAAATAAACTTTTTAAAATGCATTTGTTGTTTTATTTACTTGCTAAATTTTAAAAAATCCTGCGACTTACTAAAAGTAGCGAAATGTGTTAACATTTAGCAACAATTCCTTAACAATAGGAAAATATGCACAACGTGGCAATGTCGCGGATCAGAAGTAGATATAAAATTTGAGATTTGATATTTTCATTAGAGCAGAAGTGCGTGCAGATATTTTTGGCTTCTGATGAGCGACGTTTGTGCAAGATCTCAGTTCTTAAAGAAATACCTTCTCGAACTTCTGTGCTCCTAATAGAAAATCCCTAAGAACGAAGAAATTTTGCACAATCTGGCAACACCGCACATTGGGAGCAGAAAATACCTCCTCACGTTTCTGTGATCCTGATACAAAAATCCAAATTTGGCGTTCTAATTTCACTTTTGGTGCAAATTTGGCATTTTATTTCCACTTTTGGTGCAGAAAATTAAGATTTTGACCAAAAATATCAAGAGCAGAAACCCGAGGAGTTTTCGCATAAACTATCAGGAGTAGTTTACCTCCTCGCATTTCTGTGCTCCTGATACAAAAATCCAAATTTGGCGTTCTAATTTCACTTTAGGTGCAAATTTGGCATTTTATTTCTCCTTTTGGTGCAGAAAATTAAGATTTTGACCAAAATTATCAAAGAGCAGAAACCCGCCGAGGTTTCACATAAACTATCAGGAGTAATTTACCTCCTCGCACTTCTGCCCTCCTGATGCACAAATACGGTTAGTTAATAAAGTTATTTCTGTAGTTAATTTTCTGTACCAAAAGTGGAAATAAAATGCCAAATTTGCACCAAAAGTGAAATTAGAACGCCAAATTTGGATTTTTGTATCGGGAGCACAGAAATGCGAGGAGGTAAATTACTCCTGATAGTTTATGTGAAACCTCGTCGGGTTTCTGCTCTTTGATAATTTTGGTCAAAATCTTAATTTTCTGCACCAAAAGGAGAAATAAAATGCCAAATTTGCACCTAAAGTGAAATTAGAACGCCAAATTTGGATTTTTGTATCAGGAGCACAGAAATGCGAGGAGGTAAACTACTCCTGATAGTTTATGCGAAAACTCCTCGGGTTTCTGCTCTTGATATTTTTGGTCAAAATCTTAATTTTCTGCACCAAAAGTGGAAATAAAATGCCAAATTTGCACCAAAAGTGAAATTAGAACGCCAAATTTGGATTTTTGTATCAGGATCACAGAAACGTGAGGAGGTATTTTCTGCTCCCAATGTGCGGCGTTGCCAGATTGTGCAAAATTTCTTCGTTTTTAGGGAGTTTCTATTAGGAGCACAGAAGTTCGAGAAGATATTGCTCCGTCACGGAGTATCGCTCACTATGATACACGCATCAATGCCGTGTCGCTGGCAAAGCGCTTGTTGAGAAGTCGCTGGCGATTCGCCAGGATAACGACTGTAAATTTTGAATATTGTATCAGGATCACAGAAACGTGAGGAGGTATTTTCTGCTCCCAATGTGCGGCGTTGCCAGATTGTGCAAAATTTCTTCGTTTTTGGGGATTTTCTATTAGGAGCACAGAAGTTCGAGAAGGTATTTCTTTAAGAACTGAGATCTTGCACAAACGTCGCTTATCAGAAGCCAAAAATATCTGCACGCACTTCTGCTCTAATGAAAATATCAAATCTCAAATTTTGTATCTACTTTTGATCCGCGACATTGCCAGGTTGTGCATATTTTCCTATTGTTAGGGAATTGTTGCTAAATGTTGACACATTATTATTTAGCAAGTAAATAAAACAACAAATGCATTTTAAAAAGTTTATTAAGAAATATATAGCTATAGTAATGAAAAATATATTGGACTATTTTTTTTATTAAAAAGATTAAAATTAATAAAAGTATGTCAGACCAATGATATATGCATATATCATTGGTCAGACTTAAAATACAGATTCACCTCGTTAAATAAAAGTAGGTTTAGATCGGGTTTCGTTGACTTGCCACACGTTAAGCTTTTCATATTCCTATTGTTAAGGAATTGTTGTTAAATGTTGACACATTTCGCTACTTTTAGTAAGTCGGGATTTTTTAATATTTAACAAGTAAATAAAACAACAAATGCATTTAAAAAAGTTTATTTAGAAATATAGCTACAGTAATTAAAAATATTGGACTATTTTTTTATTAAAAAGATTAAAATTAATACAAGTATGTCAGACTTAAAATACAGATTCACCTCGTTAAATAAAAGTAAGTTTAGATTGGGTTTGGTTGACTTGCCACACGTTAAGCTCTTCATATTCCTCAATGCACGCGTCAACCTGGTCCGGATTGTATCCTTTGCTAATATTTTGTCGTTGACGTTGGGTGGTCTGTATCCTTTATTTTCGAAGGTTTGGTTGGGTCCGGGTCCCGGGCAACTCTGACCGGGAGTATATTTTAAATTTTTGTCCTTCAAAAATTCAATCAGTGTTTGTTTGGAACTGCATTCGTTGGGGATGTTACGATATTTCTAAAAATATATGTGAATGATTAACGTGTCTAGTTTCTGGCTCATGTCCTCACCCTGTTTACCAGGGTGTGGACACAAGCCCCACATGCTGATTTCTAAATTTTTGTGTGGTTTATGACCAGGGGGCATATTAAGATATGCAATAAAAATGCTGTCAACCGTTTAAACGCTCCAAAAATCGGGACCCTTATAAAATTAAATCTGTACACTACAGACAGCCTCAAAAACGATAGCTTTTAGCCGCATTACTTTAAATGCTCCAACAGGGAATTTCGACAATTTGGATTTTTAGTTCTTATGATATATAATTCTTCGACATCATGGATTTTTGAAATTTAGGATAAGGATATCTCATGGATTTTTGAAATTTAGGATAAGGATATCTTTAATTTTTAGGATATGGATGTTAGAAACCCCGTTTAAGGGTTAGTATGCAGTAAAATTTGGGAAAAAAATTTAGGTAGCAACCCCTAAAATTCAATATTTTGAATAAAATCACAAAAAAAAATCAAAACGCATATAGAAACCTTCTCACAAAACATATTATTTTAGGGCCTATAAACGCGATTCATCACCTTAATACCGCTAAAATACAAATTTTGGATAATTTTGAGGACATCCGCGGCTGAATTTCAATGTCTCGCTTTGCTAAATCAATTGTACGTCTGTGCGAAGCGTATTTATGAACTTGTAAGTTTATTATAAAACTTATTTAACTGTAAAATTGAAGAAAATCAAGCGAAATGCCTGAACGATATTCGTAAGTAACAAAAAATATCCAAGATTCGAATTTTACCGAGTCCTATAACCTTAAAATTACCAACACTTGCTAATTATTAAGAAATGGGCTTTTGGAAGGCTTGAAACATCATTTCGACCCAGACCTTTTGTGAATACCCACAATCACTTATCTCCAAGAGCAGGTTGCCCTATGTGAGGGTAACCAGTTAGCGTTCATTTGTTAGAAGTTTTAGAACCTTAGTAAAGTCAGGCAGTAAAAAGTTACTAATCGTTTTTGCCTGTCTACCCTGGAGCCCATTGGAGCATTTCTCCCGTAGGCTATTTTTCCTGTTCTTTGATCCACTGTCCGAGGTCTTGTAAAAGGTGCCCTAGTAGCGCTGCAAAAGGTCCATAGAATGGTGCCTTTGCAGCTTCTTTCGTAAGTTGGTCAGAAATTTTAGTGCCTTCTACTGCTTCATGTCCTGCCACTCAGTATTGCTATAGTATTTTTTGCAAGTTGGTTAAGAGCTGGTCGGCATACTAGGCAAGCTAAGCCTGGAAGACACACAAGAAGCCTTTAAGATGCCTAGCTATTGGACAGGATTTAGATTTTAATGCTTTATGGCCTTTATACTGACACATTCTGTAGCACACAAATCTAGTAGGTATTTCTGCTCAAAAACGAATCTTAAAAGTCTGCACCCAGGTCCTAAAGACCCAGCAAATGTAGGCAATTTCGACGTTTTAGGACTCCCTTAAGGTGACGATTTTTGCACCAAATAAGTACGACATGCGATATGATTTTTTTTGGTGCTGCCGGTTTGTTTCTAGTGCAGCAGTGGTATCAAATCAATAAGAGCCAAAAACATCAACCCGCAAAACCATTTGCCTCCAGAATAAAATCTACAGTGATTAGTTTAAAACTACTGCAAAAACAGAATCTATTAGACTGGGCGTACACACCAAAGATAGGTTACACACGAGATGTTGTATTTCCTGCCATTGCAGTAATTTACATACAAACTACTGCTGTAGATAGGTAATGGACACATGCAGAAATAAGATGCATTTATTAGTGTTTTTGATGTAGGTACTGAAGTAAGTATATAAACATATTGTCCTGCTCATAGAAAGGCCAGTAATAAGGTGCTTCCGTCTGCCTGTGTGTAAATAGGTGCCTCGCAACCAAGCATGTAGATGTAGCCTTTTTTATGATAATTTTAAAAACATGAACTCAGGACAAAATTTCTGCCTGCAGCTTAATTTTTCTGATCATGTAATTTCAATCGTAAAATATTTATTTAAATTGCATGGAAAATATTTTAATGGCCCAGTTCCTACCAGCAACAATTCTAAATTAGCATATTTTGTGATTAATAAGGAAATAAGTTTAAATTCTAATCCTTTACTAGTTTTATAAGGCAACAACTCGAAATTTGTAGAGTTGATTTTACCAACTTTACAAATTTTGAGTTGTTGCTTTATAAAACTAGTAACGGATTAGAATTTAAACTTATTTCTGTATTTATCGCGAAATATGTAAATTTTAGACTTGTTGCTGTATGGAACTGAACCATCGATTTGTACTTCTAAAAATGTCGTTTGTTATATGTATATTGTTATTAAATTTTAAAATACACAAAAATGTAAACTGTAATAGCTGTAAAAGTAACATGAAGTGTCTTTGATACGTACTTTCTCATTAAAAAATAGCAGGGAGTCATATGTACGCACTACAATTGCAGGAAAAGAACAAAATGTGGCATGGATCTTTGGTGAGCAAACCTGGGCTAACGGATTTTGCTTTTGCAGGATTTTTCAACTTTATCGCAACTACTAGTCACATATAGTTTCGGATTGGATTGGAAGGTAGGGAAAGGTAGGGTAGGTGTGTACATTCTCTGTACTGCAGTCAATAAGGCTTATTGTGACCCCTGTTGAGGTGGGCCTAGTTAGGGCCTAGTTAAGCTTCTTTATTAGGTTAAATAATTCTCTAGCTGTCTCATGGAGGTCCCACCCTGGGCAACGAGTTCCCTTAGGTGGTTTGTTAATCTTTAATGAGCTAGTGGGGCGCATTAAGGGGCTGTCTCCTCCTCTTCATTTCATAACCTGTACTGCGTGTACTTCATTTTAATGCAAGCCCATTAAACGTTTTCGTTCGGCTTTGGTCTTGGTTCTATTTGACATTAAACAAATTAAACTTATTTAATGTTTAACTGTCAATCAGAACCAGGACCGAAGCGAAACGAATATTCTGTGCAGACATTTCCTTAAGATGCAGTGACCCGGCCATTATTAGTCCCGTCACAGTAGGCCTTATAGGAAATTTTCACGGGATCCTGTTGATCCACCGTAGCATTGTTTGGCACTGACTTGCTTTGTCTTTGCCCTGGAATGTCTCAGTAAGTTAGTTTTACTTTGAATATAAACGGTTTGTTGATCGACATTTATTGGCTCGGACTGATTTGAAACCACTGAAACAAACCTATGGCCATTAGCCGAAAAAGACAAACGTTTACTGAATCACATGTATAATGAATACAATTAATAAATTATGCCAGATTAAAATAGTACAATAATTATGTTACATTACTATACTCTTATATAATATGAAGTTTGCTTCTGGACTGTATTTCTTTGTAATCAGCAGGAGCTCCTTTACTGACTACGTTAAGCTGATTGTTCCGCTATTTAACTGGATAGTGTAGATCATCTTCCTCTTGGACAAATGCCACCTCCACTAATTCTTAGGTTTTCCCAATTTGTTCCTCTTGATTTCCGCACATAGATTTCACTGGCCTTTCGATTTTACCGATTTTTATGAAATAAATATGACCGTGCCGGTCCTGTTCTTCTCTTACACATAATCAAAAGTATGATTACAACCTTAACTAAAAAGTTAAGTTAGCAGGCTCCCAACTCCCCTACACCTGCTCCAAAATACAATGTGTTTATAAATATATACACATTGAATTATTCCACACCTTTACCACACACACCGACACTTAAAATATATGTATAGGCACAAAGTCACTTGCTTACTATTTCCGTTAGGTACTTCATCACTATTTGCACGTCACTGTAACTGTGTATAATCACTGTAAGGAACACAACACAAAATATCGATCACTCACACAGCCACTGGCTTACTATTCACATTACTTCATCACTATTCACATCACTGGAAATATATATGCATGGAATTATTCCACATCATACAAAGCACGTCACTGTTTATAATCACTGTAAATATGAGCTCAACTGTATATGACCAAAAATATACCCGACCTTAACTAAAAAGTTAAGTTAGCAGGCTCCCAACTCCCCTACACCTGCTCCAAAATGCAATGTGTTTATAAATACAGTTGAATGTCTTAACAATATTCAATAAAAGTATTTTACTAGGAAGAAGGAAACAGCACATTCAGGCCTTATTAGAGGGGCATAACTGTAAATATATACACACTGCATTATTCCACACCTTTATTACACACTGACACTTGAAATATCTATTCACAAAGCACATCACAACCTATTTTTGTATTAGAACCATTACTCACACAGCCACTTTTTTTTAATGGGGCGTAGTCGAAGCACACTTCGTACAAGTGGCCCCACTGAACATCTCCCATTGATCCAACGGTACCGTCATTTCTGGCATATCTTCGCTAGTATCGGGCTGTCTTAGATTCTTCAGCCTACGTCCCCCGTCCACAGTATGTGATTAGGGGTTCGGCCTGTTCTACCGCCTACGTTCGCTCTTTCTCACTCTTATTATGATCATCCTGGCGGGCGCCCATTTGTGCATTGTCTGTCATTTCTTTCTCTTTCCTTGTTCTTCATTATCCTTATTATCATTTCCTGGATGATTTCCGTTACTTTATCACTGTTCACATCACTGTAACTATGTATAATCACTGTAAGATACATAACACAAAATATCCATCACTAGCGCAAAGCCTATGGCTTACTAATCGCATTACTTCATCACTATTCACATCACTGTAAATTTATACGCATTGAATTATTCCACATCATACAAAGCACGTCACTGTTTATAATCACTGTAAATATGAGCTTAACTGTATATGACCGAAAATATAACTACGACCTTAACTAAAAAGTTAAGTTAGCAGGCTCCCAACTCCCCTACACCTGCTCCAAAATGCAATGTGTTTATAAATACAGTTGAATGTCTTAACAATATGCAATAAAAGTATTTTACTAGGAAGAAGGAAACGGCACATTCAGGCCTTATTAGAGGGGCATAACTGTAAATATATACACATTGAATTATTCCAAACCTCTACCTCACACACTGACACTTGAAATATATAAGCACAAAGCACATCACTACTTATATTCACTTTACAACAACAATAAATTTATTGCAACCATTACTCACAGCCACTTACCTACTATTTCTGTTACTTCATCACTATTTACATCACTGTAACTGTATAATCACTGTAAGACACAACATAAGGTACCCGTCACTATTACACACCCACTGGCTTACTATTAACATTACTTCGTCACTATTGACATCACCGTAAATATTCCACAATTATTCCACTGCGTTATTACCAACATTGCCTCATGTAATATAGTTATATGCACGAAACGCATCACCGTTTATAATCACTAAAACACACCCCAATACACTTAAAATATCCAAAACAGCCGCCTGCCCATTACATCATTACTATTCCACAGCTTTATTACAAACACGGTCACTTGAAATATCTATGCGCGAAGCACATCACTACTGACAATCACTGTAAGACACACGCCAAGACACTTAAAATATCCATCACAGCAAATCTAACCATTAGTCACACTATCACTACTCCACAGCTCTATTACAAACATGATCACTTGTAATATATATATGCACGAATTTGTCTATCACTACTTATAATCACTGTAAAACACACCAATACACTTGAAATATCAATGACAGCCATGTGCCCATTATTTACATTACTTCATCACTATTTCACAGCTTTATCACAAACCCGGTTATTCATAATAGCTATGCACATGAGTACTTATAATCACTGTAAAACACACCAATAATTTTCTGCACAGATTCTCGACACTAAATATAACGCGGAAAAGATCAGTCAAGACACTAAAAAAAATGTATCACACACTTTCTTATTATTATAACTATTCACAATTATTTGGCAAGCAGAAAGATCTAATTTTCTGCGTAGTATATTTTCAACACCAAAAAAATAATAGGACCCTAAAAAGATTTATCACACAAATCACTTGATCACTATTCACAAATAGTAAAAATCTGCGAAAGTCGAAATTTCGTTCGGAATCAGGGTGTAAGGGTCTCAAAGGGAAAATCACAGTTATTTAAGCAAATGTAATTTTAATGAAAAACTTTGGCTTGTAGTAAAAATGTACAAAATTTAAGTTGCTAATCCTGTAGGTACGTTACATTAAATAAGTTAACCATATAAAGATTATCTTATCTTCTAAAATAACTATAAATTGACCAGAATTTAACTTTTGCAAATCATTATTTTTGTGGCAGTTGCCTTCTGGAGTTAAAGAGATAATAGAGAATTTATTTTTTTAAGTGGTTCACCCTGTATGATGTATCGTGAACCAGTAACCAAAACTAGAACATAAGTAATTTCATAGAAATATTTTCTTGGTCAAATAGTTTTTGTATTTTTGCAACAGACAGACAGCAGACCAACAATGGTTTTTATTTATTTTTTCTTTTAAGAACTTTGAGTTTAGAGTTTAAAATGTTCAAAAGGTATTTTGACGAGGGACTGTAGGTCCGGCGCGGCGCGACGCGAAATTGACCGGAGTTTTCCGTACTTGTAATAAAAATTTCCATATTTTGTGCAGCCTCGTTTTATAACGATTTCAAATAAAAATCTTCCGCCTCAACCCTGAATTTTAGAAAAGTTTGGCCCAATGCAGTGACATTTTTCGTTTAAAAAAAGGAGTAATATTAAAACGCAAGTACAAAGTTAGTAAAATGTGTCCATAAAAATATTAGTATAGCCGATTTTGTAAGATAATTTTGAAAATAAGAATATCTTTATTGATATACATTATACTTTTTGAAAAGATTTTGAAATTAGAAAGCAAGTAATATCAAAAATACAAAAAAATAAAAATTATTAATATTACGAGGCGCACAAACCCAATCAACACCGAAAAAATATAATTTTCCTACCTTTTAATACTCTAAAATATATATACTACCCTACCTTATTCTCCAGTACCTATGTACTCTTCCACTCCATCTTATAATTTCAGTTTGTAATAATCCGACAATAAGCTTTTCCAAATATCAGTAATATACATAAGAAAGTAATAACAACTTTGGCAATAATGTATGTACAGAGTTACTGACACAAACATGAACCGGTTTCGACTATGCGTCTTCTCGGATACTTACCGAATAATTTTGAAGTGGTTGTCATTTTCCAGGAATGAGGGTGCTCTGCTCCCATACCATACAATACGAAAATTTGGAAGAGTCGAGTCCCCTCCAAGTTCACTGAATAAAGCCCGTCTCCAATCTTGAAATTATCCTGCAGCTGGCGGATAAAGGCTACAATTCACTACGGACACTTCAACGTGCTAATGGGGCCTGTGACAAAATATTATTGGAATTCAATACATTTCTATTATTCCTTGGAGTGTAAAATTGTTAGAACCAAAAAATTAAACTAAACTGCTAGCCACTCGAACTTACACATAGAGATTTTTAGGCAAAATTTAAAGTTCAATATTTTCAACAGGAATGCAAATTTTTGAACGCGTCTTGCAGATTTTAAGAGCTAGTTTTTTTCGGATTAAGCTGCATGACGTATATTTGTCGTAGGACCATAGGTTTATTATATACGGGGTGATCAATGAAGTCATGCAAAAAATCAAAAAGTTTGTATGAGTGAAATTTCCGCAAAAACTTTTTTTGGTCGTTGCAATATGGTTCGTTACTAAGGTAACATCAATATCTCTAGACGTTTTTGCCACTTTTTGGATTAAGGCCCTTAGGTCTTGTACACACTACTAAACATAAAATTTAAAATGCTATAACTTGACATTGGATTGACGGTTCTTGATGATTTTTACGGATTTGGAATCCTTATTTCACGTAGATTCTCTATAATCTAAGCACTTTATTTGGGGGTTGAAATATACAGGTTGAAATTCACACATTATACCGGGTCGATAATAGACAAAAACGTAGGGTACGACGCTCTCTAAGGTTTGACATTATTTAAGATTTTGTAAAAATAAATTCTCACCTGAAGTTGTTTTTGTTTAATGTCCTCACTGTTCTGTCCAAAACGTTCACCCCAGTTTATTGTCTCAAAGAGTCATTCAGTTTTATAGAGTTCTTTGTCTACCCCCATGCCCATATTTATTGCTATGGATTTGTTGCTATGGAATTAAAATCTGTTAACATTATTTTAGAAATAATCTAACACATTTCAATGTTATAATTTTGTAAATTTTAATTAATATGAGGCGTTTTTCCACGGCAGAAAGGGAAAATTGCATTCGACTTCTCAACGAAGGAATGTAAAAAAGCGAATTGCGCGCATTTACAATGTCAGCCGAAAGACAATTTATAATTTGAACCTTTAAATTAGGTTTAGAATTAGAAATTTTGTAAGAATTGACTTTTGGCCGTTGTTAACCAATCTTGTATATTGTAGAATATAATGTAATAAACTTGTTCTTGTCGCTACGTTTTTGTCTATTATCGACCCGGTATAATGTGTAAATTTCAACCTGTACATTTCAACCCCCAAATAAAATGCTTAGATTATAGAAAATCTACGTGAAATAAGCATTCCAAATCCGTAAAACTCATCAAGAACCGTCAATTCAATGTCAAGTTATAGCATTTTAAAAATTTTGCTACCCAAATTTTATATTTAGTAGTGTGTACAAGACCTAAGGGCCTTAATCCAAAAAGTGGCAAAAACGTCTAGAGATATTGATGTTACCTTAGTAACGAACCATATTGCAACGACCAAAAAAATTTTTTGCGGAAATTTCACTCATACAAACTTTTTGATTTTTTGCATGACTTCATTGATCACCCCGTATATAATAAAGCTATGGTCCAACGATAAATATACGTCATGCAGCTTAATCCGAAAAAAACTAGCTCTTAAAATCTGCAAGACGCGTTCAAAAATTTGCATTCCTGTTGAAAATATTGAACTTTAAATTTTGCCT
Source organism: Philopedon plagiatum (assembly GCA_963971165.1). NCBI lineage: Eukaryota > Metazoa > Arthropoda > Insecta > Coleoptera > Curculionidae > Philopedon > Philopedon plagiatum. The sequence continues at coordinate 83,762,445 of OZ020195.1, forward strand.
AAAAATCTCTATGTGTAAGTTCGAGTGGCCAGCAGTTTATTTGATGAGAATGCTTAAATATAATTGGGCAAAAAATAGCTATATGTAGACGGTGTTATTCAAATTACAATATATTTTATTACACGAACAAGAACTACAGTTTAAATAAATAATCTAAAAACTAAGTGAATAATCCTGATATCATATTAATTAAAATAAACACTCCAATAAAACATATAAGGTATTAGAGAAATAATAAAAAGTATTACATAATTCAATGGGCTCTATTGTTGGCTGGAGTTTTACTTGTATTGCTCGCGGACACCCTTTGGAGAGGTTATAAGTTAAAATTATGCTGTTGGTATTTGTTCGTTGAATAGTCGTTTAAGCTTGCAGCCTACTTGTTTATTGCTTTAAAGTTACGCCAAAAATAATAGATCTTTTGCAATTCTGAGGACTGGAGTGTTTTAGTGTTTGTGTAGACTGGAGTAGACTTCAGTGTTTTATAGTATGTAAGTAAAATAAATCTAGAAACTTTGCAATAATAACAAGTATTTTGATAAATAAATAAGTTGTATATTCTTACAAATAAACGTTTACTGCAACCAATGATATATTCGTATTGAATTTAGAATAGGGTATTACTGCTTCAAAAAATTGTTATATTTAAACGACCTATTAATATCCAATGAACCTTATATTTCAAGCAATCTTATAACCAGTGGCGCAGCCAGGAATAGGCTCGGGGGGGGGGGATGTTGGTGACAAAAAATTTTTGACAAATACGTTCGGGGGTGGGGGGGGGGTGTGCTGTTGACAAAAAATTTTGACAAATATTGCTTTATTTTCGTTAATTTGGGAAATGGGTAGGGTAATCTTTAGGCCTTTGAGGGGGGGGGGGGGGGGCGTGGCTGCGCCACTGCTTATGACCTATTTAACAACGATAAACTAATCATTGAAATAAACCGAATTTGTATTGTGCGATACTGAATAGAGTGTCATTGAGTGAATGGGTATCCAATTAAATATACGATAGTGTTTTTTCTGTGCACACATCACCGAACAAGAGGCTTTGGAAAAAATGTCTGCGGGTATGAATTTCAGTCGCTTACCCTAGCGCCGAAAACCAATTAACCGATTTAATATTTAGAGTCCCCTTACAAATATCTCGAACCTCTATTTTAATATTCTTCCTATATCCCCAAATATGGGTAGTTTATTGATAAAAAATTTTAAAAAAATTTCAGTCTCGTAAGAAAGTACCATCTATTATAAGTTTACTCTAATAATACGATCTTCTCGTCTTGATAAAAATAAAATTAATAATTTTTGTGGGCTAATATTTTCCACTCCTAATAACTAGTTCTGCATAGTCATTTTTCATCATAATCGCAAGGCCAAATTCTTAAAAAAAGTGATTTAGTTTTAGGTGTTTAAAAATAATTGAAAAATTACCTTAAGAGAAATAATCAGCTCCCATCCCTTCTGGTTTTAACATTGTTGTTGCTCAGTTATTTGATATTAAAAAAACAAGGACTTCCCGGTGTAGACATATACAAATACAAAAGACAAAGAAATAAAACTTTTATTTTGTATTTTTCGTTTAAAGCTGCGCCCCGCAAAAATTCGATACCTTAGATTATGTAGCAAACGACAGATAAACCTGTGCATTCATAAATCATTCTATCATCACGCGTCAACATCTACAAAATTGCGAGAAAGGAGAAAAAATGTGGTGGGGATGAAAAGTGTTACTATCATTGTTCGCAAGGCGCACATCTCGTATAATCGTCATGCGGATTTTCCAAATGTCGATGTTGGAAAACGTGGATCTTTATGATGAGATCTTATTAAATGACGTGTTGGTTAAATATTTCTCACTCTGGCAATGCTGGTATTAGGTATTCATTTAATACGCCCCGCTCCTTATCGATACTTCGAGGTATTTTTGGCGACCAAACAGATGCAAATAAATGTATCTGTCCTTCCCTACATATTCTAAGTTCGACAAGTCTGTCAAATTTTTGCGGCGCGTGGTAGAGGAAAAGTGTGAAATCAAATTTTGTATTTCTTTAATGAAGTTTTCATCCCTAAGAGTTTCTTCAAATAAAATTTAACTTTTTTCAAAGGATTTTTCGAATTCGAAATTGATGTTATTAAGAACCTTGGTCTTGCATAAAATACTAAAGGGTATTATAATATACAAAAAAAAATTGCGCAGAAGAAAGTAGCTCGAGATCATAGTATATTATTGTTTCATTAAAAAAACTTTGTCTTCAATCAAACACGCTGTTTTTTCTCCTTAAAATTTATAATATTCCTTAAATTATTTTATAATACTGAGCTGCTGCGAGAACTAGTGTTACTAAAATGATACTTTTCCTACCGTTTGAGGCGTCAGTAAAAGCACTTTTGCTGACTCCCGTCACTGACTGCAAAAGTACCGCAAAAAGTGAAACTTTAAAAATTCAGTGAAAAAATGTGGTGTTTTTATACGTTTCGAATTTAATATAAAGGACCACTATACATCCCAATTTTTTCTAATAATGCATAATATGTATAATATGAAGATTCTATTTTAAACACTTACATATCTATATTATTATTAAATTTGTTATTCGCTTCAGTTATTTTTATAATGTATATTTACTTATTTCAAGGCTTTTAAATTTGAGTAAATTATTAAGTATAAAGTAAAAGGTGGATAAATAATTATTTTCTTACTAGGTCACATTCAAAATTTTAAATTATCGAAACCTCGTATTTTCTCGGTACTGCAAGGTGACCTGACTTCGCTAAAACTCAGTATCGCTCCATATTTTTGAAGTCTTGCTTGATGTTATTAGACCAGTTTTAATTGCCCAGGACTCTAGTTTGTTAGTTGGATTTTATGAATATTATTGTTATAATGTGTCATTTATAATTTAGAGAGTTCAAAAACCTGAGCAAATAATGTCTCCCAGAGGTAAATTTTCAACCATTTTTTTTTCTACCCCGCAAGCCTTTGGTGAGGTGGACACTCCTTTTCCAACCCCCCGAATACATATTTAATAATCCCATGGAGTCGATATTACAGACATTTACTAATTTTTTTATATATTATTGGCTAGGCTTGGTAAATATAAAAATCAGAGTTCCATAAAAAAACATCGTATGTATCTAACCTAAGCAACTAGTAACAAACCTAACCAGTTTCTCCTAAGGAAAATCCAAATTTTATTTTATTTTCCTGTAAAATGCCCCCTCGAATTACATGAATTGCAGCGTTCTTGATTTCTGCTAGGAAGATTGACGTGTTGAAGTTAAAATTCAATTGTTGGTCCAGTTGTGGTAAAAAAAATCGTCCAACTATTTCACCGTCTGAACTTTCTTAAGGAACTGTCACTTAGACTGTGGACCAGCCGCGGCCCGTGAAATTTTAAAGTTGTATTACTCTGTTGCTACTTATGGGACCCATGCCAAGTTCAGGTTTTTTCATAGTGAGCCTACTAGGAATGTTTTGGTAAAGAAAAAAATATTTTGTAATTTGCGAAAAAAAGTTGAATTTTTGAATCGACTCATCTGGGAAGAAAATTAACACCCTTAGGTATTTTATTTATTATTTTTTATAAACAAATCTTACATCAATTTGACGACAATTCTTAAATTTTAAGAGAAAAAAATGTGTTAGAGTTATAGGTAGTCATTTGATTTTTCTTTAAATTATATTGTAGGTTTAAAAAAATTCAGATGACTGTAACATTTTACTAACACATTTTTTCTCTTAAAATTTAAGAATTGTCGACAAAATGATGTAAAATTTGTTTATAAAAAATAACAAATAAAATACATAAGCGCGTTAATTTTTTCCCAGGTGGGTCAATTCAAAAATTAAACTTTTTTTTTCAAAATATCTCGAAAATGAAAAATCATCTAAAAAATTTCGCAACATCATTTTATTAGTTCTTTAATTATGCAACGTTTTCCCCATTTAACCAATTTGGTATTTCTAACCATTATAAGCGAGATTCCCATACTGGTCCTCCTTATCTTGGACACCGTGTATACTTGTTTTTCCTTGAATTAGGTTCCTATATATTCTTTTCATTAACTTTCTACAGTTGATATTATTTATTTAAGTATAAGTTCAAATCCATTTTTTTAACCTTACAATAGAAAATAAATACGTTTTGCTTTAAATATAGACTAGTAGCCGACAAAATGGCAAATAAATTAGATGATAATATTAATTGGTTTCCGTTCAGATTTTTGTCCTAATTCCCACCGTGCAACGTCTCTATCTATCAACTCGTTGGCGATATTTTAAAATATTAAATTGAATTTAAAAATCCGTCACGAGTTTTCAACACTTCAAGGATGTTTGGGCAAATACAAGATAGTGTAGCTCCTTTCTCGGTCATTACGTCAATTAATTTTGGTCGAGTATTTTTTTAAACCATTAAGAATATTATTTCTAATAAGAGTATTATTATTTTAGCATCTTGGCTGTTAATTTTTAGGAACCAATTAAGCAGTTTTTTTTTTCGAAAAACATTTTCCAAAAGTACTTTTTACACTAACTAGTGTTCTAAAGAAAAAAAAGAAAAAATACTATCTATTGCACCCCTAAAGCCAGGGCTCCTAACCCGAGCCCTGGCTGCTCTCCCTTAGTTGCGACGCTACCCTTAGATGTCCCTGCTAGCGGTGGAGACTTAAGATTGTCGCTCCACTTATCTACGTTTATTAGAACTATACTAAAATATAGGTCGGCAATATAGCAAACTAACAATATAGTTTTTAAAGTTCTGATAAACTCTCATTTCAGGCATTTTTTTTAAACGAAAAACACAGTAGTGGCAGGTAGGGGTTTTGAGAACAATAGTTTTTTTAAATGATCTCTTACAAATTTTGACAAGCAGTCTGACTAGTAGCCATGAATGGATACTATTAAATATATTTCCTTCAAATCATTATAATATCACGGTGTACTATGAAATATTATACCCTTTTCTTAATTGCAAAATTCGGAAATTATTCCAAAAGATATATACCAACAATTATATATTTTTGAAAAAAGCAATCGCATAAAACAAAATATACAGGGTGTCCCATTTAAAAAATGCAAATTTGGTTTTTATCTTTAAATTCGTTCCCTTTAGAAAAAATGGACTATGTCACTGGATTCTACGCAAAAAACTATATAATAGCCAGATTTTACCTTACTGATAAGTTAAAAGGCAACTGAGATACGACGGGTGCTTGAAAATGACACATTTTCAAAATCGCCCTGTATTTCTGAAACGAAGGGGGCTATGAAAATTCTGTTTGTAGCATCGTATTACGAAAGCCACAGCTCTCTATCTTTAAAGATAACCGAGAAACTCCGCAAATGTGTCGAAAACTGGACAGTCTGTGCATCGGACCCAACCCGACCCTTAGGCTTGCCACTCATTCATCAACTCCGAATCACCTTCAGCATATATGATATACATAGAGGCGAGGCGATGCCGCGTTGATAAGTGAGTGGGAACCCTAAAATCAAAATTTCATAACATACAATATACATAAACATAAAACGTAAAGGAATAACATAATGTTATAATAACATGATCCATACCGCCTTTTTCAAATAATCTGATTGAATACAGCACGCAAAGTAATAACAGAAATAAACATAAAATTAGATTTGCTCCTCATAACAAAGATTGTTATCATTATTATATATGGAATCCCTTGGAGAAAAAATTACGTCAAGCCAGCCTGGTGCTCCTCTCGCGTGGAGTCATGTACCAATAAGAAGAGGCAAAACAAAATTGCATCGGTGGGCCGAATGCCCGCGACCATTCACCCCAAGAGTTCTATGGCCGAGACGACGCTCAGCTGTTTCACGGCTGATGTTGTCAAGGTGGCTGGCAAGGTTGCCACTGTAACCTTATTAGATTTCCTGTGGGAAAATGTGGGGGTAACAGACGGAAATTATTGTAAGAGAAACGTTTGTACATTTTGAATTTGCTTGCAAAAGTGGTTGTTATTGACTGTTAATCAATCAATACCTCTGTATTGATTGACTAACTGATTGGAAAGTACATTCTCTGCACCGCGGCATAATATAAGGTTTATTGTGATCCCTATTGTACTAGGTCCAGTTGGCCAGGTTAAGTAATCCTTTTAGTAGCGGTCTCAGGGAGGTATTCTGGACCAATATGAGAGGACATCTCCTCTCCATTGCATAATCTACACAGAGGTTCATCTTGATCTTGAAGCCCATTATGTTGCCCAGTATGTTGATCTTGAACCGATTATGTGCAGGCTTAAGATGCAGTGACCCGTTATTAGACTCATCACAGGCATTAGTTGATTCGTGTTGAGTTTCAGGACTTCTGTAGTGACTGTAGTCAATGTCTTCGTTTGTGAATTCAACACTGATTTGCTGAGGATTGCGGATACAGTAAGACTGGTGTTCAGACAGTTCAATCCACATATCCAAACAGCCGCGAATCAGGATTTTTGATATTCCAAATGCAGGCTCAGAGCCTGTAAACGTTGCAGCAGATCCTTAGTCTTGTCGAGGCATTTACGTTGCAACTGCCCTTTATGGCCCTTTATGCCTTAGTGCCTCCACACCCACGCAAGTGTGACGCGATTATGGTTGAGCAAGGTTCGAATGCACTGAAGGCAATCCCAAAAAATATTAGAGTTGATCTTCCAGTAGCATTTAAATGCATTCAAAACTATAGAAACTAAAGAGAAATCAAGTTGATGTCACACACAATCATGATTTGGAAAAGTTTATAAATTGGAGACTTAGCGAGGAAACGTCAATGGAGAAAGAGCAGTCTGGATTCATGCTAGGATATATCGTATTAAAAAATGGATATGGAATAGAACCAGGAGAACCAGAACCGCTTGAACAGGGTTTTATTGACCTGAGAAAGGTCTATGACAGAGTTCCACGGCAGAAAGTATGGAGGTGTATGAGAGGGAAAGAAGTGCCAGAAAAGTACATACGTATTGTTCAGGATATGTGTACAAGAGTTAGGACACAGGTCAAAAACTAGGGCTCTGCCTCAAGGCAGAGCCCTAGTTCTCTACGAACTCAAGTTCGTATCTTTTCAACCTTGACAATGACGTAATCACTCTGAAAGTAAAAGAATACGTTGACAGGAAGGAGAAACTGGAAGAGATCTCTTGAAGATGCCTAAAATCTGTAGAAAGAACACTGACTACATGGAGCTTAATGAAGACGGAAAAGCAAAAGTAAATATACAAGAAGAGAAGCTAAATATAGTAAATAATTTTGAATAGCAAGGTTCCACCATCACGGAAGATAGTCCTTCAGATTTGGGCAAAACACGCAGGAAGCAACTCGAACGGGAAAATTGAAAAAAGCCTCTGGTTTGCTATATGACCATGTGATCAGTGCGAGGAACAGGAAAGTAGTTTACAAAACAGTGGAGAGGCCTATTATGATATATGAGGAGGAAACCTAGACGATAATGAACATTTCATAGAAGGAGGTTAGATGTGACATGCAACACAGAAGGACAAGGATTGAAGAAGTTGTGGAAATACCTAGGAATTATGTCGGTAGAATGATAATGGCAGTGGAGTATATGGGAGGAGAGGTAGAGGAAGATTAAGGCTGAGATGGGTTGATTAAGTCAAGCATGACTTAAGAGGAAAAGATTTAACGAGAGAAGAAACTCAGAGCGAGGTGATATGGAGACGATTAGCCAGGCAGATAAAGCGAACCAGTAGAAAAAAAATTAATGAATTAATTTCCTTGCAGCCGATATTTGTAAGCTAAAATTAAGCATTTGTATAAATGTGACAACATCGTTAGAGGTAAAAGGACGGCCTTATAGTTTGATCTATTTTTGCGCGATTCTAGGATCGTGTCCAGATTATTTTCTCTTTCGACTTTCATTACAAAAATAATGATGGAGTAGTTTATGACTCGGGAGCTTGTTGAATAATCTGAATTCTTTAATTTGGTTTAATATTAATATTAATAAGATATCATTACCATGAATACCTATTTGCTAAGACATTCTATTTCAGTGAAGATAAATTGAAGCTATTTTTTTTGAATTTCAGTGCACTTGTATTGGGATTTTATTATTATACATGTAGATCTATAATATACTTATTATTACTCATTTCTATGTACTAAGAATATGTATAAAAGTAAAGTAATTACCTACTCTGCTGAGCACACCTAATCCACATACATATATTTTAGATATGAAAAGTTGCATTATTCTATTTTGATCGGTACTGAGCAATTTTGTTGAGTACAGGTGACTCGACTCACAATAATTGACCGTTTTAATTTAATTTGGCTTGGAATAGATTTGCAAACCTAAAAATAAAAATTATCTTGTGAAATATTAAATAAATGGTGCTCAGATTAAGTAAACATATTTAATTTAATTTTAAAAACGTCAATGAAACTAGTTTTATTGCATGTAACAGGATTTATAAAATAAGTTTTCGAAAAAAAATTGTAGAACACATTTCCTATTCTTTCCATAATTATCTGATATCTTGTGAACAGTTATCTTTTCTCCCGTAGGCTTAAGGTCCATATACCGGGTCCAAAGCATGGGCAATTTTTTTGCAAATTGGTCAACAATAATTGTATTAATGAAATTGTTTTATTACTTTGTGCCAGTTGACTGAGCCCAAGCAAGCTTAGAAAGATACCCGTGTGCCTGGTAATTGTTACTTGCACATTAAAAACTCTTTTGCCTTAGATTTTCAATACTCCTTCCCCGGTTTTCGCATAAAAAATATAAGGAAAACCCTATAATCATAGTATCAAATCAAAATCACAAACATTTAATTAACCAAATCTCGTTTCCAGGCAAAACGGCACGTAAGCAACGAACATACGAATGCGCAAAAGAGAGTTTCACTTTTCCCAGAAGTTTTCCGAGTTTTTGCGAGTCCAGTGCTCCCTTGTTTTTCATCCGGTGAAAACATCGTCGTTTCGCGAATGCGCTAAATCCGCATCCCCTACACGTGCCGCACGTGGATGAACTTCATATTGCGTTCTTGTTCTGACAATAATAAAATAAATAATTAAGTTTATATTGGAGACGTAAAATGGGTGAAATTTTAAAATAAGCAGGTCTGACTATTTTCCTTGTTATTATTATTAAGGGATTTTAAAGAAAGATGTTCTTAATTCGACGTGCATATGTATATGTCATATTAATTGCATGGAAGAAAATATTCTTGTTTCAAGAAAAAATATGTTTAAACCTGTTATCTTAAGTAAATGCGCTGTTATCTTCCACTAAATTTAATGTCCAAAGGAACTGCCTTGGTGCAATAAATATATATATGTATTTAAGTAAGAAACTTATCTTACTGCTTTGGTCGTTATTGACAGAAAAATATTCTTGTTGCAAGAATAAATATTTTCCTTAAACCTGTTAACTTTAGTGAATGCGCTGTATTCTTAGTCCAAAAGAACTTTCACTGTATAATAAATATATACATCTTTAATCAAGAAACTTATGTTACTGCTTTGGCCGTTAATTTGCACGGAAGGAAATATTCTTGTTTCAAGAAAAAATATGGTTAAATCTATTACCTTTAGTCCTTTAGTAGATGCGATGTTATCTCAGTCCCAAGGACCTTTCTTGGTATTAATAAATACATACACCTTTAAGAAACTTATGTTAATGCTTTAGTCATTAATTTGCACGGAGAAATAATATTGTTTCAAGAAAACATATTTGTTAAACTTGGTAACTTAAGTAAATGCGCGGTATTCTCAGCCTAAAAGAACTTTATTGGTATAATAAATACTTCTTTATCTTTAAGTAAGAAACTTACCAAATAGCTCAAATCAAAATGCATGTGTTTAAATTCAAGTAAATGAAAAACTAGTATATAATTAATATGTTTTTTTAAAGGATTAACACTATTTTCCTTTTTGTCGTTAGTTACTGTAGTTTATGATACATATTAGTTTCAAGAGTACGCGTGTTTACTTGAATACATTAATGATATTGTCTTAAAAGAACAACGCTTTTATTTATTTTACCCATATGGTAGTTTAACTGCAGTATATAATTTCTTGTTCAATATTCATTTATTAGGATTAAGAGAATGGTTATTTAATTATAGAAAATGATTAACGAAAAAGCTAAAAATAAACAAACAGGTACTTACTAAAAAACACTAAAGTTGGGTACTTAATTATTTTAGATATAACTAATATACCTACTCTTGAATAAATCAGCACTTTTCTTTACTTTAAAAATACTTTTAATAAAACAGTATTGGTATTTTTTTATCTGTGACAGACCACGTAGACTGCAAGTCTAAGTACTAACGTACCGTGGCTGAAGAGAAGGGAAATGTAATCTATTGACACGGGATTTAAAGGATTGGAGGTTGGAAGGGGAAGGGAAAACATCTGCAGGCAATTTTTTTCACAATTTGGGGGCAATGAGGGAGAGAAGTGAGTTGATGTTCTTGGCTTTTGTAGCTGGACGGTAAAGGGATGTATACCTAGCGCGCCTCTTGTTGTTCTGTTGGGAAGTCAGGGGGGGATTTATAGCGACTAGTTCTTCAGAGCAAAATCCGTGGAAGTATCAGTAGAAAAGGGACAAATCCCCAACAGCGCGGCAATGGGCGAGAGAAGGGAGTTTTCTTGTGAGGACTGGGTCACTGATGAGTCGAATAGCTCTCTTTTGGATAGAATCAAGGATGTTAAGCGTCGAAGGTGATGTCGCTTCCCAGATGGGGGAACAGTACTCCAGGCTGGGTCTTATTTGGGAACCACAGAGAGTGTGTCAACTGGAAGGGGAGAAGAAAGAGAAAACTAAGCTTTTTAGCTGCTGATGTGGCTACTAAAGTAATGTGTTTAATTTTTTTTTGTGTGCGACCTAACTTTTAACAAAACAGTACCTACAATGCATTCAAAATAAGTAGGTAAATCAGTACTGGATTCAAAAATTTAGAAAAATACATAAATATATGATGAGCTATTAAAAAACACGATGCAAGAAAATAAGAACAAAAAGGCTTATAAATAATGATGGAGGTACCGAACGCGTCGTACAAAGATGCAATTCGTATAGTTCGTTTCATGTGATAAGATCAGTGTAACTATACCTTTTTTCAGATAGCTTGTCGTTAAACAATCTGCTCTGTCACTAAACATGACTTTCATCATTTTAATATCAAATCATAAATTGGGGTATGTTATGTTATATGTGTTGACGATAATAAAAAAAAACCTGGTGTTATACAGGGTGGTTCATAAGTAATGGTACACCGAGCAACAGCAGATTCCTTATGTCAAAATAATGCGATTTATTCAAACTTGCCTAGTTCCAAAGTTGATAGTAACTAAGATACAGGGTGTCAAAGTTTTAATTTTGTTTTTGATTTTTCCCAATAATTTCCTAACAAAACGACATAGCGGTACGAAATTTGGGATACCAATTCCATACTTTTGATGTCACTAGTAGAGGACGCCACCTACAGCATACCGCACTTCTTTTAAATGACGTAACTTTTTTTACGATTATTATATCGATCTGACTATTGAGAAAATCGATTATCCTACTTCTTTTACGTCAAAAAGGTATACACTAGCAGGAACCGTTTTCGAAATTATCGCATTTGAAATTTCCTATGCAATGTATGTAATGGTAATGATACATAGTGCAACAGCAGACTGCCCAGGTCAGAATAATGCGATTTTGTTAAACTTACCCACTCCAAGGGTTGATAGTAACCAAGATCCACGGTGTCAGAATCTTAATTTTGGTTTCAGGACTTTTGTCGTCTTTTTTTTTTCATTAACATTTTCAAAGCTACTAAAGTTCATAATTTAATTTTCTAAATAATGTTTTCAAAAAAATATATTTTCGGAAAATGTACCTGTTTTAGAAATTATTTGTTTGGAGACATTTTTGAAAATATGTACAGTGACGGAAATAAAATTTCGTACACTTATTTTTTCCCAATGTGATGTTGGTTTTTGTGTACATACTTAGATTACCTGGAAATACATTTCACCTTTTGACAAATATTTATAGGTGTCATCAGATTTTAAAATTATATTGAATTTCAAAAAATTTTGTGAATATGAATGAACTCGAGAAGGCGAGATTAATTACTTTATTCGAAGAAGGTGTTTCTCTAGGAAGAATAGCTGAGCAAGTTGGGAAACCAAGAAGCACTATACAAAGCCTTCGAACTAAATGGGAAAATACAGGATCATTGGATAGAAGGGCTGGAAGTGGCAGAAGAAAAATTTCAAACGAAAATCAAGATAATGATCTTATAGATTTTTTGCGAAACAATCCATTTCAGACAGCTGTTGAAGCACACAACCAAACTAATTTTCCTGGGACAGTAAGAACGGCAAGAAATCGTATAAGGAAAAATTCAGAATTGAGAAATAGGGTAGCTGCTAGAAAGGCATTTTTGACAAATATGCAAAATTGCACTGGAATATTTACCGCAAGGTATGGATTTTTGGGATAATGTGGTATTTACCGATGAGAAGATTTTTCAATCTTATTATAGCGGGCAGATTAGAGTATATAGACCGCCAAATACACGGTACGAAGAAAGATATACCCAACATGTTAAAAAAAGTGGAAGATTTTCTGTTAATGCATGGGGGTATATGTCTTCCAGAGGGCTAGGAATATGCCACCGTATTCGAGAAACATTTAATACTCAAGCTTATATACACATCCTCTAAAATGTTATGTTGCCATCAGTAAACAATATATTTCAACAAAGAAATTTTATATACCAGCATAACAACTGCCCCGTCCATACAGCAAGGAGAGTTTCTGACTGGCTATTGGAAAATAACATTACGTTGTTACCTTGGCCCTCAAGAAGCCCTGATATCAATCCAATGGAAAACGTTTGGGGATATATCGTGAAATAAATTAACAAGAGCAATGATTTCCATCCTCAAAACAGTGACGATTTGTGGAATAAAATTGAGGAAATCTGGAATAACTACAATTTTCATCACGCCCAAATGCTGGTAGCATCAATGCCCAGACGTTTAAACTTATTAGTGGAAAAAAATGGTTCCGCTTTAAAATATTAAACCAGTGTTTTTTTTTAAATATTTTAATAACCTGTATTATATTTCATTTTGAAGTATGTGCGCCTTCTTTGAATAAATATTTTTATATTATAACGTAGCCTTTTTCTTTTATTACTGAAATAACAAACCCAAGGTATAAAGGTGAGATAAAGGTAAAAAGCACAGTTTACCAAAATATTCAAAATTGACATAAAATCTTAACCCTAGTGTACGAAATTTTATTTCCATGACTGTACTTTCGAGGAAAATAATTTCAAAATATTTCATAAATCCATTTTCTAAAAAGCATTTTTGAAAAAGCGAGGATATATTTGAAAAAATGAAGACTCGAAATATGTTTTCGAGAAAATACTTTTGAAAAATTTCGTTAGTCCATTTTCGAAAAAGCTGATTTTCGGAAAAGTTTACTTTCCAAAGAGATTTTTTCGATAAAAAAATATTGTGTTATTTGTTTCGTTTAGAAGCCGAAATTATTATCCTATTTTTAGACTATTTTAAAATGCTGCTAAAAACAAATTTGAAATATGTTTTTTAGTTTAAATTGACGTCCTATGCACAAACGAACTATATAATGAGAGGAGCCATCCCGCATATCTATGCATTACAAAGCAAGTACCGATGAGTACTTGCTTTACTTCCAGTACTTTTCTTCACATTTCTGCTCTCCTAATATTCGTAGTATAGCTATTTATCTAGCCTATGCCTTGCAGGCTTTAGATAAATAGTATGAAGATGTTAGTTAGCTCCAGCGGTCTGATGCCAAAATTTTTTTAAAATGAGCAGTTAATACTATTTTGACTGCTTCGACTTGTTATTTATTAAGTACTTCGGTACTTGCTATAGAAAACCAATGACTCTGCAGATACATAAAAAAAGACCATTCATTCAAGAAATAAATATTTTATTTTGTACTTTTCCCTTTTCCCGTTTTCATGAATTATATGTATTTTGTATGTGTCTACATCGGAAGGTCATTGGTTTTTATAGCAAATAAGTGAATACCGCTCTTAAGGGAAAAGTGTGGCAAAAAGTTTCAGATAAAAGTTGTAGAGCATTAAAATCTACATAAAAAGTCTTACCCTCGCTATAGTAAATAAGCCGTGAAAAACGTGAAAGTTAAGAGCAACTTTATGTAGTGTTATTTGAGGACTGAACTTAAATGCCCATATGACGACATTGTAGGCTCCTGCACTGAACTAGTTAGCGTTTGTTAGCTACGAGTCAGTAATACTGGACTTGGATTTATAACAGGCCAAAATGCAGCGTTGTTAGGTTGAAAAATAAACAAAGGGCGAACGAATTGTTTTACTTACCATTTAGGCATACTTATTCAGCTCAGAACTCACCCTTATGTCGTATAATAATTTATAGTAATATGCATAACAATATTGATCACTTTTCAATCTTAAGGTAAAAACTATAATAAAAAATAATTTAACTACATGGGTTGACATCTGGAGGCTCGACCTTACATTGTATAGTGTTCTCTATTGTCTCTCTAAAGATTTTTTCAAAATTATTTTCCATTTTAAAACTACAAGTCAACGAATTGTCACATTTTTTCCGTCATTTTAAAAGGGTTCGGCACAAAGAAGTACTGGGTGTTATTCCAAATAACAAAAAAAAGTTTTTTAGTACAAGTTCCAATAGCCAACTCGTTCTCTATTTAGCCAATTCGAACGAGTACGGAGAGCAGTTGCTTCCTCCTCTCTCCCCCTGTATTCAGGTTCAGAAAATATAAATATTGTACAATCCAGAAAAAAAATAAACACTGGTGAAAATAAACGTCGGCAGAATCCTAGGCGCGGTCCAAAGTAGAAAATAGCAAGATGGGTCGTTGCAAGTTGCCCGGAGTTGCTCCGGAGCAGGGGCGGAGCGCCATAATGACTAATTGTTCACAAGGAAAAGGTGACTCTTAAGAAAAGTGCGAAGTTAAAAAGCACAGGGCTGGACCATAACTAAATATTAAACTATTCGATAGAGGATGTAGAAACATGTGTCTCAAAATAATAAAATGTGAATATATTTAACACGATGTCATTCTTAAAGAATACCGATCACTGATAATAATAATAACCAGCGATTGATTGATAATCATATCGTTATTATGAAAATAAATTAATCTACAACTATTTAACAATATACATAATAATGAATTTACTATTTTCTGACAAAGTAACCACTTTTATTTCACAGTACAGAGAAAAAAAGAAAAACTTCAAATGGACCGCAGGTAGTTTTTGATTCTCAAAAAGGAACGTGGCCTACAGAAACTCATATTATTAGTTTTTAATTTTTATTTTTACCCTTAAAAATAATATAAGATAGATAGGTATTTGTTCTTATAAATTAATTAAGATTTTCTTGGCGATCCAGTTTTCTACCTTCCGCGGTCGAGGTCCGGACCGCGGTCTGACAGTTGCCGACCAGTCGAACTAGAAGATCTTAAACCAGTACTGCCTTAAATATTTTTAAGGAAATCCCAGCCCATGGTTGATGTTTGGAGGGATAGCGAACCTACATACCAGCGGCGTGCAGTGAAATTTCAAAGTTGTATATCTCTGTTCCTACTTACAGGAACCGTACTAAATTTAGGGGTTTTAATAGTGAGCCCACTGGGGATGTTTTGATAAAGAAAAAAATCATTTTGTTGGATTTGCGAAAAAAGTTGAATTTTTGCATTGCTTCCACTGGTAAAAAAATGAACACGTTTAGGTATTTTATTTATTATTTTTTCTAAACAAATTTTACATCATTTTGTCGAGAATTTTTAAATTTTAAGAGAAAAAATGTGTTAGTAGAGTTATAGTCATTTGAATTTTTTTTTAAATTATATTTTAGGTTTCAAAAAATTCAAATGACTATAACTTTCTACTAACACATTCTTTTCTCTTAAAATTTAAAAATTCTCGACAAAATGATGTAAAATTTATTTAGAAAAAATAATAAATAAAATACCTAAACGTGTTCATTTTTTCCAGTGGAAGCAATGCAAAAATTCAACTTTTTTTTGCAAGTTACAAAATGTTTTTTTTCTTTACCAACACATTCCCAGTGGGCTCACTGAAAACCCCTAAATTTGGTACGATCCCTGTAAGTAGGAACAGAGATATACAACTTTGAAATTACACTGCACGTCGCTGCTACATACATCTATCTTGTGTTGTTAGTTCTTTTCCTACTTCTGGGCTGTAAAACGTCTATTTCGTATGTGAGAGATGTTAGAATACTAAATCAATACTAACCAAAATTTGAACAAAATTTTGGCTTAGCTCAAGAATGTACCAAGATATTTTTTTTCTTAACCAAGATATTTTACAAAGCTTTGCTCAGGGGATTATATTGCTTTATATTATTCTTTGCAAAATAAATTTTAGAATCAACGAAAGCTTATATCAAAATAAACAGAATTTTTCAAATTTTGTTCAATAATAAATGGCCTGAACTTAATAAAACAATTGAATTGTAGAAAGCAAAAATGACTTGTATTATTTTTTACAAAAACAGGGCAGAAAAGCCCTTCAAATCGATCTTTCACTCCGGTTCTGTCGGTTGGGTCTTTGACCGTTCTTCGAGTTGTCGGGTCTTCTCCGAAGGAGGAATCCCTCTGGTCGATGAACTATTTCTTCGGCCGCGGACGCCGCACGGAGGTTACCGTAGCCTAGGTCAGTATACCTATCATTCATATTGGGCATACTCTGGGAAATGACTGGGTGCACATAACTCTCTCTCTTAAGATTATGCAAAGATGAGAATTTTAGAAATTCGTGATATGTTGCATCCTTTGCTGTGGTTACGTGATATGGAAAGTAAAAATGTATCCCCTGTAGGCCGAATTCAGTAGTAAACTTGCATGGGAACGCACAATTTTCTTCATATAGGTACAGGAGAACAAAACATTACAAAAGTTGGTGACAGTAGAAACATTAGATTATTTAGCGAACAACAGATACATCTGGCATCTGTTTTGGTGCCAACATTACCACACAATCGCATACGGGACGTATTAAATCGATAGTTAATAGCAGCCGTGCCAACATCGGCAAAATTTAACAAATATGAACATGTATTCATTTAATAAGCAAACCTGTCTAAAGACAGTTCCGGATGAAAAGTATTCGTTTCACATTTGGCACTGACACCCCATTTTTCAAGGTTTGCAGATAAAGTCCTTTTAAGAAAAACTAAAAATCACTTAAAATTTCACTGCAGCACGTGTACTTCGACCTGTCAAAAATGTTACACAGAAAATACTACGCCTTTACAACTGTTCAAGCCACGAATAAACGTGACTACGACATGTGTTACAGAGAAAAAGCGACGTTGCCAGTCTCACTCTAAATTTCGCCTCGATGGAATGGAAATAAATTACTAAAAATTTATATTAAGAACAATAATGATAACGTAAGATCAAAAAAAAAAACGTCCTCAAAGTATGTCGTGGAATCAATCGCGCATGTCTTGAATTATTACTCTTGAAAGGTACCTAACATAGGTAAAAGGTATAGGCGAATGAAAAATAAAACTGTCAAGTTCTGAAGTTTTTATTTTTAAGAAAATTACATTATTATCATTGTCATTAAACCCCAGTTTCACTCCTTATAGGGGTTGAATTTTGAAAAACCCTTCCTTAGTAGATGCCTACGTTATACAGCGTGTCCAGAAAAGTTCTAGACATATGGGAATTTTCTTTATTGTTGATTTTACGAAAAAAAGTTATTCTTTATAAAAAGTTCTGCTTGATTCGCAAATAATATTGACATATCAAAGCTTAAGATATCTTGTACAGGGCGGCAAAAAAATGCAGAAACACAGAATTGCGATAAGAGAGAAGTACCCTCAATTTTTATTTTAGAGCAAATTGTTATAAGAAAACTTTACTAAGGACTACAAAACGAGGTCAGATACAATTTTTCGTTGAACTATTTTAATTTACAGGGTACCATAAAAAAGCCTTTGGAAAATATTTTTTTATTTTATTTCTTTAACATTTACCGGCAACAATTTTGCAACAACTATGTGTAATACTATAGTAACGAATATTGACGTGTTAGTCAAAAATCATTTACTATTTTGCGACTTATTAACAAAAGTTGTTAGTTAGTTTCGTCATGGTTGTAAAGTTAACGCTGCATGAGAAAATAGAAATTGTACTTATCGTCGGAGATCACTATAACTCTATTAGGAAAGCCGCACATATTTAATAATAGACACCCTGACAAAATGGTATGTAGCGCCACTATAGCAAATATAATGAATAAATTTATGGCTACTGGTTCCGTCGAAAATGTATTTAAGAAACAACATAACAAATGGTCCACAACAGAAGAAAATCAACTCAATGTCATGCAAGCGGTTATCGAAAACCCGAAAATTTCTTTAAGAAAACTGCCAGAAACTATTCCAAATGACGTCAAGAAGTCTACTGCTAGTAAAATTTTAAAAATAAATAAATTTCATCCATATAAACCGAAATACGTTCACATGCTTCTTCCCAGAGATTTTGATTCTCGTTTCCTATTTTGCGCGTGGTTCCAAGGCGAGTGTGAAGATGATCCTTTTTTTGCAAGAAAAATATTATTTACGGACGAGGCCATGTTTACTTCCAACGGCGTGGTATGCACCCAAAATTGTCGGTGGTGGAGTGACAACAATCCAAATTTTATAATCGAATGCCGTAGTCAATATTCATTTAAAACCAATGTTTGGTGTGGCATTTTTAATGATCGGATCGTTGGACCATACTTTTTTCGACAAAATATAAATGCTGCCATTTACCTGGACTTCTTAAGGAACCAGTTGTCTCAATTTCTTGACGAACTGCCACTAAATATAAGACGTATAATTTGGTATCAATATGATGGAGCCCCATGCCATAGTACTAACACAGTAACTGGGTATTTGAATGAAGTATTTCCGCAACGTTGGATAGGTAGACGTTCAAATATTACTTGGCCAGCCAGATCGCCTGACATCACACCCCTGGACTTCTTTTTATGGGGCCGATTAAAAGAAATGCTGTATAAGCATAGACCTTTTCAGGATATTGACCATCTTGAAGCAGTAATAACAAACTGTGTCCAAGAATCACTCCCAATATGATACGGGCGACAGTATCAGAAGTAACAAGACGTACTGTAGTTTGCATGGAAAAAGAAGGAGGGCATGTGGAGACATAATCTTTTATTTTAAACTATCTGTTTTTAGATCACTGATGTTTAGATGGTTTTGATGTTTCTTATAACAATTTACTCTAAAATAAAAATTGTCCCTCTTAACGCAATTCTGTGTTTCTATAGTTTTTTGTCGCCCTATACATGATATCTTAAGTTTTGATATGTCAATATTATTTGCGCATCAAGCAGAACATGTGTGCAATACTGTTGTAACGAAAATTGACATGTTTACGTAATTACTTTCAAACAAGAGGTAATAAAAATGCTCAATGTATTTTTTATGGTACCCTGTAAATTAAAATAGTTCAACGAAAAATTGTATCTGACCTCGTTTTGTAGTCCTTAGTAAAGTTTTCTTATAACAATTTGCTCTAAAATAAAAATTGAGGGTACTTCTCTCTTATCGCAATTCTGTGTTTCTGCATTTTTTTGCCGCCCTGTACAAGATATCTTAAGCTTTGATATGTCAATATTATTTCCGAATCAAGCAGAACTTTTTATAAAGAATAACTTTTTTTCGTAAAATCAACAATAAAGAAAATTCCCATATGTCTAGAACTTTTCTGGACACGCTGTATAAGAAATCTCTGTGCAAATTTTCAAGTTTCTAGACCCAGCGGTGTGGGCTGTACGTTGATATGTCAGTCAGTTAGTCAGTTTCTTCTTTTATATAGAGACTAGCTTCCGCCCTCGACCATTCGCGTGTTATAGGTGATAAGGTGATAATAGTGTAGTTTTGATGTCATGATTATGAATACATGAAACATGAGTTATCTAGAGATCCAATTTCAATATTACATGACGCAAAAATCGGGGTCGGACTCAAGTAACTGATAGAAAAGGTAATTGAAATTAAATTAATATTAGATTTTGTCAGGTTGTATTTATGAATTATTGCTCCTAAAAAATATTTCCATTTAAAAAAAAACAACTTCACCAAAGGAAAAGCACTGAAAAGTATGAAATAATGTTGTTACGTATTTATTACTGCGGGTCAACTTAATTTTGTTCATTTTTATGAGGAAATGATTTTTTTTTCTTTTTAGTGCACCTATACACCTCCCCCCCTTAATCTTATCTCTCCTTCTTTAAATTTGTAATGGCCATGTTATATTAGATTTTCTGATCTCAATAACCCCAGAAATGACATATAAGTTAATATTTTTGAAGAAATTCCCACCTGCCCGTTTTTCCAATCCGCCGTTAATTTTTATACCATTCGTTGCACAAAATGAGCTTTTCTGACCTCAATAACCCCGAAAATGTTACATTAGTTAACATTTTTGGAGAAATTTCCAATCGTCCTTTAAACCCCCCCCCCCCCCCCCACCCCCATCCCCAACCCCCGTTAATTTTGTTAACATCTATTACACAAAATTATGTTTTTTTTTACCTTAATCACCCCGAAAATGATATTTTTGGAAAAATTGCCAATCGCTCGCCCCACCCCTTAATTTTTATTATAATATGTTACACAAAATTAGATTTTCTGACCTTAATAACCCCGAAACTGACATACTCGTTATCATTTTTGGATAAACTTTCAGCCGTTCCCTTTTATCACCCCTCCCCGATATCTTTTTTAAGATCTGTTAGACTAAACTGGATTTTCTACCCTCAGTAACCCCGAAATTGACTCATAAGTTAACGTTTTTGAAGAAATTGCCAGTCGTTTCGTTTCGCCTAAAACATGTGTTTATTTTTTAAGTAGTTTTACGTAGTTTCAAGGCAATAGAATCGGATAACAATTTTACTTCATTACAAACTTTGAACCCCCATTTCACCCCTTAGGGGTTGATTTATTAAAAACTGTAAAACACGTGTTTAAACATTTATTTTTTAGAGTACTTCTATGTTTCGAGTTAATAGGACCATCTAATATTTCTTCTACATACAAAGTTTGAACCGCAGTGCACGCCTACGTTATATAAGGGACCTCTCAAACGGATTCAACTACTCTCAAAACAATTTGTCCTATTAATAAAAAAATCTTATATTAATAGATGTTTTTACTTTATTTACAATCAAATAGACAACAAGGATACAAGACGCATTTTTCCCATTATCCTTAAAAGTCCTTGCCTTGAAGCGATTTTTTCTAATCACAAAGTGATTTATATTAAACAGATAATTTAAAATATTTTAATAAATCGACGTTGTTCCATGGTAAAGTTTACGTGTCCATGAGATCGCCAATAAGGAAGTTCTACAACAATTATTGTTTATTTTATTAGAAAAAAGCTGTAGCTAGTTATTTACTGACCTTCGTAACAAAATAAAATCAAACGATCATAGTTCAGGGTAGTCTGATGGATGTGTTTTCTGTATTAAACGTAATGGGTATGTAATTTTTTGTGATGTTTTTGAGAAAATTATCAGTATCACAGAAAACGGCTCAAAAAGATGCATAATTATATAATTATCCGTGGATTTTTGCTATTTTCACGTCCGTGTCTCCTAACTTTTAAAAATCTAAGAATAATTAATAATTAATTATATAAATATTAGAGTCCTCGACACTTAAATTAATATTTATCCAAAATATAAAATTCAAGAATCCTTGAATTAATTCCTATTTAATTTAAACCCTTTAGAGTTTTTTCCAGATTCTGAATTTTTTAAAGGTTTTACCAGAAGTATGCTAATTCAATAAATGCAGGAGTCTGGTTGGACCTCAATCAATCACTTCAAACCACACCATTCGTCCCCTTAAATTAATAAACAGTCAAGATTGATTAATTGAAAGGTATAACAGGTTGAGGTTTGAACATCCTCTTCACACCAGCCAGTGATGCTTATTGTGATCCCCGTTGTACTGAGACCAGCTGTCTTCTGAAGGTCTTTCCCTGGGTATAAAGATCCCCTAGGTAGTTTGTTAATCTCCAACGAGTGAATACCGCGCATTCATGTACATATGAGAGGCAGTCTCTTCTTCAATACGTAATCTGTACAGAGGTTCATCTTGGTACAAGCCCATTGTGTGCAGGTGGTTCCTTAGGGTGCAGTGGCCCTTTATTAGACTCGTAACAAGGTTCAGTTGATTCCTGTTGTGTTCAACGACCTCCGTAGTCAATGCCTTAGTCGGTGAACAGTATTGATTTGCCCTGGAATGTGGTTCCAGTAGGATGGTGTTGTAGTTCAATTCAACCGGCTGCGAATCAGTTTTTTTAAGGTTAGGGCCTGTGAACGTTGCAGCAGATCCTCTTCTTTCCAAGCCTTTGTGTCCCATCATCCGCGCAAGTGTGACTCGATTATGGCTGGCCCCTGAAAGCAGTCTTAAACGAATTTCGAGCTGACCCAATAACAGGCTGGTACTTTTATAGCTACCTGACTGTCAGTGTCAGTAAGAATGTCCGCGCCTCTGTATCTTCTTCAGCAGACAGATTTTAACAGCATGAATTTATGAAAATGCAATATTTCTTGAAAAATAAATTTACCTCTTCTATTTAAAATCCTAAATGGTTGCCTTGATATATCCAAGGCTTTTAACCCCGGCACGGCATTCTGCTCTACTCAAGAACTTGCTTAGACCAATAGCTTTCTTTCTAATGGACGCATATTACTCATAGAAGTAGACGATTACCTATCTAACCTGTATCCATCAATACTCTGGGGTACTTTACAGCTCAGTACCGCCACAAACCTGATTACTTCTTGCTCCTTTATATCAATGTACTACTCTATTCTTCTACCAAAATATGTTACCCCCCGTTTTTAGCAAGAACATAACGCCCTTAAAGGAGGACGCCAGCAACTCGTCTCAAAGCTTGAACTAAATCACAAGCACATTTCGCAGGATTTCCAATTCATTTTAAACCGAAGTGATTTTATTTCAAGCCAGTTATTATTCTCTGTAGCCCAAAAAAATATAACAATACTCATTCCATTCTCCAGGTCCCGTATCTTGCATCTCATTTCTGAAGCTTACGTGGTTTAACAAAAATTTCCTTCCGGTAATGTCATAGAGTTTTATATTAAAGTTTAACACATGTTTTTAATCTAAGCCACTTGCGCCTCAATGGTAAAGGATAAGATTTATATTTATTTATAATAGCACAAGTTATCTAACTTTACTACCGTACTTAACACGATTCTGTATAGTATCATATGACATAGAGGCATTGCGAACAATTTTTTATGTTCAGTAGCGCCACCAAAGGGAACTCGAAGCTCTACCTCATACAATAGGTGTTTTTTGCTTACACAAGTGAAAAATAGGATAGATTTTGTTTAAATTATTTTAATTAGAAGTCAAGTTAATTGTCATAATATAGGTACTATTTTAAGTCAGTGCTTGCTTGTAACGATAACTACAAAAAATTTCCTTTAAAATCTGTGAAGTTAGAAGAATAATAATATTGGATGGAGCTAGTGTTGTAAATGGAAATATTTCCACTGGACACATTTCCATGGAAATGGAAATCTTGGTAATTTTCGAATGGATAACGGAAATATTGGAAAATGCAGCCACGAGAACAGTAATGATAATAATAGCAAATAGCTAAGTAATAAAAACCGTTCTGTTGATAAAGAATGATTACCAAATAATTAACAGGGAAGTTTAACACATAATGACAGTGATAAGGACATGCCTCTCTCCCGATTTGCAACTCGCAAATAACTGATTTTGACTAGTACCAATTTCTTAACTTGGTATCTTTGCATTTATTTATATCTGCTATATACTTTTGTATGCATTTATTTTTAATTGTTTATTTTTGCTATACATTTTGATTTCGATATTTTTTAAAAGATGCTTTGTCCTTAATAAATATTTCCAATGTTTCAACAATGAAATGAAGTCTACTTGTCAGGGGTACATATATGTACCCCTGACAAGTAGACTTCATTTCATTGTTGTAATATTTTACCTCACGGTAAATCTACTCCGACTGCTTGAAACTGCTAATGGATGGCGCTGCCTGTTTTATACCGCTTATGCAGTGTGACATGGCTAGCTTAAAGAGTATGCTGTTTCTGAAGGTAGGTATGTTCGTTTATCCTGTACTGATGAGAACTAAAGAGTTCGTTCGAAACCGGTATGCAGGTAACGACATCCTAACCAAAGAAAAAAGCTTCCTCCTTCCTGGTAGTTTCTTGCAGTCAAACCAAGTATTTTGTTGTCTAACAGTGTTAGTCAAAATACGGCAAATTTTGGTATGTAATCCAGCGCTCGGAGGGGCATATAGCCCGGAGAATAGCTGTTTTACCATGATTTGTTCAAATCCTTATTGTATAAGGAATTTTCAGGTGGTTTAGAGAACTTATTTCCAATGTTTGCCTATATGTCCAATATTTCCGGAAATATTTTGAAAAAATATATTTCCGGAAATATAATACCACACTAGATGGAGCAACAAAATTTTATTTAAATAGATGTACACGAGTTACCTTTGACCTTTGTATGATTGTAAATTATCCGCAATACCTCTAGTAAAAACATTACTACGAGTAGTACGCAAACGAGTTATCAATAGAATTTGTTCTAGAAATCCAGAGAATTTTCATTACACGGATTTCCATGTCGTAACTCATTTTTTATGCCTGACAGTACAATTATTAACTAAAATCATCGATTTACAGTCTCCAAAAGTTGTTAAATTTTCTAATAATCATAATAAATTATGTATTTTAATGATTAATGTTTTGAAACAACACATTTTGCTAACATAATGACCGTCTATTAATATAATTATTACGCCATCTGGCAAAGCTTTATTTATTTATAATAATAATCTAATAATAAAACAATATTTTTTTATTTTTAACGTTTTATCCATCTAAGAGAAAGCGAAAGTCCACTATTCTATCACGTTTGTTAAAAACTTTCTTCAAGAGCGCTGCGCTGCACTTTCTAATAATCTGTGAACCGAATGGAAGTATTACGAAGGTATATACTTTTGGTACAATGACTATTTATACGGGTTCATAACGTTCAATTAACACTTGCTTAAATCCTAATCATTACAAATTGATTAAATAAGGTAAATGAAGACCCACAAGTTTAAAGATTTTGGTTTTTTAACATTGTTGTTGAACAGTTATTTACTATAAAAACCAATGACTTGGCAGTGTATAGACATACGAAAAAGACAATATCAAAAAAGTTAAAATTGTATTTCAAACTTTTCGTTCGTCCGTCCCGCAAAAAATCGTTACTTCTGTCGAATTTTTGCAGCTTGCAGTTTTAAACGAACATAAGAAATAAAATTTTGATTTCTTTAGTAAAGTATCTGATTCTTCTGCGCCTACACTACACTAATAAGTCATTTTTTTATACATATCAAATAACTGAGCAGTAACAATGTTGAAAAAAACAAAATGGTAGGGATGGAAGATTTAAATGAATTGAAAACAGAAGCAATTGCAAATATGAATCGGTATTAACATATGTATACCTAAAAGAATTTTTTTTTCTCTTAGACCATGTTGCGTGATGTATGTAAAATAGATACCTCCGCCATTTTGTCACGAAAATTGCTTAAAAGGTTAAGACCCTTAGTTTTGTTTCATATAAACTCGAATCGTTAAACGCGAATATTGTTCTAATTGGTTAGATTCAAATTTTAATGCAAAATTGACCAATGAGGACAATATTCGCGATACGCGTTTATATGAAATAAGACTTCCCACTGACCGGACTACGCTAAGACTACCTTTAGAGCAGGGCTGCAAAAGAATGAACGTAGATTGGTTATTTGGGAAAGACTGATGATAAAACTGCCGAATACTGTGCTGCAAGCCCTTACTTAAATGGAGGCTTTGTAACTGAATTATTTTATCTAGGTGCTTGGTAATTGGTTATTAAAAACAAGAGCTTCAAGCCCTTACAAAGTGCTTCAAGTCCTTTCAGAGTGCTTAAAGTCCGTAAAAGCTCTTTTGATTAAGATTAATTAAGATCAAGAAAAAAAGACGTCTTGTAACGCCACTGAAACGAAACTTCATATCATTCAGTTGACAAATTTATTTCGGTATTTGTAGTTGCCATCACAGAAATGGTATTGGAACATAATACATAGTCATGTTGATGGTTAAATAATAAACCGGGAGAGCAGTAAAATACATAAAAGCGAGCAAGGTGTATGCATGCACGATGATGGTGAAAATTACTAGTTTAATGGAAAGTTCAATGCCCGAATGTATAAGAAACTACGTTGGAGGCGTCTAAACAGTTTTTCCGCAAGCTTTCACCAGCTTCGCATGTTGCAGGCCCGACCGGGGTGTCTCATATTTAATTACTGACTTGTCGGATTAAACTAAGAACGAACTAACATCCATCGACATACTATGCCCTTCCAAAAATGTTCGGAACATTTTTGATACCATTGCGTCGCACAGTACGTCAAGTAAATGGAGATTGAGGACAAAAATCATAATTCATGTATTTTTTTGTGATATTGATGTAATTTAAGGTTAGTAGGTTTGATGGAAAGATATTTACTTTACGCCAAAAAAAATCAATTTTTTATCTGGCTTAACATTATGTTTGGAATACCTAGATCAAAAGTACATAATGATAATAATAATCCGTTGGTTAACCCCTGTACAGATAATTATAACAAACGATGTACAGTTGTATAAATAAAAAATAAAAAACAAGTATTCAAAAATCTACTACAACAAATAATAGCAAGTGTACAAGGTAATTTTATATGTATCCCCTCTACAGACCTTATTTGAAAGGTATTCAAAAAGCTAAAAAAGCCAGAATCTTCTAAAGACAAATTTTGACAGTTCGTAAAGAGCCCTGAAATCTGCCAGTGGTTGTGGTAAATACATATATGTATTTAAAAAGACCCTTATTATTATTCCAATTTTGTTTAGGCTACATAAAATTACTCTGCCATCGTCACTTGAGTCAAAAGAAAAATTTTCTAACTGTAAATTTGTGTCCTCTTGTAACGAACCACACTAATTTTAATAAATTCATGAGGGAAATTTCGCTTTGAAGCCATGTTGAGTGGTCATTTAAAAAGCGATCATGCTTTTTTTGTGATTTTTGCCATTTATTATTTATTTAAAAGCAGAAAAAACGTGCAACGTCATCGAAAGTCTTTTTGACCTCTTTAGGGGAATCCACAATTTTAAAAAACATTATTATGCGTTTACCAATTTTATTCTGGGCTTTCGATTTGTCACACGAAATCCACATATCAATAAGATCGGCAAGAAATGGTAGAAGGGTTGATGGCCAGTAGGTTTATTCAACACGGGATGCCATTCAGGATTTTTAAACAGAATTTCTACACACAGACATGGATTTCGACCAGTTTCGCCAAGTTTTGACTAGATCTGTGGATCTGTTTAGAGAAACAGGAAGTGTGAATAGAAAGGACGGCAGTGGGAGACCCAAAGTTCGCCC
This sequence comes from Philopedon plagiatum, assembly GCA_963971165.1. Classification (NCBI taxonomy): domain Eukaryota; kingdom Metazoa; phylum Arthropoda; class Insecta; order Coleoptera; family Curculionidae; genus Philopedon; species Philopedon plagiatum. The sequence continues at coordinate 83,790,043 of OZ020195.1, forward strand.
TGCACAAAAAGTAGAAGAATTGAGGCAAATTGTTAATGAACACCCACAAACCCCTATTCGGCGTTTAAGCCAGCAAGTAAATGTATACTACGAAAACTGCAATGCAATCCTGAAATGTGACCTGCATATGCACGCTTAGTCCAAGAGTTGTTACCAAACGACAAGCCGCCGCGAATGCAATTTTCAGAGTAGTTTATGGGTAATTTGAATACTAATGAAAACTTTTTTACTGACAAGGCATGATTTTATCTCTCTGGTTATCTAAATTCTCAACAAATGAGAATGCGGAGTTCTGAGAATCCACATTTCTTTATAGAGAAACCTCTGCATTCACAGAAAGTTAGCGCGTGGGCGGCCATATCAAAAAGCAGGTTAATTGGACCGATTTTTTTTCAAGAGACTCTCGACGCCTCAATTTTTTTTATCTTACCTTATCAATGCAGGGTTAACGCTAAAATAAAAGGTACCATGTACACAGTGGCGCACCCAGGGGGGCTGCAGCCTCCCCCCCGACAATCAGAAATTAAAATAAGTGCACTGCTAATTGAAAAAATTCATCGAATTGCACTATTCAGCCCCCCAACCCCCCCCCCCCCCCAGACAAAATCCTGGGTGCGCCACTACATGTACACATCAATCAGATTCCTTCATTCTGACATAGTTCCGAGTTTAGTGCTTAATTGATAAATCGGCCTTAATTTTAAAGAAAGTTGAAAAAATATCAGGGTACAAAAATCACAGAAAAATGTTATATACGTAGTGGTTTCTCCTTGGTCTTCATTTTTTAGTCGGCGGTAAAACTGGGTGCCTATTTGACATTTTTTCCGGTCGTCGCTTCTTCATAAGAGTCAATTCTAGATTTTAACATTTGCAGAAAAGAAACTTGCCCCTCAGTAGCCCTCCTAATTCTAGTCAAGCCTATGAAGGCCAGGTAAATAAAAAATATCTATTATGTTTTATTTTCAAATATAAAAAATATTGTCAAAACTGCTTTAAAAGAGCATGCAAAAAATATTCATCTACAACACTGTTAACAATGAAACTGTCGGACAGTGGACGTTACTTGCCTAAAATGATGATATCGCCTAGAATATCTGAACTTTAATCGACTTTAGGGCTATGTTAGCTCTAAAAAAAATTGGAAAGGACATGTACATAATTTTTACCGCCCTCTAAACAAATAAGAAAATTGTGAAACAGACATATTTTTTTTATAATTTTAGCCTCTACTTCTTTTCAGTAGACATTGAGAAATAAAGAATTATTACAATTTTATTCTAACAATAGTTTTTAAACTCAAAAATAACTGTCCCAGTTACTTTCCAAGGCGCCAAATCTAAAAAAGTATAAATGTATCAATGAATTTATTACTATTGCTTTTTTTATATAAAAATACTCGTTTGACCCAATTTTTTCAAAAAACTGAATAAAAATAAAAATAGGGATTACGAAAGTATAATAAAATGTGGACAAATTTTCTTACTGTGACTTTGTTACCAACATCGTCAAAATTTTTGGAAGGGGGCCTGGAATTTTTTTAATTCGAAGTAAAAATGCAGAAAAGGTAAGTCTTGTGACATCGTCCTTTTTCTGAGTAAAAAGTAAATTTAGAAAAACCGATTCTTTTGCTCAAATTTGTTTGCTCGGGATCTTTTTCTTCATTCTATTTATTATTAAAAAAAGTGTTTTCGAGAAATTGTATTTCCGAAAAATGTATTTTCAAAAAAATTAAATATTTTCGGAAAAATGTACCTACTTTTTAAAATTTATTTTTTGAAATAATTGTGGGAAATTGTTTTTAGTAATATTCTTTATTTTCAATTATTTTTCTGAAGCTATATTTGTTAAAATGGGAGTACCTACGTTTGACGAAAAAAGAAATGGGGACGGATATACCGTGAGTGTATCGAACGTGTAACATGTTCACTTTTTGTTATCATGGAGAAATCGTTCCCTGTAGGGTATCGCTGTCTCTGTTTCCCTCTCGCCAGCTGAGCAGTTGACGTCAAATTATCAATCGATAGACGGGAACGAAAAACCCATGGGCTCACTTTTCGCATAGAAAATCTGATTAACACATTATTATTTATTTATTTATTAATGTATTATATTGGCTAATGTGTACAGTTCGTTTTGCTCCTTAGATTGTTTATCTATTTTATAGCCAGTCAAATAGCATTTGCCTAGTCTTTAAGCAACTAATTTTTTTTAAAAATCATTTGCCCAGGCAGTTAGCATTTGCCTGGACAAAAGCCGTTTGCATAAAATAATCATATGCCTGCGACATAGATACCGTTATTTTTATTTTAGAGCAATCGGAGATTCATTGATAAATGTGATGAATTTGAAAGGCGTAATTTTGTTTGTACTTTCCGCAAGCAGGTCGGAATATGAAAAAACTGTATCCATAAACTTTGCGGAATGATGTGTCAGTGCCAACTGTGTGGAAAAATGGATTCTTTTCATCCGGAACTGTCTTTTCAGAGGTTTGCTTGGTGGAATATAGACCGCCCGAAAAGCCATTACGGTGACGCGCGAAGACGGAATTATAGGGCTTGGGCTTTGTCCTATACACGCACAATGTATGAAGCAAACAAAAGGCTACTTATGAATGCGTCCCCTCTTACTGAAGGTCAGTGCTACCTACTGACTTGAATAAGCCTTAATTAACAGATGAACAGTACTACAGTCTATTTATGAAAGGCGTGTTGTATAGCCCACGATCTGTCAAAACAGTTCGACATCTAAAAATCATTTTTTGGGCGTTTGAGAACATACGGGTGACTGGGTGACCCACTTAAAAGTATTTCATTACCAAGTTTACAAACGAAGAATTACCAATTCATTAATGGATACAAAGTGATTAAAATATGACCGCGAAATTATTCAGATGGGTATGAAAAATATGTACAGCAGTATGTAACGTATATTCTAACTTTTATTACTTTTATTCAAGAACTTTATTACTGTAAATATTGTTACTCAATTTAAATCATAGTTTATAGATATCCAATAGGATATGATTAACTAACATTAACCCATATCTGCGACATATCCTGTTTTATAGCTTATCATAATAAAATAAAATTTAACCTACATTTACTCAGCCCAATTTAGTCTCGAGGTCTATTGTACGAAATTTTTTTATATTCGTTTGGTTGTCCTTAACGAACAGATTCACTATTAGGTCAGTTAAATTTGACAATCACAAATTTAAAGTAGCAATCGTAATGACAATGACAGTATAATGATCTCAAAAATGGTTAAAACAAATATAATAATTATGTATTTTTCAAAATGAAAGATTGAGCTCTAACTATATAGACATTATTATGTAATATTATACAGGGTGATATATTTTAAAAAACGAACTTGGTGTTCTGCACTTATTTCTGCAGCTTAAATAAATAAAATCCCTTGTATAAAGAGTTGTTTGTTATCTTTTATAATAAATTCTACAGAATTAATCTCAATTCAAGGAAAGACCCTGTATATTAAGCAAAACACGATAACAAAGACCTTGTAATAAGTTAAAAAGTAGGGCACCCAAATGAAACAGAATTTAAATAACCAAATTTAAGTTGAGGTCTCAGGTACTACGCAGAGAAAATTATATATCGTAGAAAAAGCTGATCGAGTCAGAGATTATGACATAGAAAAATTTTAAAAAATTAAAACAAATTTAAAAAAAATCATTATCTTTGAGATTCACCAAGAAGGTTTAAGACTTAGTACTTGTTTAAACATAGATCTTTAGGTTTTAACATATTTTCGTCCTATCATCCATCATAAACAAGTCGTTTGCTTAGTCTTAGTGCAGTGAGCATGGATTTATTAAGAATGGAGACGGGATGATTTAACATTCTTTGAAGCCAAAACAAACCATTCTAAACGACAATATAAACACAATTTGTAAACATTAGCCACATCTTATTTTACCTTGTATTTTTGTACAAAAAATACGTTAAAAGCATCACCAGATTTACTAAAAGTAATAAAAGCCCTAACATATTTTACTTTTCTGCTAAATAATAATAAATTTAAGTTAAAAAGGTTTTATTATTTATAGGTTATGTTATTTCTAAAGGTGTTTATTTAAAGTCGCTCCGAGTCATTTATAAATCTATAAGTCGCACTTTTTCTTTTCTAGTTCATTAGACAAAGACGTAGGTGTAACCAAGTGTTCAGACCGAGGTTCAGCCGTTTTCCTAAGTAACCAGCACAGACAGCAACACTTCTGAGCTCCAACCTCCAATGCTATTTTATCTCTTTCTACTACCATTCTTGATTCAATTACGTATTTCCTTCAAGTTTGTAAACTGTTCCCCCAAGAGAATAACAAACAACAAATATAAGGCTTCACGTTCGATACGCTCACAGTATACGGACATCGAATCCTTTCTTAATAAATCCATGGTAGTGAGTATTTGAACACAAAATCTCAACATGTTGATGTGGAAGTATTTTATTTAGTTTATGTACTAGCCCTTCCTGCCAGATTTTGTCGAAAGCCTGGGCGACGCGACGCCAAGAAAGACTGCAGAACACACTTCCTTTTCTACTAGGGCTCTTTCGATAATGTGTGATACGATACGATGTACTTGATCTATGGTGGTACCAGGCGCGGCCCGTGAAATTTCAAAGTTGAATATCTCTGTTGCTACTTATGGGACCCATACCAAATTCAGGTTTTTTAATAGGGAGCCTACTAGGAATGTTTTGGTAAAGAAAAAAAATATTTTGCAATTTGCGAAAAAAAGTTGATTTTTTGAATTGACCCACCAGGGTAAAAAATTAACACGCTTAGATATTTTATTTATTATTTTTTCTAAACAAATTTTACATCATTTTGTCGACAATTCTTAAATTTTAAGAGCAAAAAATGTGTTGGTAGAAAGTTATAGCCATTTGAATTTTTTCAACCGAAAAATAATTTAAATTTTCGGTTGCAAAAAATTCAAATGACTATAACTTTCTACTAACACATGTTTTTCTCTTAAAATTTAAGAATTGTCGACAAAATGATGTAAAATTTGTTTAGAAAAAATAATAAATAAAATATCTAAGCGTGTTAATTTTTTACCCAGGTGGGTCAATTCAAAAAATCAACTTTTTTTCGCAAATTGCAAAATATTTTTTTTCTTTACCAAAACATTCCTAGTAGGCTCACTATTAAAAAACCTGAATTTGGTATGGGTCCCATAAGTAGCAAAAGAGATATGCAACTTTGAAATTTCACGGGCCCCGCCTGGGTGGTACCTATGTTTTTGTCTGAAGCCAAATTAATACTTTGGTATCAATTTGTTGTTTTCTATAAGTGGGTGTAATCTCTTAAGAAATAGCTTTTCATAAAGTTTGGAAACTATCGGAAGCACTGAAATGGGCCTGTATGATGTTACGTTATGACGAGGTGGTTTGCCTGGCTTGAGTAACATTATAACTTCTGCTACCTTCCAGATTGAGGGGACATCTACATACCCGTCGTGCTTTTAAATGCTTTAACCTTTTTGGTAGTACCTAGATGCATAAAATTTTCATTTGAAATTATATTGTATTATTTCAACAAAAAATGATATATCGACAATGATTAATAGCGATTAAACCACCGTATCCAAGTATTATTTTCGGATCACAAAAACAAGGAAATATGAGTTGCAAAATTATTTTTTTAAAAACGAAGTGACCCAAGCAAAGACGATCAAATCAAAGCAATAAAAATCAACCACGGTCATCATCATCAGTACCAGAGCTCTGCCACTTGATTCAATAATAAAATTGTGATCTTGACAATGACTGACTTTTTAAGTGGGTCACAGTGAGCCGAGTGACCCACATAACGCAGCCGCCATCGAATGCGGGTCTAGGTCGACACTGACGAAATTGGTCGAACAACCCAGCCAGCGCGATTTTAATTCATATTTTGCATCTTTGAGTGACTTGAAAACAATTTGTGGGCTATTTTACTACCCATGCCTATTTTTATTAATATTATTATTTGACCTTATATTATTAACTATCCCTTTTTAATAATTAGGTTTTTTTCATTACAGTGGGATTTCAAAAAGTACTAAGGACCTCGCTTTTAAATTAGGTTTAGATATTAAAATTATTTTAGCAGCATACTTATCATTGGCACTTATACGTCATTGTCCTAGATCTGGTCTAATTTTTTTTAATATGTACAAGTCTAAAAGCACCCAATACCACCATTTCTTATTAGTCGGAGCAGGGCCGGACCCAGGGCCCGGCGACTGCCTGGGGCGCCAACATTTAGTGGCGCCAAAACCACTAAAATATAAAGGATAAAAAAAAATCAAAAATGATGCCATGACGCAATATTATTAAGTATTAAAATTTAAGATATAGTATTTAGCAAGTAACGTCAGGATATTTTTTAAAAGCCCTATACCAAGAATAGACAAGTTTCTGGACATTTTTGTCTTTTTTGGTATCGCTGGCAGCATTATAAGAAGAATAGTGATTGTTAGGTCAAAAATTGACTTCAGTGTTTAATATTTTTGAGGGTAAGTACCTGTTTTTTTTAAATAAATTTAATTTGAAATCTTTTTAAAATTTTACGTCAATAAAGTAAATGGTTTGTATATTTTATATTAGAATGTAATAAACTTATTTTTTCTTTATTATTTTTGTTTTTTTTTAATTAAATAAATTGCACAAAATAAAGAAGATTGACAGTTTTGTTCATAATGTTCGAATTTAAACAAAAAAAAAATAGATTTCTAAATTTTTTGATAAATGACTCTTTTTGTATAATAAGTACATATATATATATTTTTTTAGATATGGGGGATTTACTTGGGGCGACAAAAATACTAGGTCCGGCCCTGGTCGGAGCCTTACATTCAGTTTTGATCATTTTATTATAAAAACTAATCGAAATTCTGCCGCTGAAACTAAGTAAACTTCCTTTGGATTGGAATCCATCATTTAAAATAAAAATAGGCCGGAACTATTTTAATAAATCAATGGAAGATTTTATTAAAAAATAAATTATGGTGAAATCTTTAGCACGAAAATGTGTTTGCTTTGCCAGTTTTCTATTTGTTATTCTCTATTTTGATCCAAAAACCTTTTTCATTAAAAACTAATAGGTACGCATTTTGTTTGACTTATATGAATAATTAAAAAATGTAAGAGGTGTAAGTATTTTGCAGCAAATTAACGATATATTATTTTAATTGAAATAAAAACAAAAACTTATCAGGATTGCTTCTTTTACCTCTAATAAAATGATAACATCAAATTGCATTACATTAGCATTTAATCAATAAGTGAAGCAAATACAACGTATATGTGTTAAATACTAAACTTTAAAGTACGGTCCTATCTTTGTATAGAGAATTTGCTCCGTAAATTTTCCACATTCCGTAATACTGTTTGCTGGTCCATAGACAGAAATATGTCGATGGAATTGGGTGATTATTAATAATAAGTCATCTCTAAATGACAAATATGCTTGGATTGCTTGGTGCCGGAGGTTCACTGTCGCGCGTTTGGAAATCATTGAGATGACAGGTAGTCATAGAGTTCAGTTTATGACAAAACTCAGCGTTTTGACATTTGACAATCACAGATGACATGAACAGCTGATATTTGTTCCTAACACGACAGGTCGCGTCGTTTTATTTTCGTTTGATTTGGGTGTTTTGTATTTGTGATGTTGGTGTTTCTGCGGGTGTTTTTTAAACATTTTACTTTTCGACTCAATAGATTTCAGAGACTAGATTTTCTTGGTGTTTAACCTGTAAACGTAAAATAGACCAGACTTCAACAGGGTGCCATAAATGACAAGTGACTTGGCACACCATATTGCGAGATCTAAGAAAAAGTTTACTATAGTACCAAATTTCGCAACAGTTTGAAACAAAACGCAGGGATGGTAAACAAGTGCAACTTTGTTTGCTTCTATTAAGCGTTAGTAAATTTAAATTTTATTAGAATGCAAGCTATGGGTTAAGGTTGCCTCAACAACCTTGGATAGAAATCACATCACATAGAACGAACACTATTTCTAAATATCGAAATATCAATATGTCATTGGAGTAAACCATGCGTGCTTTAGTTTTGTCACGTACAGTCTGCTATGAGAGTTATTTTTATGTGTTGCTTAAATAGGGCTCAAAATTAATATTTTCTGACCAATCAGGGTTCTTGGCTTCAAAACATATTACTATATTAAGTGGTACAGTGCCGGACTAAACAGGTGAGATAGTGAGGAGAATATCAAGGAGCCTCCTGAGCTCTTAAGCTAAAATAAAACATACATTAATATATGCTGGAATTCAATTTATGATAAAACTTAGCGTTTCGATATTGGTTCCTTCGAAAAGTCCCTAGATCAGTAGTGGGCCGTATGAAGCTAACACGATAGGTAGAGTCGTTTTATTTTCGTTTGATTTTGGTGTTTTGTGTTTGTGATGTTGGTGTTTCTGTGGGGTTTTTTTCTATAGTGTGTGTTTTAAACATTTTACTGTTGGACTTTATAGATTTCAGAGACTAGATTTTCTTGGTGTTTATTAGTTAAGTTGACCGGTGAGCAGAAGTCCGGTCCTGTCTTTTTAGCCAACCTCTAAAAGTAAAATGACCAGACTTCAACAGGCTGCCATAAATCACAAGTAACTTGACTACCATATTGCGGGAGAAAATTTCCATAGTCTTATGCGACTATACATTTATTTTTTTCTATTAGTATCTGAAGGGCAGCAAGTGCGACATGAAGCTGAGAAGCTTGTCGAATAGCATTGTACATAACACGTGTAAGTATGTGACTATTATTTTATTGCTATTTTGGGCACCATAGAGGGCTTCAAATAACACGCATTTGGCAAATTTAAATTAACAGGTTTGGCATGGGACCCCCTCGATCAAAACTCTCGCTGGTCCAGCACTGAATTGATGGAATATAAAGCAGACGCAACATACGTAATCAAAAGTAGTTCTAACCTAAATTATTACATGTAGACACTGCACAAATATCCTGGTTCTTTCTAGATTAGATTATTGTGAGTGGAGTTTAAGGAAGTTTCAAGTTAATAATACTATCCAATATTTTTTCTCCATACAAAGTTTGAACTGTTTCACCCCCTTAGGAGTTGAATTTTGAAAAACCCTTCCTTAGTGGATGCCTACGTTATATATCAAACATCTGTATAACATTTCAAGTTTCTAGACCCCCTGGTGTGGGCTGTGCGTTGATATATCAGTCAGTCAATCAGTTTCTTCTTTTATATAGATATTGACCGCGACTTAAAAAAAATGACAGAAGAAGGGAAGGTAACTAAGAGTGTGTCCTTCATTTTTGTAACGATGCCGATGTTTACTCTTTCCGATATGTTTAGGAATGCAGCAGACACACTACGTACGTGCCACATACATCAACATAGCTCGCCCTTATATTGTGGGATGATAACGAAGAGAGAAAAGCGCATAAATCATCTGCACAATGGCTTTGTCTATTGGGCTTAATAGGCTAACAAAAACGGTCTTCTTCAACTTAAGTTTGTAAATTTAGAGATACAAAATTTTGAGACAATATAGACGAAAATAAAATCAACTTACCTACATAATTATGGTTATTAAAAAATGCTTTTGATTCAATTGAGAGAATTCGAATCCATCGAAAGATGGTGCACATTGACAATTTTTTGAGTGATTAAGATTGGGACAGAAACACACGAAAAGGGAATTTTCGTATCAAAACAGGGTCGCTTGTGAGCTGGATGGCTGTCTTCTGAAGATAATCGATGATGCCATAATGGTATTGAAGTTGGTGCCGGTTCTCATAGACGGGGCAGCTTTGTAGCAGGTGATGCAGCTACTGAAGTCACGCGTGATGAATATTTATGAAAGATTGGATTTCGGACGTCATTCAGCTCAAGCTTCGTGACTTTGGCCCAATGGATATTGCAGTTGTAGTACTTTAGTCAGCAAAATTATGGACGGAAGTGATAGCGGTAGAAGAGAGTAATTCGTTAATGAGAAAGAGAAATGGGTCAGACCCAGTACTAAGCCGCCTGTCTACTAGTATGTAAAAAAGTACCTACCCGTTACAAAGTAACGAGTATTTGCCAAATGCTCAAAGTACCGGTTCCCTGTTGTTCGAAATACCCGTTACTTTTGTACCTATTCGTAGATGTATTTTTATTTTTATACTTACTCAATGTTTTAAAATTTTAAAATACTGTTCATTGTTTTTATAACTAATGTAACGATAAATGTAACGAATCGAATAACTAACCGAAAGTAGCGAGTAACGGGTATAAAGTAACGGATATTGATACTGAAAGTAACTAATCGGTACCAGCATTCAAAAGTAACGAAAGTTTACATCTACTACGACAGATATACGAAAAGGCATAGAGTTTGGAGGAAGGAGGTATAAAAGAATTGTGTCCAAGTATATGCATGAAAACGTTGCAATAAAAGGTTGTTAGCGAAATTAATGGTACTTAAATTTAAAAAAAAATATGTTTCGTGTAAAAGCGTATATTCCTAATTCTAAATTTCATTCTCGTTGGAAAGTTGGAATTGAAAACGCCCTCTATAGAGTTATGGTATTACAATGGACCATTTGTAAAGGATGGGTCGTCATACAATCATATGGGTGTATCTTGAATAGAAAATGCAATTTTAAATCTGCTGCACTGGTATAACAAATGCTTACGAACAGAAATAAAATGAATTAAGAGTCCTATAAAGTAGAAATTATCAACATTGATTAATTTTAAATATATTAGTTGCTATGCATTTTAGAACTAAAACCCAAGGACTTTGCTATCAGGAGATCTAAACGGGGCATATAATTCATACGAGAAATCCAAACTTTATTGAAAATGATCCTGTGAAATTCAAGAACTCTGGTAACTCCTTTCTCAGATTTATATTATTTTTTTTTTAATTTGGATGACATTTTATTGAGCCCAATAGCCATACGTTTAGGTTAAAGAATTTTCATTACCTTCTAATAGCTATCCAAAAATATAACTTTTTATAAATACGAATCAAAATGTTACCAACATGCATCGTTTGTTTACAATAATATAAGAACTAAACTGTTTCCTATTTTCTGCTCCAAATATATAGGTCAAACTAGACGAAAAGGCATTTGAGCGAAGCAGTCTCGTTAGAAATATTCTTGGATAGAAAGTGCAAGGGGTGAGACGTTGCCAAGATGCCAAAGAAATTGAAAAATATATAAATTCATTAAGAACGCATATATTTTATATAACACATACCTATAGACAGAATGCTGAAAGTTTTTTTCTCAGAATCAAAGCTGCAAATTAGCTTAGTGGTTATAGAAACTTCAGCAGCCTAGTTGCGCATTGGTTTGGACATTTATAGCTCAGTTACTTCGTTCGTTAATTAAATAAATACCAAAACTAGGCCTTAGTATGCATGGGCGCACCCAGGATTGTGTCTTGAGGGGGGGCTGATTTGCCTTTGGGGGGGGGGGGGGGGATGACTAAGTAATGCAGCCCCTTCAGTTTAATTTTTACCTCGTAATTCTAGGCTTGAAGCGAGGGAGTGTTGACAATATTTTCATATATTTTATTAATAATAAATAAAATGATTTTAGGAAGGTTTTAAAAATGTAATTTATTCAAATTCAAAAATTATAATATAAACATATGAATGCTAACTTAAATATACATTTGTATCTTGAAATACTACTCCACATCCAGCTCTGTTCGGCTATCCTCACCTAAATTAGTTACAATTGGTTGAAATGGTCTACAGTAATATAAGAATTTTCTATTTTAATTACATGTTGTACTGAATTTTTCCAACTATCTAGGGGAATATTGTCAACACTTTTTCTTATTAATTCTACAACAATGGAATTTAAAGTTGGAGAAATGTTTTCCGATCTAACTTTTGATTTCAATTGATGCCACATGTGCTCTATGGGATTAAAAATGCAGTAATACAGTGGAATCCGCAAGACTATATGTCCCATATTCTGTGCCATGGTGTCATAAGCATATGCCCCTTTTAGATTAAATGCTTTTAGAATCTCTAGATCACCTTTTTTTAGGAATCTTCAAATTATATGTCGTTCTCTAACATGTAGTTTTGAATTTCCCATTTCGTGTTATTTGGGCCTGGAATCTTACGTAATTGGCGACTGTGATAGCTCGCATTGTCCATTACTATCACGCTATTGATAGAAATATTTGGTAAACGGCCATTCTTGAACCAATTCTCAAAAAATTCTGCGGTTGTCTTCGTGGTAGTCCACGAGGCAGAGAGCCACAAATCGTTTTCTGATCCCGCATGTAAGATGGTTATTCTTTTTCCTTTATTAGATGGAGCTTTGATTTGACATCTAGTGGAGGAATCGGACCATCCTTTTGATGGTTTATCATGCGAGTCAAACCAGGTCTCATCAAGGTAAAAGATTTGAGGATTTTCAGATCGGTATTGCCTTATTGATATTTGGTATACACAATGATGCCGACCAGGTAATTTTATTGCCGTTAATAAGTTATAGCCAAATATCCTGAAAACTACTTTAATTAGTAGACTTAAATCCGGCGAGCTCGGGGGTTACCTGGTTGGACCCGAATGCGAATTATAGGTAGTTAATAGACCTAAATTCGGGAGTTTGGGGGGAGGGGCTGCAGCCCGGCAGTCGTCCCCCCTGGTTGCGCCACTGTATGGGGCTTTTAACGTGACTAGAAATTAATTAAATCGAGAATATTAAAGAGGGTTATTCTCAACTTAAAACTTTATAAATGTTAATAAACGTATTATATGCTTTAAATCTTGGTAGATTGGACTGATTTGTTTTTATTTCAATTTCCAGAAGTCGTCTATTCCTGAAATGACTTGACAACGGCGCGAAAATGCACGCAACGAACAGATTTTATTCCCGAGGGTTCACTGAACGTTGTGTTATTGTTCCATGCTGTTGAGCTCTGAGATATGGAACAGGCTGTCGTGGAGGGCAAAAAAAGAATAATTAAAATAATAGTATTAATATTGAGCTTTTTTAACTTTGAACTGATTTAAAATTTTCGGGAAATTCAGTTTCATTTGTGGAAAACTACTACTTGATGTCTCGCCGCTCTAAACAAGGAAGGTGGTACGGTACATATGAGTACCTATAGGCTTCGGTCTTCGTGGGCTGTCGGAAGGTAAAAAAATAATATTGTCCAGTAGCAGGATATGGAAAACAATGTTATTAACTAGTGTCCTTGTCGTTACAGTGGGTAGTATCAAGATGTAAAGGCATAACTGGAAATGAAAAAGCCAACGCACTCGAACCATTGATTCTGAATTGGCTTCTGGAGTACCCAACAAAGCACCGTACGAGATGCTTAAGACGATGGATCAGATCAAATCAGAGACAAAATCCATTGGAACAGACAAAGGTTAAACTCGAGCAAGTCCTTTATAGGGAATCTAAACCCTAAACTGAGCAGCGAATTGCTTTAGTAAACAGGAACCATAGTAATATAAAGACTACTACATTAGTCGTAATATGCCAGTCAGGTGGCCACCACGGTCCTGCGATCTCACGCCTTGCGTCTTTTTTTTAAGGCCACACATTAAAAACTCGGTTTTCAAAACCCCTTGTAAAAATTTAGAGGACCTACGGGCTAGAATTACAAATAAATTTCAGGAGATTAACAACTCCCCCCAAGTGCTCACCAACGTTCTTGATGAGTAAAAAGAGGAATGAGAACATGTTTGGAAGTAGAAGGTGGACACGCCTCTCATTTAGTATAAATTTATAATTTTTAGGTTCTTTGTTGTATATGTATCTTTTTTAATTCTGTATTATGCAATGGCAATGACAATAATGTAATTTTCTTAAGAATAAAAACTTCAGAACTTGGGAGTTTTATTTTTCATTCATCTATAGGTTACCCATGTTACCTTTTAAGAGTAATAATTCAAGACATGCGTGACAGATTCCACGGTATACTTTGAGGACGTATTTTTTATCTTCCGTTATGTTCTCGAAAAGTTGTATTTTTGAAGATTCATTCTTGTAGTATCATAGTTTCTGAATTAACTTCAGTCTACCAATAAGACAACGTTTCCTAGTGCATATTCTCTATTTTCACGGCATCGGCATAGCGATTCCAGCACGGAGTTTACGAGCCCGCTTTTAGCTCGACTGCGATTTCTTTGATCTGCCCCGCTTTACGGACTTTTTGAAATCCGACCATTACGTAACGTCTTTCTCTAACAATTCTTTTTCCACAGTTTCCAACGCCCACGCACTGGTGTGGGGGGGGTGACGGGGAAAAAGGATATGGGAAATCGAGAAGAATTTACAAATACGCACAGAAGTATAATGGTTTTACGAGATTTTTTGTGATCCGCATTATAAGGATATATTTTCTTTCTACCTTGGGAAATTGATGGATTTCTCCGTAATTCGGATGTTTTATTCATTAAAATCAAGAAGATGTGTAATACGAGAATGGAGTCAATAACCTTTAATGTATCCCGTTTTAACGCCAGCCTAGTGAGGCCTTGAGGCCTTCATTATTTTTATCTCTTAAATTTTGAGGACTTCCCAGTGCCCAATATCCTAAATTGTTTAATTTTTTTTTCGCCTCTTGTTGTTCTGTTAGGAACAGTGGAGGGGAGGATTATAGCGGCTAACTCCTCAGAGCAAAATCCGTGGAAGTATCGATAGAAAAGGGATAACAGCGCAGCGATGAGCGAGAGAATGAGTTTTCTTGTGAGGATTGAGTCATTGATGAGTCGAATGGTTCTTTTTTGGACAGAATCAAGGATGCTAAGTTTCGAAGGTGATGCCGCTCCCCAGATGTGGGAACAGTGCTCTAGATTAGGTATTATTTGGAAAACATAGAGAGTGTTGGAAGGGGGGAAGTATTTTTTGGCTCGAAAGAGAAAACCAACCCAAATATTTCACGGTTTTTAATTTTTTGTGGGGTCAAAATGGTTCAAATTAAAATCCTTTATACGTCATCGAAAAGAGCTCGTCGAAATACATGAGATCCAAATTTTCTAGTTTCTTCACACTTTATAGGAAGGAAGCAATCGCCGATTAAATTTCGATTTTTTGACTTTTTTTGCAATCGACATCGGTACATTTGAATCACTCTGTACTTTTTCCTATCTAATTTTTTCCCAATTTTTCAACACTGTCTTATAAAGGGATAAACACACTTTAAAATGAATACCAAATGGGTCATCCAGGAACGTATTTAAGGGGTAAAAACCAAATTTTCATGATTTTTTCCGACAAATCCAATTTTTAACCGACATTATTCCACACTATTTTCCTTATTTAGTGATTCTGTTTCGATTTATTTTATCTGCTAATTACCTAAGAATGCCTCCCATTAATTTAAATCGTTTACTTTTTCGTTAAAGTTATAAATAAATAGGTTTATTTGTATCGGGGACATTGATAATTCTTTCGAATTTTCTAAATATGCCATGAAATCAAAGAATTTCAGTTTATTTACTCGAAATTATTAAGATATGATGCAATGTTAGCAAAAATGCCAGTTTTTGTTGCAAAATTGAAAGGTTCCTGGACCGAATTCGGCTTGAAATAAGATTTTAGGAACCTCCTACTTTAAGTGCAGGTGCAGTTACGCATTAAATGCCATTTGTATTGAGTTTTCGATGACACTACAACACTGGAATACGCCATGTAGTCATTATGACTCATAAAAACACTTGTGACGACACAGCCACTGGGACCAATGGGAAAATTGAAGTCCTTTTTTTGTTAATAAAGACCCAAATAAATCAAATAAATAGATAACAGCAACCGCCATAAACATTATTAATTTATGTAGAGGATATAAAAAAAATATTTTAGATTTATTTGGGTTATATGCATATTTCCTATTCAATGTTTTTAACAAAGTTAAACAAACTCGTGTAAGGAGATCTATGATACCACGACGCAATTTTTTTTCAATTAACTATGATTTTGTTGACTTGCAAGAACAATTCCGAACATTTTTAATCTTCTGGCTTTCACGCGATCACGACTATTCAAATCGATGCTTTCTATTCTTTAGTTTTAGGCATTTTTATTCATTTTAACTGATTTACCTTTGACATTTAAAGTTTCGAGCTTGGAATGACAGTATGCAATTTGTATAATAGCGTTAAATAGGTTTTTCTACAAACGTGTTAAAAATGCATTTTTTAACACGCCGCAAATGCCTTAAAAATGTTACTTTATGGCACTAGTGTTAAAAGTACTTTATAGCACTAGTGTTAAAAGTAATACTATGGCAACCCAAATATTTCACGGTTTTTAATTTTTTGTGGGGTCAAAATGGTTCAAATTAAAATCCTTTATACGTCATCGAAAAGAGCTCGTCGAAATACATGAGATCCAAATTTTCTAGTTTCTTCACACTTTATAGGAAGGAAGCAATCGCCGATTAAATTTCGATTTTTTGACTTTTTTTGCAATCGACATCGGTACATTTGAATCACTCTGTACTTTTTCCTATCTAATTTTTTCCCAATTTTTCAACACTGTCTTATAAAGGGATAAACACACTTTAAAATGAATACCAAATGGGTCATCCAGGAACGTATTTAAGGGGTAAAAACCAAATTTTCATGATTTTTTCCGACAAATCCAATTTTTAACCGACATTATTCCACACTATTTTCCTTATTTAGTGATTCTGTTTCGATTTATTTTATCTGCTAATTACCTAAGAATGCCTCCCATTAATTTAAATCGTTTACTTTTTCGTTAAAGTTATAAATAAATAGGTTTATTTGTATCGGGGACATTGATAATTCTTTCGAATTTTCTAAATATGCCATGAAATCAAAGAATTTCAGTTTATTTACTCGAAATTATTAAGATATGATGCAATGTTAGCAAAAATGCCAGTTTTTGTTGCAAAATTGAAAGGTTCCTGGACCGAATTCGGCTTGAAATAAGATTTTAGGAACCTCCTACTTTAAGTGCAGGTGCAGTTACGCATTAAATGCCATTTGTATTGAGTTTTCGATGACACTACAACACTGGAATACGCCATGTAGTCATTATGACTCATAAAAACACTTGTGACGACACAGCCACTGGGACCAATGGGAAAATTGAAGTCCTTTTTTTGTTAATAAAGACCCAAATAAATCAAATAAATAGATAACAGCAACCGCCATAAACATTATTAATTTATGTAGAGGATATAAAAAAAATATTTTAGATTTATTTGGGTTATATGCATATTTCCTATTCAATGTTTTTAACAAAGTTAAACAAACTCGTGTAAGGAGATCTATGATACCACGACGCAATTTTTTTTCAATTAACTATGATTTTGTTGACTTGCAAGAACAATTCCGAACATTTTTAATCTTCTGGCTTTCACGCGATCACGACTATTCAAATCGATGCTTTCTATTCTTTAGTTTTAGGCATTTTTATTCATTTTAACTGATTTACCTTTGACATTTAAAGTTTCGAGCTTGGAATGACAGTATGCAATTTGTATAATAGCGTTAAATAGGTTTTTCTACAAACGTGTTAAAAATGCATTTTTTAACACGCCGCAAATGCCTTAAAAATGTTACTTTATGGCACTAGTGTTAAAAGTACTTTATAGCACTAGTGTTAAAAGTAATACTATGGCAACTACGACGCCAACAATGGTTGTTGGTTTTTTTGACAAATGTCAACTTAATAATTTTATATTATACCTATCTACGATGCTACTTAAAACTATGTGTTTCCAATATGTTAAACTTTCTAAAAATTGTAATTGTGTTTTTGTTTTTTATTGGCGTTTGTAGAAACAATTTTGTATGATATTTGTGTTAAAATTACTTTTAAGGCACTCATTTGAATTGCAGAATTCGCTTCGCTCATTCTGCAAACTTTCAAATTCGTGCCGTAAAATTGTACTTTTAACACTTATATCATAAATAACTATTATTCGTCTTAAATTGACGTTTAAAAGCAATAAAATAAAAATATATTTTCTCAGGATTGATTTTGTATTTTTCAGCGTTTTGGCAGAGAAAAATAAGATAGAGAGAACAATATCTCTTCTTCCCGCCAGCTCGACCACGCCATGGCCTTCAAACGGCAACATCCCGAGATTGGCGCCTGTGATTCTCAAAATACCTCCCGACATAGCCAGTGCGGTAGCACCACGGCAAGCAGAGAGAGTTTTCTGCGGCGCGTCTCAATACTCACTCTCACTGTGCTTTATAATAACCTAAAATCTGCATCGCACGCCCATGGCAGCTTATTTCGACGTCGGTTTGGAGGTCATAGAAAGCAAATCGTATTTATGAATGAAATCCGTACGAGATATTCTTCTCTCTATCTATCTTATTTTTTTCTGGTTTTGGTGTCATAGAAACCTGGAGCTAAGAAAAGTTATTAAAAATTTATATTTTGAAAATACAATTTTTCAAAAATAATTATTTGCGCTAAGCGTTCAAAAATTTTGACATTTCTGACCAGATTTCTTGTAGAAAAAGTCAATATTACAATGGACCTAGTAATTGTTAGGCTTCGAAAGCAACTGTTGGAAGCATTCATTTCTGTACTGTAAGGAAACAACATTTCTTACAGTTGTTAGTGTATTGCAAAAGTTATTAAAAACAGGATTTTTAGATAGAAAGTAGGCCATATTACAACGTTTCCGAGAAAGAACCCGTATTTTTGTTCGATTGTGTACATATTTATACTTTTGTCTTGATTTTTTTTTGGAAGTAAATCTACTGTGGCAGTATTTACTGCTTCCGCCAGTCCAGTTCTAGAGGAGTTTCAGAAATGAAAAATTCATCGTCACTCATTATCTTGTACTTGTAGCGGCACGAAATTAGAATTTTCTGGCTCAGACCAGCTCTAGAGGGAGCTGCATGCTTACTTACAACTTAAAATGAAATATGTTAATCTTTAGTTTATCGATAAACACCAACTTTTATCGGGATCAAATATTTTGAGAAATCAATAATAAAAAGATTTTCCTTTTGTCGTCGCATACTTTTCTAGACATACATAATGCATTTTCGAGAAAAGGCCTTTTAAAAAAATCGTATATTCGAAAAAAAAGCACTTTCGAAAAAACGTACTTTCGGAAAACATGTTATCTGTTCCTATTTTTTGAAAAATACATTCACTAGTCTATAAATAATAAAAACATTGTAAATTATTTCCTAATTATATTTTATAATTCACAAAATGTATATAAGGTTTTGATGATAAATTTTAAACACAAAACACTGACATTGACTACTTTTCTACTGTTAAGCACCATTCAAGGTATTTTGGCGACCTTTTAGATCAACCTTTACCAACTGCTGCAAAAGTTTATAACCAAACTGTTTAAAATAATATGTTTTTAATCGTGGGCGATTTTCACCTAAAATATTATTAGTGGAATGAATGCCATCGATAATTTCTGAAGAATTCATACAAATGAAGCTAGGTTATATTATGGTTTAACTTGTGTAAAAGAGGATTTTTAAAAATTACCCATATTTTTCAATGCGAGGCTTATATTTTCTAAGAGAATTTCATTCACCAGTCAAAATCAAGATTTTAACAATAAAACACGGATATTTTATTGTTTGTTACTGTAGCTGCCAACATTCATTGTTGAAAAAAATTATGGTGGCAATTTTTCTGTCAAAAAAATTACTTGAAAAATTGTTCTGCTAAAGTCATATTCAGGAAAGCACCAAAGCGAGTAAACAATTTTTGTATTTCACCATGGAAAAAATAAAAACAGTTGTCTAATCTACGAAACAATAGGATTACTTATTTTTATTATTGAAGTTCTGGCAATTAAACACGCAGTTAGTTAATATAAATAGGGTTTTCATTTTGAAGCAAATCCAAAGATGCTGAGGGCTGATGGGTTGTCGCAAATTTGGTTCATGAAATAAGGAATATGTACATATTTTAAATCGTTTAAGGAAGTCATTACAAACCCAAAAAAAATTTTTTTTGAAGAAAATTACTAGGACAATTCCACTCATGTATAAATAATCCTATTAGAAAACACAAAAATCGTAGTTTGCTATCGGCTAAAAAGGGAGGAACAGAAATGCAACTGGATAAAAAAATCGGATAAATTTCAACTAGGTACATCACCATGGTAACAATTGCAACTTAATTGTTAAAGCGTCCGGTACGTCAGATTGAAAGATTACGTTGTCAGAAGTAGTTTTTATCATGTCCCGATTCGGAAATACCTGCGACGCAGATAGAAAGAGAAATAGAAGTAACTGTATTTTCAATAATTGTTCATTTTAGAAATAATTTTGTTATTCTGTTGTACCTATTCTTAAATAAAATTTTGAGTACAGTTGATTTAAATCTTTTATTCATGGAATTGTCTTACCAAATACCACTCGAGCTCAGATTTTGAGCCTGATATTTTTTTGCTTGTTTTCTCATACTTACTTTCAGGCAATTTAACTCGATCTGTTCGACAAAATCACTCGAGCTTCGCTCTCGTGATTTTGTCGAAGCAGCTCTCGTTAAATTTCCAGAAAGTAAGTATTCTAAAACAAGCATAAAAAATATCCGGCTAAATCTGAGCTCTTATGGTATTACCCCCGATAATTTAGCTACACAAAAATGTTTGCTTTTCGGTATAATTTATAATTTAAAAAGCAGCCATTTATTCTTAGTGAATGATGACGCCAGATCAGTAAAAATAAGTGTCAATTAACATGTTAAAGTAAAGCTTAGCCTAAACTCGAACAGGTTTGTTTTTCTCGGAAATAATCAGAGGGGGAATAATCGATTTTTTTTGGGTTGATAAAGGAATAGTGCAACTATTCAGTTATACAGGATGTTTCGTTTCGGAGCTATTAAACGTCAAGGTCGAAATTTCCGCGATTTCCGTTAAAATCGGGTACAGGTCGCAAAAGTGAATTAAATCGATGTAAATTTTTTGGTGAGAATCAGAAAATGGCCAGTAATTCTTTTGACTTTTTTTAAGTCGAAAAATGCCATTTGCAGGCCCCTCTTTGGTACCTAATAAATCGAAAACAAAACGTCGGATCGAAAAACGGATTCATTAGTGAAACTTTAAAATACTTTCTTTCTGCAATACATTTACCTAAACCTAAGATCACTGGAAAATGGATATATTTGGTGAAAACTGGAAATTTTGATTTTTGACCCAAATATTTCATGTTTTTTTAATTTTTTGTGGGGTCAAAATGGTTCAAATTAAAATCCCATATACGTCATCGGAAAGAGCTCATCGAAATACATGATATCCATATTTTGTAGTTCCTTCATTCCTTATAGGAAGGGAGCAATCGCCGATTAAATTTCGATTTTTTGACTTTTTTCGCCCTAGATATCGGTACATTTGAATCACTCTGTTTTTTTTCCTATCTACTTTTTACCCAATTTTTCAACACTATCTTATAAAGGGATAATCACACTTTAAAATAAATACCGAATGTGTCATCCCGGAGCGTAGTTCAGGGGTAAAAACCGAATTTTCTTGATTTTTTCCGACAAATCCTATTTTTAACCGACATTATTCCACACTCTTTTCCTTATTTAGTGATCCATTTTGGGTTGGTTTTATCCGTTAATTTAACCGCCACTAATTTAAGTCGCTTATTTTTTCGTTAAAGTTATAAATAAACAGGTTTATTTGCATCGGGGACATGCAAGATTTGAATTTTCTAAGATTGCCATGAAAATAAAGAATTACAATTTATTTACTCAAAATTATTAAATGATTCAAAATTTCGAAAAAATGGCAGATTTGGTTGCAAAATTGAAAGGTTCCTGGACCGATTTCGGCTTGAAATATACATGAATGAGATTTTAGGAACCTTCTACTTTAAGTGCATAGATATTTCATTGGGTGAGTTACACATTAAATACCATTTTATAGATTTCTCGATAACCCTATAACACTGGTACTCATTATGAGTAAAAAAAACACATTTGACGACACAGCCAATGGGATCACGTTTTACAAGTTTCGAAATTCGCGCGAAAACTTGCAGTAGAAAATTCTTTTTTTGTTAATAACGCCCAAAATAAATGGATAACAGCAACTGCTATAAACATAATTTATGTAAAGAATATAAAAAAAATATTTCAGATTTATTTGGCTTATAATATGTATATTTCCTATAGGGCCTTATAAAAATTAACATTATTATTAGATTTTTATAAGTAGAAAGCAAAAATCTTAGGACTGCCCTACTATAATATATTTTACCGTAGTTAGAGCTCCCACTACACACTTCTGTGTGGCGTAGATTGTTTACTTATTAAACAGAAAACTTTTTATTCCTCATCACAGTTATCATTATACTTAAAAAAAGGTAATTACTGTGATATCAATTATTAAATAATGTATACGCTTCAGCCACTGACAAAAAAAAGATGAATGGAAGACCTAGATTTGTAAATTGTTTAAATTATTTATGTTACTGTTTATATCAACTAATAAATCACGTAAAAGTGCGATAAACCGGTCAGTTGAAAACATTTTTGTTAATAGAGGCGATAAATGATTTTTTTAAAATTTTGTCGTTGGGTTCTGATAATACACATATACATATATAGTACAACACAGAATAGTACAATAATACCAAATAAATTAAAGTGAGCGAGAAAGACACTTGATTGATTTGCAAAATCAAATCTGGGTCATTTTTTGGCGATCTATAATCTTAAAAGCCAAATCTTACATCGACTGTAAACTTGATGTCATGGATTTTTATCAAGAACGCAATAATATGACATACTTTTAAGCTTGACGTGAGTGAACTCACAAGCATAAACTTACCCATACTGAGGGCTTATTTTTAAAACTAAAAGGAATTTTTAAGAACGGGTAAGTGGCAAATATACAGGATGGGTCTTTAAAAGTGTTACAAGGCAATATCTCGAAAATGGTTTAAAATCTTTTTAATGAGTTAATAGGGAGAGGGTCATATTTAAACATGTTTTTGACATTAACCCCCTCTCCCCATTTTGAGGGGTGGGGGTAACCTTGGAATTTTAAATGGGATGATGTACTTTTGTTTATAAAATTCAAGTCTACGTAAAAAACTACGTACCTGTAATTTTTTTTTATTTACTCTTTCGGTTGCGAAATTATGGTTAACTAAATTTTGACTGAATTTAAAAAATAAATAAATTTTACCAATAAATCAAGTTCACTTATTTCAAAATGATTATTGGTTTCCATGAAAATGCGATATTTTAAATTAAATTAGTTGAGGATTTTGACGTTTTACAATTATTTCTCAGTTTACTCTGAACTAAACATGGAGTGACGCCTGTGTTAGGGTTCCTCCTTGACTTGGTTTACTGCTGTTTGGGTTCTGCTGCTATGAGAGATACATTGCACCTCGGCCTAACGCCCTTATTAATTTTTTTTTTCCTGGTCATCTACCTCAATTACAATAATTGTTGGCTCATCGTACAGACTGTAGATTACCTGTCTTAACTTAAATTTACGTAATTCCCCAACAGATACCTTAAAGTATAATTAAATATAATATATAAGGTATAATTAAAATGTTTCTTTTTCTGCCGTCAAATACATATTATATGTAAATGTTGGTAAACCTTCCCAACTTTGGTATGAATACAATGCTTTCTTACCCCTTTGAATGTTCAGCCATAAAAAAAACTAATCAATTCTAATCTAATTCTAATCTATGCGAAATGTTTACAATTTCTTGTAAGAGTAACACCAGCTATATCTCCTCTGATGGACTCGTAATTTTCTGCCGGCAAATAAGCGTGTTTGACCCATTTCACGCTTTGCAGAGCGGCCACGTAGGTTCTTCACCCCGAAAGGTAAAAGCACTGGGAAGTGCACAATTTTCCTGCCCATTCTTATTTTATGATTGACAACTGTGACAGATGTTATTAAAAAATATGAATATTTTAATTACACAATATCGCTTTAATTAATGTTTGGTGGTTGGCATTTTGATAACAGCTGATGATAATATGCTGCTCTAAAACTTGAAATAACAATAGCTTATTTTCTAAACCCGAATTATAAGTTATATGTGTTTCACGATAATAAAAATAATCCTGAGGATTGCTCAGGGAAATCGGAAAAATGGACAATAAAAACCTATTAAAACGCAGTTGAAGTTCAAAAATTCAGAAAATGACGTCGGATATTCAGTGCCAATGAGCAGCTGCTCAGGTTGGGTTTGCTTGTTAATTAAAGGGCTTGTTACTAGACAATGTAAATAATGAAAAATGAATGTAGGTCATTAAAGAATTGTAGATAAAAACGTACTATTAAAAAATCTATTATTTAAATAAAAGAATATATTAGAAGAAAGTTTGTAATCCACACGGTCGTGTACGATAATAATTCGCCATTAATCACTTAAATAAACAATTTAAGAATGAATTTAAGAAGCAACAAAATAACATTAGAATTATGACATCCTGTACAAAGCAATATTTATGATGAGGAAGCAACTGCATGGTCCGTAATTTTGTTGACACCCAGTATAGTATATTCGCCGGTGCATATTCGCGGGCTTTCCTTTCATACACCATCGATAAATAACTCGATGGTACTGGTGCAGTTGTAGACCCACCATGTACCATCATGCCACGGGTCGGTCGGTCCGACGTCCTACCATAAATGCTGTGCACTAGCTTTGCTTGAGATAGGTCTGGGAGAACGTTGACCCAAAACTAGCCTACAACTTTCTATGGATTTAATATTTACAGAATTAAAATTATGATAAACCATTTATTCGCTAATTTTTTTTACATTCATATTCAGTTGTTTTAAAATAAAGTATTATAAAAAATCGATAATAGAATATTTTTTTGATTTCCTGTTTCCGGAAAACGAGGATTTTATGGACCCGTGTTGATATAACACTGTTTTCCTGCTTTGATGTAAAGGATCTCCCTCCGAAGTATATAATAGGGATTAATTTACTCCCTGTATATGTCTATATCCGTAGGAGTCTATATGAAAAAAGTGAAAAGCTGGAGAAGATCCCTAGAACATAGATGCTTAAAAACCAGTGAAGAGGAAACCAAGTACATGGAATTCATTGAAGAAGGGACAGCAGAAATACGGATATAAAAAGAAAATTTTAAAGAAAAGTAAAGAATTCTTAATTCAGTTTCATCATCACACAGGATGGTAAAGTTGTTTCACTGGATAAACCTGCAGGACGGTCGAAATGTCATACGTCTATAATGTCATATTTGTCATATTTCAGCGACAGAGACGAACTTTAAAGATATTAACTTATTAAATTACATATTTAATTACAAATATTCTTAATATATTTGAAAAAAGACAGTTTGTCGAATCATTAGTGCTGTCTTATTGAAATTTTGTACATGATACTTGGCTCGATGTCGAATTCAACATAAATTTTAAAAATCAGAATTCCTGTATATGATTTATCTTCGGTTATCCGCATACGTTAGATATACAGTAGTAGCCAAAAGAAAGTTTCATTTCTCGTAAAACAAATTAAACTTTATTTTGTGCACGACTGTATACGTCATAAGTCAAAAGAACTTGTGTATTTCTGTTATATATTATGTATTTTACCGTTACCTGTATCATGGTATTAGTTTTGTTAGGATATCTGACTTGGATATATGTTATTGTCATTACATAAAATAAACTGATTTACTACAAAATACCAAGTACATTTATTAATTTCCAGGAGTTGCAACTTTTATGATAAGCATTTTAGGTAATTTGGCAATTCAGCGACTAAAGCTTTTTATATTCAAATTTGAGATAGGAATTATTAATCTGAATAATAAACTAGCAATTCCGTAAATTTTAATAAATTATTCGGAAAAATAAACGCCGCGAAGTGTATTCACCTTCTTCGGGCGAGTGAAAGTAACTTAAAATGGTGATTTCACGAATCCTGCGTGTGCACCAGCTTTTACTTTCTACAAAATCGACTACTTCTCCGCTTTTATTCGTTATTTAATTCCTAATTATTATTACTATACTATTACCGTGCACTTGCAACAGAAATTTGCCACTGTAATATTATTATATTTAACTAATTTATTTTTTAATTGCCAATTAACATATAATATGCATATGTGTATGTATTTTCCTGTTTAAAAGTTGATGTTGCATAATATGCTTTAATAATAGGTGATTTAACGAAAAAAAAAATCCAAATTAAGCATATAACTACTTTAGTATATCCTATATTGAGGTGTAAAGTAAGAACCAAACAAGAAAAAGCCACAAGCGTCATAGGCATGAAGACATCATGCGTGCTCTGTCTCGTTGTAGAAAATTCCTGGCTTAGTTGCTGGAATTCGATATACCAGTGGCGTACCAAGGCTTTTTAAAATTAAATAATTAATTATTGGATTAAAACATAATTGCAAAAATTAAAACTGATGATTCAATGATTGCGATGTTATTTATTATTTTATATGTACAGCGGCATCCATAAAATTCGCGTCATATAGAAAAAGATTTCATTTCCTATTTTTAAGAAAATTTTGGGTATTCTTGATAAAAGTTCTTGCACCCATAAAAACATTTTTAACGTTATCACAGTTGAAATCAAATTTACACAATGTCAAAAAATAAAAAGAATGTGATTCGTCTAAACCAAGTATATTAAAAATGAATATTTTTGAAACAAAAACTTTCTTTGTAGAATGCATAGTTTGTATAAAATTAAAGTAGAACAGTGAAAAAATCCGGATTTGATCGGTTTCCGCGAAGTTTACACTTAATTTTGTCATAAACTATTCATATTATGCTCATTTTCTACACTAAAAAAAGTGATTGTAAAATCACAAGATATTTACAAGAAAAATTAGAGAAATATACACACATTTTCAAGTAAATTTTAAATCTTGTTAAATTTGCAAAATTATACATGTAAAAATATTTCTTTTTGTGAAATTTCCATGTAATTTTTTTTCCGTTTGTGAAAATAAGAACGTTTTTAATAAATTTATATGAAAAATGTAAAATTACATTCTGTTTGTGAATACAATACGTAAGAAATACAATAAAATTTAGTTTTTTTACAAAGGATGTGCGTAATTACATAAGCATATGTAAATTCACAAGTTTTCTGTAAATACCGACCAACAAAACGACAGCAGAACCTATTGTGGCCGCCATTTGCAGGTATTCGTTGTGTAAGCAGAGCTAATTTTGTGACGAAAGTTCAACATACAGAACCAAAAAGCCGCAAGCTTAATAAGGTTTATATCATTGTATTGTGCCAGTATGAAAATGTAACTATATTATTTTGTTTAACATTAGAAATGGAAGCAGAGGGTGAAGTTTAATACCGTGACTAAAGCCTTATTACGCTTAAAACCAGATAAACTGGTAAAAATGTATGTGTTCGTTGCAATAACCTTAATAAACTGTTTTTAAATTAAAATGGATATTCATTTTGAATTATATATTTCCGCAAATTTAAAATGTAATATTTCTTTGTAATATTACAAAAAGTATACAAATATATTAAAATTTTGAGTAATTTTACGTAAATCTGTAAAAATGTCATGTTTCTTTACAAGACATTTGTGCTTTCACAGCGTGTTTTTACAAACTGTGTGTAATAATATTACTATATAAAATTAATTTCACAAAATCTTTATAAAGTAATTTCACAAGAAAATTGTAAATCATGACCTGTCGCAATATTTTTGGAAATTTACAAGAAACTTAATGGTCGCAGTAAAAGCAGTACATTTCTTTCTTATACATCCTTCTTATTTGTCCTTGGGACTGGGGGATATATTGGGAAACACGACTTATGTAGGTGAGTAGTTCCAGAATGATGCTATTCTTTCAAAAATATTTAATACTCCTTCCAAACAAAAACCCTTTCAGTAAAACTCGTTTGCACATTCGGCTGTCTAATCGCCCTATAATAAATAACCCAGCCCTTTCCAGACTGAAATCGGCCAACTCTCGAAAAATCACTATTTACCAAAATTTTATGAAATTATGTGATCAAAAGTTTTCTGTATTTTTTCTATGACTATCAAAACAGTGAGATTCTCCGTCGCTTTAAATATATTCAAAGCACTGTTAAGATTTCCCTTTTTTTTAGATTGTCTGGAGTACTTACGTTGCTCAGATTTATAGATGTCAAAAAAAGAAATTATGAGCCAAATTATAAGAAAAGAAATAAACAAGTTGCTATTAGAGTACCGCAGATCGGAATATAAGAAAAATGGCCTCCAAGATTAAAGGTAAGTTGTGACATAATTTGTCAGATAATATTCATTAAGTATTAAGTTAAATGCGTAAATAAAGTAATTAAATACATAAATAATTAGTATTTATTGGCACACATGATACAAAAAACTATATATATAAATTAGTTATGATACACTCCCCGGCAAAAAAAAACCGCCATCCCAAAATTATAGCTGTTTTATACCATTTTTATTTTTATTCCGATTTTTATCATTTTTTTAGCAGTTTGTGGACTAATTAATTGAAATTATAGTGTATTTGTTTAATAATAAACTTTCTTTGTTTAGGTCATGTTATACAGGTCTAAACAAAAATGTTGTTTTTTGTTGTAAGTTCACAACACCCTGTGGAAAAATTGAAGCACCAATTTTTTTTTGTTGACTGCTTGGTTATAAAGTTACATATATTTTTAAACATTTTGCTTTTTTATTCATCTTAATATATTTCTTTTCTTGTAGGAGTTGTACATGTTTAAATAAAAGGCTGTTCTCAAAGCGAAAAACTATGCCATTGTCCTTATTTATAAATTTTTAACTTGCTTGTATTATTGTAAAAATGAGATCTTGTGCGCTTCTGTTCTTTCTAATTCCACATTGGGTGCTTTCTAGTATTGTCTCTATCTTTTTCTTAGTCTATTTTCTATTATTCTGCTTATTCCAGCCAGTATTTTTCCTGGGATAGTTGAAAGGGTTATTCCTCGATAGTTACTGCAGTTTCTCTTATCGCCTTTTTGTTTATTGGAAGGATAACACCTGAATTCCAATACTATGGTATTTTCTTATTATTTATTACGTCTATTAATTCTGTTAGCTGTTTTGAACCTTCTTTCCCAATATATTTTATTATCTCCAGTGTTATATTGTCTCTGCCCGGCGCGTTTCCTTCTTTCAACATTTTTATCGCTCCCTTCCACTTTTTTTCTTCTATTTTTTTCTAGTTCATGTGTTTCCTTTATTTCTGTTATTAATTCTTGACCATCTGATTCAGCATAATATGTAAATTCTTGAAAATATGGTTTCCATCTCTCCATTATCTTATCCTCTTCCGATATTATATTTGCCTCATTGTCCTTTATATTCATCATATTATATTCCTTCTTCTGTCTCATTTGTTTTAATGTTCCATAAAATTTTTTTTGGTTTTCTCTATAATTTTCTGTCACCTTATGACCAAATTTTTCCCAAGACTCCTGTTTTTTTTTTGCTTTTTTCTTTTACTTCTTTTCATTTTTCTCTATATATTTCGTAGTCTTCATTACTTTTTGTAGTCAAGTATTTGTACCATTTGCCTTTTTTATTTTTCATACTTTTCCTTAGGTCTTCGGTCCACCATTCCGTCTTTTTCTTATTATTGTATGTTATTTTCGTTATTACGCAAGTTTCTTTAGCAGCCTCAAGGGCACTGTTTTTGAAGTAATCCAATTTTTCTTCTATTTCCTTCTAAATCTATGGTCATAGATCTGGGGGTAAATGTTTATCGTATCCTGTTAAGTGCTCGTATATTTTAATATGTAGAAAACGGAATCCTCAGTTACGGCGTTAATAAAATATCACATAATTCATATAAATACATGTATTGCATTACATGAAACACATCCATCCTTACCGTTACTTCTTTGGCGCCTTGACATGGTGGCGACTAGCCTATTCTATTTCATTCGATATTTTGCTATTTTATAATTGAGCCTCTTCGACGATAGCGGTACCAGGGTGCGTTCACGAATTGCTTCGTACGTACCAGCCTTATTAAAATTTCAACAGGACTGATCAGCTCTCACCTCTACTATTTTGGTTTTTCTTAACACTGTCAGGGTCGCCGGGAGTCGTGAAAAAAACGAGCACGAATTTTACAATTGTGTAAAAAAGCCATATTCAAAATGTGTTTAAGAAAAATAAAATTCGTCTTTATAAACCAATTTTTAATCACTTTGGAAGATGGGGTCAGTTACAAACGTTTGGATTTTTGGATTTTTGTTTGTATGTAGGTGATGAAATTCTAAGTAACAACGTGAATAAGCTGATAATGTTTTCAAATGGGTTAACACTGTCAACCTTGAGTACAAACGGCATTGTAGCTTCTCAGCATGTGAGATACTGGGGTACGGAAAATCCAGAGTTTAGAATTGCGAACCGTTGTCAGTATTTAAAAAAAAGTAAATGTTTGGTGCGACATTTCCTATTATGGGATTATAACATATTTTTTTAATAATACATGTAACAGACATTCTTATTTACATATGCTGGAGTCAGTTTTGTCAGAAAAGTTAGAAGAATTGCCTCTTCAATATCGCCAAAATATTTTCAGCACGATGGGTGTCCTGCACATTATGCTGCAGAAGTAAGGGATTGGTTCAATCGGAAATTGGGAAATCGATGGATGTGCCGAAATGGTCCAATTTTGTGGCTCCCTAAGAGTCCCGATTTGACAGTTTGTGATGTTTCTCTGGAGGCGCGTTAAACAACTAACATAAGAAAGGCATCGTCGATCTTATTTTTAAAGCAAACAAAAACTTTTACAAAGAATGACCTTTTTTCATTTCTTTCACTTTTTGGTCCATTTGTCCTCTTGTCTATCCCATCAGTGGACACACTGTATAAAAATTAAAAACTTTCCAGTGTAGGGACGTAACAAACATAAAAAATCAAAACTTTATTTCCTACTTTTCCTTTAGAACCGCGTGCCGCAAGACATCAATTTTTTTTTTCATCGACAACTATGTTCCTAATTTTAAGAAGTGGGCTCTAAACGGATAGGGTATGAAGTCCAGTATCATAATGGACTTAAATAAATAATTATATCACAAATACTGTAATACGCACTCTCACCATATCTATAATAATAAAATTGTGAACGCTTCCTCTGTAATGTAATAATTGCACTAATTATAATTCAATATAAAAATATTTGTATTGGCCGTTACAGCATTTTATGGGGCAATTAAAGGCAAAATAAAACTACCAAAGTATTAGTTCCGTAAAACGAATGAACCGGAGAAACAATCAAAACTAAATACAGATGTTGGAGAGAGTTTCAGAAGTATGAAGGAATCATTCAAAAAGTTACAGAAAAAAATCTTGATAAATATATTTTTCGAAAATATACACGGCACAGTTTGAATCGCAAGAATGGGTTTTGGAGGCGTTGAACTGAAAAGACTTTTGGCACTCTAGTCTAAGATTAATAATAATTGGAGATCTTGGGAAAGGGATAGGTGCATAGATCTACGTGTATTATCCAGCTCTAGATTCGAGACCTGTCTGGAAAAATGAATGTTGAAGGGAAGATTGTGGATGGGATTGGTAGTTGAAGAGAGCAGGTCATTAATGTAAAGAAGAAATGAGATTGGTGCTAGGACTGAACCTTGGGGTACGCCAGTATTTATAGGATAGATGTTAGATGAATGACCGTCCACCACAACAGATGTGCGCCGATTAGAGAAAAAGCTATCGATCCAGGTGTATATCTCATGGGAGGAAGACCCTTAGAAGGTAGTTTATTGAGGAGTGCGATGCACTTTGTTAAAGAAAAAGTGTTTAGTTATAAACGGTCAAAGATACTATGATGAGTATCTTTGACCAGTTACTTACCGCTTAAAACTTGAAAGAAAAATAAAAAATTCAGAAAGGTACACTAGAGAAAAACAGAAACAACAGGGTGTCCTCAGTGAAGCGA
The DNA here is from genome assembly GCA_963971165.1 of Philopedon plagiatum. Lineage (NCBI taxonomy): Eukaryota > Metazoa > Arthropoda > Insecta > Coleoptera > Curculionidae > Philopedon > Philopedon plagiatum. The sequence goes on from OZ020195.1 coordinate 83,821,932, forward strand.
GCTGTAGCAGAGCGCGTGCAAATCAGCCCTTAGCTCAGTTAGAAGGATAGGTTCAACTGGACGCCACCAGTTTTTCTACACCGACACAAACTGAAAGTCGCCCAGGTGGTCTAGGAACCTGCTTCACACACAACAATCCTGTTATTCAGAAAAATTACAAGTGTTTACATCATTAACAGGAAAAAGTGTTGGGTAATTTATGCCCCCCCCCCCCCCAATATAAAAACCTGTCCTTGAGGAGTCGTCCCCACCGGGAAAGGTTTTTTGGGGGAGTTCGTCTCCTCCAAAAACAAAAGGATAGGCTCGTTAACGCCCACCGGAAGAAAATAGAGAGGCTCCTTAGCACCCACCGGAAAAAGAGAGGATGGCTCTTAGCCCCTACCGAAGACCCTTCCTAGGAAGGGCTCGAGATTCTAAATTCAATAAGACAATCCCAGCAAAAAGGGCAGCTACAGGCAAGCAGCACCAAACAGATGGGATTGACTTTCACGATGGTATCACATTTCGATTTTTTGATTTTTTCGCAGTCGACATCGGTACCTTTAAATCACTCCGTATTTTTTCCTATCTAATTTTTTCCAATTTTTCAACGCTATCTTATAGAGGGATAATCAGACTTTAAAATGAATACAGAATGGGACATCCAGGAGCCTATTTAGTGGTAAAAACTGAATTTTCTTGATTTTTTCTGAAATGCCCGTTTTTGTTGCAAGATTGGAAGATTCCTGGATCAATTTCGGCTTGAAATATACATAATTAAGATTTTAGGAACCTTCTACTTTAAGTGCAGGGATATCTCATTATATGAGTTACGCATTAAATGCCATTTTTATTGATTTTTCGATGACCCTACAATACTGGAATTGGCCATGTACTTATTATAACTCTTTTGATGTCACAGCCAACGGGATCACGTTTTGCAAGTTTCGAAATTCGCGCGAAAATTTGCAGTAGAAAATCCTTTTTTTTTTAAATTGATAAAAACAATGACCACAAATATTTAATTTATGCTGGGAACATAAAAAAGATTTCAGATTTATTTGGGTTATAGGCATATTGCCAGTTCTAATCAAAAAACTTACGGTACTAATTCATTCAGACAGTACTAGCAAAAACATCTTTTTTACAACCACAAAATATGATTTAGGAAAATACATCTTCCTTGAGAGTATACTATCTAATTTTTTTTATTATTCTGCACCTATAAAAACATTAATACAAAATAAATAATCTGGCCTTACTGAAAGATTGTTGTAAGACTAAGGTCGAATCCGTTCCTTGTGAATTGACCGCCAAAATCAATGCCAGTCGGTTTATACCACTACGCACCGATAGCAGATATTATTAATATTGCCTTACTATCATTTTAAATCCTTCAAACTATTTTTAATTATAAAATATCTTATGGCTAATAACAACATAATCTACGAATTCTTAGTATTATTTTTAAAATAGTTGTGTATGACGTAATTTTGATTCTGCCGCTGCATTTCAGTGTCCCAAAAACCGATAGGTCAACTATAATGGTCTTTTTTACTAAATTTTGATTTTGCTGTCATTGTGTAGACCAAGGAAAAACAGAATTTTTCATGCTCTTACTTTTTAATACTGTTAAGTATGTTTTGAGAAATTAAAGAAACAAAATAAGTTCTCTTGTAAAGAATCGCAAAAGTTTATCCTACGTTACATACTATATGTTTAGAAGTTGTTCGAAATGTCCCCCTTCAACGTCCAAACACTTTCTCACTCTTTTTCTAAATAAATTTCATACCCGCTGTTAACATTTCAGGTGTCACTAATAAGCAGGCAAAGCGGATTCGGTCTTTCATATCATCTACAGTTGTAGGTGCAGTCGCCATCACTTTGTTCTTTATAAAACCTTACAAGAAAAAGTCAAGGGGGGTCAAATCCGGGGACCGAGCACTAAACTACGAAATAATCATTAAAACTTCAAAATTCTCAATTATCAATTGACTTAAGTAAAAATAACGCATGTCCATGTAAACTAATAATTCTAAAATAAGTGAACTTGGTATATTGGTAAAATTTATTTATTTTTTAAATTCAGTCAAAATTTAGTTAACCATAATTCCGTAATGGAAAGAGCAAATCCAAAATACACGTTAAAAATTAAGTTTTCAATAACATTTTTGATTATAAAGGCAAACGTACACAGTAAAAGAAGATTCACCACAATTGAATGATCCACTGTGTACCGACCCGCCATTTTGAATTTAATGCTACTTGCACAAAAATCTATCTAAATTTAAGACACCGATTTCGAAGAAAGAAGAATGGTTTTACTTGGAAATACAGTAATACTTGTAACAATTACACAAACGAAATAAATAAAAAAGAATAACCATAAAAAATAAAACTGAACCCAAGCAAACCCAAACACTAGAAATACGTCCTACCAATTTACCCTACTCGATGCCAATTGACTAGAGTGGACGAATCAATGCCGAATAAGGATTATTGCGTGATGGATACGATACAACAAATAGGGATGTTTCTTTCAATCGAAAACTAACTCGGTTACCCTCTTGGTCCACTGTTCCCACATTGACCCTTAACACAAACAAATTATTCCTTTCCAATTTTATCCAGACTTCTGAAAAATTCTCATTTAGTGTTAACGAAACGTACCAGAGCAAATAAACATATTTTTGGAGAAACAGAAATAACGGCGATTGCTAAATATCGCGCAAAATTCTCATAAATTAAACAACCTTTAGTATTTTATGACGTTTTATTGAAATAAAACACATTTGTTGCATTTCTTTGACACCGCGGCAACAAATAGGAAGTTAAAACTATAAGGCCAACACTTACAAACCTGATAACCTTACTTACAACGATTGACTCATTGATTTTTTAACGTGAAGTCATAGCTATTTGTAAAAATATCTCATTAGAAAATAATTAAACTATGATCTAAACAATTTTAGAATGTTGGCTTTAGACAAATTGTACTTTCGTAAGTATTCGTATATCCACAACCCCCCCCCCCCCCCCCATGAGCAGAAGGCATAAATAAAAAGTGCTAGAATATTTACATGTCCATATTAATCAAACAATCTGTCCTGTCGCGTGGAAGCTAAGATGATCTACTATTCTGTTTTTCCTTTCAACAAGCATCTTTTTTGATGTTAAGTACATTTTTTCGAAAAACAGCTTCTTCCAAAGATGCTTTTCCGGAAATGGATCTACAAAATTCTCTCGAATATTTTTTAAAATAATCTTTCAAAAATACATTTTCCGAAATTATATTTTTTAGAAAGATTTAAATCATGAACTTTACTGGCTTAGAAAATGTCAATGCAAAAATGACAAAAAGATCCTAAACGAACCTTTTTTGTTTTCGGTTAGGTTTACTTTTCCTATATTACTCTGTAGTAAATTACCTTCTTTCAAAAAAGTTTTTTTTTCTAGTAGAAGTCCGAAGTCTTTTTCGAAGCAAAAAGAAATTCCAGCAATTTCTCTTATGTCTCTTTGAGATCTTCCTTCTTGAGGTAATTTTGGTATTAAATGTCTGATTTCTTGAGGCACTTCTAATTATTTGCGACAGATTTGAAAATTTGCTTTATTCTTTAGACCACGGAGTCTCAAACTGCTAATACAAATAATTTAGAATCTATATTTAGGAATTTTTTTATCCCTATAAGAACAGATAAATACATTATATATACATCTTTAAATTTTTTTGGAAGTGGATGAATAACTTTTCTCGCCGAAATTTTATCAAATTATCTTTTTTTGTCTTTTATGTCCAAGGGATCCTGATAAATATGAAGAGTTCTTGTTATTTTCATTTCTCGGGAAAAGAGATATCTGTTAACTTAAATTTTACTAAATTTAAGGTAGAATTTTTATCTCTATCTTTGAAAAAATTACAAGTGGACGAATAATAAATCTCCCGACTGTATATGGCCAATATATATTTATACTTGAAATTTGATAGCTGTTCTTATTAGAGAGGAACGAGACGAGACGAGATAAAGGCACTCAGTACAGAGAAAAAGGAATACTCTCGTATGTTAAGACGAGACGAGGGCGCTCCTTCCCTCGTCCCGTCTCGTCTCGAGGCATCACTACATTTTCCCAGGAATACGAGAATGTCCGAACCCTCCTAATAAGGAAACCATCACAGATTTTATACACATGACCACATAACCAATATTCCTTTTCCAATTATTTAAAATCGCTTCGACGGCGCGACACGTAACTATTACATGAACTTTTACCACTTTTGTTTTCTTCGGTGGCAATAAACTCTGGCGTCATCTGCGAAATGCAGAAGGAAAAGAAAATTGCAGCCATCAGCGCGTTGTAAATAAAAGAATTACTTTAACTTGTTCTCCGGATCTCTCAGAGAAAGTTGCAATAATTCGTATTATTGTAATTTCTGCGAGACATGCATAATCTTATTAATATGATTACTGCATTTGCATAAACTTTAAAAGTACCGACTTGTATAATTTAAAAATATATATTAGATATTCTCGTAAAAAAAAATTAAAAAATAACTTAAAATTTTGTGAATTCCATTTTGAAACCAAGCAATTTGCACAAATAACAGAATGACTTATAAATTTCTAAAACGATTTATTAACAATGGCGGGAGAAAAAGTTGTCAATATCTGACTGTTCAACTAGATCATTAAATTTTAATCTATTATTAAACCGAATCTGTTTAGTGAATCCCACATTTTAATCCAGACTATCTAATATAGCCTATTTTCCGTCCAGGCAAGTGAGATGAATCGTTTTTTGGCATTGCCGAAGCCTGAACAATTTTCAAGAAGTATAGAAGTTCACATAAATATTGTCAATACTTTTTTTTGCTCCCTGTAATATAGATAAGAAAAATCGTGCAATATTTCATCCAAGCCACCTGGAACTGATTTTGTAGATACATATTATGAAAAGTGGCTGGCTCAAAGCTCAGATTCAAATCATATACTTAGGTACATCTAGATTAAAAAATCAGAAAGAACAAAACAGACTGACAACAGACATCGTTTTCGGCCGGCTAGTGGTCATGGTCACGGTTGACAGTTAAATAATGGATGTCATCAGAAAACCTCAGAAAAATCTGAAAAAATTATGAACATTGAGAATTAGGTGTAGATTGATCCAAAATTATCAGGATTGAAAAATGCTAACGCGATCAATTGTTATAAACAATTTAATTGTTTGTTTCCTTATAACTGGTGAACCAATGGTTTTATAGAAAGTTTTTTGACAAAAAATATTTCTCACGATATATGGAACAACTTTTGTCCTTACACGTTTTTCAAAATTTTTAATTTGGCTCAATCGAAACGGTCCCCACTCAGCTCCGCGCATACGCGATGTGATACGGCGTAGGTGCCGTCTTCACAGATTTTTTAAAATTTTTAATCAATTATGCTCAGTTATTTACTATAAAAACCCAATGACTGGTGTAGAGACTGAAAAGGGCACATCATAATTGCATTACATAAATACAATAAAAATAAAAAAGTACAAAAATAATGTTTTGAACACACGGGAATGATAATTATTGTCCAGAATAAATATCAAAATTTTTGCTGGGTACCAAAAGTGTTTGACATCCGTTTTCAAAATTAATAATTTGAATGCATATGTTACATATTTACGAGATATAAAACTTCCCGTATAAATATTTTCAGATCTCAGTTCGGTACGAGCCTTGAAAATAGTTTTGTGTTGCAACCTCGCAAAAACGTACGTACGTTCATATTTTATTTTATTTTACAATTTATCCTATTGTTTGCGATTATTATTTTCAAAACGTTAATGTCGTCGTTACACGCATTAAATGTTTTTAACCCCGTAGATTTTGAATACGCGAACATAAATAAAATATTTTTGAAAGCATTGTCATGATTTGTGACGGTAGTTATATTTAAAATAAAAATAAACTAAGGTTAAACACCTTTAATGTAAAAATAATCCACAAATATTATTTTCGGTTAATAACACGGAATAAAATAAAGTCGAAAGTGGGAAAAACAAAAAGGTGAAGTAAAGTTTAGGAACACATTTAGGAATTTACAGTTCACCTTTTAAAAATTTGTAAACAACATAAGTGCGGCTTAATGGGCAATAGTTTAAATTATTTGGTGCTTTGCCCCAAGGGCGTACACGGGGGGTTGGAGCCATGAGACTGCAGAATAGGGGCGGTTGGTACATAAGCGCTCACAGTGTGCCTCGACTAATTTCCACTTCCATTTTTTTTTCTTCAGATTATGTTGAAGTGGTGTGGTCTAAGTAATTTAAGCCCTAAATAAAAGTCCTAAATCACCAGTTTGAAAAGAAAACTTGATTTTACCTTTTTTTTAGGTTACGCGGCTTTATTTTGTGAAAAATAGTAGTAACAATTTTTTTTAAAGCATAGAATCTTCTTTCAAGTTCTGGAAACAATATCTTCGTAGTGAAAATATTTAATATTTTTAAAAGGCTTTGATAATCCTAAAAAAGATGAAAAATGAGTTTTTCGTCACTTTTTGGTACCTATCTCTTAAATGGTACGTTCAAATACGATGGTTTATGAATTCATTTTAAAGATAATGCAATTATATACAAATCAAAAAAAATTGCCTCTCTATCTACATCTGTTCAAAAGATATAGGTAATAGGAGATTGAAAACTTCGAACAAAAAAGTTATAGAATCAGAATGTTGTGATATATCGCAATAATCATAAGTTATGGTTATTGTTCATTATTTTCAAGAAGTTGACTCAATTTCAAGTAAAATGAAAAACTAATCTTTTATCTGGAATAAAACCAAAGATAGGATCGTCGGATTCGTCAGCGGGTCAGCGCTCTACGCGGTTGGCACTGTCAACACCGTCGCATCGGCACGGACATGATCTTTTTTTCATTTTGCTTGAGATTGAGTCAACTTTTTCAAAATGATAAACAGTTTTAACCATAACTTATAATTATTGAGACATATCACAACATTTTGAATCCATAATTTTTGTTTAAATTTTTTAACCTTCTATTACCTATATCTTTTGAACAGATGTAGATAGAGAGGATTTAATTCCATTATCTTTAAAATGAATTCATAAACCTTCGTATCTGAACATACCAAAACTTTTGTTCCAACACCAATAGTTCAGCAGTTATACGGAAATAAACAATTAAATTGTTTATAACAATTGATCGCGCTCGAATTTTTCATTCCTGATAATTTTGGCTCAATCTACACCTAACTCTCAATGTTCACGATTTTTTTCACATTTTTCTGAGCGAACCTTTTGGTGATAAAGGTGGGGGCAGCAATAATAGTAATGCACTCGCGTTTCGACAGCCAAATTAAAAAATTTTAGAAATTTGTAAGGACAAAAGTTGTTCCTTACATCGTGAGAAATATTTCTTGTCGAAAAATTTTTGTTTCAACACCAATGGTTCAGCAGTTATAAGGAAATAAACAATTAAATTGTTTATAACAATTGATCACGCTAGAATTTTTCATTCCTGAAAATTTTTGGCTCAATCTACACCTAAATCTCAATGTTCATGATTTTTTTCAGATTTTTCTGAGTGATCCTTTTGGTGATAAAGGTGGGGGACAGCAATAATAGTAATTCACTCGCGTTTCGACTGAGCCAACGTAAAAATTTTGAAAAACCTGTAAGGACAAAAAAGTTGTTCATTACACCGTGAGAAATATTTTTTGTCAAAACACTTTTATTCTAAAACCAATTATTCAGCGGTTGGAAGGAAATAAACCATTAAATTGTTTATAACAATTTATCGCTCTAAAATTTTTCAATCCTGATAATTCGGCTCAATCTACACCTAATTCTCAATGTTCATGATTTTTTTTTTTATTTTTCTGAGCGATCCTTTTGGTGATAAGGGTGGGGAACAGCAATAATGGGAGCCAAATTAAAAATTTTGAAGAACGTGTAAGGGATCTGCATGCAGAAGTCAAAATTATAGGTACCGTTTTCCGCCCTTTCACACCTAAAATTTCGAACGACCAAACATTTTATAAAACTTTACAGAAAAGTAAACCATAAAAGCTATAGCTTCGACCAACCCAAAATTATATCAAGGTTAGGACAATATGACCTTTAACAACTGATATACCCACTAGTATATTTCCAAAGCTAGTCAAAAATACCATCGAAAAAAACCTTTCTTTACCACCTTTCCCCGCTAAAAAAAAAATCCTTCGCCGGATCGAGGTAGGCCGAGGAACGCGCTTCTCGCTCTCCGTTCGCGTTCAGTTGTTTTAAGTACGCGTTGCGCAAACCAAGCAGAGCCGATTCGCGGTTGTTACGACAAAAGACTAACGACCGCGCGTATCGTTTGTTTTTCGCGGGTCGCGGCCGGCTTTTGTTTTTTTTTTTTGATTGTGTTTGGGATTATTAAACATTGTAAACGAGGTGGATGTAAACGATTTAATCGTTTTTGACAATAGTCAATTACACGCACCTAGTGTGTACAGCTTTTAACAAATTTTAAAAAGCGATTTTTTAAAACTAAAAAATTGTGGATTTAAAAAGTCATGCCGATTTTATATTGAAAAAACAGTGATATAAAGTATGTGACAATAGACAAAGTTAATTAAACCTTCAAATCGAGTTGCAGTGATTTTTTTTTGGATGTTGTGGCTATGTTAAAGGATACCAACAAACAACCTTCTTTAAATATAACATTAGAAAACTAAGTGCTTTAATGACAGTTTAAACAAAAGTAATACATTTTAGGTGTGGATGTTTTGACGGACAATGTACTGGAGTGAATAAATTTTATTTAAATGTTTCTGTTTTGTGAATATAAATAAACTACTGTAGCACTTATGGATATTATTAATTAAAACTGTATACGGACTATTCATTTAATGCAAGGAACTATATTTGACCTGATTAGTATTTGTGTGAATCTCTAAACAGTTATTGTGAATTTTACAGACTAAAATTCATTAAGCAGTGTGGTGGTATATACATACATACATACGTTGAGTGTTTTTCAGTGGCTTACCCTTATTGGATATTGGATTACTTTTTTTGTTGGATATTTTATTTTTTCATATGGCTATTTTAAGGTAAGTGTAATACGTAATATTATTTTGTACTTTGAAACACCCTTGAGAGAAATTGAAAATTAAGTAGCATAACAAGCAAGTCATACTAACATCAGATATATATTATACTTACAAATAGATTTGAGACATCAAACATTTTTAATATTGGCACTGGACACTCTTTATCAAAAAAAAATCTCTGAGAAATTGCAATAGATCGTCAAGGCAAACCCCAAAAAATAATAGATTATAAAATTTTATTTACAATAATACTCTGACGCACTAATTGTTGAAGTATCTGTATACAAATTCTTGACAGGTGCAAGATAATAAATCTTTAAAAACACCTATTTATTTTTTTAAAATCCTGCAAAATCGTAATTATTAATTAATAATTACACATCTTAATACCTTAGGATAAATCCGAGGATAAATCATACTATTTATTAATAAGTAATATTTTATGTCATTGTTAACATACATAAATTACTTCAACAATTTTTTTTTCGTGTAATACTTAGTATGACTGTAGGTTTTTTAAAAATATTGTCTTACTATTTAATATGTGCATACATTTACAACCTTTGAATGTGGAGACAGATAATGTTTTAAACTGAAAACTGTACAAAAAATACTTAATACTTGACTGGAAGTTCCCCTAAAATTTATGACAGTAGCAAAAACACCGTGGAAAAAAATGAAATTTTGGTCCTGCCATCATAACTCAGAAATTACCCTTATCTACCTACCCTTCTCCTTTTATTGGTATCCACGGGGCGCAAAAAACGTAAATTTCATTCAGATAGCGAGAGAGTAAAACAAGTAGTTGTCCACTACAAAAATGTTCTTCGGCTTGCCTTCACTCATGTAACGCAAGATTCTGGGGATAATTTAAAACTCACTAGGGCTGTCGTTCTTTATGGTTTGATGTTAGTCAGTTACGTTACAGTGCTGTAATCGATACAGAAAAGTTCGACTTTTTGTTCATAAAATAAAAGAATCTTTTTTTTAAATAGCGAAAGAGTAAAAGAAGTAGTTGTCCACTACAAAAATTTTCTTCAGCTTGCCTTCATTCATGTAACGCAAGAGTCTGGGGATGATTTAAAACCCACTAGGGCTGTCGTTCTTTGTGGTTTGATGTTAGTCAGTTATGTTCCAATGCTGCAATTGATACAAGAATTTTTTTTGAGTAGCGAGAGTAAAATAAGTAGTTGTCCACTACAAAAAATTTCTTCAGCTTGCCTTCAGTCATGTAACGCAAGATTCTGGGGATAATTTAAAACTCACTAGGGCTGTCGGTCTTTGTGGTTTGATGTTAGTCAGTTACGTAACAATACTGTAATCGATACAGAAAAGTTCTACTTTTTATTCATAAAATAAAAGATTTTTTTTTTGAATAGCGAGAGAGTAAAAGAAGGGGTTGTCCACTACTAAAATTTTCTTCAGCTTGCCTTCACTCATGTAACTTAATCTGGGGATAATTTAAAACTCACTAGGGCGGTCGTTCTTTGTGGTTTGATGTTAGTCAGTTATGTTCCAGTGCTGCAATTGATACAAGAATTTTTTTTTTTGAGTAGCGAGAGAGTAAAAGAAGTAGTTGTCCACTACAAAAATTTTCTTCAGCTTGCCTTCAGTCCAGTGGCGGCTGGTGAAATTTCAAAGTTGTATATCTCTGTTCCTACTTACAGGACCCGTACCAAATTTAGGGGTTTTAATAGTGAGCCCACTGGGAATGTTTTGGTAAAGAAAAAAAAAACATTTTGTAATTTGCGAAAAAAAGTTAAATTTTTAGTGTGCCCCTCCTAAGAAAAAAATGAACAAGTCTAGGTATTTTATTTATTACTTTTTTCTAAACAAATTTTACATTATTTTGTCGACAGTTTTTAAATTTTGAAAGAAAAGAATGTGTTAGTAGAAAGTTATAGTCATTTGAATTTTTTCTTAAATTATATTTTAGGCTTAAGAAAATTCAAATGACTATAACTTTCTACTAATGCAGTTTTTTCTCTCAAAATTTAAAAACTGTCGACAAAAAGATGTAAAATTTTTTAAGAAAAAATAATAAATAAAATATCTAGACGTGTTCATTTTTTTCTTAGGAGGGGCCCACCAAAAATTAAACTTTTTTTCGCAAATTACAAAATGTTGTTTTTCTTTACCAAAACATTTCCAGTCGGCTCACTATTAAAACCCCTAAATTTGGTACGGGTCCTGTAAGTAGAAACAGGGATATACAACTTTGAAACTTCACCAGCCGCCACTGCTTCAGTCATGTAACGCAAGATTCTGGGGATAATTTAGAACTCACTAGGGCTGTAGTTCTTTGTAGTTTAATGTTAGTCAGTTACGTAACAGTGCTGTAATCGATACAGAAAAGTTCGACTTTTTATTCATAAAATAAAAGATTTTTTTTTGAATAGCGAGAGAGTAAAAGAAGTAGGTAGTTGTCCACTACAAAAATTTTCTTCAGCTTGCCTTCACTCATGTAACGCAAGAGTCTGGAGATGATTTAAAACCCACTAGGGCTGTCGTTCTTTGTGGTTTAATGTTAGTCAGTTACGTAACAGTACTGTAATGAATACAGAAAAGTTCGACGTTTTATTCATAAAATAAAAGATTTTCGACGTTTTATTCATAAAATAAAAGATTTTTTTTGAATAGCGAGAGAGTAAAAGAAGTAGTTGTCCACTACAAAAATTTTCTTCAGCTTGTCTTTACTCATATAACGCAAGATTCTGGGGATAATCTACAACTCACTAGGGCTGTAGTTCTATGTAGTTTAATGTTAGTCAGTTACGTAACAGTGCTGTAATCGATACAGAAAAGTTCGATTTTTTATTCATAGAATAAAATAATCTTTTTTTTAAATAGCGAAAGAGTAAAAGAAGTAGTTGTCCACTACAAAAATTTTCTTCAGCTTGCCTTCACTCATGTAACGCAAGAGTCTGGGGATGATTTAAAACCCACTAGGGCTGTCATTCTTTGTGGTTTGATGTTAGGCAGTTACGTTACAGTGCTGTAATTAATACAGAAAAGTTGGACTTTTTATTCATAAAATAAAAAATAAAAAATTCGAATGGCGAGAGAGTAAAAGAAGTAATTGTCCACTACAAAAATTTTCTTCAGCTTATTTGTATAGCGTGAAAACTAAAACTTTCATTCCGAAGTTAAAAAACATATAGAATTTAACCCAATAGAAAAATGTATCCTCCAATGCTCCAATCCACCCAATCCAACCAATCAAGAAATACCCCCAACATGGGCTCCTTTCGGCTTACAAAATTCCACCCGCGCCCGCGACTAGCTTCACTTATGTAACGCAAAATTCTGGGGATAATTCAAAACTCATCGTGGTTTGATGCTAGTCAGTTACGTTACAGTGCTGTAATCGATAAAGAACAGTTCAACATTTAAAATAGCTCAATCATATTATTATTATTATACTATACTCTTAAAATTTGGGTAATTTTTGATTTATTCAGTTAATCTAAAAGATCTTAATTTTCTTTATTTACTAATTGCCAAATAAACACTGCATGGCCAATTTCTTCCAAAAACTTAAAGAAATTTCTTGAAAATAAGTGGAGTGTGACATACCCGCGTTTTGGTGAAAACAAATTTTTTTTGGCTATTTAATTTTAACCATACGATTTTACTTTCGTTTTAAGTTGCCCATTCTTGAAATTACTTTTAGTTTTAACAATGTCTAACGTTATTTTTGCGTTAATGACAAATAATATATTATGTATGCAAAACCAGCTTTCGCACTTGCCTGTTCACAGTGGCGACTGGTGAAATTTTAAAGTTTTATATCTCTGTTGCTGTTGAGGTTTTTTAATAGTGAACCTACTAGGAATGTTTCGGTAAAGAAAAAAAATAGTTTGTAATTTGCGAAGAGTTGAATTTTTGCCGAGCCCCTCTTGAAAAAAAATCGGTTAAGTGCAAGCTATACTTGCACTATTAGTGTTCCCTGCCATCAGTTAACCTTAACCTGAGCGAACCTCGGACGCCCGATCTCCGCCCATCTGGCACCAAAGCTGTATCACATCGCGTATGCGCGGAACTGAGTGGGGAGCGTTTCGACTGAGCCAAATTAAAAATTTTGAAAAACGTATAGGGACAAAAGTTGTTCCTTACATAGTGAGAAACAATTAAATTGTTAATAATAATTGATCGCGCTAGAATTTTTCAATGCTGATAATTTTCGCTCAATCTACACCTAATTCTTAATGTTCATGATTTTTTCTGAGCGATCCTTTTCGCGATAGGGGTGGGGGACAGCAATTTTTAAGCGTTTTTCTCAGAAAATGTTTAAAAAAATGCATAAAAAAATACATCATATATATTTTGAATTCGTGCTTCAATAAGCTTTCATTTGATACCCTATAAGATGCCCTTAAAACAATTTTTTTCCATGTCCCACTTTACCCCCCGAAACTAACCCCCAGAATCAAAATTCAACTGTTAAACTTCACGTCTATAATTGGACCACCCACTCTATCTCTGTGCTAAATTTCACATTTTTACGTCGAATAGTTTCATAGAAAATCGCGGAACACTAAAAACGTTTAGGTGTTTTGGTTATTATTTTTTCTAAAGTATTTTTTCCCGACAATTTTTCCATTTGAAGAGAAAAAATGTGTTAGTAGAAAGTTGTAGATTCTACAAACACATTTTTCTCTTCAAATTTAAAATTTTTTGACAAAATAATGTAAAATTCGTTTAGAAAAAATAGTAAATTATTTCACGAAATGTTCTAAATTTAAAATAAAAATATGTAAAAACCACAAGACATCAAAATTTGCTCCGTCCGGTGCCATTTTTGTCCACGAGTGTATTTTTCCAAGACATTTTCGTAAAAATAAAAAAGATTAATTAACACTTTTTTCAGAATAAGAGAAAAGTTTAATTGGTGTTTGGGCTTCATCCAATTACGTGGCTCTGTGCCATAGGATTCAACGATTTTTAACTATAACCGTCAGATTTATTTGTAGTAGTCGCATTAAGAAAACAAGTGCGTTGTTTAAAAAGCCAACGGACTCTGAGTCTGGATATCTGGACGGACTATTGTGTTAAATATTTTGAAATAATCGTAAATTGTTTGCTAAAGTTAATATAATAATTGTACGTTGTATTCGCTTGCTAATGGATATGTTTCACAATTTTTTGGGCTAGAAAATGCTTCAAAATCAATTGAAAATTTACTCCGTGATTCACAAAAAATGCTGAAGATTTGATACTGGTTTTAATTTAGATCTAGTTGATCAGCTAGGTTTTGTCATGTTCCTGTTCCGGTTACATGATATTTCAATATTTCTGCAATTTGCTTGGTTCCCCAACGATTTTTATCTTGGAATTTGTTGTTAAAATAAGTCTAGTTTTATTACTGTGCAAAATGAGTACTTAAATCGTCATTTTCTTTATTATTTTTTCCGGGAAAAAAAGTTTCTTCAGCCGATCGGTAAATTAATGTACTTACTTAGGTACCTACTTTCTCAAAACAATATTCTGTAAAATAATCAAATTTTCGTCAAAATATCTGTTAAAATTAACTGATAAACGCTTCTATAAAAATAGCTAGGAATTAAAGACCTCTTTGATGAAATAGCATGCTTATAAAAAACAGCTCAGTGCTAAAACTGTCGAAATTGTTAAACATAGGATTCATTCGCCATTTAGAGAAAGTACTGTACTACAGGAATGGTTCCATATTATCTGCGTTTTATGTGCTTATCGTCGCTTTTATTTAAATTCTTCGGTGTCATGGTCACATAACTACACTAAAGAGCAAAGAAAACATTTCCAATATTTGCTTTTTGGGAGGAAGACCATATTATTCGAAGTTAAGTGTATTAAAAGCCAGTTTCCCTACTAATACATTTTTGGTTAACCTTGTGTGTGTGGCTTTACGAATTCCAGAACCTTTACGATAAGATACCTAATTTCTTTACTTGTGTTTTGTCGTTGTCAAGGCAAAAATTTATCAGTTAAGCTTCCAACTGGTTCCTCATGCACCTTATTCACCAGATTTGGCCCCATCGGATTTCAATTTGTTTTTGAACTTGAAAGAAAAACATTCTTGCTGGCAAAAAGTTCGCATCGGATTCAGAAGTGATTACTAACGTTTATTTCGACGGGTTGGCCCAATCAGCCTATAAAGATGGTATAAAGGCCTGTGAATATAGCTGGAATAAATGTACTGAGCTACAAGGAGACTATGTAAAAAAATAAAAGCATTTTTATAACATTAAAAATAATTACAAATATGCATTGCCTTCTGAAGCAGATTAAAATTTCTAAAACTCCTTTGGGGTTTTTAAGAAACATCAAGCAAAAAAACTTAATTATAAATTTTAGCCTGCAGCCGTTTTTCTAATAACATTAATTTCAGACTTTTCAACTCTGAAAAAAATTATCTTTTTAAAGGTTGATGATTTAAAAATTCTTCGTTAAATATTTTCTGGAATAATAATAAAGTACAGGAAATTTAAAATCTTTAAAACCATTCAGGGTACTTTCTCAGAAGGCTTAGTTTTCTAGATACCGATCGATACACTCCACGCCGGCTCAAGGAGGCTAAGAGGGCTATCAGCCCCGGGCGGTGGGCTACAGGAGGCGGTGAGTGGAATAAAAATTGTAAAGCTGAAAAACAATACCAGTTGTACAAAAAAATTGACACAACTGACACACAAAACAGTTGACATTTTTTAAAATTCCTTGAGGTTTTCTCAAAGATAAATTGGGATGATGTTTAAAGAACTTTTGTGCCGGTATTCGCGTCTTTTTTTCAAATCGGACGAGGAAGGTTATTCCTTATAGCAAGCAGATACGCCAGTCTGCGAATGTCTGCGAGTCCTAGACCATAATATCTTTTGTCAATTTCCAAACAGTACTGAACCAAGTCTTCTTCCATTTTAGGCGAGAAAACTGGTTCTCGACCCATTTGTAGTTTACATTCTTCTTCTAAGGGTTGCTCACGTTTGATATAATATAATTCAAGGGAACGTTGAAGCCCTTTGACGCCTTTAAATACCTCATTTCCTTACTTTTAACTGCGTCAATGGCATTCTTCATATTCTATGGATTCCATTTTTTATGCGGGAGTCCTTTTTTAGGCATTTTACTGACTTTTTTCCTATAGATAAAAAAGTTTTAAAACCGTACATTTAGTTGGGTTCCTAATTTGGGATATCCAATTTTAGGACACCTTTCCATCCAGAAGGTAACCTTTATGATTAAGGTTATATTGGTTATATGATTAAAATAAAACTTTCCATTTAGTGGCTGACCCCCAAAATGAAATCCTGAATACGCCACTGGCGCCACCTAGTAGTGAACACTGAACAGCCAAACTGTGTATTCCACACAGGCTCATTCTATGTGAAAGGCCTTTCGTTTTGTGGATTCAATTACAGAAAATTATTAACAAGTTTTGAGATGACGGCTAACAACGTGTAAGCACGGCATAATTTTTACATTTCAGTTATTTTTTCAGATAAGAAAACACACAGTCCCGACGAGAACTTGGCCTATTTTTTTACATGTATGTTTTTGGTGGGACTTCATATCATTTTATTCAGATGCCAAATGATGTTTATTTATTATTAGCGTATGTGTATATACTCCAAGCAAAATTTAATTATTACGAGAAACCTGTCAATTCTGAAATACAAAAAAATTAACAAATTTAGACCCTCAAAAAAATGCCGAAAGTGCCTTGAAATCGCATTAGCGGTAAACAAAACTTGAAATTCCTTGATCTTCTACGAGGACCTTCGCCAATCTAAACGATCTTGTACGTTTCAAACAAATTAAACATATAAAGGAAAAACCTTGCGAAAAAACCTCTTTGATGCCATAAAACTATGTGACATTAAAATGTCATCGTTAATATTGAAATAAATAGATACTCTATGAAAATTTCAATAACAAAATAACATGAAACCTTCAAAAGTTTGCTTTTAACTGCAAAATAAATTGTTCGTTATTGGTCGGGAGAAAATAAATTAGAGGGTCTAAAACATGTATTTTAAAATCTACTTGGGCTTCGTAAACTATTTTTGATAGTAAGGACAACCGATATATTGCGACGGCGAGGTCTTAACATTAAATATTATATAGTTGGTACTCTAATAAACTGCACAAAGCTAGCTGGTCGGCAGCCTTGAAGTGTTTATGTTGTGTTGAGCATCAGGGTTCCGCATTTATACCGAGTGTTGCAATTAGATTTATTGGTTAAGACAACTCGCTTTTAGAGAAGCGGATCTTATTATCTACATCAGTTCAAAGTGTCCAATTCATGGGCGAAAAAGTACCTTTATACCATTAACCTTTAGCAAGAGGAGACGGTACTATTCATTTGTAATTAGCCTTTTGTTTTGTTTCATACATCGTGCTTGTGTAGGACCAAGAAAGACGAGAGAACAACAGGAAACCTGTGCAAGAGCAGTTCTGGATAAAAATAATCCATTTTCCAAACACCAAAAACCAAAAATCACCGGGCGCGGCTCGTCCATAAGGTCATTTAGTGAATGACCCACCTAAATTTATTTTCAATGATACACCTAGTAATCTATTTTTTAAAACCAAACTTTTCTTTCAAAAAAGTGCAAGTTCCATGCGGAAACTCCCCAAGAAAGAATCAAGCCAGCCATCGTTGAAAGATATCCAAGCTTGCTCCGGGCTCGGTCGTATTTTAAATTGACCTCATAGGTTTATATGGACTATATAAAAGCACTAAAACTAAAAGAAAAATAAACATACGCGCTTTAGGAAGTTAAAAAGAGACTAATGATTAAAGAAAATGGTGTTTCAAAAATGCAATTTTTGTACCTGTAGCGTAGTCGGATTAAATAATGAAACGGATAAACTGTAGAAAAACTTAGATTTATTGTAAATCACTAAAAATACATGTTTAACGAAACTGGCGTCATAGTAGAGAGAGAGAGAATCCTTCCTAGTATTGCCTATTTATCCTAACCTTAGATTCTAACACATCACGAATAATCATACTTTTAGTACAAGGCGCGACCTCTATTGAGGAGCCGTATCAAAACGGGAAACTGCTAACAATCTTAGACTAAAACAGATAGAAAAGCAATACTAAAAGTCATAAACATCTAGAGTAGCAATGTTCAATATACTACAGTACCTATTTTATGTTTTTTGCGGTGGTTATTTGTAGGTAAATAATGTCTTGGCAAAACTAGGCACATTATTAAAACACCTTCCTTAATTAAAAAAGTGTATTTTGCTTGGTGCGTGGATATCACATCAAAATTTTGACTCACCTGTCAAAAAACTCACGGGCCGCGCCTGAAAATCACTTAAAATTTCACTACAGGACCTGTCAAAAACGTTAGACACATAATACTACTCGTTGTCATCTGTTTAAGCCATGAATAAACGGGACCACAGCACGTTCTACGGAGAAATAGCGATGGTGCCACTTTCGTCACCATCCAATGGAAATAAATTACTGACAAGTTGGTCATCTTAGCTTACACGCGACAGGACCAATTGTTTGATCAATATAAAAGCGTAAATATTGTAGCATTTTTTTATTTATGCCTTCTGCTCATCTGGGGGGGGGGGGGGGTTATACGAGTACTTACGGAAGTACAATTTTTTAAAGCCAATTTTTCAATTTTTTTTAAAGCACTTTTCAAAAATACATTTTTTCAGAGAACACCTTTTTCGAAATTAAGTTTTTTCGGATATTAACTTTTTCTGAATTTTTTTTCAAAAAGTAATTTACGAGAAAGTAACATACCGAAGCTAAGGAAACCGGATCAAACCCAAAAAGGAAAAGGGTGCGTTTAGGTTTGTTCAGGATCTTTTTTCGCCGTTCTTTAATTAACATTTTCCAAGCTACTAGAGTTCATAATTTAATTTTCTAAATAAGTAATGTTTTCGAGAAAATATATTTTCGGATATAATATACCTATTTTTTAAAATTGTTTGAAAAATGCTACTTGCGAAATACGTGTTTTCAAGAAAATATATCATAAATTCGTTTCCAAAAAAGCATTTTTGAATAATCTCATAGGACATTTTTGAAATAATGTACGTTTGAAATATTATTAGAGAAAATATTTTTGAAAGTTTCGTTAATCCGTTTTCGAAAGAAAGTACATTCAAAAGTAAATCAAAAATGCCAAAAAAGGCTTGCATTTTTTATATAACATATTAGTATTGATCTATATTCATATTTTTGTGGTATACATACCTAATTTATTTCAATGACCCTACATAGACGGTGAATGTTTGTTTTTGTTTTTAATATTTTGTAGAATATGTAGAAGTGGTTAATGTATATGTTACAATATTTATTTTTATAAAATTCGCTATTGGAATCCCTTTTGTATAATGCTTCATGGGGGCGCCCCCTGCCCCACCCCCCTAAATTCGCCACTGTACTAACCTACAGTAATTGCGTCATTTGTCTATGGTTATTGCATTCAAATTATTTCCGTATAACAAGCTGTTACCAGGTACTTTTGGAGACTGTGTAATTAATTAATTAATTTTATTTTAATAAAATAATAAATAATAAAAATTGTCAAAAAAACACTTTAAAATTAATTATGTATATAATTTTCCTGCAATGTGCCCCTGCGGTGCCGAAGAGCTTTGTAATTATTATAATATGCGAAGGCGTTTTATACAAAAATAATTTTCAGAAAAATGAAATTTCGCTTTATTGAAATTTGGATTTCTCTTGAAAAACATGGGCTTCTTTGATAATTAAACCTCGTATAATAGGTTCCCTTTAGTTAATTTTTGGGAAATACACTATTTTTTTGGGTTAAGAAAGTATAGCAAAAAGTAAAGTAATAAGTAGTAAATAATGTAATATTCGGGACGAAGTTACAAAAACAAACGTTACCAAAAAAATAATAATATATTTACAATGTAATTGCAATGATAAGAAATAATTTATTTATATAATCGCATTATAAAAAGAGTTTTACTTGTAAAAGCGTTTATCATTATCATTAACCTTTTGAATGCCGCGAAAAATTATACAATATTCATGGAACTATGGGGCCATTCATAAATTACGTAAATTACGGAGGAGGGGTTCATCTGATCGTTACGGAGGGGTCTGGGGGTGTTTAAGGCACCGTTACGAACCTTTACCAATTACAATTCAAATACCAACTATCTTCCCCCCCCCCCCCCCCCATATGCGCGCATTGCAGATTTTTAATAAATGTAACTCTCTGTATAGGTACATAGCTAGTCATTTTATAAAATTAGGGGGTGATAGGGTTTTGTCGTTACCTAACTTGGGGGGAGGGGGTTAAAGGCTGCGTTACGGATCGCTACAAGGGAGGAGGAGGCAGGTAAAATTACTTAAAATTAGCGTTACGTAATTTATGAATGGCCTCTATGGACGTGGCACCCAATAAACTTAAAAAGATGATGTTAAAAATCTCTGTCTCAGAGCCCAATAAGACCAAAAAAGCTGTTAAGGCAGATTTTTGCCTAACTATAACAGTCATATTTGATAAAAAAAGTTTAAAATATAGAACATATTATATAGGTTCCTAGGATAGATACTGCGACTGCTAGGATAGGTAGATGCGAATCACATCTATTCTGAAACAGACCCATTATATGTGATAAAACAATATTTATAAACACAAAAGATAATTAAGTAGTTACCTGCAAATGTATAATCCCTTTTTTTAATAAAATATCTTTTCAACTTCTGTGTTCTTTATGTTCATCTTTATTTTCAGACACACGACACACTAAAACGACATGCTCTCCTCTCATTAACATTTGATCCACGTACCGCCTACATTCTTCCGTATTTTTACTAATTTTTTTAGTTTCTACTGCTGGCAATTTTACTCTGTTTCTGGAGTTTTTGCGTATATTTTTCTCATCGTAATCATCACCAGATTCTAAAAAAATCATCGGTTTACTGGGCAATGAAATATATGTTGACGATGTTAGTTTCAAGTGTGATAGTGTTGCCCATTATAAACGCAATCGTCACAGTCACTACTAACAGTACCTTCTGTCGTTTTAAAGAACGGCTTTTATAATTTCACAATACAGACAAGTAGTATACTTCGAACAATGAAAGAAATCCGCAATTGACAGATGACACTGTCCCGAATTCAATATTTACAGACCCTTAAATTAATATGTCCTGTTTCTGGTGTTACACGCCAGACGTGGTGCTATTTGACATTTTATTCAGGAAGTAGTTGCAAAAGCTAACAAAATCATGACAAGAAAGAGCAATGATGAAATTTACAATTAAATTAAATCATAATCAGCAACTTTTAAAGACATTACCGAAAGCAACTCGAATTTTAAATGACGAAATAAATACCTACAAGTCGTTTAGAGTCCTAGATTTATATGTATTCTGTGCCAAAATTCTTATTTATTGATGACAAAAAGGACTTTATATTTCTTTCTATTTTATATATTATAAATATACATTTTTGTTATAAACCTGCCTAGCTGTGTTTGCTCCCACTATTCTCATTACTGCAGCAGCAAAAAGTAACTAATGGGTTACTATTGAAGGCATACATTTAAAATGTCCAGAAAAATGAACAGAGACCACGCGTCAAGAATTTTTATTTTCTGTTTAAAACAATAATTCTCAAAAAAGTTACGGTCGTGTACAGAAATATAATTAAAATAGAAATATGTCAATAAAAATGAGAACAAAAAAACTGTAAAAATTAAAGCACGAACACATACCTAAAATAGCATTTTTCTTTACTTTTATCGACCTCTGCCAGATTTCATTGACCTCTTCGAGGATGAAGTTGAAGTGTTTATCAAATGCCAATAGAAATCCAGTACAGTAACCTCGTATTCCTTTTTCGTTACGTGTAAGTATCTAAAACAATAAAATTTGTCGAGGAGAGATATAATAATAACTCAAAAGTCTGTTCCTGACAATAGATAGTTAGTGATATTTATATAAACACATTCTTATTAAACATTTATTTTAAACTTGTAGAGGCATCAACCTGAAAATTGATCACGTTCGTTTTCAAAATTTTATATTTATGTTTTAAATATTTTTTCTATTTTCCAATACCAGGTAAATCTTTAAGTAAATAGTAGCATTCCTACTGAATACCCAGGTGACTACCCAGTAAGCATTTTATTCCTAGCAGGGAAATGCATCATTGGCGACGTCGCTGTTAGGTCGCATTTCCTTTATTCAGGGTCAAAATGCATACAAAATATTAAGTGACGTCACAACCCGTTTGCAGTTTTGCACTAAAAAGAAATTGTGTGTTCTTTTACACGATGCAGGAATTGCATTCACACACAAGGCATTGTTACATAAGTTAAATTGAGGCGTAACGTGATGTAGGAATTGTGTTAAAAAATATAGGCGCTGTGTCTGTGCCTACCCAAGACACAAAAATGCGTACCTTTGGCATGTGTACCTACACATTGTAGGTAGGTACTGTGTTCTTTAAATTTTATAACGGATTTGTTTGTGACACAAAGTAGAAATTTTACCAAAGGGTTTTCTAAAGGCACACATGTGAGCTATTGGTGGCACAATAAAGAAATGGTTACCATGATATTCCCATATTAACACAACAAGCTTTTTAGCATTGACCAGTATCTCGGCGATTTATACTAAATACGGACTAGTGTTACCAGATTCCTTATTTGTGTTACTAAAAAAGAAAAGTGGGAATTGTGTGCCACCGAGAAGGAAGTACAGACGGAATGCATTGCTGAAGTTGCGTCTTTTTACACATATAAGGCAGAAATAGGGAGTTTTACGTGGTGCGGCCATATTTTCCTTTATTTTTTTTTGTTAATTTTTTTAACCAAACTTTAAATTGTCTATTCCTGTAAAACCATTGTAATTGTTCATAACCTAAAAATATTAACAGCTAGATTCTCCAACGCAAGTCCGGTCTAATTTGACAACCAAAAGTTTTAAACTGACAAGGGTAAGAATAAGACACCTAAGTTTTACACTATGAATTTATTTCTAAGCTTTTTCGCAAATTTATAAAGAAAAGGGCATTTTTCGCATGTTCTTTCGACAATAATTGAACTAAATTCATTACAGCAACTCGTTCCAAGATGAAAATCATTTGGAAACCAAGGAAATCGCTGAATTATCAGAATAATTCACAAGTTTTTAATGACAACTTATTAACAGTGACAGAACAAAAACCTGTTCAAACATAACTGATCAACTATAAGATTTTAATTTAAACCAGTACTAAATCTTAAACCTTCTTAGTGAATCTGAACGATTTTTTTTTCGAAACCCGTATTTTTGAAAAATATTTTCATTTTACTTTATTTATTTGAAGGCCCCTATTACTATTGTTGGTATACGGAAAAACTGTACGAAAAATTCTTCATCACAAGAGAAAAGTGATTTGGTGGCTGGAAAAAGTCATTACTCTAAATGGTATTATTAATCAGAATTTTGACATATTTGTTTTAGCTTACTCGTCGCTAATAATGTCCCAAGAATGCTCATCTGGAAGAAACATTAAATACAAAAAAAGAACAATTATTCCTAACTTGTGTATAGCAGTTCACATTTTCCCTTTTAAACTAATAGTGGGATTTGTGGCAGACATAATATCTGATCTGAGGCAGGCATTATTACTCAATTGTGTCGGGTGTCGGCAATGTGTTATTAAAAAATTTAAAAGTGAAGGCACAAGTACGGAAACAATTCCTGAATTTCTCCTTAAATGTGTCGTGTCACTTTCCACATATAAAAGAGACGTAAAGGTTACAGTTTCGACAAGACACGACGACGATTTTTGGTTAGGCACATAGATCCAAAACAATTACGTATTTATTCCTTAAAAGAAAACAAATTTTGCTTAGTGGGTATAATGTATGGTGCACGATCCACTTACAAGTATCATGGTATGGTGGCAACATGCAACGCTTGTATGTCAAATATTTAACAAGAAATTCATAGTTATACCATATTGTCACTTTTTGTCACATCTGAAAGTTTTCTGATCCCTATTTGTTACCCACCGGCCAAGTGGCTGGGTGGGTAACGCCGCTGAGATGCGAAGCAGGCCCACTCGATCACGGCGTCGTACCCGGTTCGATTCCGGTGCTGTACGATAAAAAACAAAAAAGTACAGGTCTGGGTGTCTGTGATTGTCAGTATGTATGAAGCGTGTGCATGGTGAATGAATGAAGGAAGGTGGTAGAGGAATTCTTCCTCGACCGAGGAAGTACCACCCCACACACCCTCTTAAAAGGGCTGGTGAAATCCTTAGGGATGTTTCCAGCTCTGGGTGTGTGAGTCGGTTGCGTGAATACAACCCACGATACCTAGTACTTAGGCTTGCGGCCTTCGTGGGTTGTAAGAAGATAAAAAAAAAATGTTCTGGACTCTGGAGGCGTCTTTCAGATGACGACTTTCTGTATTTGGTTCCGTTATTTTACATTTTCTATTATATTTTCTATTAAATTAATAAAGTGCATTTGGTCAATTTAAGTTTGTTTTAAATACAAAATTAGTTTACAACAGGAGTAACTATTTCCGTAAAGTCAAAAAAATAAGCTTCCCATCTGTTAAGATGGTTTTTGGACACGATGTACAGTACACGCTATATACTCGCAGTAAGCGTTAGGCTAAAGTTGAAATAATAATACGACCGACCGACGACGCAACAGTCTGAAATTCTCGTAGTGAATATGGAAGTAAAAGTTTACCAAGCTGTTAAAAATCATCGAGAGTTAAACAATAAAATCCCACAAAGATATAAACATACTCATATTTCGGCGATCGTAATCTCCGACAAGGTAGTGCACTAGGTTAGAGAAGTACTTTCGCGATGGACCTTGGTTCGGCGAGGTCTCCAACGAGGTCACTATACAAGGTCTTCACACCTTAGACCATGGCGGTCCCAACCTTGCCCACAGAATATTTTTGATGAAATGTTTTTTATATATATAATTACTAAACGCTCGGTGATTTATAATAAATTGGGCGATTCGACAGGAGTGTTGTATAAAAAATGCAGGAATAGTTTTTGACGTTTCTTTTTTTTGAAGGCTGCAACTAATTGCGAGAAATGTATGATTCACTACATGTATCTATATCGTCGTTTTCAAGTCAATCGGATTGGATGTAGCTCGAACCACTTTAAAATCGCAATATGCACGACAGGGCCGTAGCCAGGAGGGGGCTGGCCAGGGCTAAGCCCTGGTAGAAAAAAAATTGAGCCCTAGTAAAAATGTAAAGGTATTTTAAAATGTGTTTTAGGTTTGTTGGAAATAAAGATATTAATGAAAAAAAGTAAATATGTACTGATGATCCGTTCAACTAGAAGATAATTATTAACGATCATTTATCAAATTTTACACCATCAAAAATGTGACCGTTTAAGCCGAATTTGAAATTATTTTGTAAAATGATTGTTTGATTTTAATTGTGATATAAAAATATTTTAATATGTTCTACTGTTGTGCGTTCAAATGGATTTCTAACTGGCATCCTGACAAGAAGCACTAATGATGACCTATAAGGTCGAAAGCGCTCTGCTAACAAATTAAACATTTTTTGCACTTAATAAAAAGCTTGGTTTCATTCATACTTAAAATATATTCGCTGCATCCTTGGTAAATAAAATAATAAAAATATCGGCCCTGATAAAAAAAACTATGAGCTCTCCCTAAACCTTGGTTCTGGCTACGGTCCTGATGCACGGTCTGGATTGAAGTTACGTTCGGATACATTATTTCACATCAGTCCTGTTGTACCGAATTTTTTTTAAATTGAGTTACATCGGATGCAACGAAATTTTCGTGCCAGGGTTTGCTTGATTTAAATCACGATTTATCGGGATTTCTTTGAGAAAAATCAATGATTTAAATCATATTCCTAATTATCATTAAGTACTTGGAAAATGTTGTTATTTTAATGTTAGATTGTAAAGCCCAGCATTAGTGGGTAACCAATCTGGAAAGGCTGCAGTGTTGGCTGCCAGATAGGTGAGTATGGGTAATTCCCCGAGTTACGCTTTTATTTATATTCTCTGGAAGAAAATAGATAGTATTTCGCATATCTCATTCTAATATCAAAAAAGAAAAGCGATTTTTGGGAGATTGGGAGTAACGTTTATCAAAAAGAAATGCAGGGACTAGTAGTAAGATTGAAGAAACAAGAAAAATCGCAAATGGCGAAGGATCGATCAGAAGTGACAATTAACTTTGTACGTTTAAATATACTTTATTATTTTGTATTTTTTATGTTAAAATAAATTTAAACTGCAGTAACTAGCCAGAAATAACGCTTTCAAGTATACCAGGAAAAATACTGGCTAGAATAATAGAAACTACACTAAGAAATAATACAGAGACAACACTAGAAGACACTCAATGTGGATTTTGAACAACAGAAGCATACAAGATCATCTTTACTGTAAGACAAGTAAGTGAAAAATTTATAAATAAGAACAAAGAAATACATTATTAGTTTCATAGATCTAGAGAAAGCCTTCGACAGAATCCGAAGAGAATACATAATATGGATAATTTTAGGACAGAGAGAAGTAGATATAATATCACTAGAAATAGTAAAAGCTAGGTATAACGATAATATAAATACAGTTCGGACAAATAACGAAGAGTCCAGAGAATTCTATACCAGAGTCGGAGTAAAACAGGGCTTTGCATTAAGTCTGTTATATTTTCAGTAGTCCTGGATAAAATAATAAAAGAAGCAAAGAACAGGATGAAAAAATTAACACTAGGATATTGGCAAATGCAAGAAACAATGATCAGTAAAGGATCTACAACAAAACCTAGAAATATCAGACGAAGAACTAAAGAAGTTAAATATGAAAATAAACGTAAAAAAAACTAAAATCAAGTACTAAGAAAAACCACATGATAATATTAAAAGGACAACAAATAGAACAGGTGGACAACTTTAAGTATTTGGGATGAATAATTGAAGACAATGGAATAGATAAAGGAATAAACGAAAAACAGGAAAATATTTAACATGATGAGGTCAACATTTTTAAGAAACAAGGAAATATCCAAAAAAATAAAAACCGAAACAATCAAGAAAGTAGTGAGGCCATCGATCATGGACAGTAGCGAAACACGGACACTTTCGGAAATACAGAAAAAGAGAATGGAAATGAGGTTCCTTAAAAAAATAGAAAACAAAAGTAAAAGAGATAAAATCAGAAATGGAGAATATAGACAAAAGTTACAAATAGAACCTATAAATGAAAAAATCGTGGAAGCGCAGTTACGATGGTTCGGACACGTGTGCCGTATGCTGGACAATAGAATAACAAAAAGAGTGTTTGAAAGGCGAGTGCCAGGAAAGAACAGAAAGGGAAGACCAAGGAAAACATGGATCAACAGATTTAGAGAAGAGGCGGAGAAAGAGGGAATAGCATGGAAAGAAACTAGGAAATTAAATCAGGACAGAAAACAATGGAGAAGACAACTCAAACGGTCCAACACCTAAAGGTAGAAAGGCTTAAGATTAAGTAAGTAAAAATTTAGACATGTTAAAGCTATTGTTAAAGCAATATATCAAAAAACTGTATTAGTGAAGAGTGAAGAGACTTCAAACTAATCAAGAAGATTTTAACTGCAACTGCTTGCTCTGCATGGGTTTGAAAGAATATTCCCATCACATAACTTGTGCCACAACGATCTTAAAAACAGACTGGGACATGAAATGGCAGCAAAACTTGTTGTTTTATATAATCATTAAATATCCTAATTTCTACTATGTATTCCACAATGTCTGTATATTTATTTAGTTATTTGTTGCTTTTTCTACTGATATATCAACACAAGGTACATATTTTGGATCTTGATTATAATTTATGAATTTTTTTTAAATGCATGTTTTTACACATTGCATTTTGAGTTATTTAAATATGAAAGCTACAAAAATACATAAAAATTACCATCTTAGATAAAAAATACTCTTTATATCAGTATTTAGTATCATGTTTGTTTGTACTTAGATTAAGTAACAAAAAATTCTTGGTGTTTAATTAATATTGTGTTTTTTAGGGTCAAATGAATTTGAATATGAAACAATTAAAAAATTAAAAATCCAACTTAGGTAGTAAAAATCTGACTTAATTCAAAAACATCATTTTTTTATATTTTTAAAAATCATGATTTTTTTATCCCTGCTTCGTGCGATAAACATGCCGACAACAAATTAAAACTGAAATTACCTTTGACACCAACAGCTGATTGTAAACTACATAATTATATATTAATAATAAACAGATGCACAAAGCAAATCTTCCTTGTTTAATACCTTTTCACTTCGAAAAATTTAAATAAAATATCCTAAATGACAACAGCTGCGAACTGAGATGAAAAACACAGTAATAAGTAGGATGATGCTAACTCTTTCTTTTTGTGGTTATTCTTTAAGAAATTTTAAGACGAATTTGCTCATGTCTTCTGTGGAACGTCTGTTAATTTTTTTCAAAATTTCTAAAAAACTTACAAGCTACAACTATTTTAGTTTAGTAAACATTCCTGTAGAATTGTGCAAGCAAAAGCATTGTTCTAAAGATATTCTTGTTATTTTTATTGTGTTTACTATTTCTTATTTTCACTTCCACTTCCAATTAATTATCTATTGTTATTTTATTTCGACACGTGCCTACTATCAGAACATTATTGTCAGTCTCGTTAGTACTTTGTTGCTGAAGCATTACAATTTCTTTATTTTTGAAAATCAACGTAAGCTCGAAATATTAACAAATATTTTTTTATTTAATTTCTGTTTACGTCTGACCAATTCTTATCTATAATTAATTATACGAGAGACAAACTTTTCTGAAATTCTTGTTTAACGCCCTCCCACATAATTTCATCCTATTTGTTGCGTCTATGGTAGGGATTCACGATCTAAATCGATTTTTTGGAAAGATCGACTTTTTTCCAAATGAAATTCGATTTTTAAGAATCGATCTTTTACCCTTCGATCCTGCAAGGAGATCGGCGATTTTACACAGAATCGATTCTTCTGGTATTTTTATGTCTGTGAACTTTAATACTTAATTAATAATTGCATGGAAATTAATATTTATATGTAATTCTTTACAAAGGATAGGGTCGCTGGGCCATGATCAAAACGATCCTAGTAAGAATTAGGAAAGGAATAAGGAGATAGTTAAACTGCGCCAACTAACATTTTTTAAAAAAAACTCAAATCTGAAATCGTACAAAACAGCGATGCCGGTCATGTCGATCGGTATCTATGGACAGTTTGTTATTTTACTGTTGTCGTTTTTTCGTTTAATTGTCATTTTTTCGTTCAAATGTTTTCTATTTTATTATTTTCAATCAATAAGTATGTTCTTCATGATAGCATTTTAAATAAAATATTTCCCCCTCCATACCCTTCTATAACTTAAAAATAAACATAAAAATATATAATTTAAATATTTTTCTTTTTTTTAACAACTGTATAACTTGTACTTTAAGAGTTTTAAATAGCATTGGTTTGGAATGGACACTGTTTACTCCCCTCTCCTACGCCCAAATTTTTCCAAAGATCGATTTTTTAAAAGATCGATCTCTTAAGGTGACCTAAATAGTGAATCGATCTTCACGATCACGATCTAAGATCGATTCGAAATATCGATTTTTTGAGATTTGGTGAATCCCTAGTCTATGGTACGGAGTACGGTAAAATTCAATAACTTTGGTCCTAGCAAAAATATACGTATATAGGTTCTGTTGAGCCCTCTATTGTCCTATATAAGTCTTATCTAACCCAATTGTTCCTGTTCAGTGCTGTACAGGTGGTGTAGGTATTGCAGGTCTTGTGAAGTCCTACCCTGTAACACCTGTAATTTTCTTATCACCTTTTGCTTGGACTCTATCTCTTTTTCTAATGTTCTTATCGATGTGTCAAAAATATTATATCTACTTTCTGGCCATATTAAAGTCCTGTACAAGTCTTGCTAAGTCCTGTTGGTCCTGACCAATCCTGTCGGCGCCCTGCATCGTCCTGAGCAATCTTGTACATCTATTAGAGACACCTGATGACATGACCCCTCGTGTATCTGTCGTTCGGATTTAGTATTACCAAATCAGTAATAAAAATGAACGATTCTATACATTCCTAAAAACATATCGCTATATTTTCATAAAACTAACTAGGAAGATTCATTCCATTATCGTCCTCACCCTATATAAAATGCAAAACCTTCCTTTAAACAATAATAATTGAATAATTAATATGGATGAATGGTAATCATGGTCAACGCCATGGCCAAAACACACACCGAGGTAGCGTAAATATCAACGAGGTTTATGCAAATAGAGTTCTTCGCCAACCTGTCGCAAAATGAACGTATTTATTTTGCATATCGTTTAAAACTATTATCAAAAACTCTATCGTCGTAATTCGATACCAAACATCACGACTCGATCAAGGTAAAAAGGCTTATTCCAATTATCTTCATCCTTTTACTGTCCTCAAAAATTCAGCAACTATTATGGTGAGGTCTTTTCATTTTGATGGTGTAACATTCTAAAGGAGAATTTTAACCTGCGACACTGAATTAGCAGCAGGAAACGTTGTTTAGAGTTAACTGGAGCGTTCGTAATGAACTGCACTCAAGGGCATCCTCAATATTTTTCGAAATCGAATCATGTGAAGAGCTTTTACTTTTCAACGAGAAGCACCAATCACTACCTACAACTCCTATTGACATTTATTTTTTAATATCAAGCACAAAAGCCTGAAATATTCGTCACTACTTCATGATTATTCCATATCTTTTTATTCTAAACCAGGGTTACAGTTAATCTGTATGTCGCTGGGTTACAGTGCAGAAAAATAACTAATCAATACTTTTTTTGTCTGTGCACTCCCGTGAATGAAACTCACTGATATAAAATCGCAGAAATGGAACTGCATATAATTCCGCCTTAGCAATGTCTTGTTGTTAAGGTCACCCAATAATACCAATATATTTTTAGTACTGGTCTCGTCACCCAGATTTCGCACACAAGGTAAAAAAAATTGGCAGTATTAACGCAGAAATACATATGTTTATTACCCAGATTCAAAACAAATTCTGTGCCATGGGAAAACCGTGCATGATCATTATTATAGTTTCCTTATTTTAACAGGAAAATGTTTTATACAAATTATAGGAAATAATGAAAGTCCAACTTTTTAAGTAGAAATTGAACTCTCTTAACTACTACCTAGTCATTGTTTGAGCCTCTGCTCGTGTTGGAATTTCTCCTTTCGTCTTTAGCACCCTTTCCCAATTTGTGGCGCACCTATCCCTGTGGTCTAGTCTTACAAAATGAAGATTCGTTCGATCTTGTTGGCATATTTTAATATTTCTTACCTTTGACCATGTTCTCAGCTGGCAACCTTTCTTCTTTAATTCCATCCTTTCCCCACTTTATATGGGGTCAAAGTTCCTGCTTAATCGTTTTCACAATGACCGGTTTCCTCTCGGATTATACCTCTTTTTGCTCAAACCATTCTTAACTCCCTCCACCCAGCTTCGCTTCGGTCTACTTCTTCCTCTCCTCCCATACATTTCCAATTGCCATTACCCTCCTGTCGACATAATTATTATTTCTTCTCATGAGCTGTTAATATCACTATAGTCTTCTTTCCTGTCTCTTCTTAGATATTTCTACAACTTTGGTTGTTCCCCTTACTCTTTCATTTCTAACCTTGTCCCTCCTTATAACGCCACATATCAATCTTAACATCCTCATTTCTGTCTATATGTATATGGTCACTCAGCACGCCGCGCCGGAGACCTCCTTTCAATCGATCCATCCCGCTTGCACAATGCGTGTTATTTCCAAATCCGACATACTATCTTCTGAGAAAGTGGGACCTAGATATTGAGAACTTGTTTATTTAACGTTTCTTCTTGTAACCTTACTGCTCTTTCTTCTCTGGTATTCCATGTACTCAGTTTTCTTCCTACTGATCTTTAGGCCTCCATCTTCTAGAAATCTCCTTCAGCCTTCAGGTCCACTTTCCTTTCAACGTCTTTCCTGCTGATGCTACATGTATAAAATATCGTCCGCAAACTTCATACACCTGGCGGCTTTGTCTCTTACTTTCTGGATTATGACATCCATAACAAGATTGAATAGATGGAGCCTCAAGGCCGAGTCCTGGTACAAGCCAACCATATCCGTCAACGGCTATGTTAATCGTGTGTTCAGCTCCTGTAGACAGGGTTCCCACCAAAATTTTTAAATCAAATTCCCTAACATTCCCTGACTTTCCAGGTTTCCATGGCAAAAAAGAAGCTAACCGAGCAAGAAAATTGCTTTTTATAATTGATACATAGTTTACTACTAGACACCGAAAGGTATAAGGGTTCCCAGGATTAAGTAAAGTAAGTAAAGTAGTAAAGATAGTTAATTACCTACTTTTATTACCTTATTTTAAATTTTGTTATGAAATGAAATTATTTTTATCGATAAGACAGACCTGGATTATTTTTAATTTTGTTAGGAAATAAAATAATTTTTATCTCAAATTGGAAAAGGCAAATTTTCCAGGTTTTCAACTAGTTTTCCCTGACATTCCCTGATTTCCCTTGACCACTTCTGAATTCCCTGACATTTCCTGGCTTTCCAGAAAAGTGGGAACCCTGTGTACCCCTACTAGAGATCCTGGGCTATCCTTACGTCCTTTTCTGATACTTATATCTCCCTCATACACCTCCATGCTTCCAGTTCTGGAATAAAATCCATACGCAATCGATTCTTCTTCCTATGCGTAAAACCAAACTGCACCTGCTCCTACTGACGTATTCTCTTCGGTGCTAATTCATTTATTATATAGTCTAATATCCATATCAACCAAGGGGTATGGAAAATTTGTTAACAATAATCTAGGAAAAAGGCTAGGAGATGAACAATTTGAGTTTATAGGAGGAAAAACGCTTAATATGATCAAACCAACATCCATTGCTTCTGTGGACTTAAAAAAGCATTCGACAATGTAGAGTGGAACAAAAGCTTTAAATGGCAAGAAAAGCATTTGCATATTGAGAAAAACGGGCTTCAATTACTTCTTGTTACACAAAGAGTAAGAGATATGCATAATTATATAAGCAAGCAAAATATCTAACGCAAAATAGAGAGTTATGTCAAAACAATCTTGGGATTATTAACGTCAACAAAAATACTTTTTTTTTATTTTGACTGGTATTCGGTAACATCATAACCTTCACATTCAAAACATGCTCGAAAGTGACAGAAAACGTGATCTAGGTCGTTGCGGCGCGGCGGTACCATTACAAAATACAAATTACATATGCCACTGTTTGCAAACATTCCGCGTTAGTTGGAAAAAGTGGGTATGAACGAAACAAAGAGGATATTAAACATTTTTATTTTTCTAAAAATAACCGATTGATCTGCATGATACGTCCATATACAGAATTTCAATGAAAACCACTAAACACCTTTTTTATTACAATAGTAGTAATAATGTTGGTAAATTTACTACCAACTAGTAACGATTGACTAGGTTTGTTTATTTAGTTTGCTCAAGTATAATATTTATCTTCTCTATATTATATAAAAGAAGAAACTGACCGATTAACTGACGTATCAAAGCACAGCCCACACCGCTGGGTCTAGAAACTTGAGATTTTGCACCTATGTTTCTTATATAACGTTCAAACCGTAAGGAAGGGTTTTTCAAAATTTAACCCCTAAGAGGTTGAAACAGGAGTTCCCTTTGTATGGAGGAAAAATATTAGATGGTCCTATTCACTCGAAACTTCATAGAAATGCTCAAAAAATTTATGTTTAAACACGCGTTTTACAGTTTCGTGGAAATACCGGTAGAAAAGGGATAAATCCCCAATAGCGCGGCGATGAGCCAGAGAAGAGAAGTGCAAGGACACCCTTACACTCTGATAACAATAATTCCAGAAGTGACATTACAGACTTCAATGGTAGCATGCACTACCGTTTTGATGTATGAGCATAACAGTATATTATTGGTTCATGTTAATAGCCAAACAGAAGTAATTAAACTGCAAAATCCATACACTTCTACTTGAAAGACTGTTCCTAGTTGTCCCGAGTGAGAAGAACTACCCGACACAGTTCCCCTACCGAAATCTCCTGAACCAACTTTTTCACCTTGTCTAGATCTATCGGTTAACCATCAGGATCCATTACAAAGACAGGTCTTTTTTTCTGTGCCTTTCTAGTCCTTTACTTCAGTGGCGCACCGAGAAATTCGACCTAGGGGGAGTTTTACCACCAAAAATTTTCTTGCCATATAAAAGTAAGTAAATAGTAAATAGACGTGGCAGGTGGCTATCTAACCGAATACATTTTGAGGATACCATGCAACGTATAGATGGCGCTCATTTTCATGGAGATATAATACCGTCAGGTGTAAGTTTAGAATTATGTCTCGGGGAGGGGGGGGGGGGCAACCACCCCCCCTCTCGGTGCGCCGCTGCTTTACTTATTAGGAGTGCTGTTTGTACAAAAAAGTTTATATTTTGACAAAACCACACATTATCTCTATAACAGACGGGCGACTGATTTTTGTAAATAAATAATTAAAAACAAAAGATTTCTATCTCTCTTATCGCATAAAACTACACGGAGTAAACATAGTTAAGTGTACTTCAAAAAATCTATTAACGACCTTCACTGAATGATATTCCAACAAGGAAAATAAAATCATAAGGTTAATGGTTTTTTCAGGTGGAATACTAATTGTATTGGAAGTGGAATTATTTACGAATGAGAAAACAGAATGGAATTAACAATAAATTATTAATTTGGAACTAATAAGTGAACTTAATAATTTTTAGTGACTGACAAACCATGTACATGCCGATATTTAGTTACTGGGTGACTGCTACAAAAGTAAGCCATTATTACACTAATTTATTCAATGATTTTAATTAAATATTTTAAATACGTTAATACGGATCTGACTACCAGGTACACATGACTTATAAAGTGATCTATAACCAGGTTGCATGTTACGTTTGCATCTTTTCTACTCGCATGATGGTGTTTTATATTTACTTAAACCCAAATTTTTAAAAGCATATTTTAACCATTTCAATCGGGAACTCACAGAAATGGTTAAAATAGTAAAATTATCATTAAATTTTCTTCCTTGTGTCCCGTGTATAAATCGTCAGATTTGTGACTACAATTTAACATAAGACCCAAGGCCACGAAACTGACATTTTTTGGTCTTAAATAGACATCCTAAAAAAACTATCTTCTTACGGTCTTTCCTACAAACTATATACATGGATCGGTAGCTTCCTCTCTAACGGTCACCCATCTAGCGTCAATTCTATTAGTGCTGGCGTATCTCAAGGTTCAGACCTGGCACCAATCCTATTTCTTCTTTACAATAATGCACTGCTCTCTTCCACTACCAATCCCATCCACAGTTATGCTGACGAACCAAGCAACAGCTGGATAATAGACGCAGATCTATGCACCTATCCATTTCCCAAGATCTTCAATGAATCTTGAACTGGGGTGCCACGAACCTTGTTCAATTCCACGCCTCCAAAACCCAGCCTTGCTCTCTGTCACGTAGAAAATCCCTCACTAACCCCATCCACATGAATGGTCAACCCCTACACAACAAAAAAACGTTCGATCTTGTTCGGTTCGCTTTCGAACATGATCTGTTCCCTGTTCCCACATCTGGGAAGCGGCATCACCCTCGACATCCTCCTCCTAACAAAACAACAAGAGGCGCGTTACGTATGCATCCCTTTAGTCCAGCTACAAAAGCCTTAGAACATCCCACTTCTCTCGCTCATTTATACCTAGGGTCTCCAGATTATGGAAGAAATTGCCTGCAGATGTTTTCCCTTCCCCTCCCAACCACCAGTCCTTCAAATCCTGTGTCAATAGACTACATTTCCCTTCTCTTCAAACGCCCACAGTACGTTTGTACTTATGCTTGAAGTCTACGTGGACTGTCTTAGATAAAAATAAATAAAGATAATGCACTACAAATTATCCTCTAATTCAAGGACCATAATAATTGCTTTTACTTACCTGAAAAAGAGTATTCAACATAAAACAAATCATAAATATCAACTGACAGGGTAGGGGATTATGACGAGTAAAATAGATTAGTTTTGTGCAATAAAAGATAATAAAATGTGCATCAGACCTGCAGCAGAATAAGACTACATGATATAAAATGCGTTTTAACCCAAATACTTAGTCCCATCCTCGTGTTACCCACGCATTCTACAGTTTTCATATGGCGACACGGAACTGACCCTTGGCCGCAATGAAAATTAAATTTCTTTTTATTATCCATCATTATTTTTTATTTGTTGAACTAGTGACTGGAACAGCACGGAACTGACAGTTTACGGTCGATATGTTTAAAAAAAGATTTAATAAAGTATGAAATAATTATAAACTTTCCTAAATACATCTCACATATTTTAGTATCCAAAATAACCCGTTTGTTCGTAATTTGATTATTTTAACAGCAAACCAGTAAGAATGAAACCTTTTCCCTAAAAATTTGACCTCGATTTGGAAAATAGCAAAAATTACTTTAGTACGTTGGCACCAATAAATATTAACATGTTTTTTCATTTACCTTAATCCTAGTTTTTTCTTCTACGAATTTCTTTAGTAAAGCTAGAGGACCTTGCACTGCCTCCATCCTTGTAAATACGTTTTTCATTATACGTATTGGTTTCTTTGACTGGATCGGTACTGGAAAAAGATAAAATAAATAAGGAGGTAAATTAGTACTGTAAAGAATCACTAAAGTCACAATTAAAAATTAAATCAAATATTCAACTTTTAGAAATGAGTTGTTAGCTACTTATAAAACTAGAGTCATTGTGTTGGAATAAATGGAGTCATTCGGCTCTAATAATTGTGGATGGATTGTATGGTGCCCTGGAATTATTTATTCAACACATCCCTAACTTTAGCAATGTTTCCGATTTGGGCACCGACAAGCTCTTTGTAAATAACGCATCTTTTGACAAAAGTGTTTCTGTGTATTTACAAAGTAAGTCTCCAATAATAATTCCGTTCAACTTCGTAACAGAATCTGCAATGTTCACCATGAATGTTTCTTGTTTTTTCGAGGTAATAGGGGACAGTCCGAAAAAAAGCAAGAACTAGTGAAAACTAAAATTGAGACAGCAGCCATCGAAATTGGAGAGAAAAACTAAAAATTATACTGAATTATACTACCTAACTGATCAGTTAGGTTCATCCTGTCATTGTTCATAAGTCGTCATTAAAAACTTATTATTTAATATGATATTTTCGCTACAGATCATGTGGTAGCACCATTAATATATTAAATAACTTAAACTTTATTAAGTTTAATTTTAACCTTTGAAAATATTTAAAATTCTCAACGTTATGCCTAAAACTACTGATATGACTGTATACTAAAACCATATCAAACTAAAAATACAAGAAAACAGATTTATTTGCTTCCAAAATTAATATAAATATACATAATAGTGATGTGATTTGATTACGCAAGAATCAAAACAGAGTTTGTCGCGTGCCTCTGTCTATGGCCCGAGGACATTGACTTTAAGGTGAGCGATGCTAAAAATGGTCTAAATTTAGACGCCAAGATGTTCGCGCCCACTATTTGGCCTACTTTTCGAGGAGAAGAGAAAATTCTTGCTATTTTTATACAAGACGTTGGAAAAAAGAAACTTATGGCATTTCTAGGAAAAGCAAATTACTTGTGTCGCGACAAAACCTCATAAGGGTCCCGTTAGTTCCGGCATGGCCCCCTAAAATAGGGCCAGTTTAGATGGTCAGTAATATTGTCAGTATTACCGATTTCCAATACTGAATCATTCTATTTACTTTGGTGATCCCCAAGAATAAAATAATTTTTTCAAGGCAGAATGGTTGTTTGATTGTGGGGGTTGGAACCACAGAATTAGAAATAAGGATATAAAGTCTGTTCAACGATATACCGTTTGCCAAATTGACTGCAATAATTTCCAAACTGCTTTGTTGCCAAACCTGTGTTTTCAGGGAAAAGTATCAGGGGCGGACTTGCAATTTTTTCGTGGGGGTGGGGGGGGGGGGGGGGGGGGTTGGGGGGTGTTGAAACGTCACCTACACAAAAGTACAGACCAAAAAAAAAATCGGGCAAGCTCGAGTGCGACAGTACTTCTTTATTGTTTAGGGCTCTAAGAAATGTACACTATTTCATAATGGACATAATGGAATATCTAAACCTCTTCTTGCGAAAACAGAACGGTTTGTCATCCTCCCTTACCAATATTCTAGAATTTTTTAATTACCTATACCTTCTGTCCATTTGGACTGATTATGAAAATTTTTCGAAAACACTTTTTTTTGAAAACATATTTTCCCGAAAACAGAATACAGATATTCGAAAACTAGGGATGTTTTCATTTTTTTTCTGATACCAACATCGAATTTTTTAACCACTTTTTGAAACAAATTTTTTTAAAGAAAACCTGCTTTTAGAAAGAACATTTTTTAAACATTGTTTCGAAATAGACTTCGAATATTCATATTAAAAAACAACACTTTCTTGAAAGTAATTTACTACAGAGTAACATAGCAAATACAAGGAAACGTAAACCTGACCAACCACAAAAAATATTCGTTTAGGTTAGTTTGACATGGACATTTCATTCATTCATTCATAATTTAAATTTAGAAAAACTATGTTTTCTAAAAAATATATTTCCGGGAAATGTATTTTTGAAAGGTTCTTTTAAAAAAAGTATATTTTTAAAGAAGTTTTTTTTTCGAAAAAATTTACTAAATTTAACATGAAAAAAGATATTTGTTGAAAAAAGAAATAGCTAAAAGAGTTGGTCATCTTAGCTTACACGGGACAGGACAGGAAGTGTAAATAGTGTAGCATTTTTTTATTTATGCCTTCTGCTCATTTGGGGGATATACGAGTACTTAGGAAAGTACAATTTGTCTAAAACCAATTTTTCAGTTTTTTTGAAGCACTTTTCAAAAATACATTTTTTCAGAGAACATCTTGTTCGAAAATTAAATTTTCTTGGATAGTATTAATTTTGTCAAGCAACGGCCTTTTGAAAAAGTAATTTACGAGAAAGTAACATACCAAACCAAAGGAAACCTGGTCAAACCCAAAAGGGTTCGTTTGGGTTTGTTTTGGATCTTGTTTCGTTATCATTTTCCAGGCTACCAGAGTTCATAATTTAATTTTCTAAATATTGTTTTCAAAAAAATATATTTTCGAACAATGTACCTGTCTTAGAAATTATTTGTTTGGAGACATTTTTGAAAAAATGTACTTTCGAAATACGGGTTATTGGAGAAAATATTTTGAAAATATTTCATAGATCCGTTTTCTAAAAAGCATCTTTGAAAAAGCGGTCAGGACGTTTTTGAAAAAATGTAGGTTCGAAATATGATTTCGAGAAAATATTTTTGAAAAATTTCGTTAAGCCATTTTCGAAAAAATTTACTTTCCAAAGGTATATTTTTTGAGAAAAAAATCATTGGGTTATTTGTTTCGATTATTTTCGCAAATTTTGATAAGATCGTAGTGAGATGTGTAAGGAATGTTTTCAGAAGAGCATGTAAATCAAAAATGCCAAAAAAGGCTTGCACTTCTTATATTACATATTTAATATTGATCTATTATTTATATTTTTTTGGTATAATTCATTCCAAGACTTTACATAGACGGCAAAATGTTTGTTTTGTTTATAAATCTTGTAGAATATGTAGAAATGGTTAATGTTTATGTTACAATATTTACTGTTATCAAATCAATTATTTTTGTACAAGGCTCTAGGGGCCCCTGCCCCACACAACAAAAACCTTGCCAGGGCGAGGGAGACTGATTATTGACTTTTCGAGAGAAACAAGAAATACTAAGAAAAGTTAGTGAAAATCCGCAAACTACTGCGACAGATATAGTGAAAAGTGAAGCCAGTGATTACAAAAAGGTTATCCATGTAACAATAAGAAAATTTTTAAGAAGCCAGGGTATACAGGCACGAGTTCGTAAGCGTCTCGAGTTTGCTCAGAGGTATTTTGAAAGAAATACTGAGAACTGTAAAAACATCATACCTACATACTGACGAAATAAATAAAAATCGAGTTGTTTGGTAAATCAAAAAAGGTTTTAGTGTATAAAAAGTGCGAGGAGGTCTACAAACCTAAAAATTTAACTCCAACGGTAAAGCACGGAGGGGGTTCCGTTCTAATCTGGGGGTGTATGTCATGGCATGGAGTGGGCCAGCTTCATTTTATTGACGGAAATATGGATCGGTTTGTCTACATGGACTTTTTAAAAAGAATTTAAGACAAAGTGCGGAGAAAATGTAAATTGGAAACCATTTTATATATTTCAACA
Source organism: Philopedon plagiatum (assembly GCA_963971165.1). Classification (NCBI taxonomy): domain Eukaryota; kingdom Metazoa; phylum Arthropoda; class Insecta; order Coleoptera; family Curculionidae; genus Philopedon; species Philopedon plagiatum. The sequence continues at coordinate 83,862,381 of OZ020195.1, forward strand.
AGACAACGATCCAAAGCATAAAACGCTGGTCGTTAAAGGGTGGATACTGTATAGCGTAACAAGAGTATTGGAAACACCACAGCAATCCCCTGACGTTAACCCGAATGAACATCTATGGTGGGAGCCCAAAGAAAGGGTAAAAGAACAAAATTTCCAACAAAGAGGCGTTAAAAGCAAAATGTCAAGAAGAATGGTCAAAAATTGAAGTAGGTTTTGTTATAAAACTGGTAGTCAATGCCTACCAGGTTACAACAAATTATAAAATCAAAAGGGTACCCACACGTTATTAGTTTTGACATGTTTGGACGAATTTCGAAAAAAATGTTAGTGGACGAATAATTTCTCCCCCTTGATTTTTAAGAAATTATGTTTTATTTTTGGAAGGTATTGTTTAGGCTGGATTTTATATTACTGTTTTTAGTATATGAATAGTTGTTTTTATTTTCGTAATGAAAAGCAAATAAACTTAAGTAGTTTTAATTTTATCCCAATTTTTTATAAAATTTATAAGTGGACGAATAGTTAATCTCCAGACTGTATATTAGGGTGTCCGTTATTTCCCAAGTTGATTTTTTTTCTTGCGACGCCCCCTAAATTTTTAGTTTATCGTCTAAAAAAAAATGTCAGACCAAAATAAGCCCTTAATATTCAGAATAAACCTTGCCCTTAAGACGATACATTTCCCATTTAAATTACATGGGATTTTGCTACTTTTTACAATTAAATTTTTTTTTCTCGGACAAGATGAACTATAGCAATGAGACATACATATTCTTATAGGAACGCTCTATAAAAAAGGTCCCTTATAATTTTTCGATTAATTCACTCCTTCAAAAGTTATTCAAGGTGAAATTTGAACTCTATGTAAATTTTCACATTTTTTTACTTTTACGGCAAAGTGATTATTATTTTGATAAAAGTTATTAGGTTATTTCTAAAAATAGATAATTTTGGTTATATTAGGGTAAAAAAAATTTAAACATGGAAAATAATATACCGCATAACAGGTAGCTGGTTCTAGTTTGAATCATTTTTGAGACCATTCATTTATAAAACGCAGTCAACTAATGTTTATTGAATTTCATAAATTTTTGTATACTTTCATGAAATTTCCCTTCAATACAGTAAGTGACTCAAAATTACAGTACAAGCATTCCCGCCAACACACGGATTTTCTATTCACGCAAGCGCGCTAAGTCGCATTTAGTACCTTGAATAACTTTTGAAGGAGTGAATTAATCGAAAAATTATAAGAGACCTTTTTTGTAGAGCGTTCAATTTCCTATAAGAATATGTATGTCTCATTGCTATGAGTCATCTTGTCCGAGAAAAAAGAACTTAATTGTAAAAAGTGGCAAAATCCCATGTAATTTCAATGGGAAATGTATCGTCTTAAGGGCAAGGTTTATTCTGAATATTAAGGGCTTATTTTGGTCTGACATTTTTTTTTAGACGATAAACTAAAAATTTAGGGGGCGTCGCAAGAAAAAAAATCAACTTGGGAAATAACGGACACCCTACTGTACATATTATACGTATTATTACTGTCAAACATTTTAAATGACATCCATTTTGCACAGATGTTGAATAAAAAATTTAAATAACTTAATACGCGTTTCCTTTTTCTCAATAATTGTCAATCGGAACCAAACCGTCTTTTATCTATTTACGAAAACAGAAAAAAATAGGCGCTTCATAGGTTTCGCATCACACAGGCGCTGCCGAGGGTCAGCGCAATCCTGGCTACATGCATCTAATGAGATGATATGATCAGATAATTACGTCAACAGATGAGGCAATGGCAATGTAATTGTATGAGGAAGAGAGGTAGAAGAAGACTAGAGCAAAGATGAGAGAACGGAGTCATTTAAAGAAAAAAGGTTTAACAGAAGAAACTCGGGACGGAACATATCGAGGCGATTAAACAGGAACTGAGGCAACCACACATAAAGTTGGCAAAAAACAGTCAACGAAGAAGTTTTTTTTAGCAGAAGCCGGGAAAATATCTGTAGAAGAGAGAAGACACACCAACGATATCAAGTCGATTGGCTAGATTTTGGATCATTGATGAGCCGAGTGGATTACAATCAAACCCAGCCCCACATATTCGTATACGAATGCTGAGCATTCGAGATATGGTATTTTTCCTTTTCGCATATGAAAAGAAAAATATCCCGAATGCATCGTATACAAACGTGACTGTATACAGCCAGGATAATACAAATTTTTTACATAATATGTTGCACACTTTTCGCCCGTCATTGTATACACAACACCATTTTATACACAGAAAACCTTACTTTTTATATATACTTTTTGTAAATATTTAAAAGCTTTCCAGAATACAATTTTATATCACACGCATGCATTAGACCTAAGCAACAAATTATTTAACATACATTAAAAAACCAAAACATAGCCTAGACTTAGATAGGAAAGCGTCGTCGTTTCTAGTCCACTGAGTTTAGAGATAAAGACCTACTAAATACAATATAATATATTTTTTTTAACATTCGGTCTTTTTACATTCTTATTCTTTACAGTATATTGATTAGTGGTGGCTGGTGAAATCTCAAAGTTGTATATCTCTGTTTCTAATTACAGGACCCGTACCAAATTTAGGGATTTTAATAGTAGCCCACTGGGAACGTTTTGGTAAAGAAAAAAACATTTTGTAATTTGCGAAAAAAAAGTTGAATTTTTGGTGGGCCCCCCCCCTGAGAAAACAATGTACGCGTTTAGGTATTTTATTCATTATTTTTTCTAAACTAATTTTACATCATTTGGTCGAGAATTTTTAAATTTTAAGAAAAAAATGTGTTATTGGAAAGCTACAGTCATTTGAATTTTTTTAAACCTAAAATATAATTTAACACGTTTTAGTCTGAGACCACTGACACATATGTGACACTATGTAGATGAATTTCAAGTGAATTCGAGGTTGCCTGGTCTATAGGGAAGGCCAACACATACATATCTATGACGCGTGGTTTTGGGGTAGGATTATGTATTGATCCATGATTCAAAATTTACGATATAAACAAGTAAATTCTCGTGTTTGAATTCAAATTTTGGGGTTTGGGCTTTAGTTTTAAGAAGTTTGTACAATAAAAATTTCCAATTATTTGTTGGAGGTCATTTATTGCTTATACATGCGACATGTGGTCTAAAGTACATAATTTCCCACCATAGACCAAGGTCACATATATGTATGTGTCGTATTAAAAAAATGTAGAAACAAACAAACAACAAAAAAAACTATGGTACTTGTCAGTTGTATATAAATTTCCCTTTGGTCTGATATGACGGTTTGCTCAAATACACTTGGTAGCGAACGTGGTAAAAAAAAATCAAATGCCTATAACTTTCTACTAACACATCTTTTTCTCTTAAAATTTAAAATTTTCTGACAAAATGATGTAAAATTTGTTTAGAAAAAATAATAAATAAAATACCTAAACGCGTACATTTCTTCCCCAAGGGGGGATCACAGCAAAAATTCAACTTTTTTTTCCCAAATTATAAAATATTTTTTCTTTCTTTACCATAACATTCCCAGTGGGCTCACTAATAAAACCCCTAAATTTGAGGAGTTTTTCAGGGGAATTTAAGGGTATTGATGGGGTATTTGATGGGAATTTGTAGGGTATTTTAACTATTTCGTAAAATTTGCCGTTAATTGCGCAAGATTTGCTGGAAAGTAAATAAACCAATAGCTGCTTAGATTAAGCAGGGGGTTTGCGGATACCAACCCCCAATTGTGATTTGCCCGAAGAACGCCTAGAAGGTTCTGTAAATACTAGGCATAACTTTTGAGCCAATGAGAGTTTTGTAACGTCATGCATTAGCAACCAGAGTTAGAATTTCTAGAAGAAAACAGTTCTTTGTCTTAGCACTTAAGTGTAGCAGTGTGGACGTTGCTATCGGCTCATAGTTCGAAATGTATTATGTGTTGTTTTGGCATAGTTTCCTCAAAAAATATTATGCTTAAATATATAAAAAGGTTTGTTTGTTTGTTTTGTTTTAATTTTTATTATATTATTATTTATTTTAATTTAATAAATGTGGATTTTAGAGCATTTTTGCAAAAAGGTTAAGAGCTGGCCGCAAAGGCTATTTTCATACACAACTTATTTCACCTTTATGGGCGTTTTTAGTTAGGACAATTTTTTCCAAAAAGGTTAAAGGTTAGCCACTAGGGATATTTTTCATAAAAATTATTGTACCCCGTAGGTGCCTGCACGAAGCCATTTTAAGCATATTTACCAAAAATCACAATTTTTTTAATAAACATAGATTCAATAAACTTTTAAGAAGTACATGCTCCAAAATGAATTTCGGTAGCTGTTGGCTTTAGCCTCACAATTAGGGGTATTTTAAGTACAACTTTTTTGGGTTTTATGTGTATTGCGGGTATTTATTGGGAAAATTGTTGATTTGGCCGAATTACTAGGTATTTGAAGGGCATTTTTGAGGTACCAAAATAGTAAATCAAAATCACCCTGTATGGTAGTAGAGGATTCTTCCTCGTCCGAGGCGGCACCACCCCACACTTCTGCTAAAGGGCTGGTGAAATCCATACGGATGTTTCCAGCTCTGGATGTGTGAGACGGATACCCCCAGTACACCCACGGTACCTAGAGTACTTAGGTTTCGACCTTCGTGGGCTGTCCGAAGATATAAAAAAGCAACTTCAAGATACTCTTGGGTATTCATGGGTATATTCTGGGTCTTAAAGGGTATTTTTTATTGTACAAATTTTAGGCATTGATATACCCCTCGGTTTCGACTGAGCCGAAGAACTAAAGTTGTTCCTTACATCGTGAGAAATATTTTTTGTCAAAAAACTTTTACTCTAAAACCAATGGTTCAGCAGTTATAAGAAAATAAACAATTAACTTGTTTATAACAAGTGATCGCGCTAGAATTTTTCAATCCTGATAACTTTGTCTCAATCTACACCTAATTCTCAGTGTTCATGATTTTTTTCAGATTTTTTCGAACGATCTTTCTGGTGATAAGGGTGGGGGACAGCAATTTTAAAGCTTTTTTCGCGAAAAATGTTTAAAAAATGCATAAAACAATACATCATATATATTGTTGAATTCGTGCTTCAATAAGATTTCATTTGACACCCTACACGATGCCTTTGAATTTTTTTCCCATTTCCCAATTTACACCCTGAAATCAAAATTCAACTTCGAATACTTCATGTCTATAATTGGACCAACACACTCTATCTCTGTGCTAAATTTCAAATTTTTACGTCGAATAGTTTCAGAGAAAATCGCGTGTGATAGACGGACGGACGCTTCGCCCGTCCCTCAAACACAGTGGCGTAAATAACGCCTCTGCAAGCCCCGCGTTGCGGGGGGGCGGCACCAAAGCCAGGGGCGCCCTCAAGTCCCCCTCAATACGAAAGATCAAGACGGATGCAAAATATCAGGGCAAAATATCACTGCTCAAACATTACACTCGCTAAACAAAGTAAAGCATTTCTTAACTGGTTACATAAATATCTACCTATGTCATCATATTATTATGCTTAGGTTTAGTTTAGTTGCGCGGTGTTTATCTTATCAAAAAAACTTATATTATCAAAAAAAAAACACTTTTAATGATGACTTATTAACAGTAACAGGAGAAAAACTTGTCAAAACCTAATTGATCTCTTTAATTTAAACCAACACTAAATCTTAAACCTTTTAAGTGAATCCCACTGTTAATGTCTAAGTTGAATAGTTTTTGAGATATTGACATTACAATTTTTTGTACATTTTGCCAGGCATCTTAACCAGAGTGCTACTTTGAGGAAGAAAAATTGCACTTTTTGATCTTAAATTATCATTCCGTGAATTCTGCTATACTTTTATAATCATAGGAGCAAAAAATTAGCTAGAAAACAGACATGCTCATGATTATTATTTTTTTATTTTTAAAATTATCAAAATAAATATGACTGATACTAAATCTTCATATTGCCATACATAATAATTAACGTTCAGCTCAAAAATAAAAATAGATATCATAAAATATTCCGATAAGATATTTTTAGTAAATTTTAATTTTGTTGACTCTGAACCTCTAGATACGTTGCCCCCTACGCTAGCGAACTTGCCTTCTAGGAGACGTTGACCTCTCGCAGCAGCCACTTTATGAGTTTAAAAAAATTGGCAACGTTGTTTATTATCATTCTATAGGTAAACAGACAACAATTAAAAAATTATGGTACTATATACTGCATTTTTTTAAAGCGTTTAGCGGATTTGCATGTTAAAATTTTAAACCCCCTGTGACGCCCTGTTCTATTAGGAGTATAGAGATAAAACTTGACATAGGTGCATTTGAAAGTCTTAAGATTATGTTAATTTGCTAAATATGTCAAAACAGCTCCGAAAATACTTTAAAATGCTATGAAAATTGTGACAAAGTTGTAAAAGTTAGAAAACGTGTCAGCTTCACTTGCTCCGAGAAGGTAAGAAGCAATAACGCAAAGGGCGTGAAAAATTAATGTTAAAAAAATGCATTTTTAGAGCTATTTTGGCACGATTCGCAAATTAACATAATTTTAAAACTCCAAAATTTATCAATGTCAAGTTTTACCTCTATACTTCTAATGAAACACGGCCGGGTCGCAGCCACGTACCGGGGGGGGGGGGGGGGGGGCAGAGTGGACAATACCCACTCTGAAAAAAAAAGTTGCCCACTCTAGAAAATCACTTAAATCATTGTCTTGTCTACTAGAAAAATATTACATCAGAAGTTGCCCCCCCCCCTAAAACTTTCGTTGTCCCCTTTGAAATCAAAAACTGGTTACAGGTCTGCAGGGGCGGCTGGTACATCAGGGCTGCAGAGCTGCAAAACCACCAAAATTTTCAAGCCACTTGACCAATTTTTTTTATGATTTGCAATAAATAAATAATATTCCTTAAAATACAAATAAGTAAAATAAAACAGCGAATTTGCGGCCGAGAATGCTAGCAGTATAATAGGCCAGCGCTAGTTAACAGTACTTTTTATTTTGTTATTGGATTAGCAAGTACACTGTAGGTTGGTACCGAGGTTGGTACACTAATTTTTTTTTTAAATTGCTGGATTGTCGAAAAGACAATGTCTTAAACATGTTTTTACTGTTTTTAGCGTTTTTACATACTTTTTCTTTAATATTAAATCTTGGCTATGAATGATTTTTGTTTGTCTATATTTTAATATTTGTTTAACATATTTATGATTTTTAGTAGTCTGCAAAAATTTCATTATTGGATGCGGCTCAGTACACAGGTACACTAATTTCTTAAACAAAAATGGCTTAACTGCTTAAAAAACATTGTCTTAAATGTGTTTTAGTGTTTTTAGATGCTTGTTTATAATGTTAAACGTTAGTTATGATTATGAATGCCTTTTTTTGTTTTTATTACAAGCTTTTATTTAACTTTACCTGTTAGTTTGCTTGTATGTACGTATGTACATATGTAGTATGTTTACGTCAAATATTGCAATCAAAATTTCGACTAGTTCTAATTAAGCTAGAGCTTTAAAATTTTGCACACGTATAAAACTCCGGTGACAATGCAATATAGTATATTTAATATTGTCCTAAATCCAATATGGCGGACGCCCAGGGGCGGCTGGTGAAATTTCAAAGTTGTATATCTCTGTTCCTACTTACAGTACCCGTACCAAATTTAGGGCTTTTAACAGTGAGCCCACTGGGAATGTTTTGGTAAAGAAATAAAACATTTTGTAATTTGCGAAAAAAAGTTAAATTTTTGGTGTGCCCCTCCTAAGAAAAAAACTCGGAAAAAAATGAACACGTCTAGGTATTTTATTTATTATTTTTTCTAAACAAATTTTGCATCATTTTGTCGACAGTTTTTAAATTTAAACAGGAAAAAATGTGTTAGTAGAAAGTTATAGTCATCTGAATTTTTTTAAGCCTAAAATATATTTTTTAAAAAAATCCAAATGATTATAACTTTCTACTAACACATTTTTTTCTCTCAAAATTTAAAAACTGTCGACAAAATGATGTAAAATTTGTTTAGAAGAAATAATAAATAAAATACCTAGACGTGTTCATTTTTTTCTTAGGAGGGGCACACCAAAAATTTAACTTTTTTTCGCAAATTACAAAATGTTTTTTTTTCTTTACCAAAACCTTCCCAGTGGGCTCACTATTAAAACTACTAAATTTGGTACGGGTCCCGTAAGTAGGATCAGAGATATACAACTTTGAAATTTCACTAGCCGCCACTGCGGACGCCCCAAGATGGAAGATTACCTTTTTCTTCACAATCCCCTTAATACGACGCGACAAGATGGCGGATTGACGTTCTTTTCACAATCCCCTTGACATGGGTATCAAATGAGAGGGTTTGACGATTATAATACGATAAGCTATGTGACGTCATTCTAAACCCAATATGGCAGACGCCACAAGATGGCGGATTCGGATTACCGTTTTATTCACAATCCCCTTGATATGGGTATCAAATCAAATGAAAGGTTTTGACGAGTAGAATATGATAAGAGGTAAAGTGTCTTGTAAAAATGATGTATTATCAGAAATGCATACGTAACTAAAAAGTTAAAAATAAAATCTTGTAAAAAATACTTCTTGAAAACAAGTTTTTATTATTTGGATGTACTAAAACGAAAAAAATAAGTATAGTTTTTTTAATGGGGCAATGCTGAATGCTATTTTTAAGTGGATGTACACCGAAAAAAATAAACTGTTGAAATCATAGAAAAAAACTTTAATTTAACAGTTTGTGAATATTAAATACAAGCAATGGTTTTTGGGAATTAAATAAAACATCAGAAAATGTTAACTTTTGTTAATTGACTTGACAGACAAAACAGTCCAATGAAGTATTACCTTATGGTATTATGCTCCAAGGCGGTTAGTTTAAGCAAAAAGAGATATTTAATCAAGAGCATATCTGTTAGATGAACAAATAAAGTTTAACAAATTTTGAGTTTCGTCTTAATATCGAAATAAATTTTCATCTAACAGTTTTTTAATTCAATCAACCATGTTGACGTTAACATTCATGGAACTATTGATCCAATCTTTTCTTTTTTTTCTGTGTAGTTCACGTGGGTGGATCCTAATAAAAGTAGTAAATATCAAAGTTATCACCGAGGATATCACTAAAACCGACATAATATATTATGTTAAATGTTAAAATGTGTGTGTTAAAAAAATGATTATCTTAAGAGCTTGTCGCGTGAATAGAAAAGAAAAAAATACATACTTTACGTACTTTTTACAATTTCTGCGAAACAAAATTAATGCCTGTATGAACTTTTTGCGCGCGACGAGCTTTTAAGGCAATAAATTTTACATAATATATTATATCTGTTTCAGTGATATCCTTGATACTGCTTTGAATAGGATCCACCTACGCGAACTGCGTCCAGGTACAAATAGCATTCAGCATTGCAGCATTGCCACAATGCAAAAACTATTTATTTTTTTCATTTTAGTACATCTCAATAATAAAAGCTTGTTTTTAAAAAGTATTTTTTAGAAGATTTTATTTTAAAAAAAACATTGTTTTAAACATGTTTTAAACAGTTTTAAACAAATCTGTTTAAAACATCAATAAGTGTTTTAAACCTCTTTTTTTAAAAATATCAACCCTGATTCGTGCATAGCACTACTTTTTAAATGAATGAATATAGGGCAGAAATCGGCTTTACCGTCGCTGTTTATAAAATTTAATAGTTCTGCAGTCATTTAGCAGCATTCGTGACAGTCCTTACTGGTAAATGCGCGAGCATTTTATATTGTCAGAAACGACAACATTTTGCCAAGAATTGCACTATTAAATTTGGATATTTTCCAAATTCAATGATTGCACTCAATTTCCTGATGAACAATCGAATGCTACTGGCTTAGCTTATCCGGCGATTGACAAAGAATGGCTTAAAACTGAGCTATCCGTTATTTATTCACGGAAAGACTGCAGAGGATTAAAGTAGCTTGTCACTTCTGAAATTTTTAATACAAAATAATTTACAAAACACGTTAAAAGAGACAAAACAAATGTTAGACATTTTAATAACAACTCCCATGTCAACGTCAGAGACCGAAAGGTGTTTTGCTATCCTGAAGCGGATCAAGACCTTTCTCCGAATTTGAAAGAGTTATTGACAAATTTGCTTCAAAGAAGGATCGTAGGATCGACCTGATATTTAAAAAATAAGTATATTTAAAAAAAGTAGGATTCCAATAATAATTTTATAGGCACATATCGTAATCTCATCAGTAATTTTAAAAAAATTAAGTAGGGTTTATTATTGATCAAATGAAACACTTTCTCTTCAGACGCCCACGGTACTGTAGTACTTACGGCTTTAAGTCTATAGGTGATGTCTCAGATAAAAAAAAATTATAGCTTTGTTTCAAAAGTATTGTCCCTAGAATGCCACTGCGGATTTCAGAATACTGATCTGTGTCCTAGGTTAGTAAGTTAGTAGTTAGTTAAAGAGTGCCCAACTTGAAGTTTATAAATCCTGGCTGATACAACCATAAATTGTCTCTTTCTCAATATAGTTATTAAAATACTTTGATTTATAGATCTTTTTTTGTAAGCAGGACCATTTCTGGATGGTAAATTTTTATTTCAATTTGACTCCAATATTAGTAACTTATTATTATCAGCCTTTTTTTATTGGTACATTGGTACGGGGCACGATATGCCCTACTACCAGGGATGGCCCTGTCTCTAAGGTATCTCAAGTTACTACTACTAGCTAAATGTATCTCGTCACCTCAAAGGCCTAACGATGTAATCCCCAGAATGCTACTGGAGAAGAAACAATTTATAATTTTATTAATACATAATATCGGTTAATCTGTTTTATAGTATTAGAAAAAAAAACACTTTTTAAAAGGGTTATGCGTTAAAAATTTACTGCTCATAGAAAGGAAGAAAATAATATGCTCAGAGAACATGGTCGACTCTTAATTTATTCTAATTTGTTGTTTGAAACATGTTATCTGTCTTATTTATACAGGTAGGTACGTCACAAAGATGGACCAGAATGCATGAACAGGCATCTATACTAGCTCAAATACTGCTAGCTTTCGTAAATCCTAGAAAAATACCGAAGTGTGTTGTGTTTATAGCTACGCAGAGGTTCAACGACTGCCATCTTTTTTAGTCTACTGATCCAACTAGATATTCATAACCACCAAGACATAAAATTCTGGCAACATACAAAGTCCTGTACGAATTAAAGGATGACACCTCCATTAAATCAATATACAAATTAGTTTTCACAGTTTCCTAATATTATTCTAGTCCCTATAACAGATCAGCAGAATGCATATAAAAACAAAAAATTTGCAGGTAAATTAACTGTAACTGTTGTAACTTTAGAAGCAAAGAAGGTTTAGAAGTTACTCAATAATTAATTGTAAACAAAACATTTTACGACATAACCTCACCTTAAGATTGCATAAAAGGAGCACCCTGGCAGCTGGCTAATGATTTGAAAGCAACAAATAATGATGTTATAGATAAAAACACATTCTTACATTGATGAGGTAACCATTTCCTCTCCGGTCTGCTTGGATTTTCCGGTTTTTTACTCCGCTTTGATGTTTCTCCACCTCGCTGATAGTGCGAATTCCAAATAGCCAAATTATCGAAAATTTTCGCCTCTGGTTTTGGAAGTTCTACTTTGTCACTTTGTAAAAATGCCAGAGGATCGAATTTTTCACTAAAAAAGTCTAGTTTCTGATCTGCTGCACTAGTTTTCTCAATATTTTTATCATTTTTGCCAGAAGGACCAGGATCGGCGGCCATGATGCAAACCCATGAGACCACGTGGTGGTTGCTAGGTTACGTAACGCCCTGTTTCAGAGGTTTGCAACTCGGCTAAACGTACATTTAACCACATTCCTAGTGCAGCGCATTTTATCCTCAATTTTATTCAATTTTAGTAGTTAAGAAGAGTCATTAAAGCACAAGGATATTTTAAAGTAAAGATGTGTTTTTACTTTAAAGAGGCAGTATATTAAACGTCCTTATTAAGTCAGCAAACGGAAAATAATAGTGAGTGGCTATACGTTTATGTCATATATTCAGTTAAATCTGCTCGACTATAACGACTTCATACTTCCACATTCCCGCCAACATAAACATACACATTTTAAAAAATTCAAAACATAAAATGGTGTAAAACAAATTAGGAATTTATGTAAATAAGTACGGTAAAACGTATAAACTGCAAATAACCCAGGAATCTTGATAGAAAGCCTTACGCAATACCATGTAATTTAACTTTACTTTCACAAAGTGTAAAATAAAGTGGATTTAATTTCTCCTAAACGATGTTATGGAATATTGCACAATTATTGCCTTCTGTATGTTTGTTAACAGTTCGCTAATTTTCAAGCGAAAGTATTTTTTTAATTTATTGAAAATTTATTATTATTTTTTATGTGTTTTATAAGTTAGTGAATATTTTATTTAGCTATTAACAAATTACACTGGCCGACACGATTTTTGTAACACAGTTCAACCCATTATTTTCACAATGCTAATACCTTTCTAATAATAATAGAAAAAAATATTCATAAAGCCCTAATACGTACCACTTTTCAATGGGCTCATTAGACCCTTTTATTGTGGCAGGTGGTAAATTTTATGAGGGGTCATTTAAAAGGGGTGCATTGTAAAACAGAAACATCCTAAAATGGATTGGTTATAACCTTAAACTTGTTCTCTTATCGAGTCTTCTTTTGAGTTTCGAATTGAGTGGTTCTGTGTAGTTAAGAAAGTTTTTTCAACGACGAAAATGTCAAGTGAAACTCGCCGCAGTTGCAAAATTTCTCCTGACACGTTTTGTTATATTTGTGGAGAATTTCTGGTGAAGTCACAAGCCAGACCATTTTCTGAAAATGTGAAAAAAGCCTATTTCATGTATTTTGGTGTTTTAATCGGAGACCAAGCAGTGGGCTCCCCATGTGTGCTGTATCAGCTGTAGCGTGTCATTGGTGCAGTAGATGAAGGGGAAGAGAAAAAGTATGCCTTTTGCAGTTCCAATGGTATGGCGAGAACCCACCAATCATTTTGACGATTGCTATTTTTGCATGGCAAGGACTGAAGGTTATTCTAAAAAGAAAAGCGCAAGATCGAATATCCGAATTTACCTTCTGCCATAAGACCTGTTCCTCACAATGCAGACTTACCAGTACCGACTGCGCCTTTAGATTGGCAAGATATTGTTTTGGGAGATAATGGAGATAATAGCGCATCATTAGACAGCTCCGAAGAACAGTGTACCGACCCCACTTTTACTCCAGGTCCCAGTTCCGGCGAGCCACATTTGATTGTTCAAAGTGAGTTGAATGATTTAGTACGTGATTTGGGGTTGTCAAAGCAACAGTCAGAACTTCTTGGTTCCCGTCTCAAGGAGTGGAGCTTACTAGCCAAAGAAACAAAAATTACGACTTTTAGGAAAAGAAATGTTACGTTTTCTGCATTTCACAATATGCATGAAAAATTCGTTATGTGCGTGTACTGATATCGCTGGTTTACTGCAGGAACTCAATATCGAGCATTCTCCTTGTGAGTGGCGCTGGTTCATATACTCATCGAAATATAGTTTAAAAGCTATGTTATTACATAATGGAAATTTAAACCCAACCCAACCACGCAAGAACTCACAGCTTGGAACTCATTTGTAAGGGCAGTGAGGGGATTTTTAGGCAACAATATCGATGCAAACTACGACCACCTATAGTTAATGAACTTTTAGACTCAATCGCTTGGTTGCCGAATGTCATTAAAAAGTCACTTTCTCCATTCCCATTTATTATTTTTTCCTGAGAATTTGGGCGCTCTCAGCGACGAGCAGGGTGAAAGGTTCAAGCAAGATATCCGGACAATGGAAATTCGGTACCAAGGCCGATGGGATACAACCATGGTGGGTGATTACTGTTGGCTTTTGAAGAGAGAAGATGTGACCCCCCATAAAAGGAAAAAGTAGAATACGTGTGTTTGAATTACATATTTCTGATATTTGCTTTTTTTCTTAGATGTTAATATAAATTATAAATATAGTCGATATGCATGGTTAAAAAACTTGTAAAATCAGTTTTTCACTAAATATTAAACGGTACCGTTCTACATGTGGTTTGTTTAATGTAACACGAAAACCTTACGTGTTACAACTTTTTTTGGTTATTTGCGTATTCAGATAGGTTTATTCTACAACACTATGCTATTCAGATTTAGGTTACACAAAAAAAAAAGGTTTTTGTCGGGCAGCGTATTAAGTAGATGCTAATTTTATTTAATTGATATTTATGTTTGTAAATCAATGGTAGACAGGCTAATTATCATTTATTATTGCAACAAATAATTAATTTTTGTTTTACTTTTGTCGTAAATTATTATTTATTATGTTAACTAATACGTTTTAGGTAATTTCATATTATTTTTGTCGTGTTCCGATGCTCCCAACTGTCGGCCTTTTTTTACACGCATCTTGAAATTAAACTATCGATCTTTTGCAAAATCTTCCTGAACTGTTGGCGTTTCTCGGTAGTGGCGCCCCTATGCCGCTGGCGCCCCTGGGGCACTGCCTCACTAGCCCTTATGGTCGGCGTAGGTCTGCCTTTTACATACTTGTAGTTACCTCATGAAAACTTTTTCCTTGTGCCATTATCTGCCTGTCATCAACGCAACCTACCACCGCACCTTTTAACCATTTAACACTGTATTTTTGCGAAGCGTATTTACAAAACAAATTAGATTTAAAACCGTGAACACATCGTTGTCAGTTCAATGACACTCGAGGCCTAATAATAATTATTCCATAATTATTATAAAACTTTCTCTAAGAACGAACAAATAATAAATATCGTGCAACTAAACTATTTAAAGTGAAATGAACTTTAATTGCAGAAAAAAAGTGCAAGTGAAAGCCACGTAACATGAGCGAGCCGCGGCCACT